>CM041523.1:20194618-20822118 GCA_023091065.1 Dianthus caryophyllus | reverse complement strand
TAATAGATATATTTATTATTTTTTTGAAATTTTTTAAAGTTTTCTGAACGAGTTGCAAACTTAAGTTGAAGAAAAGATACCTTATTTGACTTATGAAAATGACAGTGCCTTGCAAGTTTCAACATCACGCTTGGTCAGCTAGCCAAAAATTAATCTAACACATACTCCGTATTAGAATACTTCAAAGAATAAACGTACTTAATTAACTTATCAAAATCCAAATTTGAAGACCCATTTAAACTTATAGCTTCCTCACTTAACTTTCTCCACTTCGTAACATTCATTTTGATTGCTTCACCATTTTGTCCATCCATTGCATCTCTTATGACCTCCTCAACTTCATTCCTGTCCACAACACTCTTCATTTCTAACCCAATCCCCAACTTCTTGCAAGTAAACCAACAATTAATCGGTTGGTCCGCGTATGACGGCCAACAAATGAGTGGCACACCGCTACTAATGCTCTCAAGAGTCGAGTTCCATCCACTGTGTGACAGGTAGACCTTGATCGACGGATGTTTAAGTACCTTGTCTTGAGCACACCAACTCGTGATCATGGCTCGGTCTTTAACCTCTTCTTGGAACTCAGGTGGTATAATCGACGACCCCCCTATGACAATGTCGGGTCTGATAATCCATAAAAAATCGTACTTGCTATTTGCGAGGCCCCATGAAAACTCAACAAGTTGCTCGTTTGTCATGAACAATGTGGTTCCGAAACTTATGTATAACACCGAATTAGGTTCCTTAGAATCGAGCCATTTTAAGGACTGTGTGTCTTCTTTCCACAAGTTACATCCAATGGAATCGAGTTCAATACTAGATGGAGCAGAGTTGTTGTTGTTGTTGGCTAGGCAATGTAAGGGTCCAATCGCGTAGACAGGGCTTGATGTTAGGAGACTCGAGATGTCGTCAAGGAGATCATGATCTAAGGCTTTGAAGGTGTTGAACAGGAGCGGTACTCCCTTAGATCGTCGGACAAGGTTCCTCATGTATGTGAATAATGGATGGTCTTTGTCTGTTGATCTTATGAAACTTGGGAAGTCTTTCAATTGTATGCCACTCATACTTGGTACTAATTGATCTGGTTTGGTGAGTAGTGAGCCATTTGTCATGAATTCCACATCTACAACAACGAAAACAACATAACACGCTAGTATACCGTAAAGTATAACAGTGATAAAAGCGTAGTAAACATATATAAGTGGCGTTTTGATCCCTTGTGTCCTATTCCCTCCATTGCACACCAAACATTACATAGCCCACTTGCACATCTGGCAAGACGATTTTTCCGGAAATAAAATTTCTAACCTTACGTTATTAGAACAATATACTCTGTATAAAAGTTTGATATTCACATTCTATTTTTGAAGACAAATAAAAGAAACTCCCTCAAAACACAACGATTTTCTAACTTAATGAATCGTACGTTTAAAAAAAAAACGAAAATAGTGTTAGGTGTGGATGGGAGGGAGTATAGGTTTACCCAATACTAGTGTTATGCCCGTGCAAATTGCACGGGCATGCTATTTTTATAATTTAAGTAAACATTATCAATAATGGAGTCGTTTTATAATAAGGTTAATGACACTTAATATATTAATGTATATATTTATTACTGAGAAACATTTAAAATCACAATATTATATGGCAGACAAAAATAAGTAAGAGAAAAATTAAAGTTGGTATATAATGTGTTTAGTAAATGAGTCCTTTAAAACAACAAAATTATATGACAAATAATCATAAGTGATTGAAAAATTCAAAGCATTACAGAAAAAGATGATACATTGTACAATTATTAGTATTGTAAATTGTACATCCATTGTTTTATTCTAGTATTTTGATATTTATTCCCGTGCAAATTATACGGAGTATAATTTAATTACAATGTATATTAATAATTGCTAAATTATACAAAGTAAGTACTTTATCAACTATTACACAAAGTAATACTTACTAATACTTCGACATTTATGCCCGTAGCGGTGTAATTGTTCATGTGTTTTTGAAATTTTTCAATAAAATTTCAAGAGAGTTGCCTTATCCTTCTATAGGAAATAGATTATTTTGTTTAAACGACAAAATAACCTACTCACAAACTAAGAACATGTGCCGATATATCATTTTCAATACTAAATATAAAAAAGACGTCCTATTATATGGCCCAATGTAACTGACTTCAGCTACTTGGTCCAAATTGATAGTAGCATGTCCGTGCAATTTTTTTACTCCATTATTTCAATTTTTTATTTTATGTAGCTGACGTCGTAATTACCTTGAGAATAACAATTTGACAGTGCAATTTTAAAAGTAGCATGCCCGTGCAATTTTAAAGTAGCATGCCCGTGCAAATTTTTTACTCCATTATTTCAATTTTTTATTTTAAGTAGCTGACGTCGTAATTACCTTGAGAATAACAATTTGACAGTGCGTTTTAAAAGTAGCATGCCCGTGCAATTTTAAAAGTAGCATGCCCGTGCAATTTTTTTACTCCATTATTTCAATTTTTTATTTTATGTAGCTGACGTCGTAATTACCTTGTGAATAACAATTTGACAGTGCATTTTAAAAGTAGCATGCCCGTGCAATTTTAAAAGTAGCATGCCCGTGCAATTTTTATAATCCATTAGTTCATTTTTTGTTTTATGTAGCTGACGTTGTAATTACCTTGAGAATAACAAATTGATTGTGCAATTGGAGTAGCACATAAAGCAGTCTTACTCCTCTTAATACAGTTTAATTCTTTTCGATTTAGTCTTACTTTTTTTGGCACGAATGTTATTAGCTGCACAATTGTTTAAAATGGATTTAGATAACGATGTAACTTAAAAAAGGCCCATTATAAATAACCTTAACGTTAAATGGCAACCAAAATATAAAAATTGTTATCATTACATGTAGAGTAAACGCCTTTGTATTAATATAAATTTTATGAAGGGTAGATTGAAAGCAAGAAAAGAGTCCGATATTTCATTTTAAAACTTAATTCTTAAAAACGTAATAAGAACTGTACCAATTTTGGGTTGAATTTAATCACTGAAGCCTACTTATAAAGCCCATTTGTTAACCTAAAATTCACCTACTCATTAACACCCCAGTCATTTATATTTAACAAAAAAATTTAAATACCCTTTCGTAAATTTAAATTACATTTTAACAGTCGACAAATTTATTTAATGGGACGTAAGAACAAAATGGACCTCCCTTTAATAAGAACAAAATGGGCTCCTAAATTCTTTCTACTTATTATTAAAAATTAAAGGGAGACCCATTTTGTTCCCTCATATAAATGGGCTCATTTATTTGTTCCCTCGTTTAAAATGGAAGAACTAAATGAGCTCCTAAATTAAAAATTCTTTCTACTTATTACTCCCTCCATCCCAAATTAATTGTCCCCTTTCTATTTTGGGATGATTTAAGGGATGGTAATGAAAATGAGAAAATTTTGAAAATCATTTGTTAAAACATACTAAATATAGAAAGAGGACAATTAATTTGGAAAAAAATTTAGATGAAAGGGGACAAGTAATTTGGGATAGAGGGAGTATTTTTTATTCCCTCATATAAATAAAGGCCTCCTAAATTTCACCCTCTCTAAAACCCTAAATAAAAACACTCTCGCCTCACTCTCTCCATCACCCACACAGCCACACTGTCACTCTCATCTTACTATCACATGAAGAAGAAAAAAAACACAAATTATTTTATTGCATGCGATCTCCGTATCAAGATCTATCTGCATATCAGTTTTTCTTCGTTTGTTTCATTGATTTTTGTAGAAATCAAGGTTTCATCTTTGTTTTCTTTTCTTCAACTTAAAATTGACAATATTTTGGTTAGTGTTATAAAATTTCGTCAAATTTTGATTTTGGTATGTTATTACTGCTCTTATAATACACAGATTTAGTATAATAGATCGCGTGATTGAAGGAGCATAAATATAAAAGATCCAATTTCTTGATACAATTATTCAAGATTTATGAGTATTTAAGAGGAAACTTGCAATTTTATGGTAAAAGTTTTAATTTTATAGTAAAGGTTACGGCTTTATGGATTTGTTTGTTTATATTATTCAAAAATTTTGATTTTTTTGATGATAATTAACGAAAAAAATGCATCTTTTAAGGTAAAGATGACGACTTTAAATGATTTTCAAGAGGTGCCCCCGTGATGATTGGCACTTCTTATTGATCTGAGGGGATATTAAATGTTATCATATTATATATAATATATAATATTTTTCTATAAATGTATTAAAAACAAAATTTGGAAAAAAATGGATGGTAATTAATGTTAATTCTGTAATATTTTTATTTTATTTTTAATTTTATTTTTATTGTAAATATCAATTTGAATGTAATTTTTATTTTGATTGATGTATTAATGTAGATTAGTTTTAAGGTAAATAATGTAATTTCAATTTTTTGGTAGTTAATAGTTAATGTATTGTATTTTTGTTTGTATTCAAGTAAATTAATTTATGTTAATAACGTAGTAGAAAATTGAAGATTGCCAAAGTGAATTGATGATAGGAAGGGAAATTAATTCTGTGAAAGTAGTGGTGGGCCCCATCTTGAAAGTCAAAGTGTCACCACAGGGTGCCAAGTGTCCCTGTGGTGATTGCTTTGTATAAAGGATACGTCGCTCGACAGTTTTTCGTAAACCGATAACACAACAAATAATACAGAGTAATCAAATTAGACAAGCTACGAAATCCATAAATTATTCTTTTCAACTTAATATCAACTTAATTTTCCAAAATAAAGTTTTGTTACTTCTCCACCCAAAATAAGAATCCCCTTTTTATTTCCGGAGAATTTAAGTAATGTTAACCGAAATTGAAAAATATTCACAATCCTTTATTAAAGCTTACTATAAATAGAAATGAAATACTTATTTTGAAAAAAAATCTAATGAAAATGGGATATTTATTTTAAAATGGAGGAGATATTATTTAAGTTTATAAACATCCAAAAGATTAAAAGAACGATTTAGAAAGGAATAAAAATTCGATATTCGGGTTCAAAGTAAACTTCTCTTATTATTTCAGTTTATAAACTTCCGAAAGAACGAGAAAGAAAAAGAATAAAACAGAGTAATTAAATACCTTTGAAGGGCAGAACACCCCTATCTATCAGACCATCAAGCTGAGCATATGCCAGAAAACTACAAGCACTAGGAGGGTAAAACAACACTATAGGACACTCCCCGAGCTCGCGAGCAACATCACGAGCGAAAGGCATGTGAACGTCGGACAGAATCAGAGTGATCGGTGGTGAACCTGATGAAGGATCATTTATCCTACAGAGCATCCCCATAAAGGGTTCCGCGGTTAACCCTCGGTGGACCGTAGCAGAGGGAAAACATCGCGAAAGACACCAGTCTCTGACGGTGGCAGCCCGTCAGGGAACGTCTCGAATTTGAAACTCGAGGTCCCGTCTAGGGAACTGGGGCCGTTAGACCTCAGCATACAATTCTGGTTGTGCTCGGTGTTGACGAAGGTTACGTAGAGACCTTTGGAGTTGAGGAACTTGGCTAGTTGTAGCATTGGTGTAATGTGGCCTTGTGCTGGAAAAGGCACACATACGACATGCACTTTTACTTCTGCTCCATTTACTGTCATTTTTTTTTTTTTTTCTTTTTTAATGTTTAAAATGTTTGATATGGGAGAAATTGTTTGATAAAATGGTTGTAAGGACTACTAAGGTGATCATACCAGGGTACATTTGATCGTAGTTATAGTGTGATAATGGCAATGCTGCCAATATACTCTTACTTACTCCATAGTGTAAACTAAATTACAAACAAAATACGAAAGTGACAATTTGCCCCTTAAATTTGCTAATCGTGAAATTAAACCCTTAACTTTTAATTGTACACTCTCTCCCCAAAATAAGTGTTTTTTTCTATTAAAATTACATATAAATGAGAACACTTATTTTGTGATGGTGTGAGTAATAATTAGCCCCATGACTTTAACAAAAATAGTAAAGTTTGTCCCACATTTCTATTTTATTTAATTTTTTTTTATGACGAGTGGGTTGAGTCCCCCGGGTACATGCATTCCTGGCATCCCGCACCACCACATATACCATGTAAGTCACCCCTGACGGGGCTGCGGTGGCCAAGTGGAGTGCTTTGGTGTTTTATTCTTTTTTGGTTTCAGGTAGGATTTGAGCTTGGACCTCACACTTTGTTGCACACTTTCAGGTTAAGTCATTTCTAATTTTCACTTAAATATCAACAAAAAATAGTTTTATATTTATATCATGCAACTAATATTAAATGAGAAATACCAATTTAAAGTTTATTATTATATGTAATTATCCAGCTAAAAAATTATTTTATATTCATCTTTTATAAATAAAAATAATGATAAAATTTTATGAACTGTTCTTATATTCATAATAAATTGTCCAACAATTGTAAAATTATTTTTTAAAAAAACTTGCTCTATAAGTTATATTCTTTTTAGAAGTTGTAAGTTATAAATAATAAATTTTTAAATTGATTCAATAAATTATAATATGAATTTTGGTGGAATTTTATTAAAAATCAAACAATAAAGTTTTAGTTTCACTTTTAATCAAAGTTAAGGGGTTAATTGCTACGATTCAAAGTTACGGGGTTTGACTTTACAATATAACAAAGTTAAGAGGACAAATTGGTACTTAAAAAAAAAAAAAAAATTTAAATAAATAAATAAAGAAAGTATACCCTTTTGAACTACAACTTTCCTTTTAGTTACTTATGTTATTTACTTGTCTTAATTTTGGAATATTTATTATTTATTCGTATATTTTTTATATAAAAACTAATTTTTTTCATCCTAAATTAGTGTGCAAGTTCACAAAATAATTTTCCGAATGAAGTGACTCAATTTTATCTATAGTAGATATTAACAAAGAAATCATATTATTGCAAGTTTAAAATTTTTATGGTTAACAAATTGGTGAACCCGACGTGAAAATTTTTGCCCTTCATCTCCATTCTCAATGGTCAAATTCTGTAGAATTCGTGGGGGCAAATCAAGACTATCCCGGCGTCATTCTACATCAAAGTTCGAGACAAGTTGCAACCGACATCGAAGTCTCCACAACTAGTCTCGAGGGGGCATTTGTAGACACCGAAATTTTATATTTTTGGTATCTCATAATTATATTGTATCTTTTTAATTTTGAGATAATTATCGGAAAAAAATTGTGATAATATCTCTAGGATTTAGAAGATATGTTATAGTTAGCTTGCCCAATAAGTCATCTTAAGCCTATAAATGTTAGGCTTATTATTAGGTTTAAGGGGAGAAAAACTAAGATGTACTAAGCCTAAGGCCCCGTCTTCCTACTACCAAATTGTAGGCTAGATGGATTAAGCCACACAAACTAGGCTCCATCACTTCCCTACGGATTAAGTCGACACGACCCCGTAGTCTATCCAAACCAAACCCCAAATAAACCTATGAGATGGAATCAAGAGATTTACAAAAATTATAACACGTTATCTTTTGAAATTAATAAAACTTCTTGTTCCATATTATTTTATTTCCTGTTTATCATATTATTGCAGGTTTAAAATTTTTATGGTTAACACAATATTTAATCATTTTTACGACTACTCCTTAAATCTATCCAAAATAAAAAAGAAGATATTTATTTTGGGATGATATGTTTTAAATCGTTGAATACAATTAACTTATTGTCATAGTTTTTTATATAGAAAAGTTAAATAAATAAATAAATGAGACAAATAAATTAGGTTCACAGTAATTTATCGAACTATGGCCGGATCTTCTCAAAATATACCTAACTTCACTTAATCTCAGACTTTATCTCAGTATTTAATATTGTTTCTCAAGTTTTATTATTGTCATTTTTCATTTAAGTTAAGAGGTAATAAAATTTATTGGAAAGGTCACTCAATCTAGTGAAATAGACCTAATATCCTAGTTACATTAGTCTATTTTGAGATTTATTGAATTTAAGTGTATTTTAAGATGATATGCATAGTTTGATAGTTCAATGTATTATTGTAAATTATTCGTGTAAGTTATTGTATTTGTTTAAATTATCCAAAGAACAAGTTGCATGTAGCTACTTGAATGATGGTATACTTGTGAGTAGACCTGTCAAACAGGTCGGTCGGGCGGGTTTCGGGTTCGGATAACCATAAACCGGGTAACATACGGGTCGGGTGTATTTTGGGTTCGGGTAATATACGGGTCGGGTGTATACGGGTTCCAGGTCGGGTTAGGGTCAAAATACGGGTTAATTAACGCCCCTTTGTCGATATTTTCTTTTTTTTGTTTTTTGTATAACGGTTTAGTTTTCACTAAGAAAAAATACTTTAATTGATGATACAATATAAAAACAATAAAAAATTGAATTATAAGTTAAAAATTGATAATATTTCAAAATAAGTATATATAGACGTGTAATTATTAAGTCAATATTTACGTATAACATACGGAGTATTAATTATAAGTTGATGTGGATATTAAACATTTTAAATTATAAAGTAAAACAATAAAATATAACAATGAACATTTTGATCCGTATTTGTAGAGTCCAAGTTGTGTCTTCAAATTCTAAAATGTTACCCCGAGTTACCGACTTATAGAATCATATTTTTTTCCACATTTTTTCACTTATTCTCCACATGTAATTTTGTTTCAAAATTTCGTAAATAGTGATTTAAGATGCCTCAAATCATAATTCGCAATGTCCAATGCAACTAACAAACATCATTACTACGGAGTATGATTTTTTATACAATTATTAAATAATAAATATTATATTTAAGTGAAAATTGTCAATTATGAATAATTTGGTCAGTATGAAATGTTTAAAATTGATTTAAAATAAAAAATTTCATGTGAAAAAAAAAAATTGATATTGACATTTTCTATCTTGGAAGGTAAATTTCTTAACTTAACGGGTTAACCCGCTACGGGTCGGGTTATGACCCATTTTTTTCGGGTTGTTTCGGGTTCGGGTCGTTTTTGGCTTCGGGTAAAAAAAGCAGGTTTATTTCGGGTTATTTTCAGGTCGGTTTCGGGCGGTTTGCCGGGTCGGGTCAGATTTTGACAGCTCTACTTGTGAGTTGTGAACACTATTATCAACAAGTTACATTGTAGGAGTCTTTGTGTAAGTGGTATTTAAAGTGCAAACACTAAAATGTAACATGATGGTATACTTACAAACTTTTAGTAATTCTTTAATCTTTATTTGGGGAAATTAATGTGATGATTTCATATTATACTTGTATACACGCTGCCAAATTAGTGTGCGTGGTTATGTAAGTCCAAGAACAGCAGGAAAGAATTGATACAAATAATATTGAGTGATGTGTGTGATATTACCTAATACACGTTTTTGTTTTTTGCCAGCTACCTAATACACTTGTATAAGTATTTGGTCATATGTATAACACAAATTCTTGTTTGAGACGGAAGACCCGTTTCTCAGCTTAAGACGGGTCGGGTATGACCCGTTTTTCTCTTCTTTTTTTTTTTTTCTTTTTTTTTTTTTTTTTTTTAAAATTTTTTAAGACCTAAATTTTTTTTTTTTTTTTTAAATCTTTTATCGAAAATCGTGTTTATAGGGTAATTAAAAATGGTAACAAAGTAGACAAAAATGGTAACATATTATATTATAGGGATATTTCATGATGCCTCGACTTTGTGAATTCATAATGCGTGCATGTGTGAAGTTTGTTCACATGAGTACTTAATCTTTGTGAATATGTGCCCAATATGCCCATTTTGTGACGGAAAATTTGACGACGTTAAGTTTATGAAAGAAGACGCCAATTACGAGTTTAGGGTACATTTAGACCCACATTATTCCTCAATTAAATGCTATTATTTGTACTCTAATCAACAAAATTCACACTAATTAATCAACTCATAATAGCATTTAATTGAGGAATAATGTGGGTTTAAATTGTACCCTAAACTCATAATTGATGTCTTTTTCCTTAAACTTAACGTCGTTAAGTTTTTCGTCATAAAATGGGCATATTGGGCACATATTCACAAAGTTTAGGGGTACCATGTGAACAAACTTCACACATGGGCATCATGTAATCCACAAAGCTGAAGGCATCTATGAAATATCCCTATATTATATTGGTAACATATTATGAAACCTCAGTTTTCATGGGTTTGTTTTTCCTTAAAAGATAATGTTGTCCTTTTATACAAACAGGTAACCATTTAGTATAATAATGTTACCGTGTTAGCTTTCAGGGTTTGTATTTCTTAAAAGATAATGTTGTCCTTTTATACATACAGGTCACCCTTTACAACAACAATGTTACCATCTCATTTTTCAGATTAACTAATGTTTCAATGGGTTTCTTTTCCTTGAAAAAAATGTTGTCCTTTTATACAAACAGGTCACCCTTTAGAACAACAATGTTACCATCTTATTTCTCAGCTAAACTAATGTTTCAATGGGTTTTTTTGTCCTGCAAAGATAATGTTGTCCTTTAATACAAACAGGTCACCATTTAGTACAACAATGTTACCGTCTTAGCTTTCAGCACAATTTTAATGTTTCCATGGGTTTGTTTTACTTGAATGAAAATGTTACCCATTTATGCAAACAGGTCACCCTTTACAACAACAATGTTACCATTAAAATGGGTTTAAAAAAGAGAAAAACGGGTTTAAAAAAAATGTTACCCATTTATGCAAACAGGTCACCATTTACAACAACAATGTTACCATTAAAATGGGTTTAAAAAAGAGAAAAACGGGTTTAAAAATAAAAAAAGAGAGAAGAAAAAAAAGAGAAAAAACGTGAGCCACCACCACCGTTTAAAAAGAGAGAAGAAAAAAACAGAAAAAAAGAGAAAAAACATGAGAAAAAACAAAAAAACGTGAGAAAAAACAGAGAAAAAAAAAAAACAACAACAACAACATCAACAACAATGGCACGACAACAATGGCCGGAGCTCCGACAACAAATACAACCGTGAGCCACCACCACCGTTTATTCCTCTGTTTTCGTCCACCATGGCCGGAGCTCCGACCTTCGACCACCGTGCTCAGGCCACCTTCAACTATGTGATGAATATTATTAATATGGTAATAATAATAATAATAATAATAATAATAATAATAATAAGAAATGGAAGAGAGAGGGAGGAAGGGAGGCAAAAATGGAAGAGAAAAGTGGAAGAGAGAGGGAGAGGGAGGCAGAAATGGAAGAGAGAGGGAGAGGGAGAGTTAGGGTTAGGGGTTTATAAGTGGGCTTGGATCTCAATTTGGGCTGAGATCCGACCCGTTTCTCTTGTAAAACGGGTTCGCCCGTTTTACAAGAGACTAATTGTATATATAAAGCCATGCTCTACAGTGATTGCAACTTTTTGTACAACTTTCTCAATTTAAATTTGCTAGTTGACTACTTGATTCGATGATTTTATATGCGGTTTTTTTTATAATTTCAAATCTGCAATTAGTGAGCATCATAAATTTTATGGAAATACTTTTTTT
The DNA here is from genome assembly GCA_023091065.1 of Dianthus caryophyllus. NCBI lineage: Eukaryota > Viridiplantae > Streptophyta > Magnoliopsida > Caryophyllales > Caryophyllaceae > Dianthus > Dianthus caryophyllus. The sequence goes on along the minus strand of CM041523.1, from coordinate 20,810,618 downwards.
AGTCAGTCTTCTTAAAAATATAAAATTAAAGAAAAAATTATTATTTTCACCTAATATATAAGCCACTTTTCTCAAAACTACAACCCGAAAAGGCTACAATGCCACATTGTGTGAAAAACTAGAAATGACACAACAAATCAAAGCATGCCACGTGTAAAGGTAAAGAAGATCATGTTTTGTTCTTCCTAGTAATTTGTGTTTATTCTATTAGTATAACGTTCTGCCTCCATTCCAGTGAATTGTTAACGTTTGCTTTATTTTGTGGAAGAGAATTAATGCAAATGTTAACAATTGATTGAGACCGATCGAGTACATTTTATTTTTAATTCTTTTTAATTATGGGAATTAAATTGTTTAATTTGATTTATAAATTTCTAATTAATAGTTTTTATTTCATTTTTTGTTTGTATCTATTAGGTGTGTGTAATTGTTTTTATACTATATTTCATATGTAAATGATATGTTATGTCATACGTATGGATTTTTTTTTTCTATCTATAATCATCTTTATACGGAAATTGGATACGGTTGTAAAATACATATTTTCATATATACGAATTTATTTATACTATTTTTGTAAACTTTAATTAATTTATATGGTTTATAATAACATTAATCATTTTGAAATATATTATATTAAAAATTAACATTTTGCACAAATATATAATGTTTGAGAGAATAAGATTGGATAATAGCACATTGTCACAACTCTAGTGACTAGTTTTCAGGTGCGTCCATTGCGTACCTATAATATGGTTTATATACTCATACAGTTGGTATCGTATAAATAATCAATCGATCTATATATATATAAAAGAATATTTTTTCGAGTGTTATCCATAATTCAATGAGTTTTTAACCAAAAATTGCAGCTAGAGATAGATAAAATAGCTTAAATCAAGAACAATAGTAATTTGGAAATAAATAATTATATGGAAAATAATTTCCTTATTTATTATGATACATTAGATAATATTTAGTCAAGTATTTTATTTTTAATTTTTTAAATTGTATTTTTCGAAAAAATATAAAATTAACATCATTAGTTTCTGATGGGGCATGGCCAGCAGAAGTCTTCATGACAGTTCCGTAGGTCATCATGAGGCCGCACGACCTCATTCACCAAGACCCCCGACAGGGGTGGATGTAACCACCCGGATTTATAACAAATTAAAATATGCAAAATATTAAGATTAGATATCGAATAAAAGGTTAAAGGTGGCGGAAACACCTGACCAATCCGGATCGTCACATACAACAAGATAGTTCTTAAGTAATACAACAAAAGTAAGAAATTAGAACTATTAAATATTTTATCAATCCTCGCCACTCCAAGTCCCCAAACCCAAAAGCACTCAACAACATCCAACAGCAGCATCCAACATCAACTTGAGGTGGAATCGACAATTCAGTCGGGAGTAACCAGATGTCCTCCCAGTCATGCTTACAACATAATGAATATAATTAACAATCAACAATAATTGAAGCATATAACACATACACGGTTAAGAAATCATCCTAATTTAGTAATAATAATATCTTAAATATACATGTGAATAAACCATAAAATATTGGGAGCGTATAACCACTGCCTCCCCTTACCTCAGCGTAGTGTATAGAACGAACGCCGTTAGACCGTATAACCACTGCGTCTAACTGTTAGAGCGTATAACCACTGTCTCCCCTTACCTCAGCGTAGTGTATAGAACGAACGCCGTTAGACCGTATATCCACTGCGTCTAACTGTCAGAGCGTATAACCACTGTCTCAGACTGGCGAAGCGTATACCCACTGCCTCCGCAGGTGTGGACCGTATAACCACTGCATCCACTGTACTATGTATAGCGTATAACCACTGCCTATATGCCTAAGACCTGGCCAGAACTCTCGATGAACTTATTGTACATCGAATGACACTCGGGACCTAGAGCGTATAACCACTGCCTCTAAGCACCCCGAACATAGATCTTATTCGGTGTTTGGCGGTTGTTCATTCCGATCAGTATATAACTGATACCTCACGTCATCTATACGACTAGCTTTAATTTTTTAAAAGAACAATATAAAGATTTAATGTAAACCAATAAGAATAACCACCAATCATGTATTATGAAATTATAGTATAACTAACCATAACATTATAAATAACTCATAAATATATATTTTAATTGTAACACGCAATGTTCAATCACATAATGGTTGTAGCATATACTAATAAAATATCATTGAGGTTATATTGAAATCTTATTTATCATTTATCAAGGTTATAGTGGAAATTAGCGTGGATATACCGATTTTCACATATAATGACACGTAGATATTATACAAGATTACAACACAATGATACAAGGTTGTGGTGTAAACAAAACAATGTTATAGTAGAATCTCAACAACATAAAAGGTTATTTATACATATATTAAGGTTATAGTGACATTATCAAGGTTACATCCATCCTATGTATCGGTAGAATAACATGATAGCAACAATATAACAATTTATAGTGGCACAGATTATGGCGTTAATAATATTATAATAATATACTAAATAGTAGTAGTTAATATTAAGGATATAGTTAGATTGTTATGTGAGATTATAGTGGATTAGAAGTTGAGAATAATATAATTAAGCATATGAATCACAAACATTCACATAAGCATAGAAATCAATTATCATATCTAGCTAATTGTATTCATATATGCTAGTAAACACAACAAAGAAAAAACCTAGTTACCTCCTTGAAGCAACGAGACCTATAGATCTTCTTCAATTATGTAGCACTCGTCCTCCAGACCACCTTTTACTCCTACAACGACACGCCAAAAAAGTATGGAAGAAGAGCACTATAATTAATACTACTATAAACTTAGATGATTTAGAGCTTAACACTTAAGCAAATATTACTAAATTTTATGGAGTAAGATTAGAGAAATAGAGGAGTAAAGAAGGGAATTTAGAGAGAAGAGAGGAATGAGCACGAATTAGAGGGAGAATATGTGAAGTGTTGTAACACCCCGTGTTAATCTAATACAATAATTAGCCATCGAATATTAATTTCAAGCCTTAAATCTCTTCCTAATCTTTTAACCTTCCAAAATCGCATTTTAGCAAAAACTTTCTTTTTGAAAAATATATCGACTTCCTTAACTTTTGAAAAATTTCTTGAATAGTAAAATAAATATTTTAGTCTTAGAATTCAAAAGTAGAGATATTTCGAAAAAATCGTCAAACGCGCACACTTTAACTTTTACCGTCTTTGACGCCCGACTTTTTAAACCCGATTTATTTCGTAAAAACATTTTAAAATATCAAGGGGACATTTACTAACAAAAAACAGTAATGTGGACTCTAGTAATCTAAATTGACCACTTTGTCTCCTAATTTCTTTTAATTAAACATTATTTACTAAAAACCTAAACTTATCCTTTAAATTACTTAACCTAATTTTCATTACTAACATCCTCATTATTTCACAAGTGCAAAATCAACTCTCTTTTTCTCTCATTTGGCCGAGCTCCTTACTCCCTTTTCTCTCTTTATTTTTCTTCCTTTTTATTACAAAAACCTCCTAAATTAAAACCCTAATATTATTCTAATAATCTCTAGTATTCTCTAGTTAATTAGTGGGTTTTTGAAACTTATTATTTACGGGTTTAATGTGAAGGTGAAGACGGGTATTTGGGTGAAGCTCTTGACCTAGATAATATTATCGATCCGGATAACCAATAGCTTGTCGATCAAGGTGACTAGCTATATCTTGTTTTAACCTCTTTTGTAAATTAATTTGATTTTTATTATAATTTTATGAGTATGAATCTTATGATAAAATTATGTTAAACATCAACTTTGATTTCCTTTTATGATTATGTGATGTTAATAAATGATAATAACAAAATAATCGTTTTACTAGAAATGTTGCAGTAATATGATAATATGTTTAGCTAAATTAGTTTTGAGCATTTTTAATTATTGTCCATATGATTTTTATGCTTATTTAAGTTTTAGTTATGTAGTAATCATATATAAAAATTATGTTAAATATTAACAATGAGTTTAAAGTGAACAAAAATCGAAAACAAAATTTATGTGCAAAATACACATGGCCACGACATTCCCTTATTTTTTCTATAAATTTTCACTTTTAATTTCTGTAAATAATATGTCATGTTAAGTTAGGTTAAAATGGATGTTATTATGTTGTAAAAATTAATTTAGGAAAATAAATTATAAGTTGTTAAAAATGAAAATTGTGTTCTTGGCTTTATATATGTGCTCTTGATGTTCTTTAGATCTTCATGTGATGTTCATCATTTTTGTACACTTTGATTTTGTTTTATTTTATGTTTGTTAGTAATTGTTGTTTTTGTTTAGTTAATACTTTATATTATGTTAGTAGTATCACTTAAATCGACTTAAACATTTAGAAAAACTTTTAGAAAATTTAACTTTATATTTTAGCTCAAATTTTAGTCAAGTGAAAGTTTTAGTAAAATTTTATTTTAGTTTAAATCGTTTTAGTATAATTAGAATAATTAAAATATAAAGACTTTAAGCTAAAACCCGATAAAAATTGAAAAATGAAATTTTGAACCTCACCATACATGGCCACGGCATTTTGGTCCTTTTTAGGTTAAAAATTTATCTTTTATCACTTTTTAGTTTATTGTTAAAAATAATTTAATTAGTAGTTAATAAGTTGAATTAAGAAATTAAAAGAAATAAAAGAATTATAACATATACACACAACCACACGACATTCATGATTAAAATGGATCAAATTTAATTAAAATGAAAATGTCACTAAGTCACTAAAGTTTAATAGTTAGTAGAATTGAATTTTTGTATAAATCGATTTAGTTATAAAAGAAATATAACAAACCGATTAAAAAGTGTATCCTTTATAAAAATGAATTAAATCGTGTGCTACTGCCTTTGCAAATTTGGACTGTTGGACTTGAACGATACGGACTAAATGAACCATCCACGATATTATTATTAAAAAAATGAAAATCGCAAAATTAGTAAATAGATGACTAAATTTAACTAAGTGTCACTTTAAAATAAATATCGCTTATCACTTTTTACAAACCGAACTTAACGACTTTAAAACTAGATTTTTAAAACTTAGTAACTAAGTTAGGATGTGAATAGTGACCGATGTGAATAGTGACTGAAATGAATAGTAACTGACATGAATAGTGACCGATGAATAGTGACTGAGATGAATAGTGACAAGTGAATAGTGATTGATAAATAGTAACCTAGACGAATAGTGTCGATGAATAGTAAATCAGGACGAAACTTGTTAAACAAGTAACGTCCCAAATTTTAAGACGGTGAATAGTACCCGGGACGAAACTTGTTAAACAAGTAACGTCCCAAAACTTATTTTAAGGGAATTTGAGGTAACTTGTTGAACAAGTTATGGACCAAGAATGGTCAAGGCGAGCAAAGACGGTTTTAGTCAAGAACACGGTTTGGGTCCTTGGGCTCGAACCATGGGCTAGGCCACGGTCCTAGGGTCCACCCAAGCTTATTTTGAGTGAATTAAACAATAATATATTGGTCAAGCTTGGTGGGTCAAAGAGGTCAAGGAAGGTTTAGAAGGAGAGCAACCAAAAGTCAATGAATGTGCTATTTTTGAATGTGATCACCTTGGGTGCACCTAAGTGGGTTAACCCTCCAATAAACTAGACTCACTTGGTTCACAAAAGTCAGCTCATGGAGGTCCAAGGAGCCGGCTTCAACAAATCCCCATAACAATCACTTTATTTTGTGCTTTAAGTCATTTTCACTTATGTCGCTTTCATTACTTTATGCTTTATTGTTTTTTAGTTATGAAATCTGAATGGTGAGGAGTGTGGACCGTCCCCTTGAACCCCAAGGCTCTATCAAGACCCTTGGATGATCACCTAAACAAAGCAAGGAGAGGATTGAGTCAAGTGTCACCATCACACTTTATGCTTTTGTAGTTGTTTGTTTGCTTTAGAATTTTCAGCCAATGTAAGGCCTTTTGGACCATAATTTCGGCTGTTTTATAAGGCTCTCTTAGGACCCTTAGATCATGTGTCAAATGTAAGGTCAAGATGTAAAGCCTTGGTCTATATAAACCAAGCATCCTCATTGTATTTTTCAAATTTGATTGAATGAGAAAAAACCCTAGAGTTTGTGATTTTCCTTCATTATTCTCTTAGCTTAGTGCTTGAGTTAGTGAATGATTAATTAGTGGCTTAGTGCTTGATTAATCAAAAACCTAAATCTATTACTTTGTGTTTAGATTTAGTTCTATCTTTTATGTTTTCTTTTACTTACACAAAAATCAGAAAAATTGTCTAAAAAAACACCACTTTGGCCGAGTATTTTCAAGGTTCTTCAAGTTCGATTTTTGTTGTCTCCTTGAGTGAAATCAAACCCCATAGGTTTCAATCCAAATTGGTCATCAAAGCTTAGGTTGGGTTCAAGAACACAAGATCCACCCTTGTGTTATTGTTGGTTTCGGTCCTTACACTCAAAGGTATAAACTTTGTCACAAATTCAGTTTTTGTTTTTGAGTTACAATGGATCTATCTTTCCGATTTGGTTCTCCATCGTTTTCTTATGGTACTTCATGTGAAACCCCTTGTGTTGAGACCATTTTCGAGTCTTTGGAGAGGACTAGAAATGAGTTGAATGCCAAAGTGGCTAAGATGAAGGGAAGGGCTGATAATTTCGGTGTGGGTAAAGGGATGGCTATTTTACTTGACCCTCCTACTAAAACACCACCCTATGAGCCACCAAAGAGAGCCAAAATTGTTGAACCAACCGCTTCTCCTAAAACACCAGCCCTAAACCAAAGGGAAATAACTGATTTTAACCACAAAAAATTCGTTCCCCTTGAGAAATGCTCTCAATGTCATGGTTTTGGTCACCTTGCTATGGATTGTCCTACAAAGAGAGCCCTTAGTGCATTAGAGATTGTTCATTGGGGTAAAGAAGACGTCCATGCTAGTGAGGAAGAAGAGGTTGTGAGTCAAGGACAAGTTGGTATGTTGTCGTGTGATTTGGTCAAGGATGGAGGTAGTTCGATCAAAGTGGCTCCTAAGACTCAAAGTGAAGACCTAGCCTTGCCTTCACAAAAACACCCTAATCCTTTCAAGCTAGAGTACTTAAACAAAGAAGCCGAGTTGAGGGACCATGGTGATGAGGTTTTGGGTGATTTGCTTGTAATGGGTGCTTGTCATCCCATCTTTGATAAGCCTGGTGAACCATGGAAGTATGAAGATGGTTTAGTCCATGGAGAGAAGGATAGCACCTACATCTTTAAGGTTGGGTGGAAGGAGGTCATACCTACACCCATTCCTACTACTTTAAAGTATCCCAACCCACCCTCCATGGTTAAGCATTACAAAAATGTTGTGTTGAGTAGGGAATCAGGTTTGGAGCTTGGTTTTAGTCATGGGAAAGTTGTTCTCTTCGTCAAGGGAAACTCAAGTGATCAAGAAAGGCTACCCTCAAAAGAAATACAAACCTTGCTAGAATCCTATGAGTTTAAACATGTTGTCCTAGCTCCATTTCCTTCTACTTTGGGGTACACGGCTGCCCCTTGCTTGTTTGAGGCTTCCAAAAGAATGTTAGTAAGTGAAGAGGCCGAAATAAGTGAAGAGATGAATGTTGGGGAGAAATTGATCATTCACTTTGCTAATGATGATCCTAAAAATCAAGATGAAAGCAAGGTAGAGAATCTCAAACGTAGGAATGAGTTTGGAATAGAAAGTCTACCTATGCTCAAGGAAGGAGATGACTTGGGGATGAGAAGTCTACCTAAGTTCATGGAAAGGAGATTCATGTGGAGCGGGAATGTTGATGCAAGCAAAGAGTCGAGGGAATTTCTAAAATGGAAATTCAAAGTGAACACTAACAACAACAAAGGAGAGGAGGATAAGACCGATCATTTGAAAAATCCGAAACATTGTAAGGAGGATGAGTCCATTGAAAGTCCAAGGATTGAATTGTGGAAGAGAGACACGGCCCACAAGGCCATGCATGAATTGGTCACATTTCTTAGATCGTCTAATTCAACAAGTACCTTCATGATCGAGAATGTAGCCCTCCATGTGATCAATGACAATCCTAGAGCAATAAGGGGAAGCCAAGGAGAGGAGCTCCATGAAGTCAAAACCGAAAATTTGGGAAACTCAATCAAGTGCAAAGGAAGTGAATCATTTGGAGATGAAAAGGTCGATGTGTTAGAAAGTTCAAGTGAGTCCTTGAGATGGGAGATAAACGTGGGGCTCATCCTTGACAAAGGGTGGCTAGAAGACGATTCTAAGCATGAGGAACTTCGAGTTGTGCTAGGGGATAATTGTGAATCCGAAGAAACCATGAGTAAGGGAGAGAGCAAGTTCAATTCAATGAACCGAGTCTACAAGGATCAACCTCTCATTCAATCTCTAAGCAAGTGGTGTTCTTGGAAATCTCGAGTCATGGAGCCCAAGGTTGGTCAAGGGGCTCATGGGGTGCGGCTCCACATGGTCTATGAATCAAGTCATGAAGCCAACAAGAGTCCGAGTCGAAAAGAAGACATAGGTCCGAATCATAAGTCGAGCAAGAGGATCTCCGAGGATTTGAGGGCAAATCCTTTCCAAGGAGAGGAGATTGGACCAAGAATGGTCAAGGCGAGCAAAGACGGTTTTAGTCAAGAACACGGTTTGGGTCCTTGGGCTCGAACCATGGGCTAGGCCACGGTCCTAGGGTCCACCCAAGCTTATTTTGAGTGAATTAAACAATAATATATTGGTCAAGCTTGGTGGGTCAAAGAGGTCAAGGAAGGTTTAGAAGGAGAGCAACCAAAAGTCAATGAATGTGCTATTTTTGAATGTGATCACCTTGGGTGCACCTAAGTGGGTTAACCCTCCAATAAACTAGACTCACTTGGTTCACAAAAGTCAGCTCATGGAGGTCCAAGGAGCCGGCTTCAACAAATCCCCATAACAATCACTTTATTTTGTGCTTTAAGTCATTTTCACTTATGTCGCTTTCATTACTTTATGCTTTATTGTTTTTTAGTTATGAAATCTGAATGGTGAGGAGTGTGGACCGTCCCCTTGAACCCCAAGGCTCTATCAAGACCCTTGGATGATCACCTAAACAAAGCAAGGAGAGGATTGAGTCAAGTGTCACCATCACACTTTATGCTTTTGTAGTTGTTTGTTTGCTTTAGAATTTTCAGCCAATGTAAGGCCTTTTGGACCATAATTTCGGCTGTTTTATAAGGCTCTCTTAGGACCCTCAGATCATGTATCAAATGTAAGGTCAAGATGTAAAGCCTTGGTCTATATAAACCAAGCATCCTCATTGTATTTTTCAGATTTGATTGAATGAGAAAAAACCCTAGAGTTTGTGAGTTTCCTTCATTATTCTCTTAGCTTAGTGCTTGAGTTAGTGAATGATTAATTAGTGGCTTAGTGCTTGATTAATCAAAAACCTAAATCTATTACTTTGTGTTTAGATTTAGTTCTATCTTTTATGTTTTCTTTTACTTACACAAAAATCAGAAAAATTGTCTCAAAAAACACCACTTTGGCCGAGTATTTTCAAGGTTCTTCAAGTTCGATTTTTGTTGTCTCCTTGAGTGAAATCAAACCCCATAGGTTTCACTCCAAGTTATCTTTTCAAATCTCGAGACGTGAATAGTGAAAAATTCACGAAACTAGTTAAACAAGTTACGTCTCAAAATTCAAAGATATTTCAAATTTCAAAATTTGAAATATTGTAAATCATTGAAAATTTACTAAGTATAGAAAATTGAAAATTTATAAGTTAAATAACTAAAGTGTTTCGAAAAACACTTAAATAAAATTGGACATATTAATAAACGTATCTATATTGAAACTTAAAAACGTTAATAATTAACAACACTTCAAATAATAAACGAATATGTTATGTGAGCATATGAAACCAAATAAAATACTTAAACGTTTGACGATGATACTAGGAGAGTCTAGTAACATGTGATATAAAATATCAAATAAATAATAAATCATGAGTACGTTAAAGAACGGGTCAAAAGCTTGAGCCTCCGATATGAAAACGTCAATCGTAAGTGAAGTGGGGTTAAGATAGTCTTGACTACGGGTACCACTATCTCGGTCTCTGACGTTGGTCATCCCGGTTAGTGTGGTTAAGCCGGCAGCTTTATTGCTTAGCATCCTGCCCATGCCTTTACGCCTTAAGTCGTACTGCCTAAGCCGTACAAGATAATGAATATGCCAACTCTTTTGGGTCGGTCTCTAGGAAGTAGTCGCTTTATTCAGAGTTAAGATGTTCTATGAATAGCATAGCCTATTCTTAAAGTGAATATTAGAATATGCATATTAGACTAGGGTTAATTTCCCTATTTCGCTAGAGGTAACAGGGCACCTGCGGCCTCATGGATTTGGGTCTTCTATGCGGTTTTGTCTCCTTGCCGCGTTTCGTTCTTAGTGGGCGCGACGCTTGCATTCGTTCTTGCCCTGCGTAAAGATTACTTGACGGGATTGTATCTGAAGTTCGAATCATTTCGAACACTAGAAGATGAGATGCAAGTACTATAGTATTCGGCGTGGTTTACGAGTCGAGTAAGTCGCTGCACTATGGTAGTGAGATGCAAGCGACTAGAGTACAATGGCCTACTCAGTGGTCAGGCTTGTAAGCAGTATGTGTTGTTTGAATATAATGAGAGTAAGTCGTAACATCTTTAAAAATTAAAGACCACAAATTTCTGAAGTGAATCGAGTCTGCATGATGTGAATGATACAATACGTATGTTAGTCGGCGATAGGATATCGCATTGTAATCCTGTTGAATTGTTGTGATACTGTTGTTATGATATTATATGTTATTTGCATTTCTAACTGAATATCATGTTTTATATGATTTATCGCTTTAAATCGCATGCTTAATATGACTTATATGTCTTTATATGCTATATGTTATAAGAATGTTTATCGTTTTATCATATTGTTATAATTATAAAGCGATAGTAATAAACCAAAGTAATTGAAATCGAGGGTAAGTATGAGCATAGCTAGTCACTGTCCGCTCAGCGGGCACCCCCATCAGTTTATTGTGCAGGATAATCGTGGACCGGGAGCTGGATTTTGGACGGGGCCACGCGACGTTTTTATGCTTTACTTTAAGTTGTTTTTCGAGAGAGATGTAATATATACAACGATACTCTTTTAAATTTCCGTACTTAGAGTTGTTTTATTCAACTCTTGAACGATGTTGTAACTTTTGAGTTTTTATGGATAATTAATGACACTGGTTTAAGACTTAATTAATTTCCGCCTTAGTAATTAAAGTCGACTAAAAACTAGGTTGTTACATTTGGTATCAGAGCTGACTCGTGACCGTAACATAAATTGCCTGATGCGATTTATGCTTACCTAACGAGAGACACCTGGGCGGTACAAACATATTAATATGTTAACCCGCAAGACTACTAGGATCAAATAATATATTAGATTTTTCCTTAGTTAGATCGCTTAAATAATAACTTTAAATCGTTTTAAAGTGTGAGGATGGGTAGAAACCTTAAGGACCGACCATAGGCTAAGGACTTATAAATAACGAACTACTACCCTCAAAATAAAATACACTAACTATCGTATGCTTGCTACATGCTGATGTGACTAATTTATAACTAACAACTATCCTCGAATATAAAATCTAAGTAATGAATTCAACTCAAGAATAGGAAAGCGTCGAAGGAGTACCAGACTGCACGGAGCAATGACATCTAGTAAAATCATAACCAATTCCACTAAAATATACTCTTTAACCTACCAAAGCTTGCTTTACAACTTATCATTTTTCTTGATCCTTAAAATCCCAGTATAAGCTTTACCTAGTAAATCCCTTGTGCCTTTCTTACAAATTATACTCCTGACTTTGTTCCTGTAAAAACCTTTTATAGATGGCGCAAGATGGACACTGGAAGACAAGTGCATTGGGAGTTTAGATGCCGACACACCCTGTGGCACCTATGTACGGGGTAGACACCCCGGCGAGAGCACAGTCTTACGCGGCCTTCCAGCAGAGTCAGCCGAGCCACTTCGCGGGAGATCGCTACACTTGCGTGCACTGGATACAGGAGATGGAGGCAAAGTTCTCCATTGCAGGAATTCGCGAGGAGTGGAAGATACGCCTAGTTGAGGGGTACCTCATTGGTGAACCATTCTTGTGGTGGACGAGAGTCCGTGCACCGACTACTGCCTTGGGAGAAAATTTCCATGAGTGGAAATTCTTCAAGTGTTACCTCAGGCTTGCAGTTCGAGCCGTTTCAGTGGGTGACACCTTCCGGGAGGCAGAGGAGATCAGCGATGATGAATTCGCACCCTCGGGTTAAAACTCGAATGGTCTAATGACCTATCAGTACGGACAACATTTTGTGAAATCTCTAGATTTTAACTATCTAACCTCAGAGATTATGTATAGCACTCCTAGGAGTCGTTTTCCCCTACTTTCTACTTTTTTTGCTATCTTCCTAGAAAATGTACTAGATGCATTTTGCTATCCAAAATCGTTGTAACCAGCATTACATTTCAATGGAATGAAATATCTGTTTTCTGTGTTTAATTGACTGACTTCTATTATCGCTTTTCTGTTTCTAATAAATCCTATCAATGATAAGCATGCTTTCTAACATCTTGCAATGCTAATAATTTTCTTCGCATCCTAATTCTTTTAGAATGGCTGGTCCTCAAATGACTACTGAAGAGAGGCAAATTCTAGCTGAAGAGTCATTAATCCGATTGGCTGAAATAGCCACGGACAATGCTAACCATCATCATCAGCCAAGCGCTTTCGACCGATTCTCTCGCCATCGACCATCAGTATACTCGGGTTCAAGTGACCCTACCGACCTCACAAACTGGCTTGAGGAGATGAAAAAGCTCATGGATCTGAGTAAGACACCTCCTGAAGAGAGGGTGAACATCGCCGCCTACTATCTGAAGGGCGAGGCGAATGGGTGGTGGAACGTGATCAGGACCAACGAGCCTGACACTACGTTCACCTGGAACGAGTTCACGGGGAAAATCAAGGAGCGATACATCGGGTATGAGCACCAGTGTCAGAAGGAGGAGGAGTTTACAAGTCTGAGGATGGGAGACATGACACTCTAGGGCTACACTGAGAAGTTCCAGGAGTTGTCCAAGTTTGGGACTACTGTTGCTCCCAACGAGAGAGCCATGACGCAGAGGTACATACGCAACATGTCCCCAAGACTGCTTACCTTCCTAAGCAGCAACACTTTCAACACTTTTGCCGCAACATACGAGCGTGCGTGCAGTGTTTGGGCTTCGCAGATGTTGGAAGATGCTGAAGAGAAGAAGAAGAAGGTATTTGTGCCATCTGTGGCACAGTCGAGCTACATCGAAAAGCCGACTTACCAACGTCCTAATCAGCAAAGGCCAAATTTCCAGAGGCCTATCTATCAGAACAGGCCGCCTACCTTGAGCAACGATCGAACTATGGTTGGGGGAAGGGGTCCTCAACAAGGATTCATTGCTGGGAGTTGTCGTCTGTGTGACAAGGCGCAGCACGAAGGAAGGCTGTGTAATGGCCAACAAGTTACGTGTTACCGTTGTAAGAAGCTAGGACACAAGGCAAATGCATGCCCTAATGCCCCGAAGCCGGCACCTATTGCGGGAGTACCACAATCTGTAGTGGTACAAGGACGGGTATATGTACTCACAGAAGCTGAAACTGAGGATTCACCTGAGGCTGACGTCATCACTGGTATTTTTCTTGTAAATTCTGTGAACGCGGTCATTTTGTTTGACACTGGGGCATCATTGTCCTTTATATCTTCAAATTTTGTCTCAAAAGCTAATCTCATAAATTTCGAATCAATCGATGCAAACATTTCACTACCTAACGGTAAAATTCTCAAATGTTCCAAAATTTTCAAACAAACTCCAATCACCATTCATAAAACAATTTTTCCTTCCGACCTCATTCTTTTCGACATGCCGGAGTTTGACGTTATTCTCGGTATTGACTGGCTAACTAAATACCACGCGGTATTTAAGTGCCGAGATCGAAATATTTGCTTGCAGCATCCTACAGGGACTAGAGTTACGTATCAGAAGACTTCGCCAATTTAGAGGGCGAAAATCATCTCTGTGTTACAACTATAACGGTTAGAAAGGAAGGGACACCAAGTGTACCTATTGGAGTGAAACTTAAGGGGTTTAAGTTCACTCAAACTAACAAGCAAAATCGACTCGAATTTAATGAACATACACGGCTGAAAATAGTGAGGAAAGTGTTTAATTTTTCTGATTTTTTGGGTTTAAATGTAAACATAAAAAGATAACCTAATTCTAAGCACAAAGCCAAAGATTTAGGGTTCGATTATCCAAGCACTTAGCCACTAGATAATCACACACACACACTCTTGCACTAAGCTTAGAGAAAACAAAGATGAGCTAACTCAAACTTAGGGTTTTTAATATATCATGAAATCTGAAAATTACAATGTGTTTTGGAGGGTTTATATAATACCCTAAGACACATCTCAACCCTACAATCTAAAGTTGATCTAAGGGCTCAAAGAGCTCCTCAAACAACAACAAAAAAACGGCTCACTTGAGCCTTACAAATCTGAAAAAATAATGTAAGCAAACAAACTACATAAAGCATAAAGTTGAAAAGAACTAAAGACTCCATCCTCTCCTTGCATTTAGGTTAGCATCCAAGGGCCAACATGGGGCCTTGGGGAACAAGGTGGGACGGTCCAACTACAACAAAAATCTGATTTTTGTTGGCTACAAAACAATAAAGTATAAAGTAAGATAGCGACATTTAGTGAAAAGGACTTGTTGCACAAAATAATGTGTGTCTTGTGAGTGTTTGTTGAAGCCAAATCCATGGCCCCCTTTAGCTGACTTTTTTGAACCATGTTGGGTCTTGTTTTATTGGAGGTCTAACCCACATGGGTGCACCCAAGTGATCACACTCAAAAATAGCTCATTTGTTGACTTTTAGTTGCTCTCCTTCTTGAATCCCCCTTGACTACCTTAGGTCCTCTAAGCTTGGCTAAATTGACCACTCGATTAGCTTGACTTTGCACTTAGATGGACCCTAGGTCCAAGGCCTAACCTAGGGTTTGAGTCCATGGACCCAAACCATGGTCTAGCTCCATACCACCTTTGCTTGACTTGACCATTCTTGGTTCAATCTCCTCTCCTTGGAAAGGATTTGCCCTCAAATCCTTGGAGATCCTCTTACTTCCCTCTTGACTTGATTTCTTGCTTGATTCTCGACTTAACCCTCGGCTAACCTTGGCTCTCACGACCCTAGGCTTCCAAGGACACCATTTGATCAAAGTTTGGAGAAGAGGTTGGACCCCCTTGACTTGGCTCGTGTGAGTGATCATGTCCCCTTCCTTACTCACGGCTCTCTTGGTCACACATTCCTCCTCGAGCACTCCCTTGAGCCCATGGCTTGTAGGCATGCCATCCATCCACTCTTGATCCTCATGGTTGAGCCCCTCTATGATTCTCCATCTCAAAGACCCACTTGATCTTTCCATGCCATCAATTTTATCTCTCTCCTTGACCTCATTCTCATTGTAGTTGGTTGTGTTCATCTCATTGTTAATCGGTTTGTCATTCTCTTGCTCCTCTCCTAGAATCCCTCTTGTAGCTCTAGGGTTTGTTGTTCCCTCGGCCACTAGACCTTTCAAGCCCTCATGCTCACTCATTCTCGGCTCTAGATTCGTCTCTTGGCTAGCATTCTCTTCGATGAGTGATTCAAACAAGCACGAGTTGGTCTTGCATCCCATCATAGGAGGTAGTGGTGTTAGAACAATGAGTTTCTCCATATATTTGAAGGAGTAAGTGTTGCTCCTCCCATGATGAGAAGAGTCCCTCTCATATTCCCAAGGTCTCCCTAGCAATAAGTGACATGCATCCATATCGAGAATTTCACAAACGACCTCATCCTTGTAGTCTTGACCAATCGAAAATGGCACCTTGCATTGTTTGTTGACTTTCACTTCGGCTCCCTTGTTGAGCCACCTTAGTTTGTAGGGGCTTGGGTGCTCCAAAGTGGGTAGACTTAGCTTCTCCACAATCAAGCATTTTGGAAGCTACATTAGTACAAATCCCACCATCGATGATTAGATTACAAACTCTCCCCATGATTGTGCATTTGGACCGAAAAATTTGTTGCCTTTGGTCCATGCACTCGCTTGACTCTTGAGTGTGCATTACGCGCCATATGACTAAGCTCAACCCCGAGTCCGGGGGCACCAAGGTTTCGGCCTCCTTCACTTCCACTACTCCCTCTTGTTTTTCTTCTTCACAAATTAAGACCTCATCGTCACCCCAATGCACCACCTCGCAAGTACTTAAGGCCCTCTTGCTAAGGCACTCCTTAGCAAAATGCCCATACCCTTGGCATTGATAGCATTTCTTGAGAGGAATCGTTCTTCTAGGGCCAAAGTCGATGCCTTTCCCCTTGTCAACAATTGGTGGCTTTGTAGTAGGGTTCGGCTCGGCTATCTTCACTCCTTCTAGGCTCGTAGTGGGGGTTGATTTGGTGGTGTGCTTGGCCGTGTCATGCCTCCCCTTTTCTAGCCTCTCAACTCTCATGGCCATAGTGACGGCCTCATCGAATGACCACAAATTTTGCAACTTTACTTGGTTTGCCACTCTAGGGTTTAGGCCTTCGACGAATCTCGCAATCTTTTGCTTGGATTTTTCACTCATCTCACATTGAAGGGTGAGTTGTTCGAAATCCCTAAGGTAGGATTCGATGGGTTGGGTTTCTTGCTTAAGTTGAGTCAACCTAAGAAACATATCTTGTGTGTAATCCTTGGGTACGAACTTATCCTTGAGTTTCTTTCTAAGCTTGAGCCACGACCTAATAGGTTCTTTTCCCTCTCGAATTCGCTGATTTTTAAGGTTCTCATACCAAAGTGAAGCATACCCTTTGAATTTCATGATAGCAACCTTAAAACATTTCCTATCCGAGTATTCCTTAAACTCAAAGACTCTCTCAATGGACCTAAGCCAATCTAGTAAGTCTTCGGGGTTTAAACTACCATAGAAGTCGGGAATATCTACCTTTATGTCTCGGTCTTGCTCTCTTGGATGGACCTCAATGGATTCCTCCGATTCCGAGTTGTAGCCACCCATGTTAGGAGGCGGTTGCCCCCTTCCTCGGCCACCCATACCACGGCCCCTTCCTCCACCCCTTGGTGGTGGTCTTGGTTCATGAAGATTATGATCCATTAGGGTGTTTAGTGCATTCATCATAGTGTTACAATTCCCGGCGAGTTGATTCATTTTTTCTTCAAGAGCCGAAATCCTCTTATCTTCGGCCATCTTTTTTTTTTTTGTGAAAATTTTGTGAGAGTGACAAGGAAAAAACAAAAGAGAAAAAACAAGGAAACAACCTAAGCTTTGATGACCAATTTGGAGTGAAACTTAAGGGGTTTCAGTTCACTCAAACTAACAAGCAAAATCGACTCGAATTTAATGAACATACACGGCTGAAAATAGTGAGGAAAGTGTTTAATTTTTCTGATTTTTTGGGTTTAAATGTAAACATAAAAAGATAACCTAATTCTAAGCACAAAGCCAAAGATTTAGGGTTCGATTATCCAAGCACTTAGCCACTAGATAATCACACACACTTTTTTGCACTAAGCTAAGAGAAAACAAAAATGAGCTAACTCAAACTTAGGGTTTTTAATATATCATGAAATCTGAAAATTACAATGTGTTTTGGAGGGTTTATATAATACCCTAAGACACATCTCAACCCTACAATCTAAAGTTGATCTAAGGGCTCAAAGAGCTCCTCAAACAACAACAAAAAAACGGCTCACGGCTCACTTGAGCCTTACAAATCTGAAAAAATAATGTAAGCAAACAAACTACATAAAGCATAAAGTTGAAAAGGACTAAAGACTCCATCCTCTCCTTGCATTTAGGTTAGCATCCAAGGGCCAACATAGGGCCTTGGGGAACAAGGTGGGACGGTCCAACTACAACAAAAATCTGATTTTTGTTGGCTACAAAACAATAAAGTATAAAGTAAGATAGCGACATCTAGTGAAAAGGACTTGTTGCACAAAATAATGTGTGTCTTGTGAGTGTTTGTTGAAGCCAAATCCATGGCCCCCTTTAGCTGAATTTTTTGAACCATGTTGGGTCTTGTTTTATTGGAGGTCTAACCCACATGGGTGCACCCAAGTGATCACACTCAAAAATAGCTCATTTGTTGACTTTTAGTTGCTCTCCTTCTTGAATCCCCCTTGACTACCTTAGGTCCTCTAAGCTTGGCTAAATTGACCACTCGATTAGCTTGACTTTGCACTTAGATGGACCCTAGGTCCAAGGCCTAACCTAGGGTTTGAGTCCATGGACCCAAACCATGGTCTAGATCCATACCACCTTTGCTTGACTTGACCATTCTTGGTTCACCTATGCAGCATCAACGAGGTAAAAGAAAGTGTGAACATTGGAGATATTCACGTAGTACGGGAATTTCCTGATGTCTTTCCTGATGAGTTGCCAGACATGCCTCCTGCACGTGACGTTGAGTTCTCTATCGACCTTGCGCCAGGTACGGCACCAATTTCGAAGGCACCTTACAGGATGACACCAGTAGAGCTACAAGAATTGAAGAAACAACTTGAAGAGATGATTGAAAAGGGTTTCATAAGACCGAGTGTCTCACCTTGGGGAGCACCGGTTCTCTTTGTGAAAAAGAAGGATGGCAGTATGAGACTCTGCATCGACTACAGAGAATTGAACAAGGTAACGATTAAGAACCGCTACCCTTTGCCCAGAATCGACGATCTCTTTGATCAACTAAAAGGCGCAGGAGTGTTTTCTAAGATCGAGCTGAGGTCAGGTTATCATCAGATCGCTGTGAGGGAAGAGGACATCCAAAAGACCGCGTTTAGAAGCAGATATGGTCACTATGAGTTTAAGGTCATGCCTTTCGGTTTGACAAATGCACCAGCAGTGTTCATGGATCAAATGAACAGAACCTTCCACGAGTACCTGGACATATGCGTGGTTGTATTCATTGACGACATCCTGATTCCAAGACTGGAGCAGAACACGAGGAACATCTCCGTATCATTTTGGGAATACTAAGGAGATATAAGTGGTATGCAAAACTATCCAAGTGCGAGTTTTGGCTCGAGAAGGTAGCATTCCTGCGTCACGTCATCTCGAAGGACGGAGTGATGGTGGATCCTGCAAAGATCGACGCGGTGAAAGAATGGAAGGCACCCACGAACATAACTGAGATACGCAGCTTTCTAGGATTGGCTGGATACTACAGAAGATTCGTTCCAGACTTCTCCAAGATAGCACCACCGATGACAAAGTTGCTACAAAAGGAATCCAAGTTTATATGGAGCGACGAGTGCGAGAATGCGTTCCAAGAACTAAAGACAAGGCTTACCACAGCACCAGTCTTAACTCTCCTTACGGATGGAGACGAGTATGAAGTCTATAGTGACGCCTCACTGAATGGCCTAGGTTGCGTACTAATGCAACAAGGAAAAGTTGTTGCTTATGCATTGAGGCAATTGAAAGTTCATGAACGAAACTACCCAACTCATGACCTAGAATTAGCAGCCGTGGTGTTTGCTTTGAAAATCTGGCGTCATTACCTCTACGGAGTAAGTATCAAGTTCTACACAGACCACAAGAGCCTGAAATATATCTTCACACAAAAGGAACTCAACATGAGACAACGCCGGTGGCTAGAACTGATCAAGGACTACAAGATTGAACTGCTTTATCACGAGGGTAAGGCGAACGTCGTTGCTGACGCTCTGAGTAGGAAGACGACGCATACCCTCAACAATATTTGGGAAATTTCGGCTGGTATCGTCAGAGACTTCAGGAGACTGAATTTAGAGTTGGTTCAGTCTGATGATGCGGACTTAAATGCAATGATCGCGGCGCCGGAGTTTGTAGATACCCGTATCCGTACCCCCCAAAAACAAACCCGATGATGAAAAGGACTTTCATACATGCTTTTAAAAGAGTCGAAACGGTACAAAAGTGTCTAAAACGTATTAGTCATTTTTAGCGTATTAATTTGGACTTGCATAATCATGAAAGTAAATGTCAATTTTAGTCATCATGAGCGTAACACGAGCACAATATAGGAACGTCTTATTAAGCCAAGCCACAAAACAAATTTCAACTAGCTACAAAGCGGCCCAAACTTACAAAAACGACCCTAAAACGCACACTAACACGACACTCAAACGGGCCAAAAAGGCCCCGTGTCACATTTTCAAAAAGTTAGGTTTTATGAAACCATAAAATAATATAACCTAATATTATTTTATTTCTGCCAAAACCGAAAAACACGATAAAACCGGCAAAGCAAAACCGAAATTCGGACCAAAACTGAACAAATACTTAACCCCTAAGTAAACAACAAAACATAATCATTACCTAATCAAACCGTCAAAAACCAAAAGGCGGCATAAAACAGCCCACCAAAACAAAAATCTAATCGCCAGTAAACAGGCGATTAAAAACCAAATCGCCAGTTTACTGGCGATTAAGTTTTCCTCTCCCAACCTTGGTTCTTTTAATTCATTTGGCGGCTGCATTGAAACATAATCGCATGCTCACTGGCGATTAAGTTTTGTCCCTGCACAGAAACCAGCCAAACTCTATAAATACCAACCCATTTCATCCATTTTCAAATACCCGGTTTTTAGCACTTACACACTATTCACGAAATCCACTCAAAAATACCGTCTTTACATTTTCGAAAGGTAAACATTTTACCTACGGGCTGGACGTTTGAGACTCGGATAATGGGGTTACATTAACCCCAAACCCGATATTGGCACTAGCGAAGCCGTATTCGTAATACGGTTGTAGCAATTCGGATTCATAATCCGTCTAAACCCCGCCAATATCGCATAAATAAACGACTCATTATCACTAAAGCAAACCGACGTCACTTTTATAATTACGCAAGTCCTCATTCATGCATTAAATAACGACTAGAATCACGGATCCAACACTAAATTGTACCGCTTCATGTAGTCTTTTAGCATGTCAAAGCAGAGGGTTTTTCACAAATTCTAATACGAGATTGGAAAATAACGTCTATAGTAATAATTTAGTCAATAAATTATTATTTAACGTACATTTCCTATAGCAATATGTCATTATTTTGACAATTTACATTATTTATGCATTTTAATCGAGTCATACTTATTCGCACTTGTACGTAGCGTCATTTTAGCCCAAATATCGAAATTAAGCAAATGTTTTCAAATTAGTAGAGACTACTCTTATGTAGGCTTTTTGATTACGGTTTTCAAAACTTATTTTGTCAAGACTTTCGAAAAGTAACCTCACTCCGAATCCCTTCTCTGGTTTCAAACCTCAGATTGATAGGTATCGACGCACCTTGAAATCCGAGACACTCGTGTCTTGTATTTCAAGACGCGTTGAATAGGTTCCAAATTCCTTTAATATTTGGTGGCGACTCCGAAAATACACTTTCAAAAAGGATTTTCTACTTTTCTTTTTGGTCACAAATTCATGCAATGATCTCCCCCATTTTTCTCAAAACTTCGCACCCTTTCCTGCGAGGCGCATTCCGCTTCCCGGCGCCCCCGCACGGGGCGAGGACGGGCGCGCGCAGGGCGTCGATAGGTCCATCCACCTTCCCGGTACCTTCAGTTGGCGACTCCGCTGGGGACGAGCATGATTTTTATTATTTTTGAAAAACTAGTTTTTCTTTTATTTTAAAATCATAAAGAAGTGAAGCTTGAAACTTTGAAAACATTTACGCTTTCGATATTTGGGCAAAAATACGTTGAGTCGAATCCTCCTGATTCAAACCACACCCTTTGAGGAACGGCCCCCAGTAACTCTCGCTTCATAAGCGAGGTAACTCCGGACACACTGTTCTCTCACCCCTCCACGATTACAAGTACGGCATCCGTACAAACGATCGTAACCAGTCAAACTCGAACGCTCTAGGGCCCGTCTTGAATGCACACCTAAGACGTGTGTAGTCTTGCGGGTGCCCCTACCCAAACGTCGCGGGAATGACCGGAGGGAACCTTACCCTATAAACCAAAAACCTGTGTTTATATGTACAAGTGCGAAGCTATAGTACCCTCACTATAGTAGTCTTTCAAAAAAGCTTTCTGCATGCAAAAACTCCTCCTAGGCATTATACTTTTAAAATACGTCCATCTTTGAAATTGCTTTTTCAAACTTTTTTCAAAAAAGGTCATACTTTTAAAAAACACGCCGTTAGGCTCTTTGACCCATAGTCATTTGAGTTTGATAAATAAAATGCCAGTGCATTTAAAACCGATCCAGGATAATCAATAGATCCCCGATCTTTTTCAAAACGTAAATGAATTATGCGACTGACGTATCGTCATAATACATTTATTGCTAAAAGGTCTTTCACAAAGCAAAAACCCGAATATGTCAATTCATTTCGGAGATTTTAAATGAAATTAACTTTTAGAACATTAGATTTAGCTTTAAGTCGAGTGACTCTTTAGTCGTCCCGATTTAATCTTTTTCTCTCAAAAACAAAAAACGCGGGCTCGTTCAGATGCGGACCCGTTGATTTACTCTTTGAATCGAGTGACTTATTGTCATTTTCGATTTAGATCCCTGAGTCACACGTAAAAGGCGAACAATTGATCACCTTTTACCCAATTTTAACATCCTCAGGTCGACTAGCCTATCGCTACTTCGGTCTGATCCTTTTTATCATAATCCAATGATAAACCCCTGGCAACATACCGCCAAACTGGGTTAATCTGATTATGATCATACAAATTTTCTTACCTCGAGAATAGGGACGTGTTAACACGCCTCTATCTCAAAAAGCTTCCCGTGTCCTTTTAAAAGCTAAAAACACGAGTCAAGTCGAGTCACCCACTTTTTACGCTTTTGTGTCTTCCTTTGGTCGTGAATGTGATTTTTCATTCGAGTCTTTTCCTTCTATTTTAGAATCACTAAAGATTTGAAAACTTTGTCAGTCCGCTCATTGAAAAACCACGGATACGCTGACGAATTAAGAACCGCTACTTAAACCCACCTCCGCCTCCAAAGAAGCGCTCTACAACAGATCAAAACCAAAACCTCGCTATGGCCTTTCACCACGACGATGGTTTCGGAGGACCACCACCACCCCCCCCAGAGGTAACTGCCGAACAAGTCCGACAGCTCAATGATAGGATAGCTAGCCTCACTACGACGATCGAGCAAATGGCTATCATGCAAAAGTTCGAAGCAGAGAAAGACGCCGTACGCTGGCCGAGAATCCGAACTAACGCAAAAAGGATTCAACCATGGAAGAACGTCTCACGAACTCAAGGGGTTACTCCATACACCAAGAGAACGAGCACATCCCAAAGAACGTCCGATCCATGCTACCGGACAAGTTAACACTTAGCGATCTTCCCGCCTTCAAAGGTCACGAAGCCCGCTGCTCACGTCAAGGCTTTCAAAGCTAAATGGCCATCATGGGCGTCGAACCCTGCATGGGCTACCTTATTCCCTCACTCATTGGACGCCAAGAACCCAGGGCATGGTTCTACGCTCTAGAACCACATAAAATGGGTAGTTTCGAGGACATAACAGCTATGCTCGATCTACAATACCGACAACAATGATATCCAAGTCTCACTACGACATTGGAGGTCCCGACCCGAAGGACAATGAAGGATTTAAGAGTACCTTACGCTACTGGAAGAAGCCGTGTGCTCAAATACCTACCCGTCCAAGGGACCCCGATCTGATTACTAAGTTCATCAACAACCTTACCCCCGCATACCAACCACACCTACGATATGGGAATTTCGACAACTTCTCCACCCTCGGCCGCTTCGGCGAGCTCATCGAGGACGACCTTCGTAAGGAAAATAGGAATAAGAGTACGGGTCGCGGATATCAAGGGAGCTCATCTCGAGCCACCACCAAAGTCGAGCCCATCCATGCCATCAACGCACTGGACGCGTTAGAGGCACCACCGGTTTTTACGACACCACCAAGACCTGCCATGCCTCCGCCAAAGGCATCATACTCACCTCCTGGTCCCGGTTCAATGAAAGCGCGACGAAACTTTGACCCAATATACATGACTTACTCAAAGGCACTTGACAAGGCTAAAGTCGTATCACCTTAATCAAAATAAACCTAGCATGCAACTAACAATAGCAAGTAGCAAGTAAGGATCGTATCCACAGAGAAACGGTGTAGTTTTCAGTTAAAGTCGGCAAAACAAGTCAATCTCAAGGTATGAAAAGGGTGTTTAGAATAAGCTATAAACTAAGCAGGCAATAAAACTAATGAAAAAGTATAATAAGGGAGAGATTAGGGTGTCGGGTTCATATATGACAACGATTCAGGAACGCAAGTTAATAAGACGGAAAAGATAAACTGTGCAACTTGACTAGGTTTATAAAACGCTCTCTCGAGTCAATTTTAGCCTTAAGCAAATTTAGCGGGCTCTCGCAACTTACTAAATTCAACTTATCTAACTCGCGTAAGTCTAGTTTTAACTCGGCTTTCGATCTTAAGTCAAAAACATACTCAGGTTCAATTAAACTCGCTTAAATCCTGATCAAAGTAATTAAACCTAATTCAATTGACATAAAACGCGTAGGAAGAAATTAAGAGCACAATTTAATCAACCAATTTAATCTCAAAACATGTTCCTAAATCAAATGTCACAAATTCCCCTAAACCCTAATTAGGAATTTAGCTACTCATAGTAACGATTAAAGTAAAACAATAAAGAGAAGACATAATAGAAGAAATAATTGCAATTGAAATAAAACCTGGAATCTTACGAGATGCAAGCGGTTACAATTGAAATCAACTTGAAATAAAAGCTAAGAGTTTTGAGAAGAAAAATAAAGAAGCAGTAAAGTAGAACTAGAGAATAAAAGCATAAGTGTATTTTCGACCTCAAGGGTCCTATTTATAATATCCCAAAGCTAATTACCAAAAATTAAAACAAAACCGTCAATTAAAACCTCAGAGCCGGCCGGCCGGCTGCCGGTCAGCCAGACCGGCCTGACCCATTTATTTGGGCCGGCTCTTGTGCTTAACATTCTTGGCCCAACCTTCCTCTTGGGCTTGACTTATTCGTGGCCTTCTTGACTTTGGCCTTGTTTTAGCTCGTATCCTCCTTGTGTCCTTGGTCCTTGGCTCATGTCCCGAGCTCTCATGCGCGCTCGGTCTTGGTCTTCTCGGCTCAGCTCTCGTGTTTGCTCCAATGTCCCGGGTTTTGGCTCAAAACCACCAAAACCTGCAAAATGCAAATGAAAGGCAGCAGTAACGAGAAATATAGCAAATAGCTCATAAAACTGGTAATGAACTCGTATGAATGCAGCTAAATGCGACTGAACCGGGGGCATAAAACGTATATAAATAGAGTGTATCAAATTCCCCCAAACCAACCCTTTGCTTGTCCTCAAGCAAATAGCATAGGAGAAGATCAAAGCAACACGTACTAATCACGCTAGTATCTCAAAGTGGACGACCTATGCACATAAACTATACAACCAAAGCCTACTTCGCCGAAAATAGAGCACAAGTCTCAACCATTCACGCCACATTATATCACTAGCCTCTAACGCTTACGCAAAAGTAAAACTAACGACAAATCAATTCAAGCAAGGCCAACCGTACGGACCACTAACCATCCAACCAATCTTTCCAAATCATTTCCTTTTGTTCTCTTTTCTTCTTTTTTTTTTTTTCTTTATTATTTTCTTTTTTCGCAAATGTGGAGCATCCCTCGTATGTAGTACCGTTTAGCTTGACGTTCACTCGGTAAAAATCGCGCTCGGGTACACATATTTCCTTAAGGGTTACGTTATTGCTCATACTCTCGGTCGCAACCAAATTCATGGCCACCGTGGGTTACTCAATTCAATGAGTCCCCTCCGAGAGCATCGAAGCATTGCTCCAACAAGTAAAAGATCATTCCACGCAAACCACAAACCAACATACCAACATTCCACAAACCATTGCCAAGCTCGAATGTCAAAGTCGAAAGTAAACAAGCGAAAAGCAGAAAGAATTAAGCAAATACAAGTGGGTTAGTGTTAAGGCTCGCAATCTAGTAACAGGAAACAAACCAATCGTGCAAGCTATGACAATAGAAAGTCGACTCAGAGATACTAAAGATCAAAGTAAGTGTACAAATCAACTCTCCAAACTAGACAAGCAGGACAAAGCAGACCAAAAAGACTCAGATTTTTGTAATGTTTTTGAATTTTTCAATTTTTTTGGGTTTTTATAATAAATGCACACAAAAAAAAAATGCAAATGAACTAAAGAACGCGAAAGCGTTTCCCTCCCCCAAACCAAATCACACATTGTCCTCAATGTGGAAAACAGGACAACCACAAAAGCAGAGGAGGACATAAAGCAGATGGGGTAAGGAAAGTAAAACGAGGAAAGAGGGTAAAAAGGGTAAAGAATGCTCACAATGTAGAGTAGGAGCTCCCCCAAACCGAAGTCAAGCATGGAGTGGGGCTAAAAATCCCCGAATATGCGTCCAATTCAGTCCAACGATGGGGTACTTCGGCCTAGCACTCAAGAGAAACGAAACAGAACAAGCAGGGGGTCCAGTAATGCAGGACCCGGCCACTACGGAACCCAAAATTCAATTTTTTTGCGTTTTTCTTCAAGTTTCAAAATCCAGCTACGGTTCCGGTCCTGGCCCGGCAGCCGGTTGGCCGGCTAAGGGCCTTCCTCGTGAGCGTTTTCTTTATATTAAGGACTCAAAAGTCCATGAATACCTGCGCGCTGAAAATCACATAATAATACCCTCGTCCTCACGCGCTCAATAAAACCAAAAGTCATAAAAACAAGCAAACCAAAAGAAAGTACAAATACTAAGTAACTATACAACGTCATCGGGTTGCCTCCCGGAAGCGCTGGTTTATAGTCCCGCACGACTCTTCAAAGCTTCAGAAAATCACGTATAAGCAGGCCAAGGTCGTTGGCCATTCGCGACAGCTTCACTCGGCGAAATCTCAGTTGTTCGCCATAGCACTCCTCCAGCTCGAGGCAATGCAGCATAATCCATCAGCGTAGGGCCTCTATCACGAAATGGCTCAACTGTAGGCCCTCCACTCCCATCACTCGCGTCGTGAGCGTCGCCTTTCAGCCGACTTTCTCTCCTCCAAACCATTCTTGCGGCTATCCTGAAGAACACGCAAAGGAGAAAAGACATGCAAACCCTCCATAGTGTCTCCGGTAGAGTGAGACGGAGGTGCAGTCAATAGAACAAACCGACTCTAGGCATAGGAGACCGCGGGGTATCCGAATGTGTGAATGTGAGCTTCTCACCCCCCACCTTAAAGGCTATGGTCTTGCTACCCACATCAATAACTGCACCAGCAGTGTGCAGGAAGGGTCGTCCTAAAATGATAGGAATGTGGGCATCCTCGGGCATATCTACCACTACGAAGTCGACAGGGATAAAGAACTTTCCAACCTGTACCGGGACATCGTGTAAGATTCCTAAGGGACGCTTAACTGAGCGGTCAGCCATTTGCAAAGTGATGCTAGTGGGTTCTAAAGCTGACAAGCTCATCTTTTGATAGAGGGGGTAGGGGAGGACACTGACGCTGGCTCCTAGGTCACATAAAGCGTTACGAACCACAAACCTACCAATGGAGCACGGGATAGAAAAGGTCCCAGGGTCGCTAAGCTTCGGAGGTTTATTGCCCTGCAGCCGAGTACTAGCTTCCCCCACAAAAGCTACGGTCGACACGTCGTCTAACGTACGCTTACGAGCTAAAACATCTTTCAAAAACTTAGCGTACGCAGGAATTTGAGTCACAAGGTCAATAAAAGGAACGTTTACCTGAAGGGCCTTGATGACGTCGACGAACTTCCTGAACTTAGCCTCGGGCTCTGCACCTCGTTGACGACCAGGGAACGGAAGCTTGACTTGAAACGGGGGCGTTGGAGTAGAACTAGAATCACCAAATGCAGTACCCGTAACATTCTTCCCAAGAAGAATGTGTCCAACGGCCGATCGACCATCACGGCCGACCTACCGAGACCTCCTGGTTACACGCTTAACGTCTTTTCTTCTTCATCCCTCTCTTCTTCTTTCTCCAAATTCGTGGTCTCCATACATAGCCCCACTTCTCAATGTAATCGGCGCATGCCGTGTCGTGTGGAGCTTTAGGAGGGTTCCCTTGAGGCGAGGGTACCCTACGGCCTCGACGCCATGGGCGGCTAATTGAGCCACTTGATTCTCCAATAGCTTAATTGCAGCGCCCTTAGCTTGCCCATCCTTCTGCATTTGCTGCATCATCATCTCCTGCGACTTTTGCACGGACATAGTCACTTGAGACATCTGCAACATCATGGCCTTAATCTCGGCCATAGGATCGGCACTTGAGTAGGAGGGGTGGTGTGTACACTGGTTTATTGTAGTTAGGTGGGGGTTGTGGTTGGCTTTTGTAGGGAGGTTGATAGGGGTATTTTGTGGAGGTGGGGAGTCGGGTTAAGTATATTATTGTTGCGATAGGATAGCAATGACCGATCGTAACCCGTTGATTCTCGATACGGCATGTTTTGATTGTAGGATTGATACGCATAAACCTCGCCTCCTGGGTGCAAGATACCCCGTAGTGTAACCTCAATCGTGCCCCATAATAGCGTTAACTTGGGCACTTGACGGCACTCCTGCATAGCATCAACCTTCCTATTCATTTCGTAAAGTTGACTCATCACCACACTTATGCTCTCGCTCCCACGGTCGTTATCACGCGGATAGTGAATTACCCTAGGCTTACCAAAGCGAGCCGTATGGATGCCCATTTCTTCAATCGTTTGCCACGCTTTATCATCATCGCATTGTTGGCAAACCGAGCCTCCCGCGGTGAGTCAAGAATAGTGCGACTCTCGGCAGACAACCCATTATAAACGTCATAATGATCAACCAATCGCCCGATCAGTGATGCGGACACTCACGAATCAACCGCTTGTAACCCGGTCCCACGCTCAAGAAATGTTTCATCAAAATCTTTGTTGAAATCCTTGAATTTGACTACGAGTTGGTTAGTCCGCTCGAGGATAGAACTTGCGATAGAATGCAAGAGCTAGACTTCGCCAATCCGTTATACCCGCAGCCTTCCTTGTTCAAACTGATCCACTCACGAGCGCGATCACGTAGCGAAAGCGGAACAAGATTTCCGTATCCGATTCTCGAGTAATCCCGGCCGCTTAATCGTTGAGCGATGAGTCCGTAAAAACCGCATATGTTTACCGGATCCTCCGTAGGATTTCCACCGAATTGATTGCGCTCCACCAAAGTAAGAAAGGCGGCGCGAATCTCAAAATTACCCGGGACCGTATTTGGTATTGTGAACCCTTGCGGGATCGCCTCGGGCTTCGGCAACGAGTGACTAGAAAGTTTAGGCATAGTCGCTCGTGGAGGTGATGAACCTGGAGTAATAGGAGGTGTGTCCTCTCCGTAGGACGATTGCGCTGCACTAGACTCCGAATGCGACGCTTCCTCAAGATCAAAATTTGCGATTTGAATCGCTTCCTTGCGACGTCTATGTAATGCGCGCTCAGGTTCAGGCTCAAATGGAACTAAACCTGTAGGTGACCTGCGCATAAACAAAACTACAAGAAAACGATAAGAAACGGTCTCAAGGAACTAAGTTCCTTGAGACAAGGGAGATAAACCTGTAAAAGCAACTAAAACTAAAACTAACTAAGCCGTTTCCCCGGCAACGGCGCCAAAATTGACAAGGCTAAAGTCGTATCACCTTAATCAAAATAAACCTAGCATGCAACTAACAATAGCAAGTAGCAAGTAAGGATCGTATCCACAGAGAAACGGTGTAGTTTTCAGTTAAAGTCGGCAAAACAAGTCAATCTCAAGGTATGAAAAGGGTGTTTAGAATAAGCTATAAACTAAGGTGCAATAAAACTAATGAAAAAGTATAATAAGGGAGAGATTAGGGTGTCGGGTTCATATATGACAACGATTCAGGAACGCAAGTTAATAAGACGGAAAAGATAAACTGTGCAACTTGACTAGGTTTATAAAACGCTCTCTCGAGTCAATTTTAGCCTTAAGCAAATTTAGCGGGCTCTCGCAACTTACTAAATTCAACTTATCTAACTCGCGTAAGTCTAGTTTTAACTCGGCTTTCGATCTTAAGTCAAAACATACTCAGGTTCAATTAAACTCAGTTAAATCGGTGATCAGGCGAAATAAACCTAATTCAATTGACATAAAACGCGTAGGAAGAAATTAAGAGCACAATTTAATCAACCAATTTAATCTCAAAACATGTTCCTAAATCAAATGTCACAAATTCCCCTAAACCCTAATTAGGAATTTAGCTACTCATAGTAACGATTAAAGTAAAACAATAAAGAGAAGACATAATAGAAGAAATAATTGCAATTGAAATAAAACCTGGAATCTTACGGAGTACCGACGGTTACAATTGAAATCAACTTGAAATAAAAGCTAAGAGTTTTGAGAAGAAAAATAAAGAAGCAGTAAAGTAGAACTAGAGAATAAAAGCATAAGTGTATTTTCGACCTCAAGGGTCCTATTTATAATATCCCAAAGCTAATTACCAAAAATTAAAACAAAACCGTCAATTAAAACCTCAGAGCCGGCCATTGCCAGTCACGGCAGACTACTGACCCATTTATTTGGGCCGGCTCTTGAGCTTAACATTCTTGGCCCAACCTTCCTCTTGGGCTTGACTTATTCGTGGCCTTCTTGACTTTGGCCTTGTTTTAGCTCGTATCCTCCTTGTGTCCTTGGTCCTTGGCTCATGTCCCGAGCTCTCATGCGCTTCTGGTCTTGGTCTTCTCGGCTCACTCGTGTTTGCTCCATGTCCCGGTTTTGGCTCAAAACCACCAAAACCTGCAAAATGCAAATGAAAGGCAAAGAAGAACGAGAAATATAGCAAATAGCTCATAAACCGGTAATGAACTTCGTATGAATGCAAATAAATGCGATCAACCAGGCATAAAACGTATATAAATAGAGTGTATCAAAGACTACGTAGCTTGTGAGCCAGAATGTACTTCAACTCATAGGACCTACTAGCGAGCCTCCCTGACAAGAAGCCAAAATCGTGGGATCGTAACGCATACCGCGAATTCCACGAGGAAAGGGCACGACAGAGCAATGCTTCCGCTGAAGAACATAGTTCAGGACTTGATCGACGACAATACCATCGTAAAGCCCAACCAAGTCCTAAGCCTTCAAACCACCAACCTCTACATAACCATGCTATATTCACGTAAGCACACCCTATCATCGATTGCTCCAAAATGATAGTCTCGGATAATCACGAAGTCAACGGCATCGTGAATGCTTACGAGGATGAAGCCGACAATGATGACACCGCATATGTCTCCGTGGATGAGCCCTACGAAGAGGAAACTCAACCCCATCTACGCCAGGCAAGTATGGAGAGCTATGTCACAAGTACCCATTTAGGCTATCGGACGGTGATGACGAAGTAGCCTACTTAACACGCTCGACGTCCGCATCAAGCTTCTCTAAAGTTACTTGAACCTCAAAGCCACCCGCCAAGGTTGATCGCTCAAGAGAAGAACAAGGGAATAATCATAGACGAGGATACGCCGCCTACTTCGCCTACCTCCACAACCCCACCTACAAGCATCGCTCCCACGCCGTCAGCCACCAAAGTGGCATTACCTGACACCAATCCACGCACTGTCTTGCTACCAACAAGGTAGCATCATCAAGTGCTACCCCAACACCCTTACCCCCACTGAAATCGGAGACACGCTCCATAAACAACTCAACAAGACGAAAGCAGACATTTCAATCTGGCTGCTCTTAAGGGACTCAATGGGACATCGTGAAGCCCTCTACCAAGCATTACAAGTCACCCCAATGACATCTAAATGTCTCCGCAGAAGCTTATCAAGAACATTACGCCGCGAATGGCAAGCCAACGCCGCCACCTTCTCAGATAAAGACCTCCCTCCATTCGGTGGCACACATAACCTACCTCTCTACATCAACGTGGAATGCCACGGCATGACATTACCAGTCGTCCTCATCGACAATGGATCCGCAGACAATGTCTTGCCCCTTGAGACACCGTAAAACCGGGATTAAGGAAAACGACTTCATCCGGGTATGCGGACGGCCGTCAGGGCCTCTGATGGAACACGCCGCAAAGATAAAGGGAACCATCTCCTTCCCCATTATGACAGACCGCCATGAGAGAAACCGAATTTCAAATCATCGACATACCCCTACCTACAACATGCTACTAGGTAGACCACGGATCCACGCTACCAAGGCCGCCACCTCAACCCTCGCATCAAAAGGTCGATACCTGGATGACGAGATCGTCACCATCGACGCCTCGAACTTTCGAGCTACCCTCAGCAAAGAAAAAGCCAATGATAGTATCACAGAGATAAATGCCGATCCAAATTGACGACATATGTGGGTTCGACCGACTTCAACATCCGTACTCGACCAGAGAGAAGAAATCGCTACACTCTACGCCAAGGACGACGATAACAAATGGCCCACCATGGGTCTATCTTACGTACCATGGTCATACGAAGTCTCTCAAGGTTGGGAATCATACAATGATCGCAAGAAATATCATGATTTCCACATGCAACCATACCACATCCTCCCCAAAGAACTACTTCACAAAGAGGGCACCAAAGAAGATTCCTAAGAACACAACCACGCACACCATAGCCGGGATTGATCTCATTTCCGACATCGTGCGCAACAACAACTTTAACCCTACCAACCTGATCATCCCTTACGAAGAAAAAACACACGACGGATGGTCAAAAACCCTCGAATGGACCGACGAACAAGGCCGCACTTTCAAGATAACCACAGGTCAAGGCTACGCCTTCAAGATTCCGACTCGACGAAGATGAAGACAACACCCCAACAAAAAGACTGCCTTGAAGTTTAAACTCCTCGCCGTCATTTCAAGTCTCTTACTCCCAACTAAGCCCCGCTACTTCCCCGACATAGTTAATTTAGCTAAAGAACTAGAGTCATTAAGGTTGTCCAAAGCTCCTCGTCTGAGCTATCTTCAAACGTGAACCGCTTTTGATAACATTAATAACATGAAAGTTTTTGGTTACTCTTTGCCTCATTTAAACTCTACTTTTCCTAATAATCGCGATAAATCTAAACTAAATAAAATTGCACTATATAGATACATTGCAAGTATTGTCTCAAACCCGAACAGACCCAATTATTGAAGACACAACAACCATCAACATAAGAACGCTCAAGAGCCTCAAGAACTACAAATTGGGCTTCCTAAGCACTAAGAAAGGGCCACCTATACCAAGCTCCTCGCAGAGTTTAAGGACGTCTTTGCCTGGTCATATAAGGACATGCCCGGCATAGACCGCGAGATAGCTGAGCACCGCATCCTGGTCAAACAAGGTAGCGCACGGCCAAGCGTATTCGACGCATCAAGCCGTAATGGTCTCTCATGGTCAAGGAAGAGATCGGTAGAAGCCATAAGTCGGTTTCATCCAAGTCATCGAATACTGACTGGTCTCCAATATGGTGCCTAAGCATGAAGAAAAACGGCAAAATACGAGTATGTGCCGACTTCCGGGACCTGAACAAAGCCTGCCCAAAAGATGATTTCCCACTACCCCACATGGACATCCTAATCGACAACACAGCGGACCACGCCTTACTGTCATTTATGGATGGATACGCGGGATACAACCAAATCAAAATGGCAGCAGACGACATGCCAAAACCACCTTCAGAACCCCCTGGGAACATATCGCTACACGCCATGCCGTTCGGGCCCATAAATGCCGGCGCTACTTACCAACGCACTGCTACCACCTTACTCCACGACATGATGCATAAGGAGGTTGAGGTATATGTCGACGACATGATCGTAAAATCAAAAGAAAGGGATGACCACATCACAAATCTTCGGAAGTTCTTCACCCGAATCGAGCAAGATAAGATGCGATTGAACCCACGTAAATGCACCTTTGGGGTCACGTCAGCAAATTGTTAGGCCACATAGTGAGCGGTAGCGGGATCGAAATAGACCGACCAAAATCAAAGCAATAATGGGCATGAAGACACCGTGCAACATCGATTTAAATAAGGAGTTTCTTGGGACAAGTCCAATACATCTCCAGGTTCATCAGCAAGCTCACCATGATCTGTGAACCAATCTTCAAAAAGTTGAAGAAGGAGGAACATACGAAGTGGGACGATGACTGCCAGGAAGCATTCGACAAAGTTAAAAGCCTGCTCACAAACCCACCTGTTCTTGTACCCCCACAAAAAGACTTGCCACTGTCACTATACTTAACGACTACGTCAAACGCCATGGGTGCCATGCTCGCCCAAGAAGTCAACAACGAAGAACGAGCCATCTACTACATCAAAGAAAGTTTCACGACTCACGAACCCAGTATGAACGGCCGAGAAAGTCGCCTCTCACCGGTCCGGGCAACCAAAAAGCTCGTGCACTACCTCCTCACTAGCACAACAAGAGTCTATTCCCTAATGGACCCTCAAATACTGTTTGAAAACCCGTCACGAACGGACGCATGGCCAGGTGGACTCGCTTCTCGCCGAGCACGAACTCAAGTACCTCCCTCCGAAAGTAATCAAAGGAAGAGCGGTTTGCATTTCCTCGCAGAAATGCTATCATCGAATGTTCCATGATCGATACAATGTCATTTCCGGACGATGGGATCTTCGCCATAGAAAAGGAGTATCACAATTATACTGACGGGCGTCAAACTACCGGGCTATGGAGTCGAATACTCCTAATATCCCCAAACGGCGATCATACTCCACTCTCAATCAAGCTCGACTTGATGTCACGAACAACGCCACGGAGTACGAGGCTCGCATTTATATTCGCAGCACCATCACTCTCAAGATAAAGAACCTACGGTACATGGAGATTCATTCCTCATCATAAATCAAGTGACAGGGCATGGAAGATCATGAGCGAAACCCTCACCAAATACCAAGCAAAAGTACAAAAACTCCTAGCCAACTTCGATCAGATTGAGTTCTATCACCTCCCAAGGGAAGAAACCGGTTCTTGCCGACGACCGCCAAAACTCTCATCCCTCCCGAACATGCCACCGACATACGAAGTTACTACCCATCATCGCCGAAAGACGTGATTTAACCAAAGATACATCCATACCATTGACCTGGACGAAGCCGAGCAGACAGAGCCTTGGTATCAAGCTATAATCAACTACAAAACAGACAACACCTACCCACCCGACACCGATAAACGTGGACAGAGGGCTATCAGGCTCCTAGCTTCCCAATTTGTGCTAGAGATGGGACAACTACTCAAGAAGACACCACAAGGGACACTGCTCATATGTGTCGAGTACAAAAAGGGGCAGGAAACCGACACGCAAGTCCATGATGGCGAATGCGGACCCCACATGAACGCTCGAGCACTCTGCAAACAAGTCTTACGGCTAGGATGGTATTGGACGACCATGGAAGCAGACTGTATCCAATACGTCAAGCATTGCCACAACTGCCAAATTTTCAGCAACGTCCAACATGTACCACCTTCACCACTATACAATTCTAACCTCACCTCGCCCTTTTCAACCTGGGGCATCGACGTGATAGGAAAAGTCCACCCCATCGGAGCAGAGGTCAACGCTTTCGTCTTTGGTAGCCATCGACTACTTCACTAAATGGGTAGAAGCGGCTTTTTCGGACCCTTGGCCCCACGGAAGTCGCCAAGTTCATCCAGACGAGCATCATATGCCGATATGGCATACCCCACGAGTTCATCAGCGATCAAGGTTCACACTTTCAACGCGAGACCGAAGCCATACTCACAAAATACAACATCCAAAGATCACAAATCCTCACCCTATCGACCCCAAACCAATGGAGCCGCTGAAAGAAACAAGACGGCCGTCACCATACTTGAGAAGATGATCGACAATGCAAAGATTGGCCTAACAAAATACCATATGCACTCGGGATACCGTGATTACCATCCGAACCCCTACGGCATGACCCCTATTTCTCACCTACGCATGGAAGCCGCCCAACCAAAGGGAAATAGAAATACAATCTCTGCAAGATACTAATGGAAAGTAGCATCCCGTATGCGAATGGGCCCGTGAGCTGCATTTAACAACTCATGCTCCCTGGATGAACGCCGACTACATTCCCCGAGCACCGCATTTAATGTACCAAGCCCGACTACAACGAGCATTCAACAAACGAGTTAAGCCACGACATAAAAGTAGGTGATCTCGCATTAAAGTCACCCGAGCACCACTTCCAATGACCCACGAGGAAAATTCAAGCCTAACTGGCCGACCTTACCTCGTCAAGGAAATCTTCACAAAGTGAGCGGCCAAACTAACCGACCTCGACGGCCAAGAGTTCAACCTCGCCACAAACCTCGATCAACTCAAGAAATACTACCCCTAAAAACCGCTTGCAATGTATCTGTAGAATACAAATTTTATAGAAACAGTTTATGGACCGGCAGGTCCTTAAACATGCTCATGGACCGGCAGGTCCTTAAACATGCTCATGGGCCGGCATGCCCCTAAAACTGCTTTTTCTTTCCACAAAAATCAAACACAATTCATGGACCGGCAGGTCCTTAAACATGCTCATGGGCCGGCATGCCCCTAAAACTGCTCTTTCTCTCTACAAAAATCAAAAACACAACTCATGGGCCGGCATGCCCCTAAACATGCATCCACCAAACACAATTCATGGACCGGCAGGTCCTTAAACATGCTCATGGGCCGGCATGCCCCTAAACATGCACATTCACCACAAAAAAAAAAAAAGCAAACACAACTCTTGGGCCGGTATGCCCTTAAACATACATTCTCGAACTACGCCGGTTTGATTCCACTTTTCGTGGATACGTAGGCAGCTTTGCAAAAAGCGCAACCGATATTCAACACAAAAATGACACGTCCAAAGCTTAAAAAGGCCAAGGACATAGTCAACACAAAAATTCGTCTTTTAGACCTGAAGGGTTAAAAGGACGATATTCAACACAAAAATGACACGTCCAAAGCTTAAAAAGGCCAAGGACATAGTCAACACAAAAATTCGTCTTTTAGACCTGAAGGGTTAAAAGGACGATATTCAACACAAAAATGACGCGTCTAAAGCTTAAAAAGGCCAAGGACATAGTCAACACAAAAATTCGTTTTTTAACCTAAGGGTAAAAAGAACGACATTCAACACAAAACGACAAACCCAAAGCTTAAAAAAGGTCGAGGGAATAGTCAACAAAAATGCTTGCTTTCTAAACCTTTGAAAAAAGATTAGAACCAAGGAATTTCACACAAAATAACAAACAAAATGAGGCAGAGTCGTAAATAAAAACCTGATTTTTATTAATCTTAAAAAGAACGGTTACGTTTTGGATTTTTCAAACATAGGAGCATAACTACGACCTTAGAAATACACTAACAAACACTATATATTACAATGCGAGTCCCGGCATGTACATCGGGTTTAGGATAGGTAATATATTACATAATACAACGTAATATGAACATAATACTAACAAAGCACACATAAACTAAAACCAGGTTACTCTCCAAAACCGACTCGAGGCCCCTCCAGCTGAATAAAGGGAGCACCAACCCTCAACCCCAATGGCGATCCCCAACATTGCCATAACAACCTTGATCACCTGACCCTGGAATATGCCGACGGCCGAACACACTTTCATCGGCCGAGAGTAGCTCCGGACTCGAACCCTCGCCATCACCACCGATACGTCCAAGGTCGGCCGGGTCATAAACAGACATATGAGAAAGCCCGTTGAGCTCTAGGGCTCGAAGGCGTGACCTCTTGTGGGGGCTCTGCGCAATAGTCCACCTAGCATAGGCTCGTGATACCTGAGTCGTCCTAGGAGTACCCGCCACAGGCCACCTAGGGCGCGTAATCCATCCACTCACCCAGGCATCGGCTATGCCACTAGTCAACATAAGCATGCCCTGCACCTTGGTGTCATGACCAGGAATGAACTGTGCCCACCCCATCTGTCTCCTCACTCGCACGGGATGGATGTAAACACCCATGTCGAATCCGCAGCGAGGACTCCAGGCGAACCATCGCCAAATTTCACTTGCCGTCACATCAACTATTCCCCACCACGGTACCAACCAACGAATGGTCGACGACCCCACAAGTCCAGGAAGTAATCGCCGTAGGCGATGATGTGGATCCACCACCTAATATAACGACTAGTCACGCCCCCAGCAGATGTGACCCGAATATCGCCTAGCACGCTCAACCGCTTCCATCAACCGCACTGAAGGATTAAGGGACACTCGACACGCTCGCCCTATTGCAGTACGATCATTCGCACTCAGGATCGCCTCACCAGATCACGGCGGAAGGGTTACAAACCATACTCCATCTCTTGAACGACAAAGGATTAGGCGAGGATCACCAAGCGCTCCTCATACAAAGAATTAGGAAACATGTAACGGTGGACTAAGCAGAATGCCAACGCCCTTTTTCTGGCACCAAAGGAGATCGTCTCATTTTCGCGGTTCATAAACCGCTTGCACAAGCGATAGAGGCTGATACGACTCCCGACAAATAACTCCTCTGTCTCCACACGAGTCATCTGAAGGTAGTTCTGCACGTGCCTCTTATATCCAGGCCCCGATCTAACGCACACGGGAATGTTAGTTCGCAACCAACCACCAATGGCCCCAAATTCCTCAACCAACGGACACACCTCCCCACTAGGAAAACGGAAAACGTGGAAACTCAAGTCCCAATAGTCGAGACACGCATCCAGGAACTCGGGCTCCATTCGAAGCCGCCCTAAACCCAGGAGGACCCCAAAACCGCAATCTTTCAAGTCTTCCTCTTCCAGCCCCGATAAGGACGCACACCAACGACGCAAGTTTCCTACAAAACTCTCCATAACTCGACGAATGTTCCGTAAATATTCTGAATATTTTTGGAAAATCGAGAATAGAAGACGAGAGGATGAGTGAAATGAACTAACTTAGCCCTCCTTTTATAGCCGAGATTTGCAAGACGAAATACAACACAAAAACTTAAACGCTAGTGAACAAGCGATTAAAATAAATCAAACAAAAACCACAAAATAAAATTCTAATCGCCTCAGAACAAAGCGACAAATCAAATCACCTGCTTACGTGCGATTTTCTTTTTCTTTTCTCGGCTGCACTATTCGATTTCTTACACTTCTTACACACCTACACCCAAAATTTTTTACCCTATTACCCCTATTACTTTTCTACCGACCTCCATCCTATTTTTACGGTCCCGTCGCTGCCTCGATTTTGCGTGATCAATTCCGTATTTCAGATTCTTCATTTTTCACAAAACACAATAATCACACAAAAATTAAACACAACACAAAATATGATTTTCAGATTCACAATTTTCGCCTCAAAACGCCGCTTTAGCTCGCATTTTTACTATGTCAAAAACGCCTTTTTACGAGTCTAAAATATGTCCTAACCAAAGATTTTTCAAAAACTCTTCATTTTGCATTTAATTCACTATTAGCGAGTCACCTCAATCGAGACGATATATATGCTTTCACGACTAACAATGTTTTGCAGTGCACGCTTAAGCAAGCAAATACGCAAGGATTTCGTGACCCGGCTACGACGCAGGAATGCATTTTTCGCAACAAGACAAAATAACCAAATTATACCCATAAACACCCACGAGTCCAAAAAATCAACCAACCATAACAAGTCCTAATACATAAACCAATACAAACAGAAAATAATATTCATAATACAAAGTCCAAAATATACAAAGTCCAAGCCTACTACGACTGGTCACGACGCTGCAAGACAGCACGCAGGGAATCAATCTCAGCACGTACCCTCTCCAGCTCCCCTGCAGACATCGACCCTCCAGCCTGCCGCTTCGACCGCCAGCTCCTAAGATGCGCAGCCTCCATTTCGACCCGCGATCTCGCCTCCTCACCCGACCTGGCTAACTCAAGACGCGCCTCGGCCTCCTCTTCGCGCTCGCAAGCATCAACAACTTTATCGCTCACGACCGCCCGCCACCGGTACGCCGCCTGCCAGAGCCTCCTGTGGACCTCAGCTGTCACCTGCCACAAAACGAGGAATACATTTAGCTTTCCAATCTGGGGGCTATAATCAAAAACCTGCTGGCTGTAGTTTGACTAATGATTTTACACTAAAATCTTACTCAAACTGGGGCTATAATCAAAAACTGCTGACAGAGTTTGACTAATGATTTTACATTAAAATCTTACTCAAACTGGGGCTATAATCAAAAACTCGTTTAACAGAGTTTGATTAATGATTTTACAATAAAATCTTATTCAAACTGGGGCTATATACTACATAACACTCATGTTGTACAAAGAGGAGGGTTAATACCTTTCTCACGCCGCGGATCCCACCTCTCAAGACCCGTGACGGTGACCACGCATATGGAAGGCGAAGACGATCGAACGAGAACACTCGTGAACAACCAAAGCAGTCCTCAACGAATCCGAGGAGGCCGGAACTCAAGGTCGTGGTCACGCCGCTACAAAACAAAAATAGGGTAAATTTTTGCTTCCTGGAACCAAAACAGATACAAGCGGAAGGATAATCAAGCATACCTCGATCACACACAAGAAGGGCATCGCTGTGCCCAAGTCACGTAATCCTCATCCCGCCGCAGAAGCGAGCCTGACTCACCTCGTGATACACGCCACGACGCCATTAGCGCGCCGCGCCTCCACTAACAAAACCGAGGGCGGAGGAGCAGTACGATGAAGCCGCCGCGACCTGCCTCGCTGCAGACAGACGCTTTCCCAAGTACCAAGACGAGCCGTGACGGGTCTCGATGTACACCGCCGTCCGTCAGGGGACCAAAGCGAGCCGCAATCGCTTGAGGAACGCCGGAAATTCCTCCAAGGGTCGCGAACAAACCGC
Source organism: Dianthus caryophyllus (assembly GCA_023091065.1). NCBI lineage: Eukaryota > Viridiplantae > Streptophyta > Magnoliopsida > Caryophyllales > Caryophyllaceae > Dianthus > Dianthus caryophyllus. Next base: position 20,769,602 of record CM041523.1, on the reverse strand, counting down.
AAAACAAAACCAAATTATAAAAACAAACACAAACCCAAAACAAGCTACAAGAAGACCAAAATACAAAACACGACCGCCTCTACCTTATCCATCGCCATCCCGCTGCGCACACGAGCCGCGCCATAGTTCAGCCAATACCCTCCGATCCGCCGCCGTGATACGCATCGGAAAGCCGGGTATGTAGCCGCCACCTTGAACGTGTCCGGAGCAGAGAGGGAAGTGAGCATAGCACCAAGCCCGCGAGCAAACAAAACACACGCTACAAGAGAAAAGCGTAAACAAAACAACAAAACTACAAAAGTCGAACCCTACCTCCATCAAGACCAGGGCCTACAAGCCGACACATCCGAATCCTCGCTAACTGATCAGTATGCGATCAAGGCCTCGTAACGGATCAATGCACCCAGAGCGAGTCACCCACCAAAGTCACCTAGCGTGACATGTCCGACAAATGCCATCAACACGGTAGTCGGCGACGCTCGCTCCCCCTTGTCGCCAAAGTGGGTGGCGTCGAGAACCACCACAACCACAAATGCCCTCTCGCTGGGCCGCCGAGTAGACCCTTTCTTCTTCCTCCTCCTCGAAGAAGTCAAGAAACCATATCGCTCGAGGTCAAACGTGTGCTCCTCGCCCTTCCCGCACTTAACCCCGCCGCCAATCAAAGCGCACGACTGCGTGGGCTATCAATAGGAGGTCGCCACGCCCCACCAAGTACACACCGCCATGAGGCAGCCCCAGAATACCGCCCACGAAGAAAGAGTCACGCCAACCTCAGAACCAGGCATGTGGAAGGTGTTGGTCGATCCCAAAACCTATCCAACAACGCCTCTGAAAAGGAGGCGCGAGTTCACCCGCTGCCCCGCACCTCCCTCCACTTCGCACTAAGGGACCGAAAGCCGTCCCAAGCACTATGTCCCGCCTCCTCCGGGTGAGCCTACCCTCAAAGACGCCAAACACCGTCCAAACCCGCAGAAGGTCCTCATCGAGCCTAACTGAAAGCCGACCTTCACCCGGATCGACAAGTGCTCCAAGCGACTCCAAACCGTAGTCACGCCATCCCACCCAGGGCCACCGCGACCACAACGCGACCGTGAGGATAGTCAGCCTCGCGCCACCGTCAACCATCCCCATGAAAACCTCTGGCCGCGGCCTCCAGACTTGCCGCGCTGCATCCCGGGCCGCGCCCTCACCACCTCACCACCTCACTTTCTACTCACCTCAGATCATCCTCAACCTCGCTTCCCGAGCATGGCATCAAATCGACTTCGCCACAAAGGCACCGCAGATGCGACAAAGAAGAACCGAGCATCGCCGGCAGCTGAAAGAAGCAGCGGCGGGCAGCCTCAGCCTCAACCTCGACACCACCTCACCACGCCTCGCCAGAACCCTCTCGCCACTCAAGACTCCTCCGACCGGAAGTGTCCTCATAACGGCTCCCTGACCCCGAGCACGACCACGCCCGCGGAATCGCCACGGAGCTCCTCTCCAACCTCCTCAAACACCGGCGACCTCACCGTCCCGGCCACCACCTCGGCAAAGAACACGAGCTCGACGCCTCGGCCGCCGCCTCACCAGCCACATCCACCTTGCGCTTTCTTCGGCCTCGGTTCCTCGGACCGCGACCACGGCCTCTAACCTCGACCCTCCAGAGCCACAGGCTCCCCTTAGAACGCCACACGCGTCCTGCGAAACCCCGCGGACCACGACCTGCGCCTCGGCCCCTCCGGAGCCACAGGCGTCCTCCGGCCAGCCACGCCACGCCCTGCGAAGACCCCGCAGCCTACGCCCGAGCCTCCGCCACGGCCTCCCCAGAGCCTCGTGACGCCTCCACAAAGCCGCCACGTCCACGCCCCTGCAAAGACTCTGGGAGGACACCCTGGGCCTGACCTCGACCACCAACAGGAGACCTCGACGATCTCCAAGAAGAAATTTCACTACCGCTAGCGCCACCGTAAGACCGGCCCGCCAACGACGCCTCCTCACGCACTACATTAAAAAAAAGCGCGACTCTGCAAAGAACGCCACGACCACACCACTAACCTGCTCAGACCACCGGAACAAAGACCACGCCCCAGGCCACTAGCAGAAGCCCAGCGACGCACCAACAAAGACTAGCACCACTAGCGTAAAGGCCGAGACTCCACAACGGCACCCTCAAGCTCACCCCGCCGTAGAAGCTCCAGCGCCCGAGGAAAGCTCTCAAGAAGTCCGACCGAGACGGACCTTCGTAAGCCTCCAAAGGCGCAGTATACCTGGCAGGAGTATGCTCGTCCCCTGAACAAGAAAGTCAACGCCGCCAAAACCCGATCCATGTCACCGAGGTAGGCGCTGGAGGCCTAGCATCACCTGCACAAGATTCAAAGACATACTCAGGAAACGGCAACAGCAAATCATTCTAGAAAGATAAAGACGAAGCAGCAAAAAGCAAGCCATAGGCCCATTTTTGACAGATAAGGCCAAACGGAGCAGGCTACAGAAACCGAATCCATGAGACGATACGATATATACGCCCTACTCAATCAAGTTAAGAGCAAGCACGCCCAAAGCAAAGAAAGAATTGGCCAAAACAAAGCAGAAGGTGCCTTTTAAACCAAAAATAGCGTAAGAGGGAAAACGCTACGTAAAGCCGAAACCCACATTTGCCGACACAAACCCAACCTATAAATCACAATAAGCTCATGCAAAAATTTCATGCAACGATGTCCCTAACACCTCGACCGGTCAGCTTTTACAAAACACCTCCAAACTACAAAAACGACCTTTACTTGACCATAACTCAACCCAAAAGCCCCCACTTCTCACAAAACAACCCCTAGCCAACACAGACAACATACATTACCTTACATTCCATTAATCTGGCACTAAAAGCGAGGAAAAGCGACTTTTGGAAACATAGCCTAAACTACAAAAAACGCTCCAAAACACCTCCAAACAACACATCTCCTACAAAACAAGACCAAAAGTGAACCATACTAGCCATGAAAACACAAAACAAAGAATTCGGGCAAGTTTCGGGACCGAAAAATTTCGACCAAAATCGCCCTTATACCAAAACACCACGAAAATTACGGTTTTTCAGCCGCTTTTTAGCACACAAGCCACCCAAACCTATACCCTAGCATACTACAACACTTCCAAAACAACCAAGCCAATCGGGATCGCTTTTAAGTAACGAAACAGAGCACAAGCCCGACTTAACCCCTTTCATACTCTGCTTTCACCCCAAACGAACCGTTTTTCGCATGAATTTCAACGAACCGAGCTCACCAACGCGTTATACTGCTAATGGGTAAGCTACACTGAAGTTTTGAGCCATTTTCAAGACGTTTTCAAAAATGACCAAAATGCCCTCCGAGTCGAAACGCACGAAAATCGAGGCCACAAGTCGGGTTTTCACGCAACGACAGCAAGACAAGCGAGGTAAGCACTATACTAGCCATGACGAACGCTTTCAAGCCAAGACAAGAGCTAAACTCAATCAAACCGACATTTTCGACCCAAACCCTAGAAAGCGGTATTTCGAGTTAAACCGACTCAAACCAAATTCAAAACATGAAAAACCAAGTGAGTTGAGTACGCACCTTGGTCCATGACGAATTGTAGGAGTCGGAAAATCGATTTTGATCAAGAAAATCGCCAAGACGAAGTTTTAGAGGTTTTCGATTTAGTTTTTATTTTTCTGATAAAATAAACCAACCTCTCTCTTTCCCGTGTTTTAAACAAAAACGCCAAACAAATTTCTAATCGCCTTTGTTTACAGCGATTATATTTTTGTTCTATGGGTTTCACTTTGTTTTGGGTCGCTTTCCTCCCATTACACTTTCAACCCGCTTTCAAACACAATTTCAACCCAATACGAAAGACACGTAGCCTCCTCACGAGACGCTCATAAAAACCTAACCTTTATGAGAAAAACACGTAGCCTCCTCACGAGACGCTCATAAAAACCTAACCTTTTATGAGAAAACACGTAGCCTCCTCACGAGACGCTCAAATCCAAAAACACGTAGCCTCCTCACGCAGACGCTCATAAAAACCTAACCTTTTATGAGAAAAACACGTAGCCTCCTCACGAGACGTTCAAATCCAAAAACACGTAGCCTCCTCACGAGACGTTCATAAAAACCTAACCTTTTATGAGAAAAACACGTAGCCTCCTCACGAGACGTTCAAATCCAAAAACACGTAGCCTCCTCACGAGACGTTCATAAAAACCTAACCTTTTATGAGAAAAACACGTAGCCTCCTCACGAGACGTTCAAATACAAAAACACGTAACCTCCTCACGAGACGTTCATAAAAACCTAACCTTTTATGAGAAAAACACGTAGCCTCCTCACGAGACGTTCATAAAAACCTAACCTTTTATGAGAAAAACACGTAACCTCCTCACGAGACGTTCATAAAAACCTAACCTTTTATGAGAAAAACACGTAGCCTCCTCACGAGACGTTCATAAAAACCTAACCCTTTTTATGAGAAATACAGAAACGCGTAACCTCTGCTACGAGACGACCAACAAGAAGCGCAAGCAAAACAAAGGAGCGCAAACCTGAAGCGCAAGCAAAGCAAAGGAGCGCAAGCCGGCGCAAGCAAAACAAAGGAGCGCAAGCCAGAAGCGCAAGCAAAGCAAAGGAGCGCAAGCCAGAAGCGCAAGCAAAACAAAGGGGCGCAAGCCAGAAGCGCAAGCAAAACAAAGGAGCGCAAGCCGGGCGCAAAAGCAAAGGAGCGCAAGCCGGCGCAAGCAAAGCAAAGGAGCGCAAGCCGGCGCAAGCAAAGCAAGGAGCACAAACTAAACACAAGCAAGGCGCCACCGGTGAGTACTCAGCCACATGCAGTGACATGCCTTAAACATGTAGGACCGTCATGTCCTTAAAAACATGTCGCCCTCCTCGCATTTCCCGACGCTAAGTCCTCGTCTCTCCCATAAGACACATGCTTAGCGCCGCCAGGTAGTATCGAGACTGTAATGGTCCGGATACTATCTTTAAGTTTGACTAACGCTTTGTCCGAGCTCAGTCAAACTGGGGGCTCTGAGATACCCGTATCCGTACCCCCCAAAAACAAACCCGATGATGAAAAGGACTTTCATACATGCTTTTAAAAGAGTCGAAACTGCATAAAGTGTCTAAAACGTATTAGTCATTTTTAGCGTATTAATTTGGACTTGCATAATCATGAAAGTAAATGTCAATTTTAGTCATCATGAGCGTAACACGAGCACAATATAGGAACGTCTTATTAAGCCAAGCCACAAAAACAGCCCAACTAGCTACAAACGCCCAAACTTACAAAAACGACTCCTAAACGCACACTAACACGACACTCAAACGGGCCAAAGTGCGCCCCGTGTCACATTTTCAAAAAGTTAGGTTTTATGAAACCATAAAATAATATAACCTAATATTATTTTATTTCGTGCCAAAACCTAAACACGACAAAAACCGGCACTAAAACCGAAATTGACCAAAATCGAACAAATACTTAACCCCTAAGTAAACAACAAAACATAATCATTACCTAATCAAACCGTCAAAACCAAAAGGCGGCATAAAACAAATTTCACCAAAACAAAAATCTAATCGCCAAGAACAGCGACAAACCAAATCGCCAGCCATCACGATTAAGTTTTCCTCTCCCAACCTTGGTTCTTTTATTTCATTTGGCTGCATTGAAACATAATCGCATGCTCATCGGGCGATTAAGTTTTGTCCCCGCACGTAAACCACCAAACTCTATAAATACCAACCCATTTCATCCATTTTCAAACACCCGCTTTAGCACTTACACACTATTCACGAAATCCACTCAAAAATACCGTCTTTACATTTTCAAAGGTAAACATTTTACCTACGGCCGACGTTTGAGACTCTGGATAATGGGGTTACATTAACCCCAAACCCGATATTGGCACTAAGCGGCCGTATTCGTAATACTGCCAGTAGCAATTGATTCATAATCCGCCTAAACCCCGCCAATATCGCATAAATAAACGACTCATTATCACTAAAGCAAACCGACGCCACTTTTATAATTACGCAAGTCCTCATTCATGCATTAAATAACGACTAGAATCACGGATCCAACACTAAATTGTACCGCTTCATGTAGTCTTTTAGCATGTCAAAAGCGAGGGTTTTTCACAAATTCTAATACGAGATTGGAAAATAACGCCTATAGTAATAATTTAGTCAATAAATTATTATTTAACGTGACATTTCCTATAGCAATATGTCATTATTTTGACAATTTACATTATTTATGCATTTTAATCGAGTCATACTTATTCGCACTTGTACGTAGCGACATTTTAGCCCAAATATCGAAATTAAGCAAATGTTTTCAAATATGTAGTGACTACTCTTATGTAGGCTTCTTGATTACGGTTTTCAAAACTTATTTTGTCAAGACTTTCAAAAGTAACCTCACTCCGAATCCCTTCTCTGGTTTCAAACCTCAGATTGATAGGTATCGACGCACCTTGAAATCCGAGACACTCGTGTCTTGTATTTCAAGACGCGTTGAATAGGTTCCAAATTCCTTTAATATTTGGTGGCGACTCCGAAAATACACTTTCAAAAAGGATTTTCTACTTTTCTTTTTGGTCACAAATTCATGCAATGATCTCCCCCATTTTTCTCAAAACATCGCACCCTTTCCTGCGAGGCGCATTCCGCTTCCTGCCGCCAAGACGGCGTAGGATCGGCGCCAAGGCAGGCGTCGATAGGTCCATCCACCTTCCCGGTACCTTCAGAGTTATATCACGAGATTAGAGCCCTACAATGGGAAGACGAAGAACTTGTGAAGATCAGAAGAGAAATTCCTTCAGGGAACCGAGAAGGGTTTGAGATAAAACCTGACGGGAGTTTAAAAATCAAAGGAAGGTGGTGTGTGCCCAACGAACCAGTGTTAAAAAGAAGGATCCTTGACGAGGCACATAGTACACGATACTCCATACATCCAGGATCTGATAAAATGTACCAAGACTTAAAACTGAAGTTTTGGTGGGTCCGAATGAAAGCTGAGATTGCCGAATACGTTGCAAAATGCCTTATCTGCCAAAAGGTGAAGTTCGAACATCAACGACCCGGAGGACTACTACAACCTTTGGACATTCCATTGGGGAAATGGGACTCCATTTCCATGGATTTCATAACGGGATTACCAAGTACTCATAAAGGAAATAATGCAATCTGGGTTATAGTGGATCGCTTAACAAAATCGGCCCACTTTCTACCAATCAAAGACACTTGGAGCCTTGAAGAACTAGCTAAGGCTTATGAGAAGGAGGTGATCCGATTACATGGCGTACCGCTGGACATTATCTCGGACCGGGATCCGAGATTCACCTCCCATTTTTGGGAAAAACTTCAAGCAGCCTTGGGAAGCCAACTGAAGATGAGCACCGCTTTCCATCCTACGACTGATGGTCAAACTGAGCGAACTATACAAACGCTCGAAGACATGCTCAAGGCATGTGCTTTGGAATTTAACGAAAATTGGGAGAAAAGTCTGCCCTTGATTGAATTCTCCTACAACAATAGCTTTCATACTAGTTTGGGTTGTGCCCCATTCGAAGCACTCTACGGGAGAAAGTGTCGTAGCCCAGTCTGTTGGGACGATGCTAGTGACAACGTGGGAACTGGACCACATGTCATACAAGACCAAATTGAGCACATCAAGGTCATTCGTGAACGCCTGCAAGCGGCTCAAGACCGTCAGAAGATGTATGCCAACAAACATCGTCGACCTATCGAGTTCGAAGTCGGGGACCATGTATTCTTGAAAGTATCACCCATGAAGGGGGTCCGACGCTTCGGATTGAAAGGAAAGTTGAGTCCTAAATACGTAGGACCTTATGAGATAACCGACAGAATTGGTGAGGTAGCCTATCGCCTAGCATTACCACCCAATTTGTCGAAGGTTCACAACGTCTTTCACGTTTCTTAACTAAGAAGACACAGGAGTGACCCAAGTCATATCATTACTCCTGACGTGATCGCAGTTGAGCCTAACCTGCTCTACTCCGAGAGACCAGTAAAGATCCTGGAGCGTGAAACCAAAGTGTTGAGGCGGAAGAAGGTTCGTTTGGTAAAGGTGCTTTGGAAGGGTCAATTGACCGAACAAGCGACTAGGGAAACCGAAGCCTCAATGAAGGAGAAATACCCCGAGCTGTTTGACGCAGGTGAAAATCCTATCTTACATTCAAGTTTCGGGACGAAACTTTTTCTAAGAGGGGAGGTTTGTAACACCCCGTGTTAATCTAATACAATAATTAGCCATCGAATATTAATTTCAAGTCTTAAATCTCTTCCAAATCTTTTAACCTTCCAAAATCGCATTTTAGCAAAAACTTTCTTTTTGAAAAATATATCGACTTCCTTAACTTTTGAAAAATTTCTTGAATAGTAAAATAAATATTTTAGTCTTAGAATTCAAAAGTAGAGATATTTCGAAAAAATCGTCAAACGCGCACACTTTAACTTTTACCGTCTTTGACGCCCGACTTTTTAAACCCGATTTATTTCGTAAAAACATTTTAAAATATCAAGGGGACATTTACTAACACTAAATATGTAACACCCCCGTTTAGGCCGGGCGGACCCCACCTAAATGATGGTGTTACGGGACCCGACTGAAGGGGTCCATGGGCAAAAACCTGTAACTCAAACCCTGCCAAGTGTATATATAAAACCGGAAACGTAACGAAAGAAAACAAAATCAAATTTCACCATAATCGCTACTCACGATAAAGAATTCAGGCTCGCAGTCAAAAATCAGATGTGTCAAAAAGAAAACGTCTAAAGTGGGACTAGACTCCACAAGACTCTAACGATCCCTCCACGCGTCCCAAGCTAACATGAATGCGTCCGAGTACCTAGGAGGTGGGAAGACAACAGACACAACAACAAACGTAGTTAGCCAAAAACCAAAACTTGAAAGGAACGAAGGAAATAAGTAAGCTAAAAGCTCTTATTAAATTCGAAAGTGGAAGGCGTTTACATAAATTAATGGCACTGATCTCATTATCAACTGAAAAGCATGTTAATATGAATACTAACTCGGACGCGATCAAACAATTCAAACAATAAGGCCAGTCGAGAACCCCACTGTGTACCTCCACACAGGGGACTTACCATAACGTCAACTCCACTCCGGCTCCTGTCACAACTCCTCCATAATCGCCAGGTCACACAGACCATAAATCACAAGGTCACACAGACCATCAATCACAAGGTCACACAGACCATCAATCACAAGGTCACACAGACCATCAATCTCAAGGTCACACAGACCATCAATCTCAAGGTCACACAGACCATCAATCACAAGGTCACACAGACCATCAATCTCAAGGTCACACAGACCATAAATTACAAGTCACACAGACCATCAATCTCAAGGTCACACAGACCATCAATCTCAAGGTCACACAGACCATCAATCTCAAGTACGGAACGTCATGGCAAGAGAACTATTCTCATATAATCGTATATTACAACCCTTGAAACGAGGTAGACATTATTCAACATACATTCTCATTTATAACCTCTCTAGGCCGACAAATAGTATCAAGCATGGATCGTTTGCATACATTATCAACCTAACCCTTAAATCAACCCAACATACACTGGTTGCCACACACACAAGTCTCCAACATACCTCGGCACAAAATCAAATACGGTAAGCTCATAAAATACGACACATACACTTACAATCTATACATAACTCATCCCTATCCTAAGTAAGGGAAAAGACCTTTACACGTGGTAACAACCTTCATTTAGTACATCCATTTAATTATAACATATTAGTACAACGCGTTTAACGTAACAAATTCGACGAGGATCACGAGATTGGGCAGTCATAGCCCTAATCCCCACAACCAGCCTATTGAGTAGCCCTAACACCCACTAAACACCCCCTAACCCGACCCCTGTTTACGGTCAGCCCTCACCCGCCATGCTACCGGCCACCTTTACACGATTAAAGCCCCTTAATCTTCCCCAAACACGCGGCTGGACAGCTCCCTTTCAACCACCATAACCAACTCACCAGACTTAGTGAAGTTAGTAGCAAAATAAGTGAGATTACAGCAGCGTTAGTTAAGTAATGAAACGTAGTAGTGTAGCAATTACGGGGCAGCAATAAAAGTAAAACAAACAAGAAGAACAGACCTCTACTACGCCCACTCTCCTTCCCACTCACTACGCAAGCTTTCAGCCCCTACACCATGCCCAACCAGCTGGTCCAAAACCCCCAAAAGTGGTAAGAAATGCACCCTTACACTGGCCCTAATTCAACTTTCGACCCTTAACACAAATTTCTGGTCATTCAAAACAAAACCCACACACACTCACATCCAAACTTACCCACATACACACAATACGACCACAAGATTCATACCAAAATCGAGGCCGACACCTACGAGTATCTAAACACAAATTCAATAATAACTTAATCATTCACAAAGCTAAGTAAGGGAAAAGACCCTTACCTTGAAGGAGAACAACTCAAGAACCGACTCTAGGTTGAAGATGAACTTGGTCACAAGGGCTCCTCGAGAAACCCGTCCTCTACAAGGTTTGAAACCACCCAAAACATCACTAACCACTCAAACAACACTAGGTATAACCATACAAGTTCAATGTTCACAAAGTTAAGCCAAACCCTAACATAAAAGGTACAAACTTGGGAAGGAAATCAGGCTTACCTACAAGGGAAAAGAGCATGAAAAGGAAGAGGGTGAGGAGAGGAAGAGAATGAAACGAAAATCGGAAGAAACGGTGCCCGAACGAGGGAGACCCGGCCTCGGTGGTGATACACCGTGAAACACGGTTGAAGAGAAAAGGGGGGAGCTGTTTGCTCCTCTTTTGATCGACTCCTTTTGTTTTTAAGTGAGGGAGATGGGTTTTGTGTTTTCTAGTTTTGATTTTTCACAGAGATAAATCATAAAATGAATTGTGGGAGAAGGATTGGGTGTTTAGTTAATTTATTCTACCTAATAAAAATTGTAGGAAGGTCGATCTTAGTCCAACTCGTTCAAAAATATTTAACATGCTAAAGACCGACTCTAAACCCCTCGAAACGTTTAACCGACTTAAAAAAAATACTTCTCTCACTTTTACAAGTCAACCGAGCCCACACATGACATACTTCTGAATTAAATCTTCAAAACTCACCAAATTACTCGAAATATTAATTATCAGTCTAAACGACAAATGTGATTCAAAAATACCGGCTAAGGAAAATACGGGGTATTACAGTCTTCCCTCCTTAAAAGAATTTCGTCCCGAAATTCATTACACTACCCGGCCAATTAACCGACAACACAAGACAAGCTAACGTATAAACACATACACGACTCATGCTCAACCAGCGCTAAGGCAAGGTAGTGCTACTCAGACACTCGTAACATGCAAACAACAATTGGAAACAAATTTTTTTCGCTCTTACTACCCCCCAAAAAGAGTTACGTCCGCGTAACTAAGAATATATGTCAAGAGAAGAAGGAAATAACGTGCTTCCAGCGCACCCATCATGTTGAGTTAAAAAATCGTTGAGACCGATTATAATTACACTCATGTATAACTAGGTACTGGTCACCACATCATAACAATCCAAAATTGGCAATAACTAGGCCTATAAGGTATGCAATCTCAACATCATACCAAAACTTGACCTATTACAGCGATTTCCCTTTGTCATCAACACAAACCACTAGCAACGAATATAACACATATCATATTACATCACTGATACCTACACCTATCATCATGCATTGCTTACATCGTTTAACGCAATACACACATACATTCAATAACATGTCATAGCAGCAACGAGAAAATGCGGCATTAATAGCAACAGCCTATACAACATCAACAACGGCAGATTCAAAACCATAGACGCCAACAGCAGATGGTAGGTAGAGCGAAGAAAGCGATAACAACATCGAATGTGGGTCAAGCGATAAGCATTTATCGACTCATAGATTAACAATAGCAATTATTAATAGACACCGGCAACAAGATTCACACACTACCTCACTCTACTTACAGGCTTTATTATACACATGAATTCAGACATATAAATATACGACATCTTTCGACGAGCGATGCTAAACCTATACTCAACAAACATACACGTCAATTCCAGCAATTCTTATCCTAACTAATCGAGAATATGTACTAACACCCAAAATCCAACTAAGGGAGATTCCGCTACGAACAGTACCATCACAACATATGTATAGTCTAATTCCCACTATGTAAACCATTATCAACAGCAGCACCATTTAAGCTTGAAAAACATTTAAGCTTGAAAAACGTGTCAGCAACCAAAGACTCCTAAAAAGTGTCAGCAACCATTATCAACAGCAGCATGTAAACCAAAGACTCCTAAGACGTGTCAGCAACCAGTAGCCCATAACCGATTCCAGCAATATTTAAGCTTGAAAAACAGTATCTTAAACATGCAATACTAACGTACGCCACAACTAGGATTAATAGAGTAAGGCACCAACTCGGTCAGTACACACAACAAGCATAGCAAGTATTCGCCAAAATCACAACAATACTTCTCACAATATGAGTACACACACTTCATGGAAACTCATCAACACAGGGGCAGAAAACGTGGCTAAAAGCTACCTACACGGCTTTACAACACTTCCAGGATACAAATGTACTGGTCACGATGAATTCATGCTCCAAAGTCAATGGACTCGCATATAATAACTCGAAACCGAGATGTAAGGCATATATGGAAGTAGCTAAACCATACACAACAGTAGTTATAGCAATAGATTAGCAATTACAACAGCCCGTAGCAACAGGCTCGGCAAAACCTTCCTAAATCCTCAAATGTACTCGTATTTCCAAGATTCTCATAACTATGATAACAAAAATCAAGTAAAACTCACATGGCTATCTTACTTCTTTTACTTATCATCACTTATCATCCCCATTTACTAATGTATCTTCTCTATCCTCTTTTCCGTGTTTCCATCATTGCCATGACGCAATACCACTCAACCTCGTTTACCTACTCCAAACTTTCACTTAACTCTGTCACTATGTGTCCTCACACTCAACTTGTCACCTTCCTATGATTTTAGACTTATATCACTTTAGTTTGACTCATATCTGAACAATATCCTCAACCTATTATGACTTCCCACTCTGTAATCCGCTCATCATTCCATGTATCCTATACTTGTGTTTCTTGATTCCTAATACCGTTACCACTATCATGCTTCTTCTACCTACGCAAATTCAAAAGACTAACCTCTACATTATTCACAACTCTCTGTCACTAGTCATTTCTACTCAACTGCTACCAACTACTACATCACCTATCCTATATTTGTTTACATATATTTTCCCACCCTCTACCTCTCACAGATATCAACAATTTTTGAAATTTTCTGGTGTTATCTATGACATTTGTTACCATGCTTATTACCTAGCTAACTCTTACTCAAACATTTTCGTAATAGCTCTCACAAATTTTAATTCGTTTGTTAGCGTAATACCACTATTCTCCAATTTGACATACTTCTACTATAGAAATTTACATAACGCATATTACTACACACACTACCATCGTACTCTACAACATATTTCCAAGTATCATATCCATATTAACTCGCCAACGGTAACATACAAACACATGTATATACCCTATTTACCTCATAACACGGTAGTGTATATTCTGCCATATAATCAACCATTCAAGGTTTCTAGCTTTCGGCTATAATGTACAAGCACTTTACTTACGCATTCAACGGTTCACAACTCCATTACAATTTATTCTGCCTATATTATTTCCCACCATCAGCAACCCAACAGGCTGTACAGAGCACGATCAGCAGTAGAACATCACAACAACGCTTTCCATATCGGGTCATAACACAACAGTTATTTCTAAACTTCTTCTTACTTAACACTTAAAGTGATTTCTATAATTACTTCCTACTTAACCCAATAAGCCGCAAAATACTTCCTACAACTCGTAAAACAAGCAACTACGAAAGACTTAATACCAAACAGAGAAATCATTATATAACCCTTTGCAAAAGTCTAATCAAAACTCAGCCACTCGAGCACACCTACAATAGGAACATAGCCTGACACACAAGCAATAACAAGCAGACAACAGAACTTAGCACAAACAATAGCTACACAACTCATACGTACTACCCTATACACATTCACTAATAGCAGTACACCTCACAATATAGAATCACATAACATACACATCCTATTCACGAAATACTCATACCAGTTTCTTCCATATATTTCTTGTTCTCGCTCTTTCGTATCGTTCCACATTCACTTCCGCATCATTTTCGTAACATTTACATCTTGTCAGCGATATATCAATTTCACCATACTACAATTTGTCATACTATCACACAAAATAACTTTTAATCATTCATAACGCGATATCACATGCACATTTTAATTATTATAATTCAGTAGCAACAACCATCAGGTATAGCCAAAGCAATGCGACAGTTTTACAGCTAACAATATCATAAGAAGACATGTTCATAGCACAGTGTCAAGATAAATGATATCTAACAGCAACCAAAATTCCACAGTTCCTCAAAATGCACCATAAGTGCCTCCAGTGACCCGAAGGTCCTAATCCCATCCTCCATTAACAACCAACATAATATCATGTATAATTAACGAGTAAGCATACGAAAGCATACGATAATAAAGATGCAATAGTATATAAAGTAAGCATATAAGAATCATGATCATAAACGATGGCGTAAGCAGAAACAATGTAAAGGCAATGATAACAACATCATCTTATCAATACTTGGCTTCTAAGGGGCGGGTTCATCATCCTTACCAAAACATATTACCAAATCACACAAGTATGCTCAACAACAGTATACCACAGCCACAGCTCAAAGACGACAATGAGAAGCAGAACATCACGAAGGAGTAACAGCAACAAGGATACACAGTAGTAGCAATCATGACGACAACAGTGGTAGCAAAAATCACCGATAACAACAGAAACATCAATTAAACGACAAGCGCAGCTCTAATTGAGCACACATCTTAACAACAGTTGTTACAGAACTTACAAAATTCGACACATCTCAATTCACGTATGTTCATCACGCAAACAACTCATTCCTTCGTCCATATGTGGACCTTTTTGGCACAAACTCAAGTCTTTAAAGACGTTTAAGACATCAAAACTAACATAAATATGTCCCAAGATTATTCGACCAGCACTTGACTTAAGCATTCACACATACACTCCCGTTCCCTCAACCCAACACAATTTATACACTCACACAATTCACCAATTTATACACAAGCAAGGTCGTAACTCATATCATAACAACAATTCAAACACACCTTATTCAAACAATGAAATTGCATCCTATCCTCGGTTTAGACTCAGCCTAAACAACGAAACAACGTAGTAACACAGCCACGACTAATACAAAGTCATGGTAATTGCAGTACAGACCATAGCAACGACACCTACACTCGACACATCTAAGTCACAACATACGTATTCGATCACCTCCACGCAACAGCAATAACATGGAAGCAGTAACAGCAGGTTTAAACAACTATGTACAACATCAAAAACGCAGCAATTACAAAATTTCTACATTCAAGAAAGTAAACTAAGACAAAGAAAGAAGACGATAACAACTACAAAAGAACTCGATAATAGCGATAATCAATGACAATAACAAAGAAAATGACCACAACAAAGAACATGTACAACAATAGCAGCCTCAACATGTCTAAATTCTCGTAACAAATCACACGCACTCGGCTTAACATCATAATACCAATATGTGGCTTAAAGGGGAGGGTGGGCGGGATCATTATGTTATACAACCACTATATTTACTTAACCTGTACTGTTACCGTTTTCTTGCCATGACGTTCCTTGTACTCGTCCCACACCAAAATCACCCAACAACATCATAGTATCTCCACAACTCCACAATAACTCCCCACGCCTCATCACGACTCATTCCATCTCATCACCGTGTCTCCATACTCCATGATCAACACAACACAATCACAAACAAGTCAATCAACAGCATATCAACGCATCCCGACACACTTCACCCCCGTTAACCACTTCAACTCATGGTTACCAAGCTCTCTAGGGACGTCTCCCACCCAGGGTTTTGGGACGTCTCCCAAGCCCTGGTGTTGCTTGAATCACCAGTCATTTCCATGGGGTTCATTTTAAATCCTATATTCATTTTAAGACACGACTCTCCTATTTCATTTTATGGTTCAATTTAGGTTCATTTTATCAGGGTCGCCGCTCTGATACCACTTTGTAACACCCCCGTTTAAGCCGGGCGGACCCCACCTAAATGATGGTGTTACGGGACCCGACTGAACGGGTCCATGGGCAAACACCTGTAACTCAAACCCTGCCAAGTGTATATATAAAACCGGAAACGTAACGAAAGAAAACAAAATCAAATTCTCATTACAATCCACTCACGATAAAGAACTAGGCTCGCAGTCAAAATCAGATGTGTCAAAAAGAGAACGTCTAAAGTGGGACTAGACTCCACAAGACTCTAACGATCCCTCCACGCGTCCCAAGCTAACATGAATGCGTCCGAGTACCTAGGAGGTGGGAAGACAACAGACACAACAACAAACGTAGTTAGCCAAAAACCAAAACTTGAAAGGAACGAAGGAAATAAGTAAGCTAAAAGCTCTTATTAAATTCGAAAGTGGAAGGCGTTTACATAAATTAAAGGCACTGATCTCATTATCAACTGAAAAGCATGTTAATATGAATACTAACTCGGACGCGGTCAAACAATTCAAACAATAAGGCCAGTCGAGAACCCCACTGAGCTCCCCCCTTTTCTATTCAACCGTGTTTCACGGTGTATCACCACCGAGGCCGGGTCTCCCTCGTTCGGGCACTGTTTCTTCCGATTTTCGTTTCATTCTCTTCCTCTCCTCACCCTCTTCCTTTTCATGCTCTTTTCCCTTGTAGGTAAGCCTGATTTCCTTCCCAAGTTTGTACCTTTTATGTTAGGGTTTGGCTTAACTTTGTGAACATTGAACTTGTATGGTTATACCTAGTGTTGTTTGAGTGGTTAGTGATGTTTTGGGTGGTTTCAAACCTTGTAGAGGACGGGTTTCTCGAGGAGCCCTTGTGACCAAGTTCATCTTCAACCTAGAGTCGGTTCTTGAGTTGTTCTCCTTCAAGGTAAGGGTCTTTTCCCTTACTTAGCTTTGTGAATGATTGAGTTATTATTGAATTTGTGTTTAGATACTCGTAGGTGTCGGCCTCGGTTTTGGTATGAATCTTGTGGTCGTATTGTGTGTATGTGGGTAAGTTTGGATGTGAGTGTGTGTGGGTTTTGTTTTGAAGGACCGAAGGCTGTGTTAAGGGGGTCAGGAAACTGTTGAATTAGGACCGTGTAAGGGTGCATTTCTTGCCCGACTTTTGGGGTTTGGACCGGTGGTTGGGCATGGTGTAGAGTGAAAGCTTGTAGTAGTGGGAAGGGAGAGTGGGCAGCCGTAGGGCTGCTGTTGCTGCTGTTTGTTTTACTTTTATTGCTGCCCCGTAATTGCTACACTACTACGTTTCATTACTTAACTAACGCTGCTGTAATCTCACTTATTTTGCTACTAACTTCACTAAGTCTGGTGAGTTGGTTATGGTGGTTGAAAGGGAGCTGTCCAGCCGCGTGTTTGGGGAAGATTAAGGGGCTTTAATCGTGTAAAGGTGGCTGGTAGCGTGGCGGGTTAGGGGGTGTTTAGTGGGTGTTAGGGCTACTCAATAGGCTGGTTGTGGGGATTAGGGCTATGACAGCCCAATCTCGTGATCCTCGTCGAATTTGTTACGTTAAACGCGTTGTACTAATATGTTATAATTAAATGGATGTACTAAATGAAGGTTGTTACCCCGTGTAAAGGTCTTTTCCCTTACTTAGGATAGGGATGAGTTATGTATAGATTGTAAGTGTATGTGTCGTATTTTAAGAGCTTACCGTATTTGGTTTTGTGCCGAGGTATGTTGGAGACTTGTGTGTGTGGCAACCAGTGTATGTTGGGTTGATTTAAGGGTTAGGTTGATAATGTATGCAAACGATCCATGCTTGATACTATTTGTCGGCCTAGAGAGGTTATAAATGAGAATGTATGTTGAATAATGTCTACCTCGTTTCAAGGGTTGTAATATACGATTATATGAGAATAGTTCTCTTGCCATGACGTTCCGTACTTGAGATTGATGGTCTGTGTGACCTTGAGATTGATGGTCTGTGTGACCTTGTGATTGATGGTCTGTGTGACCTTGAGATTGATGGTCTGTGTGACCTTGTGATTGATGGTCTGTGTGACCTTGTGATTGATGGTCTGTGTGACCTTGTGATTTATGGTCTGTGTGACCTGGCGATTATGGAGGAGTTGTGACAGGAGCCGGAGTGGAGTTGACGTTATGGTAAGTCCCCTGTGTGGAGGTACACAGTGGGGTTCTCGACTGGCCTTATTGTTTGAATTGTTTGACCGCGTCCGAGTTAGTATTCATATTAACATGCTTTTCAGTTGATAATGAGATCAGTGCCATTAATTTATGTAAACGCCTTCCACTTTCGAATTTAATAAGAGCTTTTAGCTTACTTATTTCCTTCGTTCCTTTCAAGTTTTGGTTTTTGGCTAACTACGTTTGTTGCTGTGTCTGTTGTCTTCCCACCTCCTAGGTACTCGGACGCATTCATGTTAGCTTGGGACGCGTGGAGGGATCGTTAGAGTCTTGTGGAGTCTAGTCCCACTTTAGACGTTCTCTTTTTGACACATACAGTTTTCGGCCTGCGAGCCTAGTTGCTGTCGTGAGTGACAGTTGTAGCTGAGAATTTGATTTTGTTTTCTTTCGTTACGTTTCCGGTTTTATATATACACTTGGCAGGGTTTGAGTTACAGGTGTTTGCCCATGGACCCGTTCAGTCGGGTCCCGTAACACCATCATTTAGGTGGGGTCCGCCCGGCCTAAACGGGGGTGTTACAAAATAGTAATGTGGACTCTAGTAATCTAAATTGACCACTTTGTCTCCTAATTTCTTTTAATTAAACATCTAATACATATAAAAACAGAAACATTGAAAAGGTAGAATGAGAGTATTACTTGTGTGCTTTCTAAAAAATTGACACGTCATCTAAATTACCAGTTTTTCACTTTACCACTTCACCCTAAAAGCAAGTCTCGTACCTTCTTGGCTTCCCGTCTCATTCATTAATGGTTGTTTGATTAATGGTATTAAACTCATTAAGCCATTAACTACATGTATTAAATTAATCATATGTGATATTTAAAGTTAATAATTTAGTAGTTCAATTAAACTTATTTTATTACAATTTAGAAATATGAAGATGTTAATTCAAGACTATGATAGAACAAATGACATTTTAACAATATTTACATTTAAGTTTTGAAAAACATAATAGACATATAATTATAACAAACGACGAACTAATATGTTTCAAGGTTCATAATAGTACTTAAACATATTCCAAAATATAAATCTGTCATATACATATTAAACATTTAATAATTTGTAGAGAAATATTCTAACAAGAAAACTATTTAATTCAGTAAATAATTTCTTAAAATAGAATGTACATCCCACAAGATTTAACACTATCTAATTTTATTTTATTTTAGGAATTACACTATTTGAAATAATTACACACAATGAAAATTTAATGTGTCAAAAACTACTAACCCACTAAAATTCAAAAAAAATCTAAATTAAATTGAGTTAAATCAAATTAATTGGTGGTAGTTTCAAAGTTTTTTTTAAATTAATATCCATCTTTAATTTAAGTGTCTTTTGACTTTTGGAATGCCAAAATTGTGGTTACAAGTCAATTTGAAGTAGTATACATATTTAGGTTGTTCATTCATTTTGGTTAAAACTAGACATTTACAAATTAGTTTAAAGTGGTGCGATGAGTTATACGGAATATTAAACATAATGAGTGTGAAATTTGTTTATCATTATCTATTTTTTTAAAGTATTTTGCAATTATCGTTGTTTCTACAATTAAGTTTTCATAATAATTTTAGAATAATAGATTATTTCATTTCATTGTAATTTTTATATCTTCGTAATACAATAAGGAATATTGATTAAATTAAAGTAATATCTATATATTCAATATGTATCTTCACTTAATTGTATGACAATTTCCATGTTCATCGTTTTAATGTTTCTTACGTGATCTTGGTTTTGATTAACGTAAAATTCGCATGAGAAGGTTGTCTACTTGTGTTGAAATGGTATTCTTCGTTCAATATCATGATTGTATTTATTTTAAATCTATTTTCTATTTTTATTTTTACGTTTTTTCCCCAAATGGTGAGGACTAGTACGAGTATGTTTAAGCCATAATATCTTAACGTCATACGAATTTATAGCGGACTAAGTTATATATCATTCAAGAAGATATCTCAATAGATTATTTTGGGGTTTGAAGGTATCTATATTTTTTTATATCAATAGACAAGTTAAATATCCAATGAGATAAAGTAACATACTCCTTTCATCCCAAAATAAGTGTCCCCTTTTATATGTAATTTATATAGAAAATGAGACACTTATTTTGGGAAGGACGCAATATTATAATAGGAGAGCATGAAATAATTTATCAAATAAGATGATCTAATTATAACCTTATAGTATAAACATCTCACATTGAGGTAGTTATTTCTCTTCATTTTAAGGATTTTATAATTTTTAATTTTTGCAAGTCCTATCTAATAAGACAGTCTTAACGGAGGCATTTGAGAAATATCGTCTTTCACTAATAAAGTAGTGATGAATATCCTAATACGTACATAAAATGTGACCACATAGTCCACATTTACGTTGCTCATGACTAAAATGTGGTCACTCAATCTTAACAACTCTTAATAATGACCTATGTATACTCATATATAGTACAAAATAATATTTACGATCAAGAATAATATAGATCATTGCTCCGTATTTGGCTTTTAATTTGTCAAAATTTTCTTTAACTTAATTGATAGTAGTATGTATATTAATATGAGTTGTTGTTCCTTTATGATAAATAAAAATTAAAGGTAAATTCATTGTCATTTCAAAGTCTTCATAAAAGTAAAAGTTTTATGGTGATTGCTATCGTATTGCCGTATATATTCTACCAAACCAACGTGAATATTCCATAATTATTTTAATATAAATTTAGAAGTGATTACGATTTCAAATCAAGTAAATAATCGTTTAATCGTGATAAAATATTCAGACAAGTAGGAACATTTAACAAATAAGATTTTTGGAATAACCGTGTATTACACGGGGGTTTAAACTAGTTATTTACTAAAAACCTAAACTTATCCTTTAAATTACTTAACCTAATTTTCATTACTAACATCCTCATTATTTCACAAGTGCAAAATCAACTCTCTTTTTCTATCATTTGGCCGAGCTCCTTACTCCCTTTTCTCTCTTTATTTTTCTTCCTTTTTATTACAAAAACATCCTAAATTAAAACCCCTAATATTATTCTAATAATCACTAGTATTCTCTAATTAATTAGTGGGTTTTTGAAGCTTATTATTTACGGGTTTTGTGTGAAGGTGAAGACGGGTATTTCGGTGAAGCTCTTGACCTAGATAATATTATCGATCCGGATAACCAATAGCTTGCCGATCAAGGTGACTAGCTATATCTTGTTTTATCCTCTTTTGTAAATTAATTTGATTTTTATTATAATTTTATGAGTATGAATCTTATGATAAAATTATGTCAAACATCAACTTTGATTTCCTTTTATGATTATGTGATGTTAATAAATGATAATAACTAAATAATCGTTTTACTAGAAATGTTGTAGTAATATGATAATATGTTTAGCTAAATTAGTTTTGAGCATTTTTAATTATTGTCCATATGATTTTTATGCTTATTTAAGTTTTGGTTATGTAGTAATCATATATAAAAATTATGTTAAATATTAACAATGAGTTTAAAGTGAATAAAAATCGAAAACAAAATTTATGTGCAAAATACACATGGCCACGGCATTCCCTTTTTTTTTCTATAAATTTTCACTTTTAATTTCTGTAAATAATATGTCATGTTAAGTTAGGTTAAAATAGATGTTATTATGTTGTAAAAATTAATTTAGGAAAATAAATTATAAGCTGTTAAAAATGAAAATTGTGTTCTTGGCTTTATATATGTGCTCTTGATGTTCTTTAGATCTTCATGTGATGTTCATCATTTTTGTACACTTTGATTTTGTTTTATTTTATGTTTGTTAGTAATTGTTGTTTTTGTTTAGTTAATAGTTTATATTATGTTAGTAGTATCACTTAATTCGACTTAAACATTTAGAAAAACTTTTAGAAAATTTAACTTTATATTTTAGCTCAAATTTTAGTCAAGTGAAAGTTTTAGTAAAATTTCATTTTAGTTTAAATCGTTTTAGTATAATTAGAATAATTAAAATATAAAGACTTAGTAGTTAATAAGTTGAATTAAGAAATTAAAAGAAATAATTTATCTTTTATCAATTTTTAGTTTATTGTTAAAAATAATTTAATTAGTAGTTAATAAGTTGAATTAAGAAATTAAAAGAAATAAAAGAATTATAACATATACACACAACCGCACGACATTCATGATTAAAATGGACCAAATTTAATCAAAATGAAAATATCACTAAGTCACTAAAGTTTAATAGTTAATAGAATTGAATTTTTGTATAAATCGATTTAGTTATAAAAGAAATATAATAAACCGATTAAAAAGTGTAACCTTTATAAAAATGAATTAAATCGTGTGCTACTGCCTTTGCAAATTTGGACTGTTGGACTTGGACGATACGGACTAAATGAACCATCCACGATATTATTATTAAAAAAATGAAAATCGCTAAATTAGTAAATAGATGACTAAATTTAACTAAGTGTCACTTTAAAATAAATATCGCTTATCACTTTTTACAAACCGAATTTAACGACTTTAAAACTAGATTTTTAAAACTTAGTAACTAAGTTAGGATGTGAATAGTGACCGATGTGAATAGTGACTGAAATGAATAGTAACTGACATGAATAGTGACCGATGAATAGTGACTGAGATGAATAGTGACAAGTGAATAGTGATTGATGAATAGTAACCTAGATGAATAGTGTCGATGAATAGTAAATCGGGACGAAACTTGTTAAACAAGTAACGTCCCAAATTTAAAGACGGTGAATAGTACCCGGGACGAAACTTGTTAAACAAGTAACGTCCCAAAACTTATTTTAAGGGAATTTGAGGTAACTTGTTGAACAAGTTATCTTTTCAAATCCCGAGACGTGAATAGTGAAAAATTCACGAAACTTGTTAAACAAGTTACGTCTCAAAATTCAAAGATATTTCAAATTTCAAAATTTGAAATACTGTAAATCATTGAAAATTTACTAAGTATAGAAAATTGAAAATTTATAAGTTAAATAACTAAAGTGTTTCGAAAAACACTTAAATAAAATTGGACATATTAATAAACGTATCTATATAGAAACTTAAAAACGTTAATAATTAACAACACTTCAAATAATAAACGAATATGTTATGTGAGCATATGAAACCAAATAAAATACTTAAACGTTTCACGATGATACTAGGAGAGTCTAGTAACATGTGATATAAAATATCAAATAAATAATAAATCATGAGTACGTTAAAGAATGGGTCAAAAGCTTGAGCCTCCGATATGAAAACGTCAATCGTAAGTGAAGTGGGGTTAAGATAGTCTTGACTACGGATACTACTATCTCGGTCTCTGACGTTGGTCATCCCGGTTAGTGTGGTTAAGCCGGCAGCTTTGTTGCTTAGCATCCTGCCCATGCCTTTACGCCTTAAGTCGTACTGCCTAAGCCGTACAAGATAATGAATATGCCAACTCTTTTGGGTCGGTCTCTAGGAAGTAGTCGCTTTATTCAGAGTTAAGATGCTCTATGAATAGCATAGCCTATTCTTAAAGTGAATATTAGAATATGCATATTAGACTAGGGTTAATTTCCCTATTTCGCTAGAGGTAACAGGGCACTCGCGGCCTCATGGATTTGGGTCTTGTATGCGGTTCTGTCTCCTTGCCGCATTTCGTTCTTAGTGGGCGCGACGCTTGCATTCGTTCTTGCCCTGCGTACGTAAAGATTACTTGACGGGATTGTATCTGAAGTTCAAATCATTTCGAACACTAGAAGATGAGATGCAAGTACTATAGTATTCGGCGTGGTTTACGAGTCGAGTAAGTCGCTGCACTATAGTAGTGAGATGCAAGCGACTAGAGTACAATGGCCTACTCAGTGGTCAGGCTCGTAAGCAGTATGTGTTGTTTGAATTGAATGAGAGTGAGTCGTAACATCTTTAAAAATTAAAGACCACAAATTTCTGAAGTGAATCGAGTCTGCATGATGTGAATGATACAATACGTATGTTAGTCGGCAATCTGATATGGCATTGTAATCCTGTTGAATTGTTGTGATACTGTTGTTATGATATTATATGTTATTTGCATTTCTAACTGAATATCATGTTTTATATGATTTATCACTTTTAATCGCATGCTTAATATGACTTATATGTCTTTATATGCTATATGTAATAAACATGTTTATCGTTTTATCATATTGTTATAATTATAAAGCGATAGTAATAAACCAAAGTAATTGAAATCGAGGGTAAGTATAAGCATAGCTAGTCACTGTCCGCTCAGCGGGCACTCCCCATCAGTTTATTGTGCAGGATAATCGTGGACCGGGAGCTGGATTTTGGACAGGGCCACGCGATGTTTTTATGCTTTACTTTAAGTTGTTTTTCGAGAGAGATGTAATATATATAACGATACTCTTTTAAATTTCCGTACTTAGAGTTGTTTTATTCAACTCTTGAACGATGTTGTAACTTTTGGGGTTTTATGTATAATTAATGACACTGGTTTAAGACTTAATTAATTTCCGCCTTAGTAATTAAAGTCGACTAAAAACCAGGTTGTTACAAGTGTTGTGTGAATTTTGGATGAGAAAATGATCATCCAAGGTCAGTGGCGGATCTTGAAACTTTTTTTTGGGGGGGCCGAAATATAGTAAAGACTAAAGAGTATATATATCCGTAGTCATAAAGGTAGTTTTCTAGGGAAAAAAATGTGGAGTACGGAGTAGTAAATTAATGTATTTGAATCAAATACATTTTAAATCCCCACTCAATATATGAAACAAAGCATATAAAAATAATATTCTACATGATTAATACTAACTAGTACTCCCTTCATCCCAAAATAAGTGTCCCCTTTTTTGTATGTAATTTACATATAAATGGGGGACACTTATTTTGGAATGGATGGAGTATTGATATGTGACGTTTTAAAGTACGTGTTTGAGAAATTGTCATCGACACTAGCTTGGCCAACAACAACCAATTTTCTATAATATTCTGTTTTTCGCAAGATCGTATCATATAATTAGAATTATTATGGTATCCTTTAACATTCAAATATTGAGTACTAATATGTTAAACATGAACTTCTTTTTAAAAAATAAAAAATAAAAAATAAAAAGATAGAAAGCAGTAGTATCAAAACACGTGACTAACACACACACAAAAATAAAAATAAAAAAAAAGAAAAAAAAAAAGCTACAAGTTGACGCATATGCAGCTCGAACTCAAGACCTCCTACATCTTTACACACAACAAGTACCACTGAACCAGCAACACCTAATGTTTACCTACTGCAAAACATATATTTAACTTTAATCACAGGGGGGGCCAGGCCCCCTCTAGGCCCAACTAAGGTCCGCCTCTGTCCAAGGTGTCCTATTTATAGAGAACCTAGGACATGGTTTTCTACCAAAACCATGGTCACGAGCCATTATTGGTTTTTTTCCTAAACCATGGTCACTCATTATTTTTTTACTTCAAAACCATGGTTTTCTTCTAAACCATGGTTTTTCTTCTAAAACCATGGATGTACATGGTATTTTCTACAAAACCATGTACAATATAAAATTGGGCTATAATTATACTTATATGCCCATAAATTTCGGCCCATGTGGAGAAAGAAAATTTGGACCAAGCTCAAAACCTAATAGGCTAAATAAAGATGATATATTTAAGGCCTTTTTTTCTTAATAATAAATATTATTATGAAGGCTAGAAAATTTATGACAAAATTTCGGGGTGTTATAGTGGATTTTATCCAAGGTTGCACGGTCAGACCTTTCACACGGCGTCAATCTAGCAAGGTCGGCCGCCGAAGGTAAGAGACAAGTGTCAGAGTTTGTTTGTACTTGACCACTATAGGATAACGCTAGAAGACAAGAACCCAGCTTTATAGCTGACACAAAGCGAAAAAGGACAAGGGCCATCTTTATAAATAGGAGGAGAATTACACGGCTCAGGGATTCATTTACGCATAACTCACAAAATACATAAAAAGGTATTACTTAGACTTTATTTAATTACTCTATAACTTCTCTCTTCCACACAGGCTGACTTAAGCATCGGAGGAGTTATCCTCGGACACCCCTGAGGCTAGGTTTGCGCACTTGTGCAGGATATTCGGTTAGAGAATGTCAAGTCATACTGCATCCCACAGAATTCAATCCAAGATTAGTTATTTGATTCGAGTTGTAATTTACTTGAAGTATTTATTACCTATGGGGATAAGGCATAAAATTTGTGGCAAATTAGAGAGGGAATCCAGAGAAAGCTACTAAAAACGCAAGACCATCGGGGGCAGCCGCAAGGGGCACCCCATTTGTAGAAGAAATCCTCACTCCTATTACACCTGAGGAAAGAAGAATGATGAACGTCTTCCTCAAGCAGATGAGGGGGACACCAGAAGAGCCGTCGAAAGGCAACTAGATACCAGAGCCGTTAATTGAGGAACCGGAGAGCACACCGGAACACCTGAATCACCCCTAGAAATCTCTTTGCGGGTGCAAGCACCCACCACATGGTCGAAGGTGGAGGATTACAAAAGTCGAGTGAAGCCGAGTCAACTTTAAAACCTGAAATCTCAGTCCTGGAGACTTCATATTTGAGATGCCGAGACACAACACACAAAAGGGGGTCAGGTGGCGATAAAGTCCCCACTAGCCTCAGCCGTGCTAGAGTGTCCGTTACCCAAAATGAAAATGTCAACAGCTCAATATGATAGAAAGACTGACCATAAGGAACATTTGGCCGCCTACGAGAGTCATATGATGATGTATGATACGACTGACCATGTTCGGTTCAAGGTGTTCCGAACTACCTTGACGGGCCTTGCGCAAACGTGGTTCAGAAACCTTCCAACAGGATAGATAACGGGGTATGAAGACATGACAAGGTTGTTCAAGCAACATGTGATATCCGTATCCGTACCATCCCACAACAAACCCTGTGATGTAACACCGGACTTTTTATTTGCATGCTTTTACGTTGACTTAAACGGTACTAACTATGTCGAATTCTGAGTTGAGTCCTTTTAGTGTCAAAATAAGTCGATGAGTCATCACGCTTAGATAAAAGTCCTTTGGTTCATTTAGAGTCTATCTTGTCTCGCGTCTCGCTTTGACCAGCATGAGCATTTCCCTTCGCAATTTAATTGACTCTTTTACATTAACAAGGCCCAATTCAATTCTCCTAAATTCCTAAATTTAGGCCCGGTATCTAAAACCGCTATTTAGCATTTTCATTTGCACGATACGACTTCGCAGGTCTTCTTATTTCAAAATATACATCCAAATGCACCCTTTTACATTTTCGGATCTCGGCCCAAAAACCGAGCCCAGCCCGTTCTTGGCCCGCTTCCCAAGGCGGAGCTGTAACAACCTGCTTTTGGTCGACTTTATTACTAAGGCGGAAATTAATTAAGTCTTAAACCAGCGTCATTAATTATACAATAAAACCCAAATGTTACAACATCGTTCAAGAGTTGAATAAAACAACTCTAAATACGGTAATTTAAAGGAGTAGCGTTATATATATTACATCTCTCTCTAAAAGTAACTAAAAACAAAGCATAAAAACGTAGCGTGGCCCCGTCCAAAATCCAGCTCCCGGTCCACGATCATCCTGCACAATAAACTGATGGGGGGTGCCCGCTGAGCGGACAGTGACTAGCTATGCTCATACTTACCCTCGATTTCAATTACTTTGGTTTATTACTATCGCTTTATAACTATAACAGTATGATAAAACGATAAACATGCTTATTACATATAACATATAAAAACATATAAGTCATAATAAGCATGCGGTTTAAAGCGATAAATCATATAGGCATGATATCAGTTGTAAAAGCAAATAACAGATAATAGTGTCTCAGCAATTCAAAAGGATTACGAAGCGATATCAGATCGCAAACAAACATACGTATTGTATCATTCACATCATGCGGACTCGATTCACTTCAGAAACTTGTGGTCTTTAGTTTTCAAAGATGGTACACACTCATTCTCATTTAATCAAACAACACATACTGCTTACGAGCCTGACCACTGAGTAGGCCATTGTACTCTAGTCGCTTGCATCTCACTACCATAGTGCAGCCGCTTACTCGACTAGTAAACCACGCCGAATACTATAGTACTTGCATCTCATCGTCTAGTGTTCGAAATGATTCGAACTTCAGATACAATCTCGTCAAGTGATCTGTACATGTGGCAAGAGCGAATGCAAGTGTCGCGCCCACTAAGAACGAAACACGGCAAGGAGACAGAACCGCATAACAGACCTGAATCCACAAGGTCGCGGGTGCCCTGATACCCCTAACGAAATAAGGTGAATTACACCTAAGTCTAATATGCATATATGAGTATTCTCGTTAAGAGTAGGCTATGCTATTCATAGAGCACCTTAAATCTGAATAAAACGACTATTTCCTAGAGACCGACCCAAAAGAGTTGGCATATTCATTATCTTGTACGGCTTAGGAAGTACGACTTAAGGCGTAAAGGCATGGGCAGCATGCTAAGCAATAAAGCTGCCGGCTTGAAAACCACACTATTCGATATAGCCAACGCCAGAGACCGAGATAGTGGTATCCGCACAAGACTATCTTAACCCCACTTCACTCACGATTGACGTTTTCATATCCGAGGCTCAAGCGTTTGACCTTTTATTAAACTCACTCATGATTTATTATTTATTTGATATTACATATCACATGTTACTAGACTCTCCTAGTCTCATTGTCAAACGTTTAAGTATTTTATTTTCGGTTTCATATGATCACATAACATGTTCGTTTATTATTTGAAGTGTTGTTAATTATTAACGTTTCTAAATTTCTATATTAATACGTTATTAGTATGTCCAATTTTATTTAAGTGTTTTTCAAAACACTTTAAGTTATTTACTTATTCATTTTCAATTTTTTTTATACTTAGTAAATTTTCAATTATTTCCAATATTTCAAATTTTCAAATTTGAACTATCTTTGAATTTTGAGACGTAACTTGTTTTACAAGTTTCGTGAATTTTCCACTATTCACGTCTCGTGATTTGGAAAGATAACTTGTTCAACAAGTTACCTCAAATTCCATTAAAATAGGTTTTTGGACATTACTTGTTCAACAAATTTCGTCCCGGGTACTATTCACCGTCTTGAAATTTGGGGCGTTACTTGCTTAACAAGTTTCGTCCCGATTTACAATTCATCGACACTATTCATCAATCACTATTCACTTGTCACTATTCATCTCAGTCACTATTCATCGGTCACTATTCATCTCAGTCACTATTCATCGGTCAGTATTCATATCAGTCACTATTAATGATTGCTTGAAAATATCTAAATATTTTCTAAGTCAAAAATCTTAACTTAGTTGCTAAGTTTAAAAATCTAGTTTCAAAGTCGTTAAGTTCGGTTTGTAAAAAGTGATAATCGATATTTATTTTAAAATGAGACTTAGTTAAATTTAGTCGTCTATTTACTATATTTAGCGATTTTCATTTTTAAAATACTAGTATCGTGGATGATTCATTTAGTCCGTATGTCCAAGTTCAACAGTCCAATTTGCAAAGGCAGTAGCACACGATTTAATTCATTTTTATAACGGTTACTCATTTTTATCGGTTTAATATATTTCATTTATAACGAAAACGATTTATATAAAAATTCAATTCTACTAACTATTTAAATTTAGTGACTTAGTGATATTTTCATTTTGATTAAATTTAGTCCATTTTATGTGTAAATGCCGTGTGATATTGTATATGTTATAATTCTTTTTATTTCTTTTAATTTCTTAATTCAATTTATTAACTACTAATTAAATTATTTTAACAATTAAACTAAAAAGTGATAAAAACAATTTTAACCCTAAAAACCCCCAAAATGCCGTGGCTAATGGTGCTAGGGTCCTAAATTTCATTTTTTTGATTTTTATCGGTTTTTAGCTTAAAGTCTTTATATTTTAATTATTCTAAATATGCTAAAACGATTTAAACTAAAATTTCATTTAACTAAAAATTTGACCTAAAATATAAAGTTAAATTTTCTAAAAGTTTTTCTAAAAGTGTAAGTTGATTTATAGCATATTAACAACGATATATAAACTAATAACCTAACATAAACAAAAATTAATAACTAACATAAAATAAAACAAGATCAAAGTGTACAAAAATGATGAACACACATGAACAAACTCAAGAACATCATGAACACTAAAACTAAGCTCAAGAACACAACTTTCATTTTTAACAACTTATAATTTATTTTCCTAAATTAATTTTTATAACATCATAACATCCATTTTAAACTAACTTAACACAACATATTATTTACAAAAATTAAAGTTAAAATTTATTAAAATAAATGGGGAATGCCGTGAGTACACACACACATACATAAATTTTCATTTTCGATTTTTAATCACTTTAAACTCATTGTTAAAACTTAACATAATTTTTATATATAATTACAACATAACTAAAACATAATTAAACATAAAAATCATATGAACACTAATTAAAAATGCTCAAAACTAATTAACCTAAATATATTATCATATTACTACACAATTCTATTTAAAACATTATTTAGTTATTATCATTATTTATACATCACATAAACATTTAAGTGCACACAAGTGATGTTTAACATATTTTAACATAATTTTCATACTCATAAAATTATAATAACAAAAAAATTTAATTTACAAAAGAGGTTAAAATGAGATATAACTAGTCACCTTGATCGGCAAGCTAAAGGTTATCCGGATCGACTATGTTATCTAAGTCCAAAGCTTCACCCAAATGCCCGTCTTCACCTTCAAATAAACACCCGAAATAATAAGCTTCAATACCCACTAAATAGCTAAGGAACTACTAAAGATTATTAGAATAATATTTAGGGTTTTAATTTAGAGTTTTTTTTAGGAAAATAATGGAAGAAAATAAAGAGAGAAAAGAGTGATGAGGGAGGCGGCCTAAATGAGAGCAAAGGAGATGAGTTTTACACTTAGAAAAATAATGAGGAAGTAGTATGCATTTTAGGTTAAATGATTTTAGGTTTAAGTTTGATTTAATTAAAAAGTAATGTTTAATTAAATGAAATTAGGGAACAAAATAATCAAGTGGCATACTAGTATGCAAATTTACTATTTGGGCAAAGAAATGTTCCCTTGATATTTTAAAAATGTTTTTACGAAATAAATCGGGTTTAAAAAGTCGGGCGTCAAAAGACGATAAAAGTTAGTGTGTGCGCGTTGACGATTTTTCGAAATATTTCTACTTTTGAATTCTAAGTCTAAAATATTTATTTCATTATTATTCAAAAATTTTCAAAAGTTTTAAGGAAGTCGATAAATTTTACAAAACGAAAGTTTTGCAAAAATTGAGATTTTGTAAGGCTAAAAGGTTAAGATTTGATTTAAGATTTGAAATTAGTATCTGATGGCTAATTATTGATTTAAATTAACACGGGGTGTTACAGGAGCTCTCTCAAAATATCTTGTATAGCTGCTGGGGTAAACCGTAATGTACTTTACGGTTTCCCTGCCTGTTTTTTTTACAGGATTTTTCCTAATTTCCTCGAACTCACTACTATAAATACCCCTACACCCCAACACATTCAAGGCACGAATTCACAAGCTTTTTACAGCACACACACAACTCTCTCAAAGCCTCAAACACCAAATCTTCAATTCTTCACACATCCTGTGTTGAATTCATTCCCTTTTGTTCAAGCGAACCTCTGCTGGTTTCGAAGCTCGAGACAGGTATGTCTTGGTCCTAATTTGGATTAAGTCTTTTCTTTGCTTTAGACTAACAAAGGGACTACACACTAGAGTCCAACCCGACTTTGTCAGAACACCCTACCCCCAACCGGGCCTAATGTCGCCACTGTGATGGCTCGCCAGTCGCAGACATCGCCCACAAACCAACACGGGTCCTTTCCAGTGCACTTTGTCCTCACTCGTGCACATCCTGGGAACTTCCCAGGAGGTCACCCATCCTAAGACTACTCTCCAGCAAGCACGCTTAACTGAAGAGTTCTTAAGATGAGCTACTAGAAAAGAAGATGCATCTTGTTGATATGAGTAGCACTTACAATCCTTTTAAGCACTAGGTCACTTGAGCTCATCACATGGACCAATTCAACGGGGAACCCTACCAATAACCTCGGAGAACACCGGTGTTACACACCCCACTTGAAGAACGCAACGCCCTCATGCGCCTGGTAGCTACTTACAATATAGCATTCCGTAATCCTCCCGGTAGGTGCGTGCTAGGATTCGACCACACGGCTAGGTGCGTACCTGGGATTCGACCACACGGTCGCCGGGTTGCTCGATACCATTTGTAACACCCCTACCCCAACCGGCGAAAGCGGAATGTCGCTCACTTAGCTCGCCAGTCGCGTGATCGCCCACAAACCAACACGGGTCCTTTCCAGTGCACTTTGTCCTCACTCGTGCACATCCTGGGAACTTCCCAGGAGGTCACCCATCCTAAGACTACT
The DNA here is from genome assembly GCA_023091065.1 of Dianthus caryophyllus. Lineage (NCBI taxonomy): Eukaryota > Viridiplantae > Streptophyta > Magnoliopsida > Caryophyllales > Caryophyllaceae > Dianthus > Dianthus caryophyllus. The sequence continues at coordinate 20,736,597 of CM041523.1, read as the reverse complement.
CTCCAGCAAGCACGCTTAACTGAAGAGTTCTTAAGATGAGCTACTAGAAAAGAAGATGCATCTTGTTGATATGAGTAGCACTTACAATCCTTTTAAGCACTAGGTCACTTGAGCTCATCACATGGACCAATTCAACGGGGAACCCGGCCCGAATAACCTCGGAGAACACCGGGTGTTACATTGGTCGCGAGCCCGTTTTTCACATTAAGATGGGTTTGCACCTCGAATGCACATCACATTCGTAACATACCTCGCCAAAGTCGCATAAGTACGCGCCTTTCAAAATGAACCAAACGAACTTTATTTTAAGTTTATGCATCTGCATCCTCATCTTGCATTAAATCAACTTAACAATGAATTCGACATTAAATGTACCGTTTTTGTTAACAAGTTTTAGCATGCTTAACTGAGGGTTTTTAACAATCTTTTTGCATATGCATTCATAGATTCTTTTTTCATTCAATATCGCACTTGTACGTAGCGAATTACATAAGCTCAAATATCATTAATGAATTGTTCTAGGGTTAGTAGTGCCTATTCTCAAAATAGGCTTTTCTAGAAGGTTTTCATAATACAAATTGAATTAATCTTTAGAAGAGTACCCTCACCTCAAACCCAATCTGGTTTCATAAACCTAGATCTAGGGGTGTCGATGTGCTCCGAAATCTAGGACGTGTTCTACAGCTTAGGACATGTTTGCCGGTTCCTAATTACCGCGTTAATTAGGTGGCGACTCCAAAACAGTTGTAAAGGTTTTTCTAACTTAATCTTTTTAACTTTAAACGCCCTTAAGCAAGACGTCGAGTTGGGTCCCCGCACCCCGGGTTCCACAGTTTGGCGAGTCCGCTGGGGACATTTTATTTTTAAAATAAAAACTAGCATCTTCTTTTAAAAATAAAGAGGTGAAACTCGAAAGGCTAAGAACAATCCTACATTGCATATTTGAGCTAAGAAAATTCGTTATTGAGTCGAATCCATGTGGGTTCAAATGCACAACACCTCGAGAGTGGGTGATCACCGGTGCTAACATACGGAATGGAAGCGGGTGTCACTAACATATGAAATGAAACACAGGTCTCAACTGGATACACGTCGAACCAACAACCGCGTCGTTGTCCCTCACATCAAGCGCAAGTATACCTGAAAAATGGCCAATCCCGACAATGTTGAAGCACTCCGTGAGCAAGTCGCTAAGCCCACTAATGATCTCAATGCCCTACTAAGCACACACCAAACTGAGGTGGGCCATATGGAGCAACGCATCAAGGACGAGGCGGATAAACACGCCAAAACGTTTCAAGCTATGGAGGAGAGGCTCTATGTCTCGAGCACCTACTCCATACATAAAGAAAATGAAAACATTCCTTCACGCATTATGGAAGAGCTTCTGAAGGTACCGGGAAAAATCCTTAATGGGAAAACCTATCGACGCCCTGCGCGCGCCCGACCTCGCCCCGTGCGGGGGCGTAGGGTGCGGAATGCGCCTCGCAGGAGAAAAAGAAGTGCGAAGTTTGTAAAAATGGGGGAGATCATTGCATGAATTTGTGACCAAAAAGAAAAGTAGAAAATCCTTTTTGAAAATGTATTTTCGGAGTCGCCACCAAATATTAAAGGAATTTGGAACCTATTCAACGCGTCTTGAAATAAAAGACACGAGTGTCTCAGATTTCAAGGTGCGTCGATACCTATCTATCTGAGGTTTGAAACCAGAGAGGGGGTTCGGAGTGAGGTTACTTTTCGAAAGTTTTGACAAAGTTTATTTTGAAAACAGCAATCAAAAAGCCTACGTAAAAAGTAGTCTCTACTAATTTGAAAATATTTGCTTAATTTCGATATTTGGGCTAAAATGACGCTACGTACATGAGCGAATATGTATGACTCGGTAAAAATGCATGAATAATATAAAACATCAAAGCTAAGACATTCTGCTATAGGAAATGTACGTTAAATAATAATTCATTGACTGAATTATTACAATAAACGTTATTTTCCGACCTCATATTTGATCCTAAGAATTTATGAAAAACCCTCGGTTTTGCATGCTAAAAGACTAATTGAAACGGTACAATTTAGTGTCGAATCCGTGATCTAGTCGTAATTTATTGCATGAATGAGGACTTGCATAATTATAAAAGTGTCGTCGGTTTGCTTTAGTGATATTGAGTCGTTTATTTATGCGATATTGGCGGGGTTTAGACGGATTCTGAATCCGAATTGCTACAACCGAATTACGAATAAGGTTCGCTAATGCCAATATCGGGTTGGGGTTAATGTAACCCCTTTGTCCGAGTCTCAAACGTCCAAAACGTAGGTAAAATGTTTACCTTTCGAAAATACAAAGACGGTATTTTTGAGTGGATTTTAAGTGTATTTTTGTGAATAGTGTATGTGTTTTGAAAAACCGACCCTTAAGAATGAACATAAGGGGTATTATTTATAGAGGTTGGCTGGTTTGAAGGTGAACAAAATATAAATCGCCTGTGTACAGGCGTTTTTTATTTTGTTTGGGCTGGATTTTGTAGGAAAAACAAAAGGCGGCTGGAAGGAAACAAAATAATAATCGCCTGTTAACAGGCAATTAGAATTTTAATCGCCTGTCAACAGGCGATTGTTATTTTGTTTTGGTGGGCTGTTATGCCGCCTTTGATTAAGTGACGTAGGATTAGTGTAATGATGGTGTTTTGTGAGGTGTAATACGTGTGGGTTAAGTATTTTTGGGCCAAATTAGTTTTGGTCCAAATTTCGGTTTTCGTGTTTCGGTTTTTGTCGTGTTTTTCGGTTTTGGCTCGAAAAAAAATAATATTGAAGTATATTATTTTACGGTATTGTAGAGTCTAGTTTTGTGAAAATGTGACACGGGACGCACTTTGGGCCGTTTTGCGTGTTGCGTTAGTGTGCGTTTTGGGTCGTTTTTGTGTATTTGGGCCGTTTTGTAGCTAGTTGGGCCATTTTTGTGGGTCGTTTTGGTAAGACGTTCCTGCATTGTGCTCGTGTTGTGCTAATAATGACTAAGAATGAAATTCATTTTTATGATTATGCAAATCCAAATTAATACGCTAAAGATGACTAAATACGTTTTAGACACTTTTGTACTGTTTCGTCTTACTTAAAAGCATGCATGAAAGTCCTTTTCGTCATCGGGTTTGTTTTTGGGGGGTGCGGATACGGGTATCTACAGAGCCCCCAGTTTGACTGAGCTTGGACAAAGCGTTAGTCAATCTTAGAAGATAGTATCCGGAGCATCACAGTCTCGATACTACCTGGCGGCGCTAAGCATGTGTCTCAGGGGAGAGACGAGGACTTAGTGCCGTGAAGTGCGGGGAGAGACGACATGTTTTTAAGGACATGACGGTCCTACATGTTTAAGGGCGTGTCAGCCTGCGTGTGGCCTGAGTGCTTCCTGCTGGTGCTTTGCTTCTTGCTGGTGCTGAATGCTCGTGCCCTTTGCTTGTGCTCCTTGCTTATGCTGAATGCTCGTGCTCTTCGCTTGTGCTCCTTGCTTGTGCTGAATGCTCGTGCTCTTTGCTTGTGCTCCTTGCTTTGCTCCTTGCTTTGCTTCTTGCCGGACGTCTCGTAGAAGAGGTTACGCGTTTTTGGGTTTGGTTTATAAGAGTGGTTGGTGTTTTTGTGAAAGGTTAGGTTTTTGTGAACATCTCGTAAGGAGGCTACGTGTTTTTGTGTTTCTCATAAAAAGGGTTAGGTTTTTATGAACGTCTCGTGAGGAGGCTACGTGTTTTTGTGTTTTCTCATAAAAAGGTTAGGTTTTTATGAACGTCTCGTAAGGAGGCTACGTGTTTTTGTGTTTCTCATAAAAAGGGTTAGGTTTTTATGAACGTCTCGTGAGGAGGCTACGTGTTTTTGTGTTTCTCATAAAAAGGGCTAGGTTTTTATGAACGTCTCGTGAGGAGGCTACGTGTTTTTGGGTTTCTCATAAAAAGGCTAGGTTTTTATGAACGTCTCGTGAGGAGGCTACGTGTTTTTGTGTTTTCTCATAAAAAGGGCTAGGTTTTTATGAACGTCTCGTAAGGAGGCTACGTGTTTTTGTGTTTCTCAAAAAAAGGGCTAGGTTTTTATGAACGTCTCGTGAGGAGGCTACGTGTTTTTGTGTTTCTCATAAAAAGGGCTAGGTTTTTATGAACGTCTCGTAAGGAGGCTACGCGTTTTTGTGTTTCTCATAAAAAGGGCTAGGTTTTTATGAACGTCTCGTCAGGAGGCTACGTGTTTTTGTGTTTCTCATAAAAAGGGCTAGGTTTTTGTGAACGTCTCGTGAGGAGGCTACGTGTTTTTGTGTTTTCTCATAAAAAGGTTAGGTTTTTATGAACGTCTCGTGAGGAGGCTACGTGTTTTTGTGTTTCTCAAAAAAAGGGCTAGGTTTTTATGAACGTCTCGTGAGGAGGCTACGTGTTTTTGGGTTTCTCATAAAAAGGCTAGGTTTTTATGAACGTCTCGTGAGGAGGCTACGTGTTTTTGGGTTTTCTCATAAAAAGGGCTAGGTTTTTATGAACGTCTCGTGAGGAGGCTACGTGTTTTTGTGTTTCTCATAAAAAGGGCTAGGTTTTTATGAACATCTCGTAAGGAGGCAACGTGTTTTTGTGTTTCTCATAAAAAGGGCTAGGTTTTTATGAACGTCTCGTAAGGAGGCTACGTGTTTTTGTGTTTCTCATAAAAAGGGTTAGGTTTTTATGAACGTCTCGTGAGGAGGCTACGTGTTTTTGCGTTTCTCATAAAAAGGGCTAGGTTTTTCTGAACGTCTCATGAGGAGCCTACGTGTTTTTGTGTTTCTCATAAAAAGGTTAGGTTTTTATGAACGTCTCGTGAGGAGGCTACGTGTTTTTGTGTTTCTCATAAAAAGGGTTAGGTTTTTATGAACGTCTCGTAAGGAGGCTACGTGTTTTTGTGTTTCTCATAAAAAGGGTTAGGTTTTTATGAACGTCTCGTGAGGAGGCTACATGTTTTTGTGTTTCTCATAAAAAGGGTTAGGTTTTTATGAACGTCTCGTGAGGAGGCTACGTGTTTTTGTGTTTTCTCATAAAAAGGTTAGGTTTTTATGAACGTCTCGTAAGGAGGCTACGTGTTTTTGTGTTTCTCATAAAAAGGGCTAGGTTTTTATGAACGTCTCGTGAGGAGGCTACGTGTTTTTGTGTTTCTCATAAAAAGGGTTAGGTTTTTATGAACGTCTTGTAAGGAGGCTACGTGTTTTTGTGAACGACTCGAAAAGAGGTGACGTATTTTTGTGAACGACTCGAAAAGAGGTGACGTATTTTTGTGAAAGGTTGAGTTTGAATTAAAAGTAATGTTTATGTGTTTTGGGCCGAGGAAATCAGCCCAAACGAAACAGAAACCCACAAAACAAAATTAAAATCGCCTGTAAACAGGCGAATTAAAATTTAATCGCCTGTTTACAGGCGATTAGAAATTTGTTTTGTGTTTTTTTGTTTAAAATACGGGAGAGAGAGGGGGCTGCTCACTTTACCCGAAAAACAAAAACAAAATCAAAAACCTCTAAAACTCGATTTGGCGATTTTCTTGACCGAAATTCAAAATTCCGACTCCTAAAATTCGTCATGGACCAAGGTATGTGTTCAACTCACTCGGTTTTTCGTGTTTTGAAGTTAGTTTGAGTCGGTTTTAGCTTGCAAACCGTGTTCTAGGGTTTAGGTCGAAAATTATTGATTTGATTCGAACTTAGCCCTCGTCTTTGCTTGAACTTGATGCTTGGGAGCCGTATGAGGCCTGTGTTGCTGCCTCTGTCGCTTGTATGTGAAAACCCGACTCGTGGCCTCGATTTTCGTGCGTTTTGTAGTGTAGGGGCATTTTGGTCATTTTTGAAAACGTCTCGAAAATGGCTCAAAACTTCAGTGTAGCTTACCCACTAGTAGTACAATGCGTTGGTGAGTTCGTTTTGTTGAAATGCGTGTGAAAAGCGGTTCGTTTGGGTGAAAAACCGTGTAAAAGGGGGTAAAGTCGGGGCTTGTGCTCTTTTTTTGTAGCGTAAGGCGATCCCGAGTGGCTTGGTTATTTTGAAAATGTTGTAGTATGCTAGTGTGGAGGTTTGGGTGGCTTGTGTGCGAAAAACGGCTCGAAAAACCGTGATTTTCGTGTGATTTGGTATAGGGGCTGAAATTTTGGTCGAAATTTTCGGTTCCGAAACTTGCCCGAATTCTCTGTATTGCATTGTTATGGCTAGCATGGTACATATTTGGTCTTGTTTTGTAGAGAATGCATGGTTTGGAGGTGTTTTGGGAGTGTTTTTTGTAGTTTAGGTTAGGTTTATAAAAACCGTTTTTCCTCGCTTTTCGTGCCTCCAGGGTTGAGTATATCGTAATGTATGTCGTATGTGTTGGCTAGGGGGTTGTTTTGTGGGAAGTGGAGGCTTTTTGGTTGAGTTATGGTCAAGAAAAGGCCGTTTTTGTAGTTTGTAGGCGTTTTGTAAAAGCTATTCAGTCGAGGTGTTCGGGACATCGTTTTCGCCTGAAAATTTTTGCACATGCTTATTGTGATTTATGGGCTGGGTCTGTCTCAGAAAATATGGGTTTCTGGCTTTCTGTAGCGTTTTCCCCTTTTTTGCTATTTTTAGGTTAAAAAGGCCTGCTTTCTGCTGTTTTGGCTAATTCTCTGCTGCTTTTGCGCGTGCTTGCTCTTGACTTGGCTTTGTATGACGTACATATCGTACATGTGTCATGAAATATGCTTTTCTGTGCTTCTGCTTGATTTTGGCCCTGTCTGCCAAAATTAGGTCCGTGGCTCGCTTTTTGCTATCTCGTTTTGATTTGCCGCTATCCTTGTGCATCCCTGCTCCTTGGACTAGCTGTGTATGACGTATATATCATATGTGTGTTATGAAATATACTTTTCTGTGCTTCTGTTTTATTTTGGCCATATCCGTCAGGTATTTGGGCCTAATGCTTGCTTTCTGTCGCTTTTGTGTGCTTCTGCTTTCCTGAGTGATTTGCCGTTGCCGTCGTCTGAGTATGCTTTTTTGAATTTTGTGCAGGTGATCCTACGCCTTCCGCGCCTACTTCCAGTTCCATAGACCGGGTGTAACACCCCGTATTATTTTAACACAATTTCATAAAAGAATTTAATTCCTTAAATTAAATTCATCCTTTTCCTTATAATAAAAATGCGCCTGAATTTTTTTCGCTAAATAATACTAAAATTCCTAAGTACAAATTTAAAATTTTTGAAAAATAAAATTTGTTGTATTATCTTTAGAATTTAAAAAGAAACACATTTCCAAATTTTATAAAAATCGACACAAAATTAATATCGCTTTTTAAATTTCAAAAGAAGTTAAGTTATGTTTACTATTCATAAAAGTAAAAGTAAAACCTTTTATTCATAGAATTCAATTTCGAACATTTTTCGTTTTCAAAAATAAAAATGGACCCTTATACTTTTCTCGACTTTGAAATTCAAGTCAACGGTTTCAAACACGCAAATCAAAGTCAAACAATTATCCTCATCCAAATTTAATTACACATAATGTAAAAACTTAACATCAAACTAAATTAGTTAAAGAATAATTTCAAAGAAACTAAACTAGTTAAAGAATAATTTCAAAGAAACTAATTTGGTTAAAAATGTAATCATTTTGATGTTTATTTAATAAATCATATTTTCTTAATATCTAACTACTATTTCAATTCTATTTAACTAGCACTTTTGAAAACTATCGAAATTTCGAATCACACTTAATTTAAACTGATAAACGTTTTTACGATTGATTCTAATTATTTAAATCATTAACTTTCGACCAAAAAAAAATATGTATTTCGGCCTAGTAAATTTTTAATCAAAATTTCGAGGTTTTAAACCCAATTTTTGTTTTGGTCACCTTTCGAAGATTATTTTCATTTTTATTTTCGATCTTATTTCAAAACATTATTTTAAGATCATATATTTTATTTCGAGACTTTTTGCGTGTGCGCAAATCGGAAATTTCAAAAACGAAAAATCGGGCCTTGACTTGTGATGTTGGCCGAGCTCCCTTGTAGCTCACTCTACATGCTAAGTCTCCTCCATCCTTCTTACACACATGCTTCACTTTACTCTTCCATTTTGTTATGTTAAGTTAGTATAAAATGGATGTTATCATGTAAAAAGAATTAAATTAGAAAAATAAATTATAAGTTGTTAAAAATGAAAAAGTGTGTTCTTGATGTTCATGTTGTGTTCTTGAGTGTTCTTGATGTTCACCATGTGTTCTTCATTTTGTTGTACTTTTTGATTCTTGATTAAATTATGTTTGTTATTATTTATTGTTTTTATTAACTAATAAGTTATTATATTAACAACTATATAAATTAAACTAAAAAAATCATTAAGAATAAAAAGTTAGAAAATTAAAGTGTTGAAAAACACTATTCATAAATCAAATGAAATTTTTAGTAAAATTTCATTTTAGTTAAATCATTTTAGTATAATTAGAATAATTAAAATATAAAGACTTTAAGCTAAAAACCGATAAAAATCGAAAAATGAAAATTTGGAACACCACCTAGCTAGCCACGGCTTCCCCATAAATTTTTGGTCAAAAATTATTTTTATCACTTTTTAGTTTATTGTTAAAATAATTTAATTAGTAATTAATAAGTTAGGATTAAGAAATTAAAAGAAATAAATCAATTTTTACAACTATATTATGTCACACGGTTTTACCATTAAAAACGGACTAAATTTGATCAAAATGAGATTATCACTAAGTCACTAAAGTTAACTAGCTATTAGAAATGAACTTTTGTATAAATCGTTTTAGTTAGAAATGAAATATTATAAACCGATTAAAAAGTATAACAATTATAAAAATGAACTAAATCGTGTGCTACTACCCTTGCAAATATTGGACTGTTGAACTTGGACATACGGACTAAAATGAACCATCCACGATACTACTATTTTAAAATGAAAATCGCTAAATTTAGTAAGTAGATGACTAAACGTAACCGAGTTTTACTTTTAAAATATTTCCAAAAATCACTAAGTACAAAACGAACTTAACGACTTTGAAACTAGAATTTATACTTAGGAAATAAAAAGATTTAATTTTATACCTAAAATATCTAAAGTATAAAAATACGTATAAATATAAAAATACGTACAAGTATGGGCATACGTATAAGTATAAAAAAAATACGTATAAAATACGGAGTATAAAAATACGAATACGTATAAAAATACGTATAAAATACGATGAATAGTGACCGATGAATAGTGACCGATGAATAGTGAAAAGTGAATAGTGAAAAATGAATAGTGAAAAATGATACTAAGTATAGAAAAACTTGAAAATGAATAAGTAAATAACTTAAAAGTGTTTGAAAAAACGCTTAAATAAAATTGGACATATTAATAAACATTTCAATATAGAAATTTAAAAACATTAATAATTAACAACACTTCAAATAATAAACGAATGTGTTATGTGATCATATGAAACCTACAATTCAAATAAAGCGTTTGTGATGAAACTAGGAGAGTCTAGTAACATGTGATATGTAAATATCAAATAAATAATGAATATTGAGTAAGTTAAATAAAAGGTCAAGCTTGGGCCTCAGATAAGGGAACGTCAATCGTGAGTGAAGTGGGGTTAAGATAGTCTTGTAGCGGACGCCACTATCTCGACCTTATTGCGTGTGTCATCTCGAATAGTGTGGTATGGCCGGCAGTATTATGCTTTGTGCATCTGCCCTAAGCCGCTTCGCCTTAAGTCGTATAGCCCTTTGTTAGTACAAGATAAAGAATATGCCAATGCTTTTGTATCGTGCTTTAGGAAATAGTCGTTTTATCCTCAGTTACGGTCCTCTATGACTAGCATAGCCCATTCTTAAATTGGATACTAGTGTACATGTACTAGACTAGGGTTTTATTCCCCTATTTCGCTAAAGTTACCAGGGCCACCGTGACCTTATTGCGATTGTCATCTCACGGTTCTGTCTCCTTGCCGTGTTTCGTTCTTAGTGGGCGCGACACTAGCATTCGTTCTTGCCACATGTAAAGATCACTTGACGAGATTGTATCTGAAGTTCGAATCATTTCGAACACTAGAGGATGAGATGCAAGTATTATAGTATTCGGCGTGGTTTACGAGTCGAGTAAGCCTCTGCACTATGGAAGTGAGATGCAATCGATCAGAGTACAAAGGCCTACTCAGTGGTCAGGCTCGTAAGCAGTATGTGTTGTCTGTTGTTTGATTAAATGAGAACGAGTGTGTACCATCTTCGAAAACTAAAGACCACAAATTTCTGAATTGAATCGAGTCTGCATGATGAGTATGATACGATATGTATGTTTGTATGCGATCTGATATCGCTTTGTAATCCTGTTGATATGCTGTGATAATGCTATGCTATTATCTGTTAATTGCTTTCATAATTGAATATCATGCTTATATGATTTATCGCTTTAAACCGCATGCTTATTATGACTTACATGTCTTTAAATGCTATATGTAATAAGCATGTTTACATCTTTATCATAATGTTATAGTTATAAAGCGATAGTAATAAATCAAAGTAATTGAAACCGAGGGTAAGTATGAGCATAGCTAGTCACTTTGTCAGCTCAGTGAGCACCCCCATCGATTTATTGTGCGGGATAACCGTGGACCGAGGCTGGATTTTGGGCGGGGCCACGAGGCGCTTTATGCTTTATTTTATTTGCTTTTAGAGATATGTAACATAATTAACACTACTCTTTTAAACTTCTCCGCATTTTAGAGTCGTTTAATTCGACTCTTGAACGAGGATGTAATATTTTGGGATTTTATTGTATAATTAATAACGCTGGTTTTAGACTTAATTAATTTCCGCCTTAGTAATTAAAGTCGACTAAAAACCAGGTTGTTACACCGGGTCTTGGCTGGTGTTGACTTTACTGTTCCGAGGGACGAGCGTACTCCTACTTCGGGTATGCCTGCGCCTTTGGAGGTTTCCGACGGTCCGTCTCAGTCGGACCTGTTTAGAAGCTTTTACGCTGGTGGTGGCCGGGAGTGAGTGGCGAGGGTCTCTTTGGGTCGTCCCTGCCTTTAGCTAGTGGCGCAGGGGGTGGTAGTGAGTCGTGTGGACCTTCCGAGTGGCTGGCGCCTTGGTCTTTGTCCTGGTGGTCTGGCGTCGATTAGTGGCGCGGGTCGTGGCGTTCTTCTTGAGTCTCTCTTTTTATTGGCGACGCGAGAGAGAGTCGCCGGATTGAAGCGACTGGGTCTTCTTTGGTGGAGTTAGGCACGTCGTCGTTCTGAAGTCACCGCTTTTGACTAGTGAGGCACGTGAGGAGGCTAACTGCTTGGCCAGGCCTTGATCTTCTGGTGACGCTAGCGGTAGTGGAGCTGCTGTTGAGTCGTCGAGGTCTCCTGCCGGTGGCCGAGGTCAGGCTTAGGGTCTTGTCTCAGAGTCTTTGCAGGGGCGTGGTCGTGGCGCTGCTGTGGAGTCGTCTGCGGCTGCCGGGGGTGGTCACGGTAGGGGTTTCGTCTCAGAGTCTTTGCAGGGGCGCGGACGTGGCGCTGCTGTGGAGTCGTTTGCGGCTACTGGAGGAGGCCGTGGTAGAGGTCGTGAGTGCAGTGCGGGGTCTCCGCGGGCGTGGGCGATAAGCGGCTGCTTGGGACGCCTGTGGCTCCGGGAGGGGGCCAAGGCAGAGGTCGTGGTGTTGCTGCGGGGTCTTCGCGGGGGCGTGGCCACGGCGTTGCATCAGGGGTGCCTGCGGCTCCTGCGGCTCCTGGAGGGGACCGTGGTCGAGGTAGAAGGAACCCGAGGAAGAAGCGCAAGGTTGGCGAGGCTTCTACTAGTGCTGAGGGGAGCGGCAGGCCACGACGTCGAGCTCGTGCTGCTGCCGAGGTTGGTGACCGGGACGAGGTTGAGGTCGCCGGTGTTTTTGAGGAGGTTGGAGAGGAGGCCCTGTTGAGAGGTTCTGTGGGCGTGGTCGTCCTCGGGGTCAGGGAGTCGTTCTGAGGATCCTCCGAGTCGGAGAGTCTTCAGTGGCGAGGCAGGCTCTGACGAGGCTATGTGGCCCATTGTCGAGGTTGAGATTCTTGAGGCTGCGAGCTGCGGCGAGCTGCTGCTCGCTACTCTACTGCTTCTTCTTTGGGTTTGGCCGGGAGTCGAGTTGAGGCAGGTTCGGGACCAGGTTGAGGCCACGAGGAGAGGAGGCGAGGGCGATCACGGCGAGGATCGGTAGAGGTCGTGCCAGGATGGAGAGTCTGGCGGCTCTTGAGGCTGCGAGAGAGGTTTTCATGGGGATGGTTGGCCGTGGCGTGAGGCCCAGTATCCCCAGTCCGCCAGTGGTCGCGGTGGCCAAAGATCGACGGCGTGACACTGGTTTGGAACCCTTTGGAGCACTTGTCGATCCGAGTGAAGGTCGGCTTCCCGTTAGGTGCGATGAGGACCTTTACGGGTTCGGACGGTCTTTGGATCGTTGACCGAGGCTCACCGAGGAAGCGGCATGTAGTGCTTGGGGCGGCTTTTGGTCCCTGGTGCAAAAATGGAGAGGTGCGGGGTAGCGGGTGAATCTGCGCGCCTTTGGCGTGCCGAGCGTTCTTTGGATAGGTTTTGGGATCGACCAATACCTTCCACATGCCTGGTCTGAGGTTGGCGTGACCCGTTCTTTCTTTGGCGGTTGTCTCGGGCGCCTCATGGCGGTGTCCTTGGCCCGGGGCGTGGCGCCCTCTCACTATCGATAGCCAGCGGCGTCTTGCGGTTGATCGATATGGGGTTAGGTGCGGGGTAGGTGAGAGCACGCGTTTGACCGGTGTATGGATTAACGACTTCTTGAGGGAAGAAGAAGAAGGAGTCTACTTGAGCGGCCGAAGCGGCGGCATTTGTGGTTGTGGTGGTTTCTGACGGCCACCCACTTCGGCGATAAGGGGGAGCAAGCTTCGACGGCTGTGCTGATGGCGCTGTCGGACATGACACGTCTAGGTGAGTTCGATTGGGTGACCCCGGCTCTGGGGTTGCTGATCCGATACTTAAGGGGCCTTGATGCGTCTGGCCGGATCAACGAAATCGGATGTGTCGACATGGGCTCTGGTCTTCTGATGGAGGTAGGGTTTGATTTCGTAGGGTCTTGTTGTCTCGTTTCTGCTTTTCTTTTGTAACGTGTATTCTGATTGCTTGCAGTCTTGGTGCTACGCTCACTTCCCCTCTCTGCTCCCGAACACGTTCCAGGTGTGACTCGTGCGACCTTCCATGCGTCTGCGACGGTGGTCGGAGGGGTATTGGCCTGAACTACGACGCGGCTCGTGTGCTCTTCAACGGGATGACCATGGATAACGTAAGGGCGCTTGTGTTTTGTACTTTAGCCTTTTGTATTGAATGTTTGGGTTCGTGTTTGTTTTTGTAGTTCATAACTTGATTTTGTTTTGTAGTTCGTCCGCGACCCTTGGAGGAAGTTTACCGGCGTCCCCCCATCGATTGCAGCCCGCTTTGGTCCTCTTGACGGACGGCGGTGTATGTGCGACTTCGATGACGGCTCGTCTTGCGGGCTCAGGTGAGCGTCTGTCTGCGCAGACGGGACGCGGTGGCTTCATCGTACCTGCATCTCCGCCCTCGGTTTTGTTTGTGGAGACGCCCGACGCTAACGAGCGTCGTGACGTGTATCACGAGTCGGTCAGGCTCCTGCTGCGGCCGTAGAGGACTACGTGACTTGGGCACGGCGTGCCCTTCGCGATCTTTGTGATCGAGGTATGTTTTATTATATTTTTTTGCTTATGTGTTTTGGTTTTACAGGGCAAAAATTTACCTTGTTTTTGTTTTGCAGCGACGTGACCCTGACCTCGAGTTTGACCTCCCCGTTAAATCGAGGATCATTGGTTGTGCATGAGGGTCGCCAACATTCGATCGTGTTACTGCGTGTATGTCCGTGGCGGCCGTCTGAACTGGAGAAGGCTGGGATCTGTAGCGTGAAGAAGGTATTCTGCTTTTTTTGTTTATCGTGGAGTATTATGTAGTATAGCGCCCAGTTTGAATTAGATTTTATTGTAAAATCATTATTCAAACTCTGCTTGAAGTCGCTTTTGATTGTAGCCCCAGTTTAAGTTAGATTTTATTGTAAAATCATTATTCAAACTCTGCTTGAAGTCGCTTTTGATTGTAGCCCCCAGGCTTGAAAGCTAAGTGCATTTCCTTTATTGTGTGCAGGTGACGGCTGAGGCGCACAGGAGGTTGTGGCGGGCGGCGAACCGTTGGCGGGCTCTCGTGAATGAGAAGGTGGTTGAGGCCTGCCGGAGCGAGAAGGAGGCGACCGACGCTCGACGAGACTTAGCCAGGGTCAGGGCTGAGGAGGGTGCGAGATCGCGGGTGGTGGAGAAAGCGCTGAGAGGAGGTAGCGGAGTCCGAGGCGAGCTAGGGGAAATTTGGCGTGAGCAGGAGATATGGTAGTTATCAGCGGAGATCGAGTCGTTGTGTGCGGCGCTCGAGCGTCGTGACCAGTCGTCGTAGGCTTGGACTTGTATTTTTTGTATTTCGGGACTTGGACTTGGACTTGGACTTGTATATGTATTTTGGATTTTGACTTGTATTATGTGTGTTAGTATTTGTATGTGGCGGCTTATGTATTTAAGAGTTACTCGTATTTATTGGCCTTATTTGTATTTGGACTTGCGTATATGGTTGATTTTTGGATTTGTGGGTGTTTATGGGTAAGTTTTGTGGTTCGGCTTCTGTTGTAGTTGTTGGCTTTGTGTGGCGTCCTAAACTTAGGTTATTTTGTCTTGTCGCGAAAAATGCGTGCTCAGGTTGTAACCGGGTCTGGAATCCTTGCATATTTACTTGCCGAGCGCACCTGTAAAACATTGTTAGTCGTAAACATATATACGTGTCTCGATTGAGACCGACTCTTTTATGATCACTAGTAGAAAATATACCTAATGTGGCGTTTTTAAATAGCCAATTGTGGCGGTTTTGTACCGTCGTATATCAAGGTGTCACATTTAATTTGTGGCGGTTTTAAAACCGCCACAAAAACATAAAATTTGTGGCGTTTTTTTCAAAAACCGCCACAAATTCCTTCATATTTTGTGGCTTTTTTTCCCAGAACCGCCACAAAAAGTGTTTTTTTTGTGGCGGTTTTATTTATAACCGCCACAAATTACATAAATTTAGTGGCGGTTTTACGCTAAACCGCCACAAAAATGCTTTTAATTTTAATTAGTTTGTGGCGTTTTTTACAAAAAACCGCCACAATTGCTTATTAATTTTTTTTTTTTTTTTTGCCAAAATTTTGGCAGCATTTCACTATAAATTAATAATCCAAAATTTTAAAAATGAACCTCTGCAAATTAAAACGCTATCCATGATTTCATTGAATCCAAGTGTCACAACTGTACCCATCATCCATCGTGGCAAAACGTAGACGTAATACAAAGTCTCGTGATTACAAACATTCTACATTAATTAAAACTTACACTTCTAAACTACAAACAATCATTTGAAGTTACGCTCTTTTTCCTTCTCACATCATCACAACACGCCCAGCTCACTTGTCGTCATCCTGTACAAGCAACCCACAATCATTTGAGTTGTAAATTCGGGACTATTTTGATGTATGTACTTGTAAGAACATAATTAGCTAGATATGTAATCGCGCAACAATCCTAAAGACAGGACGAAACGAATGACATTTTAGTTGCACAATAAACATGTATGAACACTTGTTAGTTTAAGCCAATGGTTATTGATTATTGATTATTATGACACGACACAACTTTGGTAATAAAGCCATGCACAAGAGTCAAAATAAGAAGTTATTGTCCTTAAATCATGACATTTTGGGAAGTTGATACCCACAAACACTCGAGACAAACATTCATTTCAGACATTTTTTTATGTTTCCTACCTCTTTCCTAAATCTAGTGTGTGACATTATAATATTTAACTTTTGAACCATGTTCCTACTGAATTTGATATGTCTCTTACAAAAGGTAAGGAAAAAAAGACCCTATAAGAGCAACTGAAATTGAATACCTTGTTTCCGATGCTTGGCAAAAGCGAGCAGGCCTCTGATGTCAAAAGCGGATAATAGTCTAAACCAATAAAAGCACAAAGCGAAGTTTAATTTTTGTACCTTGGCACATGTAGCCTTTGGCTCTTCATCCTTGACGGAGCTATCCTCGTCCGAATCACTGTCGCTTGACTCGGCTTTCGCTTTGGCAGTAGCAACAGGTGCAGCAACCTTCTTCTCCTCCTAATTTTTGTTAGGGAATTAGTCAAATCTTTCTGGCTAACATAAGGAACCAATGCTAGCTTAAAGTGTCACTGCAGTCTGCAGTAATATGTGTAAAAACAACAATTACCTTTTCATCAGAGGATTCACTGTCACTTTCACTGTCACTTGAAGACGACTCCTTTTTAGCAACATTTTTCACAACAGCAGGTTCCTCCTGAGTACAACAAGCTTCATCATCAGAAACCACCATTCAATATTATTACAGCACAATTGATTAAAATGAACACGCTCAAAACATATGGATTAAACTTTTACATCTTCGGAATCACTTTCTGAAGACGAAGAATCTGGGGCAGGTGCTTTCTTGGCTGGAGCTGAACCATTCTTAACAGCAGCAGTAGGCTATTTCTTGGCAAATTTTCAGAACCAAGTATTAACAAGTTAATTTAACTGAACAAGAAAACACTTACAACCCTGTGTTACCAAGGATATTTTTAATCTAACTACATGAAAATTAGAACGCCACTGGACAAGGGAATAATTTACTAAGCAACTACGATTAATTCCACCGTCACTCCACATTTAAAAAAGAAACATACGTCGCTGTCATCAGAATCACTTTCTGAAGAGCCCGAGGAATCGGAGCTAGAATCCTCCTTAGGCTTTTTGGCCACAACTGATCCATTCTTAACAGCTGCAACTGGTGTCTTCTTTGCAACAACCTGCAGGGAAATCAAAATCAAAATAACACAACAAAATTCAACTACAACTCAAACAACATTATCTATCACGATTTCACCTATTTATCTTGAACAAATAATACCGACAAAAAATACTCAGCCCAAGTATGCTAAATAAATGTTTTTGGAAACCTGAAAAGTGAGCATGCATAAATCACAAATCAAATTTCCAACTAGCACAGACAAATAACACCAAATATGACAACACAAACAATAACTAACTACAAAAGCAAAAATAAAAAGAACTCATTTCGGATAAAATAATGTACGGAGTATAAAATTAAAGAAATATCGACAAGTAGATATAATTTCATTCAACACGACAAAACCACGCCTCCAAATACTACAGAGAATTTAACACAACAATAAGACACAATTCATAAAATTAAACAAATGTGTCACAACAAACTATAATCAATACCAGCATAGCAAAAGAATGAGCCACAACATAAATTAATCAAACTTCACTCAAAATCTATTACACCAAATAATTACAACATGCAAGTTTGTCAACCAATCAATTAGCCAATTAAAAACCTCAAAAAAAACAAAAGCAAATTATAATTCACCTTGGGTTCACTGTCAGAATCAGAGTTAGAATCATCGGACGAATCGTCAGAGCTACTACTGCTAGCTGCCTTCTTTGGCAGCTTCTTCTCAATCTTCTGCTTTGCTACGACCGTCTCGTCTCTCTCAACCTTCTGTTTCTTTGCACTCACTGCTTTCTCTATCTCTTTCTCTGCGCATCTCTTACCTTCACATCATAAAATCACACCAAAATGTTTAAAAATTTTAAACAATTTTATCGAAACTACAACATAAATAAATAAATTTCAGAAACAAATTAACAATTGTTTTACAACCCTTCTTTCATTTCTCTAAGACTCGAAAAAAGAGACCATCTTTCTCAAAAAAGACAGTCGTTCACAATGAATTACACAACATAAACTCAAACAACAAACGAATTATAACACCTATAAAACACATTTAAGAGATATATTATTAAAAATAAAAGGAATAATTTTGCTTACTTAATACATCAAATTAACAAAGTTTAGGATGATTCAAAAATAATTACCTTTCTTCCCAGACCGTACTTGGCCATGGCAGCCTCCCCCTACGCGTCCCCAACAATCTACCCTCGACATCCCAAAAGGTAGAGTAGCAGTACACGACATAAACAAAATCAGAGCAGCAGCAAGGTTAAGCACGACAGAAAACAGTCCCTCTTACCTTGCAATGAGGAGACCGTGAATTCGAACTCGATAACGCCAAAATCATCCTTTACGAGCTATTCCCTATAATAAAATCACGCTACTATCAAACACTACACTAGAACTATATAACTGATACATTAATACAAGAAATTTGACCTTAAATCAGAAACCCCCAATTCTAGGGTTAGGGTTAGAACGAGTTTTGAAATAAAATGATTTAAATACGAATTATACCTTCAGTTACTCGAGGAACTAGGATAAGATTCGCAAACCCCAACGAAATAAGAGCATAACCTGACGAATTATGCGATCAAAACCAAAAAAAACGAAGAGACGACATCACCGCCGCGTGTGGTGGTCATGACAGCGACGCGGGGGATGAGTTGTTGATTGAACTCCGGTGGCTGGCCGAAAAACGAAAGGGCGGTCGAGAGAAAGTGAAAATAAGGCCGACAACAGCAAGGTCGACAGCACCGGCCGTGGTGGCACCGTGAACGGTGACGGCGACGGAAAAGAGTGACGATGATGGGTGGTGACGACGATGCGATGATGAAAGAAATGATGAGAGATGTGTTGGGTGCAGACACAAAAGAAGAGAAAGAGAAGGGCAACACGAATGAGAAGGGGGTTATACTCCTATCACAAATTTGTGGCGCTTTTAAATAGAACCGCCACAAATTATGTTAAAAGAGCCATATCCAACAATTTATGGTGTAACAAATTTGTGGCGCTTTTAAATAAAACTGCCACAAATACGATTTTTGTGGCGGTTTATGATAAAACCGCCACAAATTAAACAACATTTGTGGCGGTTTTTCTTTAAAAACGCCACAAAAGCCTTTTCATTTATCATTTGTGGCGGTTTATTAATAAACCGCCACAATAGCAGCGACACATTAGGTATGTTTTCTACTAGTGGATTAAACTAAATGCAAATGCAGGGTTTTGAACAATGCTGTTCAGAAAATATTTTAGACTCGTAAAAAGACGCTTTTGACATTGCAAAAATGTGAGCTAAAACGATGTTTTGAGACGAAAATTGTGAATGCGAAAAGTCGTGTTTTGTGTAGTGTTTAATTTTTGGGTGATTATCGTGTTTTGTGAATACGAAACATACGAAAGACGGGAGTCAATTACGCAAGTCGAGACGACGCGACGGGACCGTAAAAACGGGTCTAAGGTCGGTAGAAATAATGTGGAGTAACAAAAGTTAAGAATATAGGGTATAGGTGTGTAAGAGTTGTAAGAAATCGAATAATTTTGTCAGGAAGGAAAAAGAAAATCGCCTGTAAACAGGCGATTTTCCTTTTAATCGCCTGTTTACAGGCGATTAGTTTTTTGTTCTGTGGTTTTTGTTTGATTTCTTTTAATCGCTTGTGCACTAGCGTTTAAGTTTTGTGATGTACTTTGTTTTGCAAATCTCGGCTATAAAAGGAGGGCTAGGTTAACTCATTTTACTCATCCTTTCAACGTTCTATTCTCGGCATTCCAAAGATATTCAAAATATTTACGGAATGTTAGTCGAGTTATGGAGAATTTTGAAGGTAATTTGCGTCGTTGGTGTGCGTCGTTGTCGGGGTTGGAGAAGAAGAATTTAAAGGATTGTGGCGTTGGCGTATTTCGTGGGCTAAGGCAGGTTCGAATGGAGTACGAGTTCCTGGATGCTTGTCTTGAGTATTGGGACCCGAGCTTGCATGTGTTCCGCTTTCATTGCGGAGAGGTTTGCCCTTTAGTCGAGGAGTTCGGGGCCATTGGCGGGTGGGTTCGTATTAGCCTGCCTGTATGCGTCAGGCAGGAGTTTGGCTATAAGAGGCAAGTACAGAATTATCTCCAGATGACCCGCGACGAGGTAGAAGAGCTATTCGTTGGGAGTCATATCAACCTCCTTCGCTTGTGTCAGTGGTTTAGGAACCATGAGAACGGGAATATCTCTGTCGTGGCCAGGAAGAGGGCGTTGGCCTTTTGCTTGGTACACCGTTACATGTTTCCGGACTCTGTGTCCGAGGGATCGTTGGGAGATCCGCGTCTAATCGCCGTTGTTCAGCAGATGGAGATGGGTTGCAATCCTTCTGCCTTGATCTTGGCAGAGACGATCCTTGGCTTGGATGACAGGGCAGGTAATAGGGAGCATGCGTATAGAGGATGTCCCCTGATCCTTCAAATCTGGTTGATGGAGCGTTTGAATGTGTTGAACGACTTCGGCTTCGACGGCGACTATGTCGCAGGAGGCATTACCAACCGTTATATGCGGTGGTTGGGTCCAGATGATCGTCCTAATGACTATTTCCCCGAGTTTGTGAGGTAGGCTGCTATCCGTTGGTCGGTGCCATGGTGGGGAGTGGTCGATGTGACGGCGAGTGCAGTAGGCGATGGTCCATCTGGAGTTCTCCTGTGCGGGTTTGAGATGGGTGTTTATATCCATCCCCTGCGGGTGAGGCGGTAGATAGGGTATGCGCAGTTCATTCCCGGCCAGGACACCAAGGTACAGGACATGATTGTGCTAAATAACCAGGTGACTGACGAGTGGGCAGGTGGTTGGATCATGCGTCCTAAGTGGCTTGTGGCTGGCACTCCTGGGACGATCCGGGTATCGAGGGCCTATGTTAAATGGACCGTTGCTCAAAGTGCTCATGAGAGGGCCCGTCTCCGCGCCATAGAGCTTAATGAGCCTCCGCCGACGTCTGCTTACGACCTGATCCGCTTTGGACGTAACCGTGGTGGGGATGATGCCTCGAGCTCGGTGCCTCTCTCGGCGGCTGAGTGCGTGTTTGGTTGTCGCCGTATTCCAGGGCCAGGTGCTCCAGGTCGTCATGGCAATGTTGGGGATCGCCGTAGGGGTTGAGGGTTGGTGCTCCCCTATTCAGCTAAAAAGTTTGGTGTTTGCTTGATAATGAAGGGAATCTCATGTAGTTTTATTGCTTTTTGTTAGTATTATGTTCATACTATGTTGTATTATGTTGTATTATGTATTATATTGTCTATCCTAAACCCGATGTACATGCCGGGATTTGTATTGTAATATATATTGTAGTGTTGTTAGTGTATTTCTAAGGTTGTAGTTATGCTCCTACTTTGAAAAATCCAAAATGTAACCGTCCTTTTTAAGATTAATAAAAATTAGGTTTTTTATTTATGACTTTGCCTCATTTTGCTTATTATTCTGTGTGAAATTCTTTGGCTCTAATCCTTTTTTCAAAGTTTAAAGTGTAAGTATGGTTCTTGTTTTTAGGAATTTTTTGTATTGACTATTCCCTCGACTTTTTTAAGCTTTGGGTTTGTCGCTTATCATTGAATGCTGTTCCTTTTACCCTTCGGATGATGGAATAATTTGTGATGACTGTGTCCTTAGCTTTTTTAAGCTTTAGACGTGTCGTTTTGTGTTGAAAGTCGCCTTATTCTAACCTTCAGGATATGAGGCGAGTTTTTGTGGTAACTATGTCCTTGACTTTTTTAAGTTTTGGACGTGTCATTTTTGTGTTGAATGTCGCCTTATTTTAACCTTTCAGGTTATGAGGCGAGTTTTTGTGGTGACTATGTCCTTGACTTTTTTAAGCTTTGGACGAGTCATTTTTGTGTTGAATATCGGTTGTGCTTTTGCAAAGCTGCCTACGTATCCATGAAAAATGGAATCAAACCGGCGTAGTTCGGGAAATGTACGTTTAGGGGCATACCGGCCCATGAGTTGTGTTTGCTTTTTTGTGGTGAATGTGCATGTTTAAGGGCATGCCGGCCCATGAAATGCTTTTGATTTTTGTAGGGAAAGTGCACGTTTAGGGGCATGCCGGCCCATGAGTTTGTTTATGGAATGTGCACGTTTAGGGGCATGCCGGCCCATGAATTGATTTTTATAAAATTGTATTTTATAGATGCATTGCAAGGGTTTTTTAAGGGTGGTATTTCTTGAGTTGATCGAGGTTCGTTGCGAGGTTAAACTCTTGACCGTCCAAGTCGGTTAGTTTTACTGCTCCGCCTGTGTAGATTTCCTTGACGAGGTAGGGCCCAGCCCAGTTAGGCTTGAACTTCTCTCGTGGGTCGGCTGGAAGTGGTGCTCGGACTGACTTTAGTACGAGATCCCCCACTTTGATGTTTCGTGGCTTAACTCGTTTGTTGAATGCTCGTTGTAATCGTGCTTGGTACATCCGTACGGTGCTCAGGGAGTGAAGTCGGCGCTCGTCCAAGTGCATGAGTTGTTCGTAGTGTTCACGGGCCCATTCTGCTTCTGGGATGCTACTTTCCATTAGTATGCGTAGTGATTGTATTTCTATTTCCACTGGTTGGACGGCTTCCACGCCGTAGGTGAGGAAATAGGGTGTCATGCCTGTGGGTGTGCGAATGGTTGTACGGTATCCCCATAATGCATATGGTATCTTGTTGGGCCAATCCTTGCAACTGTCGATCATCTTCTCGAGTATGGTGACGACCGTCTTGTTTGCTGCTTCAACGGCTCCATTGGTTTGGGGTCGATAGGGTGAGGATTTGTGATGCTGTATGTTGTATTTTGTGAGTATAGCTTCTGTCTCGCGCTGAAAGTGCGAGCCTTGATCGCTGATGAGCTCATGGGGTATGCCATATCGGCATATGATGTTTGTCCGGATGAACTTGGCGACTTCTTTGGAGCCGAGGGTTCGAAAAGATGCTGCTTCTACCCATTTTGTAAATTAGTCGATTGCCACTAGCACGAAACAGTGACCTCCTGCTCCGATGGGGTGGACTTTTCCTATTACGTCGATACCCCAAGTTGAAAAGGGCCAGGGCGAGGTTAAATTTGTATAGTGGTGAAGAAGTACATCTTTGTACATTCTTAGAAAATTTGGCGGTTAATGGCGATGTAACGTATTGGGCCTTGATCTGCTTCAATGGTTGTCCAATACCATCCTAGCCGTAGAATCTGTTTGCAGAGTGCCCGAGCGTTCATGTGGGGACCGCATTCGCCGTCGTGGACTTGCGCGATGATTTCTTGTCCTTTTTTGTAGTCGACACATATGAGGAGCGTGCCTTGTGGTGTCTTCTTGAGCAGTTGTCCCATTTCCAGGACAAATTGGGATGCTAGGAGTCTAATGGCTCTCTGGCCACGTTTATCGGTGTCGGGTGGGTAAGTGCTGTCTGTTTTGTAGATGCTTGATAATAGCATTTTCTGCGAGGAAGTCGGAAACTGCTCTTCCCTTGATTACTTTCAGAGGGAGGTACTTGAGTTCGTACTCGGCGAGAAGCAGAGTCCACCTGGCCATGCGTCCGTTTAGGACCGGCTTTTCAAATAGGTATTTGAGAGGGTCCATTAAGGAATATACTCTTGTCGTGCAAGTGAGTAAGTAATGTCTGAGCCTTTTGGTTGCCCAGACCAGCGAGAGGCAGCTTTTCTCGACTGGTTCATACCGAGTTTCGTAGTCGTGGAACTTTTTGCTAATGTAGTAAACGGCTCGCTATTCGTTGTCGACCTCCTGGGCGAGCATGGCACCCATAGCGTCTGGCGTGGTCGTTAAGTATAGCGATAGTGGCAAGTCCTTTTGCGGAGGTACCAGAACGGGTGGATTTGTAAGCAGGCTCTTGACTTTGTCGAATGCTTGTTGACAGTCGTCGTCCCATTTCGTATGCTTTTCTTTCTTCAACTTTTCGAAGATTGGTTCACAAATCATGGTGAGTTTGCTGATAAATCGGGAGATATATTGGACTTGTCCCAAAAAGCTCCTTATTTCGTCGATGTTGCTTGGCGGCTTCATGCCCATTATTGCTTTGATTTTGGTCGGGTCTATTTCAGTCCCGCGCTGGCTTACTATGTGGCCTAACAACTTACCTGATGTGACCCCAAAGGTGCATTTCTGTGGGTTTAATCGCATCTTATACTGCCTGATTCGGTTAAAGAACTTCCGAAGGTTTGTGATGTGGTCATCCCTTTCTTTTGACTTTACGATCATGTCGTCAACGTATACCTCGACCTCCTTATGCATCATGTCGTGGAGCAAGGTGGTAGCAGTGCGTTGGTAGGTAGCGCCGGCATTGATGAGCCCAAATGGCATGACTGTGTAGCAGTATGTTCCCCAGGGGGTTACGAAAGTAGTTTTTGGCATGTCGTCCGTTGCCATTTTGATTTGGTTGTATCCTGCATATCCATCCATGAATGACAGTAAGGCGTGGTCCGCCGTGTTGTCGATTAGAATGTCCATGTGAGGTAGTGGGAAATCGTCTTTTGGGCAGGCTTTGTTCAGGTCTCGAAAGTCGGCACATACCCGTATTTTGCCGTTTTTCTTCATAACTGGAACCATGTTGGAGACCTAGTCAGAGTATTCGATGACTCGGATGAACCCAGCTTGTAGTTGCTTTTCGATCTCTTCTTTGACCATGAGAGACCATTCGGGCTTGATGCGTCGGAGTTTCTGCTTGACAGGTTTTCTACCTTGCTTGATCGGGATGCGGTGTTCAGCTATCTCGCGGTCGATGCCGGGCATGTCTTTGTACGACCAAGCGAAGACGTCCTTGAATTCTGTGAGGAGCTTGGTGTATGTGGTCCTTTCTTCTGTGTTTAGAGAAGCCCCAGCTGTAGTTCTCGAGGTTTTTCGGGCGTGCCTATGTTGATGGTTGTTGTGTCTTCAATAATGGGGTCCTATTCGGGTTTTGAGACAATGCTTGCAATGTATCTATATAATGCAATGTTATTTTGTTTAAAATTATCGTAATCATTACAATATGTAGATTTTAAATGAGGCAAAGAGTAACCAAAAACTTTCATGTTATTAATGTTATCAAAAGGGTTACATTTGAAGATAGCTCAGACGAGGGAGCTTTGGATAACCTTAATGACTCTAGTTCCTTACTAAGATTTACTACATTAGGAATGTGATCGAGTAACCTAGCCGTTTTTTTAGAAAATTGGCGTCATGATGACGCAGGATCCTAGACTCTAGGTGTAGATGCTTGAATTGGGACTTCCCGGGTCGTTGGTAGATTGGGTGGCGTTTCTTTCAAGCTTCAGTTGATGGAGAGCGGCTCGAAAGTCTGAGGCCTCTATGGTAATGATTTTGTTGTAAAAGGGAAGCTTCACTTTTTGGTGCAGAGTAGATGTGATGGCTCCGGTAGCGTGAATCTAGGTCCTTCCTAGCAACATGTTGTATGCCGGGGGGATATTCATGAGCTGGAACTCGGTTTGTGTTTCAACAAACCCTGTCATGACGGGTAGTGATATGATACCTTCTATGCTGCGGGATGTACCGTCGTATGCTCTTATGCTGTTGGAGCAAGGGGTGACATCACTTTCCTTTATTCCTAGCTTGATGGCGGTTGTTAGGGGCAGGATGTTGATTGCCGAGCCGTTGTCGATTAGGGTAACGGGTAGCACCATGTTACGACACTCTACGGTTATGTAGAGTGCTGGATTGTGTGGATCTTGGAAGGGTGGTAGGTCGGCGTGGGAGAAAGTTATGGCGCCTGGTAGCCAATCCCGGATGATGTGGTCAATGAGTTGCGCTGGGAGGATATCTTCGGTGTTACGCCATGTTGTGTTAAAGGAAAGGCCGTTTGTTATGGGTAGGGTTGTCATATCTTTGGCTATGCCCTCGCCTCTGTTCTTGTTTGTGTATTTAGGCGGGAATCCCGGCGGTACTAGTAGTTCCAAAGGAGCTTGATACGGGCGTTGGAGATGCGGAGCCTTATTATTGCCGTCGGATTGTCTGAAAGGGTGCTGATAAGGGATCTGGGTGAAGATTCCTTTCTTGTCCTCATGCCTTGGTTCTGTTTTTGTCTTAGCTTGGCGAATGTGATCGATGTTGTTACCGCTGTTGTTGATGTTGTCGTAAAGGACGTTGACTTCGTGATCGCCCGCGGGAGCCGGAAGGGGATAATTGAGGATAGGGTGTGTTGCTACGAAAATGGGGCGAACACGGGGTGTGTTATGCTGGCCCGGCAGTTTAGGAGCTATGCTCGGCTTGTCGATTGTTTCGTTGTCGATCATGTCTTGGATTACTTTCTTCAAACGGAAACAGTTCTCAGTGTCATGTCCCTTCCCCCTATGGAATTCACAGTATGAGTCTTCGTGCCATGATAGTGGTTTCTTATCCTCAGGCGGTACATTGGTGGGTTTGGAAAGATGGAGAATGTTTTTCTTCACGAGCTTTCCCATTGCCTCTGAGTAGGACATAAAGAGGGGGTCGAACTTTCGTCGCTGTTGTGACGAAAATGGCCCAACTAGTGATGATCTGGGTGTAGCAGGAGTGGGTTGTGCTATGAATATTGGTTGCGCCGTTAGGGCCTTTGAGTTTACAGTGTTAAACGGTTCAGTTGTTGTTGTGGTTCGAGAAGTGTTGCCCTGGCGACCATGATCTGTGGTTTTGGCCAGTTTGTATTTGTGAAATTCATCTTCCAGGGATCGAATTCTATTGATGTGTCGAGCAGACTCTTTGGCGAACAATCTTGCGCTTTTCTCGATTTCGATCTTTTGCATGGCGGCCAGATGTTCAAACATTACGGTGAGATTGGCTACCTTGTGGTCGAGCAGCCTTACATGTTCGGTGATCGTCATTAGTGGAGGAGGTGGTGGAAGGGCAGCTTCATCACTTGCGAGGTTGAAACGAAAATTCATCTTGCGCTTGCGAGCCGTGGGTTCAGGGTTTTTGAATGAGCGAACCTGACAAAGTTTCAAACCTTTAGTGATTCTAAAAGGGAAGAAAAGACTCAACGAAAAATCGCATTCACAACCAAAGAGAAGCAAAAAGTTTAAAAAGTGGGTGCATGACCTGACTCGTGTTTTTAGCTTTTGAAAAGACACGGGAAGCTTTTGAGGTAGGGGCATATTGACACGTCCCTAATCTCGAGGTAGGAAAATTTGTATGATCATAACCAGATTAACCCAGTTTAGCGGTATGTTGCTAGGGGTTTATCAATTAGATTATGATAAAAAGGATCAAACCGAAGTAGCGATAGGCTAGTCGATCTGAGGATGTTAAAATTGGGTAAAAGGCGATCACTTGTTCGCCTTTTATGTGTGACTCAGGAAATCAAATCAAAATGACGATAAGTCACTTGATTCAAAATTTAAATCAACGGGTTCGCATCTGAACGAGCACGCGTTTTTGTTTTTGAGAGAAAAGTTCATTTTAAAATCCGGATGACTAATGAGTCACTCGACTTAGAGCTAATTCTAAAGTACAAAAGGTTAATTTCGTTTTAAAATATCCGAAATGAATTGACATTCTCGGGTTTTTGCTCTGTGAAATGTTTCGCAATAAATGTATTATGACGATACGTCAGTCGCATAATTCATTTACGTTTTGAAAAAGATCTGGGATATAGTGATTATCCCGGATCGGTTTTAAATGCAATGGCATATTATTTATCAAACTCAAATGACTATAGGTCAAAGAGCCTGACGGCATGTTTAAAAAAGTATGACCTTTTTGAAAAAAAAGTTTGAAAAAGTATTTTCAAAATGGACGTATTTTAAATGTATAATGCCTAGGAAATGTTTTTGCATGCAATTATTTTGAAAGACGACTATAGTGAGGGTACTATAGCTTCACACTTGTACATATAAACACAGGTTTTTGGTTTATAGGGTAAGGTTCCCTCCGGCCATTCCCGCAACGTTTAGGTAGGGTTATCCGCGATATTGCACACGTCTTGGCGTGAGTTCAATACGGGCCCTAGAGCGTTCGAGTTTGACTGGTTACGATCGTTTGTACGGATGCCGTACTTGTAATCGTGGAGGGGTGAGAGATCGACGTGTCCAGAGTTATCTCACTTATGAAGCGAGCGTTACTAGGGGCCGTCCCTCGAAGGGTGTGGTTATGAATCAGGAGGATTCGACTGATACACGCTATTTATATTCATTTTATGCCCCCGGTTCAGTCGCATTTAGCCTGCTTTTATTCGTATTTATTATGATTCTATGAGCTATATGTTATATTTCTCGTTACTGCTGCCTTTTATTTACATTTTGCAGGTTTTGGTGGTTTTGAGCCAAAACCCGGGACGATTGGAGCAATACGAGAATCAAGACGCCAAGACCAAGCTCGAGCTCGCACGGGAGCCCGGGAATACGAACCATAGACCAAAAGACAAAAGGGGCCACGAATAATTAAAGGTCCAAGAAGGAAATCAAGGCCCAGGAAAGGCTAGAGGCCCAAGACACGAGCTGGCCCAAG
Source organism: Dianthus caryophyllus (assembly GCA_023091065.1). Lineage (NCBI taxonomy): Eukaryota > Viridiplantae > Streptophyta > Magnoliopsida > Caryophyllales > Caryophyllaceae > Dianthus > Dianthus caryophyllus. The sequence continues at coordinate 20,708,355 of CM041523.1, read as the reverse complement.
CTCAGCAGGCCGGCCGGCTGCCACGCACTATCGCTCCGATTTTCCTATTTTCGAGTTTTAATGTTTGGGGATAGATATAAATACGGATTTTCGGGAGAAACTATACTTATGCTTTATTTTTACATCTAAGTTCTAGGTTTTAGTTTAATTTTATTGCTCATCTTTTACAAACTTCATTAGTTTAGTGGATTTCAAGATTGATTCATTGTAACCGTCAGTACTCCGTAAAACTCCAGGTTTTATTCAATTGTTATTGTTTCTTTCATCATGTCTCCTTCTTTTTATTGCTTTGCTTTGATTTATATTATGTCTAGCTAATTTTATAATTAGGGTTAGGGTGATTTGTGATAGTTGATTCAGGACATGTTTTAATTGCTAAATTGATTGAACTTGTGCAAGTTGGTTTCTTCCTATGCGATTTATTATCAATTGAATTTAGGGACGCCTTTATTGAATTGAACTTAGGTTGTTTCAGTTTAAGATCGAAAGCCTAATTGAAACTAGACTCACGCGTATTTGATAAGTTGAATTTAGTAAGTCATAGAGCCCGCTAAATTTGCTTAAGGTTAATATTGACTCGAGAGAGCGTATTCCTAAACCTAGTCACTTGCATAGCTTCAATTGATTGTTATTTACTTCTGAGTTGAGTTCCTGAATCATTGTCACATTGATCCCGACGCCCTAATCTTCCTTTTATATATTTTATATCATCTTTCCTGCTGTTCTTAGTTTAGTTTAAAAACAAACCCATTTTCACACCTTTGAGTTGAACCTGTTTCACTCCGACTTTAGCTTAAGACTACACCGTTTCTCTGTGGATACGATCCTGCTTACCACTAGCTGCTGTTAGTTGTCTGTTAGGTTTATTTTGATTTCAGCGATACGACTTAGCTGTGTCATCGACTCAACGTATTTTTGCCCAAATATCGAAAGCGTAAATGTTTTCAAAGTTTCAAGCTTCACTTCTTTATGTTTTTAAAATAAAAAGAAAAACTAGTTTTTCAAAAATAATAAAAATCATGCTCGTCCCCAGCGGAGTCGCCAGCTGAAGGTACCGGGAAAAATCCTTAATGGGAAAACCTATCGACGCCCTGCGCGCGCCCGACCTCGCCCCATGCGGGGGCGTAGGGTGCGGAATGCGCCTCGCAGAAGAAAAAGAAGTGCGAAGTTTGTAAAAATGGGGGAGATCATTGCATGAATTTGTGACCAAAAAGAAAAAAGTAGAAAATCCTTTTTGAAAATGTATTTTCGGAGTCGCCACCAAATATTAAAGGAATTTGGAACCTATTCAACGCGTCTTGAAATACAAGACACGAGTGTCTCTGATTTCAAGGTGCGTCGATACCTATCTATCTGAGGTTTGAAACCAGAGAGGGGGTTCGGAGTGAGGTTACTTTTCGAAAGTTTTGACAAAGTTTATTTTGAAAACAACAATCAAAAAGCCTACGTAAAAAGTAGTCTCTACTAATTTGAAAACATTTGCTTAATTTCGATATTTAGGCTAAAATGACGCTACATACAAGAGCAAATATGTATGACTCGGTAAAAATGCATGAATAATATAAAACATCAAAGCTAAGACATTCTGCTATAGGAAATGTACGTTAAATAATAATTCATTGACTGAATTATTACAATAAACGTTATTTTCCGACCTCATATTTGATCCTAAGAATTTATGAAAAACCCTCGGTTTTGCATGCTAAAAGACTAATTGAAACGGTACAATTTAGTGTCGAATCCGTGATCTAGTCGTAATTTAATGCATGAATGAGGACTTGCATAATTATAAAAGTGTCGTCGGTTTGCTTTAGTGATATTGAGTCGTTTATTTATGCGATATTGGCGGGGTTTAGACGGATTCTGAATCCGAATTGCTACAACCGAATTATGAATAAGGTTCGCTAATACCAATATCGGGTTGGGGTTAATGTAACCCCTTTGTCCGAGTCTCAAACGTCCAAAACGTAGGTAAAATGTTTACCTTTCGAAAATGCAAAGACGGTATTTTTGAGTGGATTTTAAGTGTATTTTTGTGAATAGTGTATGTAACACCCCGACAATCCGGGTTGTTACAGTGTATGTGTTTTGAAAAACCGACCCTTAAGAATGAACATAAGGGGTATTATTTATAGAGGTTGGCTGGTTTGAAGGTGAACAAAATATAAATCGCCTGTGTACAAGCATTTTTTATTTTGTTAGGGCTGGATTTTGTAGGAAAAACAAAAGGCGGCTGGAAGGAAACAAAATAATAATCGCCTGTTAACAGGCGATTAGAATTTTAATCGCCTGTCAACAGGCGATTGTTATTTTGTTTTGGTGGGCTGTTATGCCGCCTTTGATTAAGTGACGTAGGATTAGTGTAATGATGGTGTTTTGTGAGGTGTAATACGTGTGGGTTAAGTATTTTTGGGCCAAATTAGTTTTGGTCCAAATTTCGGTTTTCGTGTTTCGGTTTTTGTCGTGTTTTTCGGTTTTGGCTCGAAATAAAATAATATTGAAGTATATTATTTTACGGTATTGTAGAGTCTAGTTTTGTGAAAATGTGACACGGGACGCAGTTTGGCCCGTTTTGCGTGTTGCGTTAGTGTGCGTTTTGGGTCGTTTTTGTATATTTGGGCCGTTTTGTAGCTAGTTGGGCCATTTTTGTGGGTCATTTTGGTAAGACGTTCCTGCATTATGCTCGTGTTGTGCTAATAATGACTAAGAATGACATTCATTTTTATGATTATGCAAATCCAAATTAATACGCTAAAGATGACTAAATACGTTTTAGACACTTTTGTACCGTTTCGTCTTACTTAAAAGCATGCATGAAAGTCCTTTTCGTCATCGGGTTTGTTTTTGGGGGGTGCGGATACGGGTATCTACAGCTTCCTAGCAAGCTTGCCCTTGGCGACCTTCCTATTTTCCAAGGACATGAAAGCCCAATCATCCATATTCGAGCTTCCAAGTTCCAAATGGCTATTAAGGGAGTCCCAGCAAAGCATAGGCCTACCCTCTTCCCGCACTCTGTAGCAGTAGTGCCGAAGACATGGTTCTACTCAGTCGACCCGCAACGTCTCTTTACCTTTGAAGACATTGCGGTCTAATTTGATCGTCAATATCGAGACAACTGTTGGGACCATAAATACGTGCTGGCACAGAAGCCACCGCCAGTACAGCACAGGCCCAGGTCAGGAGAGGAAAAAGCCAAAATGGTCCAGGCCCAAACCGAGCAAAAAGCCCAGGACAAAATAGTAGAAGCCTAAACCTAGCAGGTAGTGTCAAGGACTAACGAAAGAAAGGGTCAACAGCCCAAGAAAAGAGGAAGCACTTGATGAACGTTGGAGCAGAAGTAGGCTATAAACAAGGGAGATAAACGTTGGAAAAAAGAGAGGAAAAACAATTATAAAAGGCGAAGAATTCAACAACAATCGACACAACATTCCTTGCAGCACTCAAGAACAACACTCCTAGAGAATTAAACTAAGATAGTGTAACAACCTGGTTTTTAGTCGACTTTAATTACTAAGGCGGAAATTAATTAAGTCTTAAACCAGCGTCATTAATTATACATAAAACCCAAAAATTACAACAACGTTCAAGAGTTGAATGAAACAACTCTAAATACGGTAATTTCAAAGAGTAAAGTGTTATATATTACAAATCTCTCAAAATACGATTAAAGGTAAAGCATAACGTGTAGCGTGGCCCCGTCCAAAATCCAGCTCCCAGTCCACGATCATCCTGCACAATAAACTGATGGGGATGCTCATTGAATGGACATGACTAGCTATGCTCATACTTACCCTCGATTTCAATTACTTTGGTTTTATATTATCGCTTTATAAACATAACATTATGATAAAAACATAAACATGCTTAATACATATAGCATATAAAGACATATAAGTCATAATAAGCATGCGGTTTAAAGCGATAAATCATATAAGCATGATATTCAATTATGAAGGCAAATAGCATATAATAGCATAGCAATAGAGTCACAATAGTTCAATAACATTACAAGGCGATATCGGATCGCAATCAAACATACGTATCTTATCATTCTCCTCATGCAGACTCGATTCAATTCAGAAAGTTGTGGTCTTTAGTTTTCGAAGATGGTACACACTCATTCTCATTTAATCATACAACAAACAACACATACTGCTTACGAGCCTGACCACTGAGTAGGCCTTTGTACTCTGATCGATTGCATCTCACTTCCATAGTGCAGAGACTTACTCGACTCGTAAACCACGCCGAATACTATAGTACTTGCATCTCATCTTCTAGTGTTCGAAATGATTGAACTTCGATACAATCTCGTCAAGTAATCTTTACGCAGGTAAGAACGAATGCAAGTGTCGCGCCACTAAGAACGAAACACGGCAAGGAGACGAGCAAAGCGCATAAGCACATAATGTCACGGTGGCCCTGATAACTTTAGCGAAATAGGGGAATAAAGCCCTAGTCTAGTATGCATACACTAATATCCACTTTAAGAATAGGCTATGCTAATCATAGAGCACCTTAACTCTGGATAAAACGACTATTTCCTAAAGCCTGATACAAAAGCATTGGCATATTCATTATCTTGTACGGCCTTGGCTATACGACTTAAGGCGTAACGGCATGGGCAGGATGCACTAAGCAATAAGGCTGCCGGCTTAAACCACACTATTCGATATGACCCAAGCCAGAGATCGAGATAGTGGTATCCGCACAAGACTATCTTAGTCCCACTTCACTTACGATTGACGTTTTCATATCGGAGGCTCAAGCGTTTGACCCTTTTATTTAACTTACTCAAGATTCATTATTTATTTGATATTTACATATCACATGTTACTAGACTCTCCTAGTCTCATCGTCAAACGTTTAATTTGAATTGTAGGTTTCATATGATCACATAACATATTCGTTTATTATTTGAAGTGTTTGTTAATTATTAACATTTTTAAGTTTCTATATTAATACGTTTATTAATATGTCCAATTATTATTTAAGTGTTTTTCAAAACACTTTAAGTCATTTACTTATTCATTTTAAAATTTTCTATACTTAGTAAAATTTTCAATTATTCATTTCTCACTATTCACTATTCAAGATTTTTTTGAAAATATCTAGATATTTGAAAATATCTAAAAATATCTAAAATATCTAAAATATCTAAAAATATCTAAAATATCTAAAATATCTAAAAATATCTAAAATATCTAAAATATCTAAAAATATCTAAAATATCTAAAATATCTAAAAATATCTAAAATATCTAAAATTGTGACTTAGTTACTAAGTTTAAAAACCTAGTTTTAAAAACGTTAAGTTCGTTTTGTAAAAAGTGATAATGATATTTATTTTAATATTCTAGTTTTAAAAATGTTAAGTTCAATTTGTAAAAAGTGATAATGATATTCATTTTAAAATGAAACTTAGTTATTTTAATTAAATACATTAACTAATTTTAGCGATTTTCATTTTTACAATAATAGTACGTGGATGATTCATTTTAGTCCGTAAGTCCAAGTTCAACAGTCCAATATGCAAAGGCGGTAGCACACGATTTAATTCATTTATATAACGGTTACATATTTTTATCGGTTTATAATATTTCATTTATAACTAAATCGATTTATACAATATTTCAATTCTAATAATTATTAAACTTTAGCGACTTAGTGATAAATTCATTTTGATCAAATTTAGTCAATTAAAAATGAAAATGCCGTGTGACATATATATATTACAAAATTGATTTTTATTTCTTTTAATTTCTTAATTCTAACTTATTAATTAATAATTAAATTATTTTAACAATAAACTAAAAAGTTATAAAAACAAAAATTAACCTTAAAATGGCAAGGATGCCGTGAGCAAGTAGTAGTAGTTTCCAAATTTTCATTTTTCGATTTTATCGGTTTTTAGCTTAAAGTCTTTATAATCTAATTATTCAAATTATACTAAAACGATTTAAACAAAAATAAAATTTACTAAAACTTTTATTTATAATTATGAATAGTGTTTTTCAACACTTTAAATTCCTAACTTTTTAATCTAAATGATTTATAATGTTTTAAGTTGATTTTATATTATAGTACTAACATTATATAAAACAATAACTAAACATAAACACAAATTATTAACAAACATAAAATAAAACAAAATCAAAGTATGCTAAACATATGAACATCACATGAAGACACATATGAACATCAAGAACAAACTCAAGAACATCATATTCAATTTTAACAACTTATAAATTATTTTCCTAATTTAATTCTTTTTACATGGTAGCATCCATTTTAACTAACTTATTCTAACATATTATTTACAAAAATTAAAAGTGAAAATATATTAAATAAAAATGAAAATGCCGTGTATATGTATGTTTTTGTATAAATTTTCATTTTCGATTTTAATCACTTTAAACTCATTGTTAATATTTCACATAATTTTTATATATGAATACAACTTAAATAGAACATAACTAAACATGAAAAACATATGAATCATAATTAAAAATGCTCAAAAATAAATTAACTAAACATATGAACATTTTACTATAACTTAACTATTATCAATATTACTTATTTATTATCATTTTATTATACTACACATAACATACAAACACAAATCATTGATGTTTAACATATTTTTAACATACAAATCATACTTATAAAATCATACTAAAAATCAAATTAATTTACTAAGAGGCTAATATGAGATATAGTTAGTCACCTAGATCGGCAAGCTTATTGGTTATTCGGATCGACTATGTTATCCAAGTCCAAAGCTTCACCCAAATACCCGTCTTCACCTTCAAAAACCCGTAACAAAGTGAGCTCCAAATACCCAAGAACAAGCTTAGAACACTAGTGAACTATTAGAGTAATATTTAGGATTTTAATTAAGGAGTTTTTAGGAGAAAAATGAAAGAAAAACAAAAGGAGAAAAGAGAGCAAAGAGCTCGACAAAATGGAGGAGAAAATGCGAGTGTTTTGGACTTAGAAAATAATGAGGAAGTTGTTAGGAAGTTTAGTTAAATAATGAATTAGATATGTTTAGGTTTTATGAAAATAAAGTTTAAATAAAACTAATTAGAAAACATAAGGAATCAAAGTGGTTATACTTGAGTTTATTTGAGTCAAAATTACTATTGATGCTAGTAATGTTCCCTTGATTTTTGTTTAAAATGTTTTTCACGAAATTAGTCAGTTTTTAAAAAGTCGGGTGTCAAAAGCGATAAAAGTCAATGTGTGCGCGTTTGACTATTTTTCAAAATGTTTCTACTTTTGAATTCTAAAATTAAAATATTTATTTTATTATTCAAAAATTTTCAAAAGTTTTAAAGAAGTCGAGAAATTTTACAAAACGAAAATTTTGCAAAAATAGAGATTTTGGAAGGCTAAAAGGCTAAGATTTGATTTAAGATTTGAAATTAGAATTTGCTGGATAATAAATGCTTTAAATTAACACGGGGTGTTACAAACCTCCCCCCTTAGAAAAGTTTCGTCCCGAAACTTGAATGAAGGATAGGATTTTCACCTGAGATAAACAGCTCGGGGTATTTCTCCTTCATAGAGGCTTTGGTCTCCCAAGTTGCTTGTTCAGTCAATTGACCCTTCCATAGCACCTTTACTAAGGGAACCGCCTTCCGCCTCAACACCTTGGTTTCTCGCGCTAGAACCTTCACAGGTCTCTCGGAGTAGAGTAGGTTAGGCTCAACTGCGATTACGTCAGGGGTAATGATATGACTTGGGTCACTCCTGTATCGCCTCAGTTGCGAAACGTGAAAGACGTTGTGAACTTTCGACAAGTTGGGTGGTAGTGCTAGGCGATAGGCTACTTCACCAATCCTGTCGGTTATCTCATATGGTCCGACGTATTTAGGACTCAACTTTCCTTTCAAACCGAAGCGTCGGACTCCTCTCATGGGTGATACTTTCAAGAATACATGGTCCCCGACCTCGAACTCAATGGGTCGGCGATGCTTGTTAGCATACATCTTCTGGCGGTCTTGGGCCGCTTGTAGACGTTCACGAATGACCTTGATATGCTCAATCTGGTCTTGTATAACCTGTGGTCCAGTTCCCACGTTGTCACTAGCATCGTCCCAACAGACTGGACTACGACACTTTCTCCCATATAGTGCCTCGAATGGAGCGCAACCCAAACTAGCATGGAAGCTATTGTTGTAGGAGAATTCAATCAAAGGTATGCTTTTCTCCCAATTCTCGTTGAATTCTAAAGCACATGCCCTGAGCATGTCCTCGACCGTTTGGATAGTTCGCTCAGTTTGACCATCGGTCGCAGGGTGGAAAGCGGTGCTCATCTTCAGTTGACTTCCCAATGATGCTTGGAGCTTGTCCCAAAAATGTGAGGTGAATCTCGGATCCCTGTCCGAGATAATGTCTAGCGGCACAATCGTAGTCGAATCACCTCTTTCTCATCAGCCTTATCTAGCTCTTCAAGTCCCCAAGTATCTTTGATTGGTAGAAAATGGGCCGATTTGGTCAGGCGGTCCACTATTACCCAAATTGCATTATTTCCTTTATGAGTCCTTGGTAAACCTGTTATAAAATCCATGGAAATGGAGTCCACTTTCCTAATGGAATGTCCTAAGGTACTAGTTGTCCCCCTAGTCGAGGTTGTTCTATCTACTCCTTTTGTCAGATTAAGCATTTCGCAACATATTCGGCCATCTCTGCTTCCGGTCGTACCCACCAGAACTTGAGCTTTGAGTCTTGGTACATTTTATCTGACCCTGGATGTATGGAGTATCGTGTACTATGTGCCTCGTCGAGGAGCCTTCTCTTTAGCACTGCACGTCGGGCACACACCACCTTTCTTTGAATCTCAAACTCCCACGGGTTTAATCTCAAACCCTTCTCTGTTCCTGAAGGAATTTCCCGTCTGATCTTAACAAGCTCTTCATCTTCCCATTGTAGAGCTCTTATCTCGTGATATAACTCCGGTTCTGCGATCATTGCGTTCAAGTCGGCATCATCAGACTGAACCAACTCTAAATTCATTCTTTTGAAGTCTTTAACGATCCCAGCCGGAATTTCCCAGATGTTGCTAAGGGGATGCGTAGTCTTTCTACTCGTAGCGTCGTGAACGACGTTCGCCTTACCCTCGTGGTACAGTAGTTCAATCTTGTAGTCTTTGATCAGTTCTAACCACCGGCGTTGTCTCATGTTGAGTTCCTTCTGTGTGAAGATGTATTTCAGGCTCTTGTGGTCTGTGTAGAACTTGATACTCACTCCGTAGAGGTAATGACGCCAGATTTTCAAAGCAAACACCACAGCTGCTAATTCTAAGTCATGAGTTGGGTAGTTTCTTTCATGAACCTTTAACTGCCTTGATGCATAAGCAATGACCTTCCCTTGTTGCATCAGTACGCAACCCAGGCCATTCAGCGAGGCGTCACTGTAGACTTCATACTCGTCTCCATCCGTAGGGAGAGCTAAGACTGGTGCTGTGGTAAGCCTTGTCTTGAGTTCTTGGAATGCATTCTCGCACTCTTCGCTCCATATGAACTTGGATTCCTTCTGTAGTAACTTGGTCATAGGTCGTGCTACCTTGGAGAAATCTGGAACGAATCTTCTGTAGTAACCAGCCAATCCCAGGAAGCTGCGTATTTCAGTTATATTTGTGGGTGCCTTCCATTCCTTCACTGCGTCAATCTTTGCAGGATCTACCATCACTCCGTCCTTCGAGATGACGTGACCCAGGAATGCTACCTTCTCAAGCCAAAATTCGCACTTAGAAAATTTAGCATACCACTTATATTCCCTCAGTATTCCCAGAATCATACGGAGGTGTTCCTCGTGTTCCGCTCCGGTCTTTGAGTAAATCAGAATGTCGTCGATAAATACAACCACGCATATGTCCAAGTATTCGTGGAAGGTTCTGTTCATTTGATCCATGAACACTGCTGGTGCGTTCGTTAAACCGAAAGGCATGACCTTAAACTCATAATGGCCGTATCTGCTTCGGAAGGTCAAGTTTTACGGATGTCTTCTTGCCTCACAGCGATTTGATGGTAACCTGACCTTAGGTCGATCTTTGAAAATACTCCCGCGCCTTTTAATTGATCAAAGAGGTCGTCGATTCTGGGTAAAGGGTAGCGGTTCTTAATGGTCACCTTGTTCAATTCTCTGTAGTCGATGCAGAGTCTCATGCTGCTGTCCTTCTTTTTCACAAAGAGAACCGGTGCTCCCCATGGTGAGACACTCGGTCTTATGAAACCCTTTTCAATCATCTCCTCAAGTTGTTTCTTCAATTCCTGCAGTTCTACCGGTGTGTGGATACCCATATCCGTACCCTCCCAAACAAAACCCTGTGATGTATCACGGACTTTTATTACGCATGCTTTAACGTTGACTTATACGGTTCTAACTAATGTCGAATTCATTTTGAGTCGTTTTAAATGTTAAAATGTTTAAGGTCGCTTTACATCGCTTTAAATAAACGTTCATTTTGTCCATTTGGAGTCTAGCTAGGTCCTTGTCCCGCTTCATTTGGCATGAGCTTCGCATTTGCACTACAATTGGCCCTTTTACATTAACAAGGTCTAATTCAGCATTCTAAATTCCTAAATTTAGGCCCGGTAGCTAAAACCGCTATTTAGCCCCCTCTTACACAAAATACAGCTTCACGTCTTAGCTTATTTCACAAATCTATGCAAATACACCCTTTTTCATTTTTCCGGGTCTCGGGCCCAAAACCGAGCCCAAACCCAAGCCTTTGGCCCGCACTCCAAAGCCCTGCACATCATAAAATATCTCAGAAATATCTCAGCCCTTTTCTTGGCACACACGCACGAAATTATATCAGATCTTTCAAAGATTTTATGCAGTAAACTTGGAAAGCGACCACGAAACTAGCCATCAAACCGCATGACCTTATGCGGTTTGGTGAGGCAACCGCATAAGGCTATGCTGTTTGCCCTAGCAACCGCATAAGGCTATGCGGTTTCCAGGCCTGGTTTTATACCCCAGTTTCCTAATTTCTCCGAGGTTTTTAGTATATATACAGCCCTATACCTCGACCTCAAATCATACTTTCACAACATCTTTCAACACACAATTCACAATACACAAATCCTCTCTCACAAAGCCTCAAGCACTCAAATCCTTGAGTTCAGCACACCATCCCGTGTTGAATTCATCCTCCTTTTAAGTTCAAGAAGCGAAGCTCGCCAGATCAAGCGTCGGGACAAGGTAGGTACCGATCCACTTGGATCAAAGCTTTTCTTATTTTCTATGGACTAACAAAGGGTCTACACTCTAGCGCCCCGGCTTTGGCACCCGAGCGCGCTTGCCTTCCAAGTGTTCTTATTACTTGCACACTCCATATCCGATGACACGCCAAAGTCGCATAAGAATCGACCTTATAAAATAAACCAATGGACAATTGAACTTTATTTTATTTGCATGCATCTTGCACCTTCTTATTTTGCATTAAAATCAACTTAAACAATGAATTCGACCTTTAATCAACTGTATTCGTTAACAAGTTAAACATGCTAAATCGAGGGTTTTAATCAATCTTTTTGCATCTCAGATTCTGCATTCTTTTACAAACTTATCGCACTTGTATGCGTAGCGATAACATTAGCTCAAATATCATCTTACAAGGATTGTTCTAGGTCAAGAGAGGCTATTTTTACATAGGCTTTTCTAAAAGGTTTTCATAAATCATTATTTGAATTAACTCTTTTTCTAAAGTACCTCACCTCAATCCAACTGGTTTCACAAGCCTTAGATCTAGGGGTGTCGGCGTGCTCCAAAATCTAAGAACATGTTTTTAGCTTAGAACATGGTAGCAGGTTCCTATTTTCTGCGATAAATAGGTGGCGACTCCATAACAGTTCTTAAAGGTTTTTCCAACTTAATCTTTTTTAACTTTAAAATCCGCCCTTAAGCAAGACGCCGAGTTGGGTCCGATCCCGGGTTCCACAGTTTGGCGACTCCGCTGGGGAGATCTTATTTTTAAAACTTAAAACTAGCTTTTTCTTTTTAAAAATAAAGAGGTGAAACTTGAAAGCCTTGAACAATCCAAGTATACATATTTGAGCTATGCACATTCGTTTAGAGTCCATTCCTTTTGGAATCTAGGCACCCTTTGCACCCTCGAGAGGTGGTTCCCACATGCAGGCTTGTCCACTCGATAAAGCACATGCCGGACTAGCTTTCCTCTCGCCCCTCCACGGCTTGCCGTAAACGGCTATCTCGACCGCCCGGTTCTCCTTCAGAAAACCTATCGCCCCGGCGTAAGGAAATGAAGGGGTTAAGTATCTGCCAAAGCGTACTCGAGGTAGTTGGAGGTGTACCCGACTGACCCATTTTTCACCCTTTTTGAGTCATACGTACAAGTTCGAGGCTATGCACTCCATGGTCTTTTTCAAAATAAGCATTTGCATTCATATCTTCGAAAACTCGCTTAAACGTTTCAAAGATAAATGAACCTAACATCTAACAAACTAACACTTTTCAAACAAAACTATCGCGAATTTTTGAAACAAGCTTTCTCAAAATTCTCCTTTTTCACTAACAAGCAAAACCCGAGCAAGGATTAAAACGCGAGCTCGTGGAATTCAATCCTCTAGGTCATGTGGCCTAGACTCCACTTTTAACATCCTCAACTCGATTTGTTAACCACTCTCGAGTCGAATCCCCTCTCTTTTACACATCCGACTCGAGCTCACCTCGGCAAATCACCGATATCAGCTCGACGGGTGCAAACCAAAACCTTTTAACATCGAGACGAGATGTGCGCACACATCCTCGTCTCAAAAGCTTTCCTTTAGCTAAAACATTTTCGAAAACCTCCTTTTTCAAGCTTAAAAAGAGTTTTCTTAACAAAGAAATGAGCTAAAAATGAACGCTTAAAATGAACGTTGAATCTAATAGGACTAACTAGATACACGTCACACAAACGAATCCATTCTCAACATCCTCGACTCGACTAGCTAACCGTTCACGAGTCGAATCCTTTCCATGCATCTAGGCTCGAGCCCTTAACGATGAACCGTTAACATGGGCTCGACGAATGCAAATCAAACACATTTTCAGCGCCGAGACAAGATCCGCGACACGCGTTCTTGCCTCAAAGACTCCTTAGGCACAACATTGCTCCTAAAGCAATACACTCTCATTTTTGAAACAAGCTCTCTTCAAAATCTCCTCACTTTACAAAACAAGCAACACACTCTCGCTTTGAAATAATTTCTTTTCAAAATCTTCTTATTTTTTCAAACCTAGCAAAACACACCCGTTTTTGAAATGAGCTCTTTTCTAAAATCTCCTCACTTCTGCTAAACAAATAACGACATTCTCTTTACAAATCTCTTTAGGCCAAACGGCCCAAAGTCGACTCGTTTCAGCGAAAATCGCCTTTTTCAAGCAAACAAAACCCCAGCATGGCCAAGCCCAATCCTGCGGACTTTTCATCCGACCAAATGATTCATAACCATCTTCGCCCAAATCCTCCTACCAACTACTTTCACAAAATCCTCATCACGCTTTTTGAAATAACCTTTTTCAAAATCCTTCCTTCAAACCGAATGGCCCATAGTCATGACTTCCGCTTGATCTAGACAAGCAGCCTCTTCAAAACACCCGAGAATAATCACTTTATTCTCGTGACATTCCAAAACATAAATGAACTACATGACTCACGGTCATTGTAAACCATTTATTACCATGCATCGCTCAAATCAGAGTGGTGACCCATTCTCGTGGACCTATTCTCAAAAACAAATCTAACGGCTCACTAGCTAAACATCTCTTTCAAAATAAACATTCTCGAAATCCATGGTTCAAATGGCCTACCGCCATTTTAATCCAAACATCTCTTTTCACAAGACAACAAAACCTAGGAATGAACTAGCATCATCCCGCAAATCCTTCACGGTTAGACCAAGTGGCTCATAGTCGCTTTAATCTAACCCTCTTTCAAACCGAATGTATGAAAACGAGTATAACCGTCTTCATCACATTTTCAAACACCCTTGATTCAGATAGCCTATCGCCACTCCGAATCGATTCACACTTTCACCGACAAGCCACTAACACGAGCTTATCGGATTTGATTTCAAAACGCCTTTTACATCGAGCCAAATGTGACAACACATTTTGCTCAACAAAACATCCTGCTTTTCGCCGAAAACAAAACTTTTGCAAAATCAAGCCAAGTCCCGACGCGAGCATCAACCCCATCCGAGACACGTGCGTCTCGAGCACCCAGCGAAGAATCCATCAAGGCGCCACCGACGATCTCACGGATCTCCTCAAGAAATTCGAGTCTTTTCAATACGGGTCGAGTTTTTTTTTTAAACATTGAATCAATCTCTGTCAGTCTAGGGCAATCGAGTCTTCGACGTACGACATTTTTAACAAATCGATAAAGGAATAAGTTTGCCTACAACCCAGCTTCCTTTTTACACACTTTTCCCATAAAAAACACAATTCTACACCAACATACATTGCATCCCAGGAACAACTATCCTAAGGAGGTCTAGGCCGGGAACGAAGGTCCAAGACAACAACAACAAAAGTCAAAGACAAAAGCAAAGACAAAGAAGGCTCTCGACGACTAAACACCTAAGGTTCACTAGTCTGCTTGTGGTCTACTACTCCGCTGCTTTTGGAGGAGGATCCATTAATTTGGAGCTCCACAGTGGTCATGAATTTGATCGCGACCAAAAGTACGAGTATTCCTGGATCGCCCTCCGCGTACTCGATCGCGTGCCTAATAAGCAAACGAACTTGTCAGAGGAGCCCGGCGTGATAGACACACGATCACAAGCGACCACCGAGCCACAGGGTTTGGCAAGGTCCAAGCTCAAGCCAAAGCCATACAGGGCCTGGGATATTCTCAAACCAAACGGGAATACATGGTACAAAGGTCAAAAACCAAAGTCACCAAAAAGCAAAAGTCTCAAAAGCTCCGGAACAAGGGGCAAAACAACTAAGCAAAAAGCTCAAGAAGTCCAAAAGCTTAAGAAGTCAACAAGCTTAGAAATCAATAAGCGAGGGGCCGAAACCCCAAAGGCAAGAAGTACCGAAGCCCAGAAACGAGTGGCCAGGTCTTTGAAATTCCAAATTGAAGACACAACAGAAGTAGCAAGCAACCAGCCTAGATCAACTAAGGAGAACCCACCCTTAGGATGCAATGTATCAAGGTCAAACACATAAACACCCCTTGGACCGGCGAGTCCTTAAACACGCACCTTTTTACAAAAACACCCCCTGGACCGGCGGGTCCCTAAACACGCACCTTTCCACAAAAACAAACCCACCTCCCAGACCGGTGGATCCTTAAACACGCACCCTTCCACATAAACACCTCATGCACGCCCTTAAACACCCCTTTCGGAACTACGCTAGGTTTGATTCCGCAACCCCGGATACGTAGGCCGCTCTCCCGAGCTCAACCAACCTTTTACAAAAATCCACAAAATATTCCTCGTCCAAAGCTTTCCATGCTAAGGATGTGTCCACAAAAATTCACAAAGTTCAAAGGCAAACTATTTCTTTATCGAGGCGACTAAAACGAATTCGTCAAGGCAAAGTTGTCATAGACTTAGGAGTAGTACTCTGCTTTTTGGTCTAACACTGTTTTGCAGGAACAACAGCATCCCACCGCAGACAAGCAAGCACCACTGGAGGCTCCACCAACGCACGTGTTCCCGGATATGGCAACCATGCAACCGTCGAGTCTCAAATCACGCATACGATTCGTCTCTATTTTGCAAACCTTTCGACATTTTAAGCATCGACTCACATGTCGAGTCAATCCTCTTCCAATCAAACAATTTAGCGACATTTAAACCGCTCCTTTCAAAAACTCTCCAGTTTTCAAAACGCTCCCACGGAACGACACGCTTTTTCAAACTTACACGAGGCAATGCACCCTCAAATTAGCTAATCACCTTTCAAAATTAACCCAATACTCGAGTTAATATGAAAGCACTTTTGCAATTCACTTTTTGCAAACACACCCTTTCGCAAACAAAATGTACCTTTCGAAAATGCATCTCAAATCCTTGAAATGCATCTCGAATCTTCGAAGTCTAAACTTTTCCAAAAATTTAACTCGGCACTCCAGTTAATACATTTTGAGAAACAGCATTCTTCGAATTTAACTCACTCGAGTTAACACATTTTAAGCAAAAGCTCTTTCGAACTACGCCGGTTTGATTCCACGTTCGTGGATACGTAGGCAGCTTACGCAAAGCACAACCGAATCACGCACTACATCCCACTCCGTGTTGTCATGAGATTTCTACCGAATTCTCATCCTCGACAACTGGGGGCTTTTCAACCTTCGCACTCCAGTAACCCTCCACGGTCTTCACAACTCTAGCTCAAGCTCACAACGTCAAACACTTTTTCATCTCGCATGAAGCCTTACAACCGACATTTCTAGCATTCATTTTTAAAGCTCATTTCGACAACTAAAATGAATCTTTTACAAAAATGATTTTTCAACAAAAAGCTTTTTAATCCAAACATCCCAATCGGGAATCATTTCACTTTCAAATCCAAGCCTACCAACTACGCAGGTACACGGAAGCACAACACAGCACGGAAGCGAAAGACGACGAAAGCAACTACAAAGTTCAAGCCAAGCCACAACAAACAGTCATGTAAACAAGGGTTCACACAATCCTTATTACACAAGCATACTAATACAACTAAGGGTGAAGACGACGGTACTCGTCAAAGTCTACTGAACCCGAGCCATCTCAGCGCAACTCCTACTCCACCCACGCCACATTTTGCTCCTTTTTGCCTTAATTTCAATCGAATTAAGTCGAACCACGGGGGAAATTTCAATACCAAACACCATACTCTTCGCTTTGACTCAGTTTTCATTCAAAACTTAGTCAAACTCGAGGGGGTAATCCAAAAACTCCTCCTCCTAATGCACACCACTTTGACTTAGTTTTCATTCAAAACTTAGTCAAACTCGAGGGGGTAATCCGAAAACACCCTTATCCAAACGCAACCCATAGCCTTTTACATAGTTTGATCATCGCTATATTCCATATCTCGATCAAACTGGGGGCTCACATACACCGGCGCCAATACCAAGACAACTGGGGGCTGATCTGACGCTTCCTATCAAGAATCAAACCTTTACAACGAAAAATGGCCAATACCAAGACAACTGGGGGCTGACGCTTCCTATCAAGAATCAAACCTTTACAACGAAAAATGGGATAATTTTTCGGGTTTTTGAAGACACCCTTGCTATAAATACCCGCATCAACATAAGCATCTACGGTTGAGCGACACCTCCAGAACCGCTACAAACATGAACATGCACACTAAAAGCATAACACTTTCATGTGTGCATCAAACAAAAACCACCCGAACGTAGGTCCAAACACCAAGCACCCTAACATGTCCAAGAAGCATCCCAAGCACCATGCATTCAAAGTCCAAGAGAGATGAGTATCACATGAATCCAAACGAATCACCAGATACCACGTCTCATGGTCAAAGCAGGCAAAAATGAAGATTTCAGAAGACAATCGCAGAATTCGAATTATTCCGGATTTGAAGCCGCGACATGTGTGAATGAGTTCACGTTTGAAGTCGCCGATTGATAAGATATTCCCCGGAAGAATCACTAGTCAACAAGGCAATTTCTAAGGCGTGTTTTGTTCCACGTTGTCTCCCCATATTAGGCTCGTCAAGCCTAAGCATTTTTCTTCATACACGCAAGCTTTCATGGTTAAGGCGTCACCTACAGTCCGCCACAAGCGCTAGCACATACATTATGCGCTATGCCTTGGTTAAGGCGTCACCTACAGTCCGCCATACGCGTGTACTAAGCATTTAATACACGGTACAGAAGCAGAAACACGAACACTCTTCACGAGTCCTTACACCCTCTTACACGTCCCTGTGGAGTATCACTTCCTCCCCATGGAGTCCACACACCTATACAGACATTTCCTACGGAGTCCAAGACATACCTTTCGACTTCCCCAGCAAATCACTAACATAAACACCAAGCGCCTCAGATCAAAGACATTCAAAGACATCCAAGCGATTACACGAAGCCGTACACTTGAGCACATACACCTTCCTCGGACCATAATTCCCGGCGAACATACATCTGCACCCCTTACAAGACGAAACACCATCACTCTCCCAAACAACCACAACTACACCTACGCACCTCGGCGAGACCATACATATACACCCTTCCCTAGCAAACTAGTACTTCTCCAACAAATACTACACTAAGCACCTGCGCTCCTCGGCGAGACCCAGCAACAGCGTCAGCAAAGGCATCAGCAACGACAACGGCACTACCTTCTCCTCAACGAAAGGCAATCATATGCAATTACGACTACAAAGACACTCCTCGGCGAGCCCAAGCACAAGCACTCTACAATATACACCTAACTCCAAGCATTTCACTCTACATAGACGCTCCTCGGCGAGTTCAAGCACAAGCATTACACAGACGCTCTTTCACGAGACCTACACTAACACTTACACGAACTGCCTACAAGCATATGCACCCTGCATTCTAGCCCTTTTACATCCAACACATGCAATACGAAGACATTACAAGCACAAGCACCAGCATCAACATTTGACATCACAAGCATACGCAAAGGCACCAACAAAGACAGCACGACAAGCGTGACGAAGACACTCAAACAGCGCAAGAGTTCTTATAGCATGCACGACCGCCAAGTCCTTAAAATGCGCGCCCTCCCGCTTAGCCGGTTCAAGTCCTCGTCTCACCCATGGACACATGCTTCGTTCACGACTATATCGAGACCGTAATGGTCCTGATATGGTCGTGGAGTTTGACTAGCGCTCTAGTCCGAGCTCGATCAAACCTGGGCTCTGTGGATACCCATATCCGCATTTCTCCCAAACAAAACCCCGTGATGTATCACGGACTTTTATTACGCATGCTTTAACGTTGACTTATACGGTTCTAACTAATGTCGAATTCATTTTGAGTCGTTTTAAATGTTAAAATGTTTAAGGTCGCCTTACATCGCTTTAAATAAACGTGCAATTTTTCCATCTGGAGTCTAGCTCGGTCCTCGTCCTGCTTCATTTGGCATGAGCTTCGCATTCGCACTACAATTGGCCCTTTTACATTAACAAGGTCTAATTCAGCATTCCTAAATTCCTAAATTTAGGCCCGGTAGCTAAAACCGCTATTTAGCCCCTCTTACACAATATACAACTTCACGTCTTAGCTTATTTCACAAATCTATGCAAATACACCCTTTTCATTTTTTCTCCTGGTCTGCCCAAAACTGAGCCTAAACCCAAGCCTTTGGCCCGCACTCCAAAGCCCTCGCACATCATAAAATATCTCGTAAATATCTCAGCCCTTTTCTTGGCACACACGCATCTAAATTATATCAGATCTTTCAAAGATTTTATGTACCAAACTTGAAAGCGAAACAAACTAGCCATCAAACCGCATGACCTTATGCGGTTTGGTGAGGCAACCGCATAAGGCTATGCGGTTTGCCCTAGCAACCGCATAAGGCTATGCGGTTTCCAGGCCTGGTTTTATACCCCAGTTTCCTAATTTCTCCGAGGTTTTTAGTATATATACAGCCCTATACCTCGACCTCAAATCATACTTTCACAACATCTTTCAACACACAATTCACAATACACAAATCCTCTCTCACAAAGCCTCAAGCACTCAAATCCTTGAGTTCAGCACACCATCCCGTGTTGAATTCATCCTCCTTTTAAGTTCAAGAAGCGAAGCTCTGCCCAGATCTGAAGCGTTAGGACAAGGTAGGTACCGATCCACTTGGATCAAAGCTTTTTCTTATTTTCTATGGACTAACAAAGGGTCTACACTCTAGCGCCCCAGGCTTTGGCACCCGAGCGCGCTTGCCTTCCAAGTGTTCTTATTACTTCGGGTACACTCCATATCCGATGACACGCCAAAGTCGCATAAGCAACCGACCTTATAAAATAAACCAATGGACAATTGAACTTTATTTTATTTGCATGCATCTTGCACCTTCTTATTTTGCATTAAAATCAACTTAAACAATGAATTCGACCTTTAACTGAACCGTATTCGTTAACAAGTTAAACATGCTAAACTGAGGGTTTTAATCAATCTTTTTGCATCTGCATTCTTTTACAAACTTATCGCACTTGTACGTAGCGATAACATTAGCTCAAATATCATCTTACAAGGATTGTTCTAGGTCAGTAGAGGATATTTTTACATAGGCTTTTCTAAAAGGTTTTCATAAATCATTATTTGAATTAACTCTTTTTCTAAAGTACCCTCACCCCGAATCCAATCTGGTTTCACAAGCCTTAGATCTAGGGGTGTCGGCGTGCTCCAAAATCTAAGAACATGTTTTTAGCTTAGAACATGGTAGCAGGTTCCTATTTTCCGCGATAAATAGGTGGCAACTCCATAACAGTTCTTAAAGGTTTTTCCAACTTAATCTTTTTTAACTTTAAAATCCGCCCTTAAGCAAGACGCCGAGTTGGGTCCGATCCCGGGTTCCACACGGTGCCATTCTATAAGGTGCCTTTGAAATTGGTGCCGTGCCTGGTGCAAGGTCAATAGAGAACTCAACGTCACGCGCAGGTGGCAAGCCTGGCAACTCGTCAGGGAAGACGTCAGGAAATTCCCGTACTATGTGAATATCTCCAATGTTCACACTTTCCTTTACTTCGTTGACGCTGCATAGGTATACTTGGTGCCCTTTCCTTTCTAACCGTTGGAGTTGTAGTATGGAGATGATTTTCGCCCCCTTTATTGGCGAAGTCTTCTGATACGTGACTCTAGTCCCCGTATGATGCTTCAAGCGAATCTTCCGGTCTCGACACTCGAATATCGCATGATATTTGGTCAACCAGTCGATACCAAGTATGACGTCAAACTCCGGCATGTCGAAAAGAATGAGGTCGGAAGGAAAGATTGTTTTGTGAATGATGATTGGAGTTTGTTTGAAAATTTTGGAACATTTGAGAATTTTACCATTTGGTAGAGAAATGTTTGCTTCGATCGATTCGAAATTTGAAAGATTAGCTTTAGAGACAAACTTAGAAGATATAAAGGACAATGATGCCCCAGTGTCAAACAAAACGACAGCGTTCACAGAGTTTACAAGAAAAATACCAGTGATGACGTCTGCCTCAGGTGACTCCTCTGCTTCGGCTTCAGTGAGGACATAAACTCGACCCTGTACCACCACAGATTGTGGTATTCCTGCAATAGGCGCCGTGTTCGGGATGTTGGGACATACATTCGACTTATGCCCCACCCTTTTGCATTTGAAACAGGTAATCGGCTGACCGTTGCACTGTCTTCCCTCATGTAGTGCCTTGTGACACATACGACAATTTCCCGGTAAGGTTCTTGGTTGAGGAGCCCTTCCTGCGACCATGGCCCTCTCATTGTTCCCCGCAGGAAACCTGGTTTGAAACGCAGGCCTCTGGAAGTTTGGCCTCTGCTGGCTCGGGCGTTGGTAGTTCGGCTTCTGAATGAAGCTCGACTGTGACACAGATGGCACAAACATCTTCTTCTTCTTCTTCTCCTCAGCCTTCTCCAACTCCAAGGAAGCCCACACACTGCATGCACGCTCGTATGCTGCGGCAAAAGTGGTGTAGGAGTTCTTTGCTCAGAGTCGCGTGACGCAGATCATTAGACATGTTGCGCAGGTACCTTTGAGTCATGGCTATCTCATTGGGAGCGATTGTAGTCCCAAACTTGGAAAGTCGTTGGAACTCCTCCGTGTACTCCTGGAGAGTCATGCCATCCATTCTCAGACTTATGAATTTCTCCTCCATCTGGCATCGGAGTTCATACCCGAAGTATCGCTCCTTGATTTTTGTAGTGAATTCACCCCAGGTGAACGTGGTGTCAGGCTCATTGGTTCTGATCACGTTCCACCAACCATTCGCCTCTTCTTTCAGATAGAAGGCGGCGATGTTGACCCTCTCTTCTGGAGGTGTCCTGCTCAGATCCATGAGCTTTTTCATCTCCTCCAACCAGTTTGTGAGCTCCGTAGGATTGTTTGACCCTAAATATACTGGTGGGCGATGACGTGAGAATCGGTCGAACGCGCTCGGCTGATGTTGGCGGTTCGCGTTCTCCGTGGCTAATTCTGCTATACGGATTAGAGATTCCTCAGCCAGGATTTGTCTTTCTGCGTTAGTCATTGGGGGAGCAGCCATTCTGAAAGGATAAGGAGGTGAAGAAATTTATTAGCATTGCGAGAGGTTAGAAGGCATGCTTATCATTGACAGAATTTATTTGAAAATAAATGCAATAACGGCAGTTATGCAAGTAAGCACAGAAGTTAGGTATTTTATTCCATCGAGATGTAATTGTTGGTTACATCGGTTGTAACAACCTGGTTTTTCGTGACTTTAATTAAACTAAGGCGGAAAATTAATTAAGTCTATTTATTACAAAACCAGCTGTTATCGTATTACAAACTCCATATACATAATATGAGTTTAAGATAAACAGAGTATATGTTTGATTACATTCTCTCAAGCGTACAAAATAAATAAGGTAAACTCTCCTCAAAGATTCAAATAATAGTAGTCCTCAAAATTTTGCGTTTAACCAATTATCATTTTCCATAACACTCTTTCGACACATGTAATTCTAAAACATATGCATTATATAAAGGAAATAAATAAATAAAAACAAATAGCAATTAGGCATGCAACACATAAGGAAAGCATGATGATTCAAACATGAGTATAAATCAAATCGCATAACGTACAAATACTCACACAAAATCATTCTCAAGTAAATCATATCTCAAGACACAGGAAATCATGCCATTCAGACAACAACCAATCAAAACAAGACAAGGAAATGCATTCAAACATACGTTAACTAATGAATGTTCGTTAGCGAGGCGGAAGCATGCAGACGTAATTTCGCAATAGTAGACAGGGCCAAACAGATTGGACGTGTCTGACACACTAGACAACAAAGGGCGAGGCCAAACAGATTGGGCGTGGGTCGACATACTAGACGTCCGCGCAATAGCGGTCGGTACGAACAAAGCTGACGTGTGCAACAAAGCTAAGGATACCTAAAGCGATAAGGACAGCCAAATCCCGAGTCTAATGTATGCATACACCACTATAGATAGGTTCAGATCATACTCGCCCTCGAGTAAGTAGTCACCTAATAATACGACTATCACCTTAGACGGGTACCCCCGGGTGGGGCTGGAGTTTCCAATTACCGTAGTATGGGCTCACGGAGATATCAATCATGCCCCATCCCTGAGGTTGTATATCCCGCACCGAAATAATACTTTATATAAAAATATTAGATCGCCTTTAGCAACTCTGGGAGGGAGCCAAAGTCCCCATAGACGGCTACCTCATTAACTTCGAACTCAAGAGTCGCGACATGGCGAACAATCCAAGTATTTTATTCAAGTAGTTCATTTCTCAAAATCTTATTTCCTTGTTCAATCGTAGCTAATGATAATTCTGTAACTTAATTATATCGTCGAACTTTGTATAATGAAATTTTAGTTCTAGCAGTTCTTCAGGTAAACAAAACACATAAAAAGACTTAATGATTTATTTTGAGTCCGTTCGTAAAATTTAAATATTTTCACTATTCATTATTTTACTATTCATCGTATTTACTATTCATTGTATTTACTATTCATCGTATTTACTATTCATCGTATTTACTATTCATCGTATTTACTATTCACCGTATTTTTATACGTATTCGTATTTTAGTATTTCGTATTTGTACGTATCTTAATACGTATGCGTATTTTTATACTTCGTATTTTATTCGTATTTTATACGTACATGTATTCTTATACTTAGTATATTTCCTTATACTTAGTATTTATCATTATATTTTTATACTTAGTATTCTTATACTTTAAGATATTTTATTTAGGTACAAAACAAGTTTATTTCCTAAGTATAGAATTCTAATTTCAAAGTCGTTAAGTTCATTTTGTATTTAGTGATTTTGAAATATATTTTAATCAAAGTTGTTAAGTTCATTTGTACTTAGTGATTTTAAATGATATTTCAAAAGCAAAACTCGGTTAAATTTAGTCGTATACTTAACTAAAATTTAAGCGGTTTCAAATTTTAGCGAGGTTGTCGTAGTTCATTTTAAATAGTCCGTATCTCCACATCCACATTTATGCATAGGCAGTAGCACTCGAAATGATTCATTTTAAATACATGTAACATCTATTTTTATCGGTTTCGTTGATTCTTTTTATTAACGATTCATTATACAATAAAATATAAAACTAATTACAAATCAAATTTAGTGACTAAGTGACAAATTCATTTTGATCAAATTTGACCCCAAATATATTGATTAGGCCGTAGCCCTTTTATTTATTTAGCTAACTATTTCTTTTTTTGTTTTTATTCATAATTCATTACTTTAACTAATAAATTTACTTAAGTGATAAAAATAAAAAGTGATAAAATCATTTTTGGTCCAAAATTAGCCCTAAGGCCGTGACCCTTCACGCATGTACCATTTATTTTCGTTTTCTACTTTTATCGGTTTTTAACTTAAAGTTTTTATATACTAATTATTTAACTTATACTAAAGCGATTTAACTAGTTTACGATTTTCACTAATTATTTTATTTCAATTATGAATAGTGATTTTACTCACTTTAATTTTCTAACTTTTATATTTTGATGATTTAGTCTATTTAACATATATAACTATTTTTGTAATTTTTCACTAATGACTTTAAACCATAATAAAAATAAAACTTATAATCATTTTGAATCAAACTAGTCATTTAAGTGAAGAACACATGAATATATGATGAGTTTCTAATATTTTTCATATGAACATCATTTAGTCAAATTTTCATATGTTTATATAATTTTCTCAAATTTTTCATACAAGTCTAATTTAACTAAACTAATCATAATATGTTATTTAGAAGAATTAAAACTAAAAATTGGTCCAAAATATTTAGTAAAACCGTGTATAAGGTATATGTTCACTATTTTATTTTTTTGATTTTTATACTTCTAATTCAATAACTAATTTACTTAATATTACTTATGTATTTAACATATGTAAAAATCATATACAAACATTAACACACAAAAGTAAAAATCATTTCAAACAAAAATAATAACATTTCTTCAAGAACACACATACTTTAAAAACAATCAAATTTCATAACAATTTCATTTTAAGTCCTAAACATAATCTAATTATATTTTCATGTACACCTTATTTGTAGTATTTTAAGCATGCAATTAACAAAAATTAAAACGAAAAATTTAGCGAGAAATTTAGGGGTGGCCGTGTGGTTTTTAAATGCTACACCAATTTTATTTTTTTGATTTTTGTCTTGTAATTAGTCATGCAATTTCTAAGGTGATATACTAATTCATACACACACTCAAACATAACATATAATCAAACAAGTGTAAGTGCTTAGCAATTATAGTGTGCGGGAGCACCTTAGGTTAGGTTAAAGCAAATGCTCCTAGCAATTGTCGGGATCGATTATGTGATCAAATTGGCTCAAGTCTAAGCCTCCACCTTGCTCCTCGTCTTTGGTTAGGGTTTGTACATAAAAATGAAAATAAGAAAGTTAGTAAATCATTTAGCTAACTAAACTATACTAACAAAATTTAGGTGTAGTATTGTTTTTAGTTTAGGTGATGTTTATACTTTATATGTTTTGATTTATGTTCATTTTTAATTGCATGTAAAAATAAGGAGTGAGTACTAAATATAAATGGTGAGGAGTTTATTTAAGTGTGCTAATTAATTTAAGCAAATAAAATGAAAGTTTAAGGAAGAAAAGAATTAAAGAGGATGAAGATTCAAGTGGTGTTCTTGAGGTTGCTTGAATATTGCTTACTTGTGTTCTTGAGATGGTTTTATTTAGAGAGAAAAGACTTAGGAAAATTTAGGTGTTTGTTGTGTAATGAAATGTGTAGTATGTATAAAATGTATACTAGTAATACATGTAATAGGTTTAGTAATTTTGAATGTTTAATCTTTAAATTTAAATGAGCTAAATGTGATGATGAATTTAGTAGGAGTGTAAGGGGATTAGACAAGTTACTAAAGCAAGAAAAACGGAAGAGATAACATTGACCAAGGAGGCCAAATATCTCGGCCAACTTGAGCACACAAGTCCCGATTTTTCGTTTTTGAAATTTTCGATTTGCGCGTACGTGAAAAGTCTCGAAATAAAATATATAGTCTTAAAATAATGTTTAGAAGTAAGATCGAAAATAAAAAATGAAGAAAAACGTTGAAGGGTGATCAAAACAAAAATTGGCCTTAGGATCCTCGAAACTTTGAAATAAAATCTTGTTGGATCGAAATATATATTTTTCTTGTGGAATGTTACTGAATTAAATCATTATGCTTAAACGTCAAAAATTTTACCAGTTTAGGCTTAGTGTAACTCAATATATCGAGTTTTAGCGAAAGTGTTAGTTAAATCAAAATGAAATAGTAAGTTGATATTATTATTATATGTTTTGTTAGTAATAATCAAAATGATTAAGCTTAACTAGTTTTTTAATTAGATTAGGATTATGAGTAAGTATATTTAAGAAAAGATTAGGTGACTTAATCACAATTAGGTGGCTTGGTCTTTTAGTCAATGTTTGACTCGATTTGCGTACAAAATTTGTCGTTGAGAAATTTGTCGTAGGTGTTTCATTTGATTTATCGAGTTTGAATATGTAAAAATAAAGTTCAAATTTGAAGTATATCAAAATAGTTTTAATTCAAAGTAGCAAAGTTGTAGCGCATTGTGTTAGAAAAATATTGAGCGAGATTGTTAAATTAAAGACTTGCGCAATTATAAAAGGCTTAACTTAACATGGAGGGATACATGTTTAGCTTAAAAATTCAACAGATTTTTATTAAAAGGAAAAAGGATGAATTTAATCTAAGGAATTAATTTCTTTTATAAAAATGTGTTTCAAAAACACGGGGTGTTACAATCCTACCCCCTTAAGAAAAGTTTCGTCCACGAAACTTGGATAGAGTGGATAACTGCTCGAGGTTGAACAAGGCAGTTAGAGAGAATATTGAGATTTACGCATTTGGATAATAATATTTGGTTTTATTGGAATAAGACTTGTTGAAAAGTTTGAGTTTTCAAATTAGTATCGAAGCGTCGGATAGAGGGAAAATATTGGAGAATAAAATCGCGCTTGTTTTATAAATGAGGTATTTAAATAAGTATAGAAATGTTACTAGAATGTTATTTCTGAAAATGACATGAAAGAGGTTCACAAAAAGGTAGGGTCTAGAAGTTTTGTACGGATTTAAATGAAGTTAAAATATTAAGAGTCTTAGGAATAAAAATAACTTATTTAGTTTTGAGAATACGTGTTAACCATAAAATAGTTTGGAAATAAGAAATTTCAGATTTTAGTAGGACTTTAATATAGTCAAAATATAGTCCTACCCCCTTAAGAAGTTTTAAACGTATATACCTAATATTATTATTGTTACTTTTAATGGCCACTCAATCAAGATATATAGCCTTTAGGAAAAGAACGGCAATTAGGGAGAAATGGATAAAAGTCGCAGTGATCATAAGGAGGATATGAGCTTTATTAAATTTTAGAGGAATATTGGTTATCGTGGAATGGTTAAATGAAATGTTTAAGGGATTATGGATAACCTTGTTGATATAGCTCATTTTCTTAAAATTGTTATTATAATGTTAATAGATGAAACGGGGATGTTACAGGTCATGTTTCGGGTAAGATTGAAAATTTATAATAATGGCTAACGCGAAAATAACTTGTGGAATATATTTCTAAAACAGAAGAAATAGTAGAAATAAAACAATTTCGATGATTTTAGAAATAAATGAATTGAGAAGTTTGAACCATGAAGTCTCAAGAGCATTTAAAAAAAATTACGTTACAAAGATTTTACATAACAAGCAGTAAATTTTCAAAAATATCTTTATAGAGAACGTATGAAAACAATTTTTTGAAACAAATATTTAAGAGGTTGATAAGAATCTTAAATATAGGGGGTCAAAACAAAATGAGGTCGTAAAGGAAATTTGTGTGATGGATTGTAATTCGTACATTATCGTAATTTGAAAAACAAGACATATCTTGCCCTTCGGTAGGGGTATATTGGTTTTGATTTGCTTGTGACTTGTGAGTTTGATTTGTTTGATAACATTGGAGGAAACAAAATATAGTGAGTCTCCTTTATTGAGTAAAATAAAAGTAAGTATAGATTAACTAGGACTTTTACCGGTGATGTCGTCAACATCGATAACGTCTTCAGCACCCTCTTCCGATTCGGTCAAAATGTACACACGCCCTTGAACCTTCACGGCTGGCGGTGGTCCTGCGCCTGGCTTCGCAACCGTACCCCTCTTCGGGCATTCATTTGACTTGTGCCCCACTATATTGCAGGAAAAACATACTACTGGTTCTCCATTACATTGTTTCCCTGGGTGATTCGGTTGTCGGCGGCGACGACAGCTTAGGCTGCAAGGTTGGAGCCTCGTGAATTTGTTGGTTGTTCCTTGCGACGAATGTGGTGGGGTTTCGGTTGAAGTACTGTGATCTGCCCTGGTTCTTGTTACGGTTGTCGGAAACCTGATAACTCGTGCGACCATAGAGTGGTTTCTGAATGAAGCTAGCACTTGCCACAGGAGTAGTGAAGACCTTCTTTTTCTTTTTCTCTTCGACTTCTCCCTTCTGGATCGAGGCCCAAATACTTGTTGCTTTTTCGTAGGCCTCTGCAAAGTTCTTACAGCTTGAATCCGCTCATGTTCGCCCTCGCACCGTAAGTCATACCTCTTACGCACTGTCATGAGTTCCTCCTCGTTAGTTATTATCTTGGGAGCAAATTTGGATAACTCCTGATACTTTTCGGTGTATGCTTGCAGAGACATATCACCTTGGTTCAAGTTTCGGAACTCTTCTTCCTTATCCCATTTTAGTTCCTCCCCAAAGTATTTGTTCTCCAATAGAGTCTTGAACTCGCTCCAATTATAGATCCTTAGGGGGAACGTGGATCTGATTAGGCGCCACCAGCTGTTGGCTTCTCCCTTCAGATAGTAAGCTACTACATTCACCTTCTCTGTAGGTGGTGTCTTACTGAGCTCTAACAGCTTCTCCATTTCTTCGATCCATTCAGTCAGAACGGTAGGGTTGACGGAGCCTGAGTATGGTTGAGGTCTGTGTTTTGAGAACCTCTCAAATGCGGACTGGTTGCTTCCGCCACCCTGGTGTTGGTACATGCCTTGAGCAATCTTGGTGATTGCATCTTCAAAACCTTTCCTCCGTGCCTCTTCTTCTAAGAATTGAGGGTCAAGGTCATTGTCAGGAATACCATTTGCAGCCATTCTGAAAATATTAAACTGTGTGAATTTGAGTAGTTCTAAAGGAGGCATAACATAGAATACAAGATAGGAGTTGTTTACATAGATTTCGAGTAGCAGAAACATCTAATACATTTCCTAGGAAGATAACTGAAAGTAGAAGGTAGGGATAACGATTCCTAATAGTGTCATACAAAATCACTGAGGTTAGGTAGTTAAAATCTAGAGATTTTACAAAATGTTATCCGTACTAGTAGTTAATAGGGCTAACAGGATCTAGAGCCCGTTTGAAGACCCCGCATCGCCGACCTCCTCCGCCATCATCAAAGGTGTGTCCTCGAGCAATGGCACGGCATGCAAGTCTCGAGGAGCATTTGAAGAAGTTCCACTCGTGAAACTTTCCTCCTCGAATCGTAGAAAGGTGATGTACAAGAAACCACCAAAGGCAAGCTTCGCCCTAAGAAACTTCTCGCCAGCGCACCTTCCACTCTTCGTGAACTCCTGCTTCAACGAACTTCGCCTCTAGCTCATGTATCCAGCTCACGCAAGTGTCGCGGTCTCCTGTGAATTTGCGCGGAGGGTTTTCATAGAATCTCCTGTAGGCCGCAACTCTGACAGGGGTACCTCGCCCAAGCCCAGGAGTAGTAGGACGCACAGGAATACTGGCACGGAGAGCACTTTGCTTCCAGTTGATCGAACGATGATTCCTTCCGTCTCCACACGCTGGTGAATCGCCGGTTGATGACATCTACAAGGGATTTTAAGGAAAGGAGTCAAACAACAAAAATATTGTTTGAACGAAGATAAAATGGCTATTAAGAGAACATAAATTTTTGATCGAACAAAAATAAGATTAAAAAGATTTAAGAATTTTTATGAGTGAAATTGGTTAAGGATTTAGTAGATGCCTTTACTTCGTATAGCTTGGTACTCCTTCGACGTTTCACTTCTCAAGAATTAAGTTTATTATTTCGATTTTATATCCGAGGATAATTGTTAGTTTTAGTCAGTCACATCAGCAAGTAGCAAGCATACGATAGTTAGTGTATTTTATTTTAGGATAGTAGTTCTTTTATTTTAAAAAGATCTTAGCCTATGGTCGGTTCCTAAAGTTTCTACCCATCCTCACACTTTAAAGTGATCTAGGTTATTTATTTTAGCGATCTAAGATTTCCAATTCATTATTTGATCCTATAAGTCTATGCCTGACATACGATATGAATGTCTGGCCCAGGTGTCGTCTCGCTATGTGAGATAACTTTAAGTCATTCACTGGCCGCAAAGACAGCTCGATACTAACCAGAACAACCTGGTTTTTCGTGACTTTAATTAAACTAAGGCGGAAAATTAATTAAGTCTATTTATTACAAAACCAGCTGTTATCGTATTACAAACTCCATATACATAATATGAGTTTAAGATAAACAGAGTATATGTTTGATTACATTCTCTCAAGCGTACAAAATAAATAAGGTAAACTCTCCCCAGCATTCGAAATAATAGTAGTCCTCGGGGTACCTGCGTTTAACCAATTATCATTTTCCCGCAACACTCTTTCGACACATGTAATTCTAAAACATATGCATTATATAAAGGAAATAAATAAATAAAAACAAATAGCAATTAGGCATGCAACACATAAGGAAAGCATGATGATTCAAACATGAGTATAAATCAAATCGCATAACGTACAAATACTCACACAAAATCATTCTCCAGTAAATCATATCTCAAGACACAGGAAATCATGCCATTCAGACAACAACCAATCAAAACAAGACAAGGAAATGCATTCAAACATACGTTAACTAATGAATGTTCGTTAGCGAGGCGGAAGCATGCAGACGTAATTTCGCAATAGTAGACAGGGCCAAACAGATTGGACGTGTCTGACACACTAGACAACAGTGGACAGGGCCAAACAGATTGGACGTGGCTGACATACTAGACGTCCGCGCAATAGCGGTCGAACAAAGCGGGACGTGTTCGAACAAAGCTAAGGATACCTAAAGCGATAAGGACACCAAATCCCGAGTCTAATGTATGCATACACCACTATAGATAGGTTCAGATCATACTCGCCTCGAGTAAGTAGTCACCTAATAATACGACTATCACCTTAGACTCGCACTCCCATGGGCCTGAGTTTCCAATTACCGTAGTATGGGCTCACGGAGATATCAATCATGCCCCATCCTCGAGGTTGTATATCCCGCACCGAAATAATACTTTATATAAAAATATTAGATCGCTTTTAGCAACTCGGGAGGAGCCAAAGTCCCCATAGACTCGCTACCTCATTAACTTCAACTCAAGAGTCGCGACATGGCTTAACAATCCAAGTATTTTATTCAAGTAGTTCATTTCTCAAAATCTTATTTCCTTGTTCAATCGTAGCTAATGATAATTTCAGAATTTAATTATATCGTCGAACTTTGTATAATGAAATTTTAGTTCTAGCGATTCTTCAGTAAACAAAACACATAAAAAGACTTAATGATTTATTTTGAGTCCGTCAGAAATTTAAATATTTTCACTATTCATTATTTTACTATTCATCGTATTTACTATTCATTGTATTTACTATTCATCGTGATTTACTATTCATCGATTTACTATTCATCGTATTTACTATTCAATCGTATTTTTATAATGATTCGTATTTTAGTATTTCAGATTTGTAATGTATCTTAATACGTATGCGTATTTTTATACTTCGTATTTTATTCGTATTTTATACGTACATGTATTCTTATACTTAGTATATTTCCTTATACTTAGTATTTATCATTATATTTTTATACTTAGTATTCTTATACTTTAAGATATTTTATTTAGGTACAAAACAAGTTTATTTCCTAAGTATAGAATTCTAATTTCAAAGTCGTTAAGTTCATTTTGTATTTAGTGATTTTGAAATATATTTTAATCAAAGTTGTTAAGTTCATTTGTACTTAGTGATTTTAAATGATATTTCAAAAGCAAAACTCGGTTAAATTTAGTCGTATACTTAACTAAAATTTAAGCGGTTTCAAATTTTAGCGAGGTTGTCGTAGTTCATTTTAAATAGTCCGTATCTCCACATCCACATTTATGCATAGGCAGTAGCACTCGAAATGATTCATTTTAAATACATGTAACGTCTATTTTTATCGGTTTCGTTGATTCTTTTTATTAACGATTCATTATACAATAAAATATAAAACTAATTACAAATCAAATTTAGTGACTAAGTGACAAATTCATTTTGATCAAATTTGACCCCAAATATATTGATTAGGCCGTAGCCCTTTTATTTATTTAGCTAACTATTTCTTTTTTTGTTTTTATTCATAATTCATTACTTTAACTAATAAATTTACTTAAGTGATAAAAATAAAAAGTGATAAAATCATTTTTGGTCCAAAATTAGCCCTAAGGCCGTGACCCTTCACGCATGTACCATTTATTTTCGTTTTCTACTTTTATCGGTTTTTAACTTAAAGTTTTTATATACTAATTATTTAACTTATACTAAAGCGATTTAACTAGTTTACGATTTTCACTAATTATTTTATTTCAATTATGAATAGTGATTTTACTCACTTTAATTTTCTAACTTTTATATTTTGATGATTTAGTCTATTTAACTTATATAACTATTTTTGTAATTTTTCACTAATGACTTTAAACCATAATAAAAATAAAACTTATAATCATTTTGAATCAAACTAGTCATTTAAGTGAAGAACACATGAATATATGATGAGTTTCTAATATTTTTCATATGAACATCATTTAGTCAAATTTTCATATGTTTATATAATTTTCTCAAATTTTTCATACAAGTCTAATTTAACTAAACTAATCATAATATGTTATTTATAAGAATTAAAACTAAAAATTGGTCCAAAATATTTAGTAAAACCGTGTATAAGGTATATGTTCACTATTTTTATTTTTTTGATTTTTATACTTCTAATTCAATAACTAATTTACTTAATATTACTTATGTATTTAACATATGTAAAAATCATATACAAACATTAACACACAAAAGTAAAAATCATTTCAAACAAAAATAATAACATTTCTTCAAGAACACACATACTTTAAAAACAATCAAATTTCATAACAATTTCATTTTAAGTCCTAAACATAATCTAATTATATTTTCATGTACACCTTATTTGTAGTATTTTAAGCATGCAATTAACAAAAATTAAAATGAAAAATTTAGTGAGAAATTTAGGGGTGGCCGTGTGGTTTTTAAGTGCTACACCAATTTTATTTTTTTGATTTTTGTCTTGTAATTAGTCATGCAATTCTTAAGGTGATATACTAATTCATACACACACTCAAACATAACATATAATCAAACAAGTGTAAGTGCTTAGCAATTATAGTGTGCGGGAGCACCTTAGGTTAGGTTAAAGCAAATGCTCCTAGCAATTGTCGGGATCGATTATGTGATCAAATTTGCTCAAGTCTAAGCCTCCACCTTGCTCCTCGTCTTTGGTTAGGGTTTGTACATAAAAATGAAAATAAGAAAGTTAGTAAATCATTTAGCTAACTAAACTATACTAACAAAATTTAGGTGTAGTATTGTTTTTAGTTTAGGTGATGTTTATACTTTATATGTTTTGATTTATGTTCATTTTTAATTGCATGTAAAAATAAGGAGTGAGTACTAAATATAAATGGTGAGGAGTTTATTTAAGTGTGCTAATTAATTTAAGCAAATAAAATAAAAGTTTAAGGAAGAAAAGAATTAAAGAGGATGAAGATTCAAGTGGTGTTCTTGAGGTTGCTTGAATATTGCTTACTTGTGTTCTTGAGATGGTTTTATTTAGAGAGAAAAGACTTAGGAAAATTTAGGTGTTTGTTGTGTAATGAAATGTGTAGTATGTATAAAATGTATACTAGTAATACATGTAATAGGTTTAGTAATTAGAATGTTTAATCTTTAAATTTTAAATGAGCTAAATGTGATGATGAATTTAGTAGGAGTGTAAGTGATGAGACAAGTTACTAAAGCAAGAAAAATGGAAGAGGATAACATTGACCAAGCAAGGCCAAAATCTCGGCCAACTTGAGCACACAAGTCCCGATTTTTCGTTTTTGAAATTTTCGATTTGCGCGTACGCGAAAAGTCTCGAAATAAAATATATAGTCTTAAAATAATGTTTAGAAGTAAGATCGAAAATAAATAATGAAGAAAAACGTTGAAGGGTGATCAAAACAAAAATTGGCCTTAGGATCCTCGAAACTTTGAAATAAAATCTTGTTGGATCGAAATATATATTTTTCTTGTGGAATGTTACTGAATTAAATCATTATGCTTAAACGTCAAAAATTTTACCAGTTTAGGCTTAGTGTAACTCAATATATCGAGTTTTAGCGAAAGTGTTAGTTAAATAAAAATGAAATAGTAAGTTGATATTATTATTATATGTTTTGTTAGTAATAATCAAAATGATTAAGCTTAACTAGTTTTTTAATTAGATTAGGATTATGAGTAAGTATATTTAAGAAAAGATTAGGTGACTTAATCACAATTAGGTGGCTTGGTCTTTTAGTCAATGTTTGACCTCGATTTGCGTGCCAAAATTTGTCGTTGAGAAATTTGTCGTAGGTGTTTCATTTGATTTATCGAGTTTGAATATGTAAAAATAAAGTTCAAATTTGAAGTATATCAAAATAGTTTTAATTCAAAGTCTGAGCAAAGTTGTAGCGCATTGTGTTAGAAAAATATTGAGCGAGATTGTTAAATTAAAGACTTAAGAATTATAAAAGGCTTAACTTAACATGGAGGGTTACATGTTTAGCGAAAAAAAATTCAGTCGCATTTTTATTAAAAGGAAAAAGGATGAATTTAATCTAAGGAATTAATTTCTTTTATAAAAATGTGTTTCAAAAACACGGGGTGTTACATCGGTTTCAGGATTTTAAAATGTATCTAGTACATTTTCTTAGGAAGGATATAAAAAGGTAGGAGAGAGGGAGAATATATTTTTGTGGAATTGAATTTAACAGATGCCCTCACTCCGTGCCGTCTGGTACCTCTTCGATGCTTCAATCCTCAGGAGTAGAATTTATTATTTAGATTTTATATCCGAGGATAGTTGTTAGTTTAAATCAGTCACTTCAGCAAGTAGCAAGCATACGATAGTTAGTGTATTTTATTTTGAGGGAAGTAGTTAGTGACTTAAAAGTCCTTAGTCTATGGTCTGTCCTTAAGGTTTCTACCCATCCTCACACTTTAAAGCGATTTAAAGTTATTATTTAAGTGATCTAATAAAAGAAAAATTCTAATTTATTATTTGATCCTAGTAGTCTCGCGGTTTAACATATTAATATGTTTGTACCGCCCAGGTGTCTCTCGTTAGGTAAGCATAAATCGCGTTAGGCAATTCATGTTACGGTCACGAGTCACTCGATACCAATCAGAATAACCTGGTTTTTAGTCGACTTTAATTACTAAGGCGGAAATTAATTAAGTCTTAAACCAGCGTCATTAATTATACATAAAACCCAAAAATTACAACAACGTTCAAGAGTTGAATGAAACAACTCTAAATACGGTAATTTCAAAGAGTAAAGTGTTATATATTACAAATCTCTCAAAATACGATTAAAGGTAAAGCATAACGTGTAGCGTGGCCCCGTCCAAAATCCAGCTCCCGGTCCACGATCATCCTGCACAATAAACTGATGGGGGATGCCCGCTGAGCGGACAGTGACTAGCTATGCTCATACTTACCCTCGATTTCAATTACTTTGGTTTAATATTATCGCTTTATAAACATAACATTATGATAAAAACATAAACATGCTTAATACATATAGCATATAAAGACATATAAGTCATAATAAGCATGCGGTTTAAAGCGATAAATCATATAAGCATGATATTCAATTATGAAGGCAAATAGCATATAATAGCATAGCAATAGAGTCACAATAGTTCAATAACATTACAAGGCGATATCGGATCGCAATCAAACATACGTATCTTATCATTCTCCTCATGCAGACTCGATTCAATTCAGAAAGTTGTGGTCTTTAGTTTTCGAAGATGGTACACACTCATTCTCATTTAATCATACAACAAACAACACATACTGCTTACGAGCCTGACCACTGAGTAGGCCTTTGGACTCTGATCGATTGCATCTCACTTCCATAGTGCAGAGACTTACTTGACTCGTAAACCACGCCGAATACTATAGTACTTGCATCTCATCTTCTAGTGTTCGAAATGATTCGAACTTCAGATACAATCTCGTCAAGTAATCTTTACGCAGGGTAAGAACGAATGCAAGTGTCGCGCCCACTAAGAACGAAACACGGCAAGGAGACAGAACCGCAAAGCGCATAAGCACATAATGTCACGGTGGCCCTGATAACTTTAGCGAAATAGGGGAATAAAGCCCTAGTCTAGTATGCATACACTAATATCCACTTTAAGAATAGGCTATGCTAATCATAGAGCACCTTAACTCTGGATAAAACGACTATTTCCTAAAGCCTGATACAAAAGCATTGGCATATTCATTATCTTGTACGGCCTTGGCTATACGACTTAAGGCGTAACGGCATGGGCAGGATGCACTAAGCAATAAGGCTGCCGGCTTAAACCACACTATTCGATATGACCCAAGCCAGAGATCGAGATAGTGGTATCCGCACAAGACTATCTTAGTCCCACTTCACTTACGATTGACGTTTTCATATCGGAGGATCAAGCGTTTGACCCTTTTATTTAACTTACTCAAGATTCATTATTTATTTGATATTTACATATCATATGTTACTAGACTCTCCTAGTCTCATCGTCAAACGTTTAATTTGAATTGTAGGTTTCATATGATCACATAACTGTTGGAGTAAGTGTCCTCCACAATAGTGCGATTACTTAATAAATCTCAATTAAGGAATACATGGGAATAATCCAATATTATTGTCAATTGATTAACGTAAATCAATAACGGTTGGCTGACTAGAGTTTGACGTTATTGTCGTGAGAACGGCGGTAATCAATTGATCCCTTTAAGTCACACCTATAGGAACGCATTACTAAATATTGAAGCTAATTAATCGTATGAGATACGATTAGATTAGTGACTTGATAATTCGACTAACGGTTAGTCAGTGAATTAATTTAGAGAGAAATCGAGTTGTGAACTCGGATGATTGAATTTTATATTGATAAAATTATTAGAGGAGATGTGAATTAGTGATTAAACGTTAATTCACTAATTGTGTATATTTTACTAATGAGATTAGTAAAAGTACAATTTTAATATATGTGTAAGTGTACATGTGTATTAAGGAAGAGTTTATTTAATTTACACTTTATTATATTAGATAATTAAGTGATAAATTATAAGTATTTGTGGGACAAATATTGAAAACAAAATAGACCCATAATAGGGTCCTATGGACCGTCCAAATATGGGAGAGAGGAGGAGAAGATTCCTCCTTGTCTTATTCTATTTTGTTTGTCTACTTTTTGCATGTAAAGCAAAATGATTAGCATGCATCCATTTGCTCTAATCAAGAAGAGAACTCTTCTCCCTTCCTCTCTTCAAGTGGGCCGGCCTTATGGAGTGCCAAGCACACTTCATTTTGCTTGTTTCTTTTATAAAAGACAAGGCAAATGAAATAGAAGATGATTCATGCATTTCCTCACTTTTCTCTCTAACATTTCTCTCTAAAATATAAGAAACTTGTTCTCATATTTTTACATACACTACTAAGAGTTAGTAGTAATAATATTCACATATTATCAAGCTACTATTAGTGGTTTCTAGATCAAAATCACTAGTAGGTTTTTGGAGTGTTCTTGGGTGCATCTTTTAGGAGGTTTCCTATTATGGAAACTCGGTTTTGGAGGATCATCCATATTGTTAGCTCAAGAAACAAATCTAGAAAGGAGTTCTAGATTTGTGCCCATTTTATTCCTTAAGAGAAGGTATAAATTTCTATAAACTTGTAACAAAGTATTTATGTAACCACATAGATCTTGCTCATCAAATTAGAGTAATTTGATTTACACTAATACTTGATTAGTAAATGGGATCCGATCCCTACAAGTGGTATCAGAGCCTAGGGTTGTGGTTACAAATTTATTTTGTTGTTTTTGGAGTTTTATGTATTTATTGAGAATAAATGACATAAAATCCGAAAATAGTGTTAAAAATGGTTTTAACACGAGATTTTTATAGCATGCAAATTTTCTGGTCTCATGAAGTTACTGGTCAAATTTCGTAATTTTTGGAATTTGTTTGCTAATTAAAATGATTTTTATACAAAACCGAGTCAAAAAGTGTGTTTTTGGCTAAAATAATTACTATAAATAGTTATAGTTCGAATCTGGTCATGAAAGTTTTACACAGTGATGTTTTATATTTATACTTTCTGCATGTAAATTTTCAAAGTCAGATTTTGAGTTTTGAATATTTATTCATATTTTTGTTTAAAATCGGTATGATATGCATTTTATGTCCAAAAATATAGTAAACGTTGTTTTCTGGACATGAAATTTATACCAATATTTTTATACATTATGAGGATGCTCTCGTATAAATTTGGGATTTTTCCTCACTGGTTTAGACGTTTTCTTGATTTTATGAGTTAAAATCGATGAAATCGTATGTTATTTATTATAAAATAAATTCGTAAATTTTTCTGACCAAACTTTTCTTTTCTGATATTTTGGAAGTGTTCCAGAATATACAAAATTTTGTCAAAATAAAAATGATTTTATTTTATTTTATTTTGATTTTATAAAGCTTTATTCATAAATAGTTATGATTAAAGTACTTCTAATTAGCAAATGACCATGTTTATGAACTAAAATCACCATAAGTTAGTACAAACTAATGTTGGGTGTTCTAAAATCAGTTTAGAAGTTTTAGTTCAAGCTTAAAAGGTGTTTTAAGCATTATTGATTAATATGAGATTAATCGATTAAAAATGAGATCGGTTTGAAACCAATTAATGCGATTATTGTTTAGGGCGATTTTGGCATGTTTTTATTTATAAGCTTTACATTATGCATGTTTGAATGAATGTTTATTATTGAATGAATGTTTATTCTTACTAGTATGGCCATAGTTTGTTATATTTTTACCGATATTGCCCGTAATGAAAGGGAATATCGTGTGGTTTGTAATTAAATGCGATCTCGTATCGCCGGTTTGTAATTTTTTTAATAGTTTATTTCATTTATAAATGTATAATAGGATTGCTATGTATTCATTTGTAATTTATACTTGTAACTATTTGTAAATCGAAGACCGGTGATGGAGATCGACATGGAGCCTTAGAAGTGTTCTAAAGCTAGCAAGGAGGAGCCTTGGATGAAGTCCATTTGAAGAGGGACCAAAGGAGTTGGTTTCCAATTTGTAACTCCTTGTATTTTAATTACTTTTAGGTGGCCATACTAGGTTTATGCTTTTGCTTGCTTTATCATGCTTGTTTGTTTGCTTATTTTCCGCACACATGCCAAAATCGCCATGCATGCCACGATATCCCACTATGATTGTCGATTTAAGTCATGATTCTTAAATTAGTTCACTTATAAAGAATTTAAATGACTAAAAATTGACAAGATCACCCACATTTTAACAAAAATGAATTGAGATTAAGCCTTTCCAAATGTAGCGACTATGAACCCCATGTTCGTGAGGACCTCCGCGACGTGGAACCTTGTTACCATGGGTAAGTAGTGGGAGGAAGTCCCGTGCTAATTTGGTTTGGACTCAACCGAATAAGAGTTATTTGGGGCTAATCGATGCATTTTATAGAAAAACATCAACCAAGCATTCTAGTGTAGAATTAGTCAAGTGTTGACTTATCGTTTTTATATAAAAGGAAACATGAGATGTCTAATTTTATATGAAAAACGAGTCTTGGAATCATTTATATAATTTCGTGGGAGATCATTATATAAATGGACATTTGTTTTAAAACCGTTTTAGCAAATGTTATTAATGAACAAATGAATGCTTATATATTTCCTCACATTTGTTGTAGAATTATTTATTTCAAATCGCAATGACAACTTTAACTCCCGCACCCATTTTGGGTTGATATTCATGGTTGAGAACCGTGATGGATAAGTGTATCCTAAAAGATGACGGTAGCAACTTTGTCGAATGCGATTCGACTATAAGGGGCGCCGCTCATTCCGACAATGTGCTTAACAACTTTACCGAACCACCTCCCACCGAACCCGGACTTAGGGCCACCACGGCGGCGCAAGACGCCTACGATGAGCACCTAAAGGTTGACAATGACGTTAAAAATATATTGATTTGGTCAATGTCACATTCTCTCAAACTTCGCTTCGTTACTCACTAAAGTGCATATGAGATATTCACTAGAGTGATGACGATGTGCTTCGACCTAGATAGCACGAAAGTGAATGAGGATTGAGATAAAAGATGTTCTTTCAATGAGATTGAAGAACATAAACTTTGGGGTTAAGAAAGGGAAGGGAGCTTATAAAGCTCGGTTCAAGGAAGATAAGGGTAAGGGGAAGGCTATTGAGAATAGCAAGCCCAAACCCGGTCGTTGAAAGCGCAATTGTCCCAAATTCTTGAAGGAAAAGAACGATAGATGTGCGACATCCAAAGATATTGTTCCTTCTAGACTTTATATGATTGACATAAATCATGCTTGCATTTCTACATGGGTATGAGATACCGGATGTGGATCTCACCTTTGCAATCACTTGCAAGGAATGAGAAATGTGCGAGCACTAGCCAAGGGTGATGTAGATCTCCGCATGGTTAATGGAGCTAGAGTAGCGGCCGTTTCCGTGGGAACCTATGTACTCGCTCTAACTAGGGGTTTAGAGTTGTTTTTGAATAAGCGTTATTTTGTACCAACTCTAACCAAAAATATTATCTCCGTCTCCGTGTTTGATACGGAAGGCTTTTATGATTAAGAACAATCGACGTACTTTTTCATTTAATGAAATGGTTTATGGTGAAACCATTTCGATTGGAGGTATTCATGTTTTAAATAATGTCAATGATGTTTATCATATAGAGAACAAGAAACTCAAAACGAATGAATCAAACAAATCCTACCTTTGGCATTGTCGTTTAGGTCAAATAAACGATAGACGCACAAAGAGACTTGTTGAGACCAATGTTCTCAAACCATTTGATTGCGAATCATATGGTACATGCGAGGCTTGCCTTTTAGGCAAGATGACTCGTGCACCCTTTAGTGGTAAAGGGACACGAGCAAGTGAAGTTTTTAGGACTCATACATATTGATGTGTGTGATCCATTAAACATCACCGCTAAAGGAGGATATCATTACATCATTACTTTTACCGATGACTTAAGTAGATATGGTTATGTCTACTTAATAAGGTATAAGAGTGATGCTTTTGAGAAATTTAAAGAATTTCAAAATGAGGTTGAGAACCAATTGGATAAGAAGATAGAAGCACTACGATCGGATCGTGGTGGCGAATATCTATGTAATGAGTTTGATTCACATCTTAAGAATTGTGATAGAGTATCACAAATTGACTTCTCCGGGCACACCACTGTTGAATGGTGTTGCAGAAAGGAGAAATCGAACCTTGCTAGATATGGTTCGGTCTATGATGAGTCAAAGTGAGCTTCCTGGATCGATTTGGGGCTTTACGCTATCGCTTGTCAAGCTTTCTCACTAAATCAAAGTCCGACTAAAGCGGCTCCATATGAGATATGGACGGAAAGGTTCCCTATTTGTAGGTTTTCCTAAGGAAACGTGTGGATTTTACTTCTACAACCCTCACGAGAACAAAGAGTTTGTGGTTCGTGATGTCGCTTTTCTAGAAAATGAGTACATTTCTAATAGACAGAGGGAGAAAATTTGAACTTAATGGAGTTCAAGAGCCACAAACCGAAGCGTAAATGAGGAAACGGTTCCTCATCTTCTAACACGGCATCGGGCGAAAATGAGGAAACGGTTCCTCATCTTCTAACACGGTTGTAATCCCTAGGATGTCGTGTATAATTAGTCATCAACCTCGATCGCTACCTCGGTAACATCGAGGAGGAGGGTGATTTGTTGTTATTCGAAAGCAACGAACCCTCAACCTACAAGGCGGCTATTAGTAGTCCTAACTCCGAACAATGGCTTGGGGCCATGAAATCGAAATGGATTCTATGTACGAGAACCAATTTTGGGACTTGGTAGATTTACCTGGGAGCCGAGACCCTTCAAAGGTAAATGGATATTCAAGATCAAACTCGGCATAGATAAACATATTGATGTTTACGGCTAGATTGGTGGCAAAGGGCTTTGCAGGTTGCTATGCTTCGATCCATAAGGATAATCTTAGCGGTTGCCGCATTTCATGAATATGAAATATGGCAAATGGATGTAAAAACCGCCTTCTTGAATGAGATTCTAGAAGAGGAAGTGTACATGACACAACCTAAAGGTTTTGTAGATACATCTAACCCTAAGAAAGTATGCAAGCTTAAGAGATCCATTTATGGTCTTAAGCAAGCATCAAGGAGTTGGAATCACAGATTCGATCATGTTATAAAACAAAATGGATTCGCTCGAAGTGCCGAGGAACCTTGTTTATACATGAAGTTTAGTGGGAGTAAAGTAACATTCCTTGTTTTGTATGTGGATGACATACTACTAATTGGAAATGAGGTTGCAAGTTTAAATTCGGTAAAGGTGGAATTGGGAAACCATTTCCAAATGAAGGACTTGGGAGAGGCAGAACGCATCTTGGGTATCCGGATCTATAGAGATAGATTCAAGAAGATACTAGCATTAAGTCGAGAAGCTTATGTCGATAAGATTCTTGATAGGTTCAATATGAAAGACTTCAAGAGAGGCTTTCTTCCAATGAGTGTAGGAATAGCGTTGAAGAAATCTCAACGTCCTACGACTCCTACGGAAATTGAACGCATGAAATTGATCGCTTTTGCTTCGCCGCTGGATCAATCATGTATGCTATGATGTGCACTCGTCTCCGATGTCGCTTTCGCTTTGAGCATGACGAAGCCAGATCAAGCTAATCCCGGTGAGAGTCACCGATAGCTATAAAGAACATCCTTAAGTACTTGAGAAGAACTAAGGATTCGTTTCTAGAGTTTGGAGAGAACTTGAGCCGCGTGTAAAGGGTTACACGGATACAAGTTTCCAAACCGATGGGGATAATTTGAAATCCCAATCTGGCTATGTCTTTATGGGGGTGCTATTTGCTG
Organism: Dianthus caryophyllus; assembly: GCA_023091065.1. Classification (NCBI taxonomy): domain Eukaryota; kingdom Viridiplantae; phylum Streptophyta; class Magnoliopsida; order Caryophyllales; family Caryophyllaceae; genus Dianthus; species Dianthus caryophyllus. The sequence goes on along the minus strand of CM041523.1, from coordinate 20,664,780 downwards.
AAAAAGTTTCAAGCAAAGTGTCATTGTGGATTCTACAACAGAAGCTATATATTTAGCGATTTAGGAAGCCGCTAAGGAAGCTATATGGATTCGGCAGTTCTTGGATGGACTAAGAGTAGTCCCTAGTGCCGCAGATCCAATCACTATTTATTGTGATAATAGTGGGGCTATCTTTCATGCAAAGGAGCCCAAGTCTAGTATCAAGTCTAGACACGGGCTGAGGAAATACCATGTTATACGAGATAATGTGGAAAGAAAGGAAATAGATATGTGTAAGGTTGGGACAGACGATGAGATCGCTGATCCTTTAACCAAGCCTCTTTCGAGGGCTAAGCATGACGCTCACACCGCCTCTATGGGGTTGAGGCGTATGCCTGATTTCCTTTAGTTTCTGTGATATGTAATGGATAACGTATCCGATTACATATATGAAAATAACATTCATTGTTTAGAGTATATTTACTCTTTTAAGTCATTTTGAATGCATACTTTGTTTATCCGAATAGTTGTGTGACAACATTGAACATATTCAAGTGAACGGCATAAACTAAGTATCCGTCCCTAGTCTCTCATAAGAGGTGACGTCTCGAAGAGACTAGATTGCAAGTCGCTCGATGGTGGGTTCAACACCATAGGGTCATACGTGATGATCATTGCCGTTTGCATGTATTAGATCGTGAAACACTCGTCGGACAAAGGACGCTTATAGAATTCTTTTTCAATGAGATTGAAACACTGGTCGTGGTGGGAATTCTATAGTATTCCTTTGAGTCGATTCTTTGACCTGAACCGATTATGCAGTCGGTGCGCTCCGAAGTGACTTTCATTTTTGTCCTAAGCCATGCCGTGAAAGGGGGTTATAAGGGCATCTTTAGGGTCATGGTGATCCGCATTATACAAGACAATCGAGTGGAAGGAAATGTCCACCCTCGTCAGGTAAAACATCTTTGGGCCACTCGAGGAGTAGTCAGAAAATGCGGCCACGCTCAGTAGAATCTACGGTAGATTCCGCCTACGATGTACCTACTCCATATCGAGGAAACCACTCACGATATTTATCTCGGGATGCAAGTACGACTTAAAGACACCTTGCATCGAGTGGGAGATGTGAAACGGACATGAGAATTGGTAATGCACAACTTGTCTCGGACAAGTGGGAGATTGTTGGAGTAAGTGTCCTCCACAATAGTGCGATTACTTAATAAATCTCAATTAAGGAATACAAGGGAATAATCCAATATTATTGTCAATTGATTAACGTAAATCAATAACGGTTGGCTGACTAGAGTTTGACGTTATTGTCGTGAGAACGGCGGTAATCAATTGATCCCTTTAAGTCACACCTATAGGAACGTACTCCAAATATTGAAGCTAATTAATCGTATGAGATACGATTAGATTAGTGACTTGATAATTCGACTAACGGTTAGTCAGTGAATTAATTTAGAGAGAAATCGAGTTGTGAACTCGGATGATTGAATTTTATATTGATAAAATTATTAGAGGAGATGTGAATTAGTGATTAAACGTTAATTCACTAATTGTGTATATTTTACTAATGAGATTAGTAAAAGTACAATTTTAATATATGTGTAAGTGTACATGTGTATTAAGGAAGAGTTTATTTAATTTACACTTTATTATATTAGATAATTAAGTGATAAATTATAAGTATTTAATGACAAATATTGAAAACAAAATAGACCCATAATAGGGTCCTATGGACCGTCCAAATATGGGAGAGAGGAGGAGAAGATTCCTCCTTGTCTTATTCTATTTTGTTTGTCTACTTTTTGCATGTAAAGCAAAATGATTAGCATGCATCCATTTGCTCTAATCAAGAAGAGAACTCTTCTCCCTTCCTCTCTTCAAGTGGGCCGGCCTTATGGAGTGCCAAGCACACTTCATTTTGCTTGTTTCTTTTATAAAAGACAAGGCAAATGAAATAGAAGATGATTCATGCATTTCCTCACTTTTCTCTCTAACATTTCTCTCTAAAATATAAGAAACTTGTTCTCATATTTTTACATACACTACTAAGAGTTAGTAGTAATAATATTCACATATTATCAAGCTACTATTAGTGGTTTCTAGATCAAAATCACTAGTAGGTTTTTGGAGTGTTCTTGGGTGCATCTTTTAGGAGGTTTCCTATTATGGAAACTCGGTTTTGGAGGATCATCCATATTGTTAGCTCAAGAAACAAATCTAGAAAGGAGTTCTAGATTTGTGCCCATTTTATTCCTTAAGAGAAGGTATAAATTTCTATAAACTTGTAACAAAGTATTTATGTAACCACATAGATCTTGCTCATCAAATTAGAGTAATTTGATTTACACTAATACTTGATTAGTAAATGGGATCCGATCCCTACAATAACATATTCGTTTATTATTTGAAGTGTTTGTTAATTATTAACATTTTTAAGTTTCTATATTAATACGTTTATTAATATGTCCAATTATTATTTAAGTGTTTTTCAAAACACTTTAAGTCATTTACTTATTCATTTTAAAATTTTCTATACTTAGTAAAATTTTCAATTATTCATTTCTCACTATTCACTATTCAAGATTTTTTTGAAAATATCTAGATATTTGAAAATATCTAAAAATATCTAAAATATCTAAAATATCTAAAAATATCTAAAATATCTAAAATATCTAAAAATATCTAAAATATCTAAAATATCTAAAAATATCTAAAATATCTAAAATTGTGACTTAGTTACTAAGTTTAAAAACCTAGTTTTAAAAACGTTAAGTTCGTTTTGTAAAAAGTGATAATGATATTTATTTTAATATTCTAGTTTTAAAAATGTTAAGTTCAATTTGTAAAAAGTGATAATGATATTCATTTTAAAATGAAACTTAGTTATTTTAGTCGTCTATTAACTAATTTTAGCGATTTTCATTTTTACAATAATAGTACGTGGATGATTCATTTTAGTCCGTAAGTCCAAGTTCAACAGTCCAATATGCAAAGGCGGTAGCACACGATTTTATTCATTTATATAACGGTTACATATTTTTATCGGTTTATAATATTTCATTTATAACTAAATCGATTTATACAATATTTCAATTCTAATAATTATTAAACTTTAGCGACTTAGTGATAAATTCATTTTGATCAAATTTAGTCAATTAAAAATGAAAATGCCGTGTGACATATATATATTACAAAATTGATTTTTATTTCTTTTAATTTCTTAATTCTAACTTATTAATTAATAATTAAATTATTTTAACAATAAACTAAAAAGTGATAAAAACAAAAATTAACCTTAAAATGGCAAGGATGTCGTGAGCAAGTAGTAGTAGTTTCCAAATTTTCATTTTTCGATTTTATCGGTTTTTAACTTAAAGTCTTTATAATCTAATTATTCTAATTATACTAAAACGATTTAAACAAAAATGAAATTTACTAAAACTTTTATTTATAATTATGAATAGTGTTTTTCAACACTTTAAATTCCTAACTTTTTAATCTAAATGATTTATAATGTTTTAAGTTGATTTTATATTATAGTACTAACATTATATAAAACAATAACTAAACATAAACACAAATTATTAACAAACATAAAATAAAACAAAATCAAAGTATGCTAAACATATGAACATCACATGAAGACACATATGAACATCAAGAACAAACTCAAGAACATCATATTCAATTTTAACAACTTATAAATTATTTTCCTAATTTAATTCTTTTTACATGGTAGCATCCATTTTAACTAACTTATTCTAACATATTATTTACAAAAATTAAAAGTGAAAATATATTAAATAAAAATGAAAATGCCGTGTATATGTATGTTTTTGTATAAATTTTCATTTTCGATTTTAATCACTTTAAACTCATTGTTAATATTTCACATAATTTTTATATATGAATACAACTTAAATAGAACATAACTAAACATGAAAAACATATGAATCATAATTAAAAATGCTCAAAAATAAATTAACTAAACATATGAACATTTTACTACAACTTAACTATTATCAATATTACTTATTTATTATCATTTTATTATACTACACATAACATACAAACACAAATCATTGATGTTTAACATATTTTTAACATACAAATCATACTTATAAAATCATAATAAAAATCAAATTAATTTACTAAGAGGCTAATATGAGATATAGTTAGTCACCTAGATCGGCAAGCTTATTGGTTATCCGGATCGACTATGTTATCCAAGTCCAAAGCTTCACCCAAATACCCGTCTTCACCTTCAAAAACCCATAACAAAGTGAGCTCCAAATACCCAAGAACAAGCTTAGAACACTAGTGAACTATTAGAGTAATATCTAGGATTTTAATTAAGGAGTTTTTAGGAGAAAAATGAAAGAAAAACAAAAGGAGAAAAGAGAGCAAAGAGCTCGACAAAATGGAGGAGAAAATGAGAGTGTTTTGGACTTAGAAAATAATGAGGAAGTTGTTAGGAAGTTTAGTTAAATAATGAATTAGATATGTTTAGGTTTTATGAAAATAAAGTTTAAATAAAACTAATTAGAAAACATAAGGAATCAAAGTGGTTATACTTGAGTTTATTTGAGTCAAAATTACTATTGATGCTAGTAATGTTCCCTTGATTTTTGTTTAAAATGTTTTTCACGAAATTAGTCAGTTTTTAAAAAGTCGGGTGTCAAAAGCGATAAAAGTCAATGTGTGCGCGTTTGACTATTTTTCAAAATGTTTCTACTTTTGAATTCTAAGATTAAAATATTTATTTTATTATTCAAAAATTTTCAAAAGTTTTAAAGAAGTCGAGAAATTTTACAAAACGAAAGTTTTGCAAAAATAGAGATTTTGGAAGGCTAAAAGGCTAAGATTTGATTTAAGATTTGAAATTAGAATTTGCTGGATAATAAATGCTTTAAATTAACACAGGGTGTTACAGATAGAGCGTTATTTTTACGATTACACTTCAATTTTTGTTATATTTCTGTCCAGAACCTGTACCTTCTGTTCCACATAGTACAAATCCTCTCCTGCCTTGGTGCCCGTGGTTTTTCCCTTATCACTAATGGTTTTTCCCACGTAAACAAATCTTGTGTTCTTGTTCATTTTCTTTACATTGTTGTTCATCTCATTTCGTGAAACCTTAAAATACATAAGTGAGGATAGAACTAATTAGCCCACACATCACAAACGATAAGAGTGAGAAAATCACCTCGAACAGATTGGCGCCGTCTGTAGGGATTTCAGTATAACAATCCTCCAATAAACTCTCCAAGGCACAAGAAGTTGACAAATGGCAGATCCAAACGCAGAAGCAATCCTTCAACTCCAGCAGGAACTGCATCAGGCTAGGCAGGCGGCAGAGGATGCCAAGGTAGAAGCAGCAAGGCTAAAGGTAGCAGAGGCTGCCCTGAAAAAGCAGCTGGAGACTTCTACCAAAAAGAAAGCTGTAGCGTCCAGGATTAAGCCAGGCACCCTATTTTCAGATGTGGTCAGGCAGATTGACTTTTCTGTTTTCTCTACAGGGTCAAGATCAAGGGGAACGGGCAATCCAGAGAGCAACCCAGAAAATGACGCTGTGGTTGGCGATGACCACTCTGAACAGCAGAGGGGATCATCACGCCTGCCAGTCATGCGCCTCGACGCAGAAGTACAAAAATCTCGTGACCGTTCGCAAAGTTCTAGGGCTCCCACCGCCAATAGAGACAGCCACTCTTGAGAGCTATGCAGATTCGCCCTTCGATGCCTGCATAACTGATAGGCTAAAGTCGTGTCACCTAATCAAAAATAAACCTGACAATACGTATGGGTAGATAGGGTAAGTCGGGGTCGAGTCCACAAGGAGATGGTTGCAAATATGAGTTACTTATGAGGTGTTTCTAGGCTCGGGTTAGGCACGGGATAAGCTAGGTCTAGGGATGATAATCGGATTGAGTAGGTATCGCACTCGCTAAGGATATAGCTCGTCCTCTCGGTCTTAAGCTTCCTCTAGGTCTCGACAACGGGCTCTCGCAACTTACTATCGAGGGTCCTAATGATTATCTCGCGTGTAACACCCCGGCCCCAACTAAAGGCCGAAATGTCATTCACGGTAGCTCGCCAGGCTGCGTACTTCGCCCACAGACCAACACGGGCCCTTTCCAAACAAGACTTTGTCCTCACTGCGCGCATCCCGAGAACTTCCCAGAGGTCACCCATCCTATGACTACTCTCCAAAGAAGCACGCTAATCAAGAGTTCTTAAGATGAGCCACCAGAAAAGAAGATGCATCTTGTTGATATGAGTAGTACTTACAATCCTTTTAAGCACTATGTCACTTGAGCCAATACATGAACCTCTTCAACGGGGTACCCGACCCGAATAACCTCGGACAACACCGGGTGTTACATCGCGCCTCTTCTCGAACTAGGCTTTAGATCTTAAGTTCAAGGGTGCTAAAAGTTCGCTAAAACTTGGCCAAAGAATCAACAAACACAATCAAGCAAAGACAATCAATGCAAGCGCAAAAACCTAACTCAAACAATCACCAAAAACGACCTAACTGAACACCCATGATTCACCCTGCCTCCTAGATAAAGAAACTACTCACACATGGTAAAAACGATAACTAAAGCAAGGGGAAAGGATGAAATCATGATCTAGCACAACAAGAAATGAAATTGCAATGAAAATAGAGAAGAATTACAATACCAAATAAGAAAATTCAAAGACGAAAAGGATGATCTAGAGCAAAAAAACCAAAATAGATGATCATACTAGCGAATTCGAGTCGGGAATTGAAAGTACAAAATATAAAAAGTTTCAAACCCTATGTTTTTGAGAGAGAAAAGATAAAAGTGTCCTAAAAACAATGAAAAAAGATGATGTACGAATATATGATGAAACCCCTTTAAAATAGTCGAACAATTTAAGCACACGAGGAGTCGGAGCCCGTCCCAGGGGGTCGGGATGATGGTCCCGTCCGGGATGGCTGTGGTGTGGTGTCCCATGGCTACGGGAAAAGTTGTCCCGAGGAGTTCAGAAAAAATTAGCTTTTGCTTTTTTTTTGGTTGATTTCTTTTCACTTGTTTGTCTTCCCAAGGCATAGGGACAAGGCCTACGTCGTCCCAAGGGGTAGGGATGAGGTCTAAAATGAGTATATCAGCTTCACACTCCGTCTCAAAGTCCCGAGACGGCTTCAAACATCCAAAAGTGGCTCGTACTCAACCGCAACAGCACTAAATCAACTCGAATTGCCACGTAGCGACTCCGGGACGCTTTAGCTTTGACCCGGCTACCTTCCATCCTCCAGATTAGTGCGTGTACCTACAAAATAGACACAAAGACACAACAGAAACATGCGGAGGCAAAATAGGAAGCGAAATGCAAATAAAAAGCACTCGAAATGACATAAAATCGCTAGTGAACCGGGGGCTAAAAGTATATAAATATACGACACATCAAACTCCCCCAAACCGAACCGTTGCTTGTCCTCAAGCAACAAAGCGTGATAGAAAATAGAGGACAAGTCGAGATAAAGAAACTTCCCCAAACAAACGCCAAACCACAAGTAGCTTTAACAAATGGCAATCGATCCCGAAGCAGCATGGGACGTATGGAAATAGCTAGCTAACGGCTAAGATTTACAAGACGGCGTAGAATGAATAGCATGACTTAGACTTAGGCTCTCTGGCAATCAAATCACGGACCTCTCACGGTTTCCACCCTAGCACAAATGATGAACAAGGTGATGTATGTAGTGACACTCACCTACTCGACTTGTGGAAGCACGCCCGCAATCTAATGTGGACCAAATCTCGTATTCCCGTACACAAATAATGTCACAATAAACGAAACAAACATGAGGACTTACATAGGAATGAGGTGTGTAAAGGCCAGAGAGAGGTAAGGGTAGAAAGGAGGACAAATGATTATGGAATCGTGGAGCTAAGCCACTAGAAACCACTAGTACTACTCAAGTGCTCATCCAAGCCAACACGGAACCCAACTCTCATGATAAATGGACCGAAAACAGCAAATCGGTCTCCTCTACACAACGTCACAACGATAGCAACAAGAACAAGTGCCCAACTCATGTAACAACAACAACAACTTTCATTTTGTGCACACAATTTTTCTCTTCTTTGTATTTTCGTGTTGTGTTTTTTTTTTTTCAGATTTTGTTTCTTTTTTTTCTTGAGCAAAGAGCACACTCATAGTAAAGTTGCGGAAAACCTCATCAAAGTCGGGGAAACAGCAATCCCGACACAAATTCACCAACACTCTCAACAAACGACATCAGCAAGTCGTGGCAATGATCAAAACCCAAAGAACGAGCACAAGAGTAAGCACAACCGATCACTAGCAAGGCTAGGGTAGGCAATTTGGCAAGTAGCTAGCAAACTCATGTGGGTATAGAGTAATAGGATCATATATGAGAGGATAAAACAATGTAAGAATATGTTGAAAAACATGATATCAACTAAAGCCTCATATGCAAAACATGTGACAAAATCGAAGGGAAAAACGGGATAGGGGACACACTTATGCGCGTTAATATTACGTACCCCACGAGGAGAACTACTCACAAAAAAAGCACGGGGACCGGGTATTGATGAACCGGCCACTGGAGGCTAAAAACCTCACAAAAAGAGTAGCTAAAGTCCGGAAATGATAAAGCCAAAAGGTAAAAGGATGCCATCATCTACTATGTCTAAACATCCCCGTAGCGCTAATCCAACAATATAAAATCATGCCAAAGCTAAAACATACAAGGGAAGGGATGTCGGGAAAGAATAAGGTAAAAACAGCTCGCAAACAACAGTCGGGATACGTATTTTTTGTATTTTGTGTGAAATTTTCTGAATTTTTTTGGATTTTTGAGATTTTTTGAAAAATGAAAAACGAAAAAGAAAAAAGCAAAAATGAAAAGCAAAGCGTTCCTGCCCCCAAACCAAACGACACATTGTCCCCAATGTGTCCTACAGCACATCAACCAAGGGGACCTCAAAATAAGGGGAGAAAAATGATAAAACGAGTCTAAAGAAAAATGTACATACAAGATATTTACAAGGAAAACGCCCCCCCAAACCAGCATCAAACGGGAGCTCAGCATCGGTACTAGAAGTACCACCAACCATGGGTCGCGTCATAAACGAACCCACTTCCATCGTCCTCCTCATCATGTCCGTCGTCATCAGTAGCATCATCTACATCACGGCTCACATCAACATCGGCATCAACAACTCGTCCTTCTTCAATTTGTTGGCTTGCAGCAAAGCCAACCTTTTCTCCACTCAACTCATCTTTGATCCACTAGTAGAAAATAGCCCTATCGTGTCGAGGTTATCGTGGCGGTTCTTCTAATAACGACACCAAAAGTAAGGTAAAAGACCTTTAGTGGCGGTTTCAAAGTAAAACCGCCACTAAAAATGAATGTGGAAGAGGCTTTTAGTGGCGGTTCTAACAAACAACCGCCACGATAGGTCTATAGTGGCGGTTCTAAAATAAAACCGCCAATAAAGGATGCTTCTTTTTTGTCTCACAAAGACTTTGAGAATAGTTTTTAGTGGCGGTTGTATGTTAAAACCGCCACTAAAAGTATAAGTAACCAACTTTTAGTGGCGGTTGTAGCTTAGAAACGCCACTAAAAGTATAGGTTTATATTTCAAACTTTTAGTGGCGGTTTTAAGATACAACCGCCACTAAAAGGCACGCACTAAAAGTGAGAAACCTTCGCGCTAAAAAATAGACACGCACTAAAAGTGAGAAACCTAAATATTTTAGGTGTATCCCAAAACACTTCAATCAGCCTTCACTTCAAATCAGCTCCGACCTTCTTCTCCGACCTTCTTCTCTCCTCCTTCGTCCCTCCTTCGTCCGTCAGCCGGAGTTCTCCTCAGCCCTCATCTCCTCCATTGTTTTAAAAAATCAGCTCGCCTTGCTTCTTCTCTGACTGCCATTGTTTTAAAAAATTAGCTCGTCAGCCGGAGTTCTCCTCCATTCTAATCCATTATTCTGAGTAATTAAAGGTATTATTCCTATTTAATCCTTTCATTTGATTTTCTTCGATTTAATCAATATGCCACTAGTTTTAAGTGTCGATTTCATTTGATTTTCTTCGATTTAACTCGATTTATCAGAATGCCACGAGTTTCATTTTATACTCAAATCAGAATGCTTATTCTAGTTGGTAAAAATCGTATTTTGGGGTTGGCTTTGTTGTCTATGCTTGTACGTATGTGTGTGGTTGTATGATTGTATGTGACTCAAAATAGGTTGGATTTGTTTAGTTTCATTTTGTATGACTGTATGTGACTGCTGGGTTGTTGTTTAGCCGTGAAAAGGGTTGGCGGTAGTGTTGTATTGTCGGATTCGTATTGAAATTTGCCATTATGGCCTGTTGTTGTTGATGTTGCCGTAATTGTGTGGATCGCCTGCGTTACTTGCTTATTATTGTTGCTACTGTACCCATTATTGTTATGGTTGTCGTTTCGTTATTATTCCCGCTGTCAAGTCTTGTTTGCTGCCGTTATCGTCTTGCTGTCGCTGCTGTAATTAGGGCTGCTGCTGCCCGATTTTTATTCACGACTGATGGCCTTGTTTTGGTGGTGTCGTGAGTTGAATTGATGTTTCGATTATGAGGATTGCCATGTAGAATGAATTGGATGCTTAAACCTTGAGTGACGCCGTGAATTCGCGTGGATGTTTGTAGCACGTTAAACTTGGTGTGTGTATATATATATACTAGCTGTGTCGTGTTATTTCTGCTGCTGTCCATCTTCGAATAGCGTAGTGTGTTGGTTACTGTGCTTGGGCGTGTGTAATCGAGTGTGAATAAAGCATGACCCGTGAGTGGGTCGCGTGTGTGTTGTGTGGGTGTGCGTGAGAGCTGCCGATGTGGGAGTTAGCAAGTGCGTTATGGCCATCAAATTATGGGGCAGAAAAGCGTGGAACACTAGACAATGCAATGCTAACTTAATCAAAGTTTAAGTTGAAGTTTAAGTTAGTGTAGCATCATTTTGGTGACACGTACACAGCATTTTAATATCGTAATGTCCAAATATTAATTAGCGTTGTTGTACAACTTAGTTAATTAAGCGGTGGTGTACAAGGGTTTTCATTTTAATTAATAAATGTTTGTTTTTGGTTATTAGTTACTAGTATGGATCGAAGTTGGATGTATGGAAAGCGTGATTATAATTTCTTGCAAAAGGTTGATGAATTTGTTGATCATGCTATTAAACATCAACGACAACAACGGTCTTCTGAACTTCTCATTTGTCCGTGTAGTGTATGTAACAATCGAAAAAGAGTGATATCTGGAAATGAAATGCGAAATCATATAGTAATGAAAGGCTTCAAACCAGATTATCGGTTGTGGATATGGCACGGAGAAAAAGAGACTAATGTTGATTGTGATCATTTTCAAGTTGATGGTGAGGATTGTAACGTTGTTGAGGCTAATGAGAATATGGAAGACAATGAAACTAATCTACACTATGACAATATGGATAAGATGATGGATGATTTAGAAGATGATTTTGTAGAATGTCCGGAAATTTTTCTGACGTTGGCTAATGATTCGAAGAAGCCGTTGTTTCCTGGTTGCTCTAAGTTCACTCGTTTAACAGCGGTTTTGAAGTTATATACTTTGAAAGCTGGAAATGGATGGAGCGATAAGAGTTTTACCGCTTTACTAGAACTCTTATGTAGTATGTTGCCGGAAGGTAATGAACTCCCCACTAACACTTATCGATGTAAAAAGGTGTTGTGTCCATTGGCCACGAAATATCAAAAAATACATGCTTGTCCAAAGGATTGCATTCTGTACCGCAAAGAATATGGCGACTTGGATGAATGTCCACGATGTAAGGAGTCAAGATACAAACGGAAAGATACTTCTAAAGGTTGCAAGAAAGGTGCTCCAGCGAAAACCTTGTGGTATTTACCAATAATACCAACGTTCGAGCGTTTGTATGCAAATCCTAAGGATGCAGAGTATATGTTGTGGCATCACAAAGAGAGGAATCAAGATGAGAAACTACGACATGTTGCTGATGCTCCTCAATGGAGAACGATCGATAGAACCTTTCCGGAATTTGGCAAAGAGCCTAGAAATTTAAGATTAGGACTTTGTACCGATGGAATCAATCCATTTGGAACTTTAAGTACACAAGCATAGCACTTGGCCGATAATGTTAGTAATTTATAATCTTCCCCCTTGGCTTACAATGAAGAGTAAGTACATTATACTGACAATGTTAATATCTGGTCCTAAACAACCGGGAAATGACATTGATGTTTATCTAGCACCACTTATAGAGGATTTGAAGTTGTTGTGGGATGTTGGAGTGCGGGTGTTTGATGCCGCTGCTGGTTCATGGTTCCAAATGCATGCTATGTTATATTGTACAATTAATGATTTTCCTGCTTATGGAAACCTCTCCGGTTATAGGTTAAAGACGGACAAGGGTTGTCCGGTATGTGGTGATGACACTGAGTCTGACTGGTTAGAGCATAGTGGGAAGTATGCCTACATGGGTTTTCGTCGATTTCTTCCTCCTAATCATCCGTATCGTAAGAAGAAGAAAGCATTTTACGGTAAAACTGAACACCGGTCAGCTCCCTTGATATTGAGTGGAAAAGAGTATCACGCACGAGTTATGAACATCGATACGATGTTTGGAAAGCCGTCTGAAACCTCCACCGATGGTGTATACCATACAAAGAAATCCATCTTTTGGAACCTTCCTTATCGGGAGCATCCGCTTGTTAGGCATTGTATTGATGTCATGCACGCTGAACGAGCGTGTTTGATAGTATCATTGGTACTTTGTTGAATATCCCGAGTAAGACAAAGGATAGCGTAAACTCGCCGACATGACATGGGCTGCTAGGGGTCGGTTCGAGGTTGGCTCGATTGAGAGGGGAAACGCACCTACTTACCCCCTATTTCCACAACTTTGTCGAGAAAAGAGAAAAAAGTTGTATGTGAGTCTTTGAAGAATATGAAGATGCCGCATGGATATTCTTCTAACATAAGCCGACTTGTTTCAATGAAAGACTTAAAGTTAGTGGGACTTAAATCTCATGATTGTCACGCTTTCGGCTACGCTTGCTCCCAAAGAGCTATTCGTTCTGTTTTACCTAAGCATGTGCGACAAGTCATTACAAAACTTTGTCAATTCTTTAGTGCAATCAATGCTAAAGACATCGATCCAAATTCATTGGATGATTTACAAGCTGATGTTATCATGATACTTTGTGAGCTTGAAATGTATTTTCCTATTAGTTTCTTCGATATCATGGTTCACTTGATTATTCACCTTGTGAGAGAAATAAAGCTTTGTGGACCGGTGTTCCAAAGAAGCATGTGGCCGATGGAACGTGAGATGGGGACCTATAAGAGGCGGATGAAGAATCGATATCGTCCTGAAGGTAGTATTATTGAAGCAACTATTGCTTGTGAGACACTTCAATTTTGCCAAGATTACTTGTCGAACATACAACCTATTGGGCTCCCCACGTCACGACATGAAGGAAGACTTCAAGGAAAGGGTACATTAGGTAAGAAGATCATTTCAATTGATCGTGCGTCTTTTGAAAAGGCTCATATGTATGTGTTGCAACATATGACAGAAGTTCATCCGTACTTGAGTGATCACTTAGCGTTACTGAAGAGACAATATCCTCATAAGCATGAGGGATGGTTATTGAGTGAACAAAATCGATGTTTTGCTCAATGGTTCAAAGACAAGGTGATGTTACAGGTGTCAAGCGAGACACATGAGATAAGTGAGAATTTGAGACGGTTAGCAACTCGTCCGAGCGCCAACATCATATCTTATGAAGGGTATGACATCAACGGTTTCTGTTTTTATACAAGTCGTCATCTGTACAATGCAGAATAGTGGAGGTAAGAAACCTGTCGATATTTAGGACGAGGTAAGAAACCTGTCGATCGAACACAGTCTTATTATGGGATCATTGATGATATATGGGAGCTTGATTATGGAGATTTTTGAGTACCCATATTTCGTTGTAAATGGGTTGATTGTGATAAAGGGGTCAAGATTGACGATATGGGATTTATATTGGTTGACTTTAATGTCACTGGATATAACGATGATCCCTTTATTCTTGCATCTCAAGCGAAACAAGTTTTCTACGTCAAAGATCCTTTGGATGATACGTGTTCGATTGTTCGTCATGGTAAAAGACGCATTCTCGGGGTGGATGGTGTTGTGGATGAAGAGGAGTTTGACCAACTTGATGAACATTCTCCTATTTCTACTGAATGTGTAAACGTTCAAATGATACGTGATGAAATTTATTTGCGTGAAGATCATAACGAGGGTATATGGTTTGATAACTTAAAATAGAACTTAAGGTAGTATTGCTTATGAATTAAATATGAACACTAATAATTTTCTTTACCATCATTATTCTATGCAGCGTGATTATTTAACATATATATTTTATTTGTAAAGTTAACAATTAATATATTGCTTATATTGTCCTTATATGTGCTAATTCGTTATGTTTTATTTGTTTTAGGTGTCCAAGATGAGCGTAAATCAAGGTGAAAGCAGTCGTTCGGTGCAAAATAAGAGAGGTGTGACAACCGGGAAGAACTTGAGAAGGATGAATCCAGATAACTTGCAAATTGATTTTGGCGATAATGGTCAACCGACTGGATCAAACCGTCCATATTTTGTGTCTGATTTGGGAGTTATGGCTCGAAATGTGAAGATTACATACAAGAGCTGGAATGAAGTACCAAAGGGAGAAAAAGAAACGATTTGGAAAGAGGCTAAGGTTCGTATATTACATACTAGTCGGCTTAATTAGATTTTATAAAATAGATTTTATGAAATTATGACGTGCTTGATTTTATTATCGACGACAAGTAAATAATTCCCGTACATGGGTAGGGAGAAAGAAAACGTTGATCTCAGGAAACAACGGTGAGGGTGAGAAAAGCAATATTTGAGCTGAGAAAGTTATAGTCCTAATTTCTGGTTTTCATGATACACACACACACACACACACCTCTTTTAAATCAACACTCAAAACCTTCTCTTTTTAGTCCCTCAAAATCAGAAACTTTTCTATGGCTACAGCAACTGCAAGTGCAAAACAGAAACTTTTGTTCGACCTGTGTTGGTCGTGCATAGGCTCGAAGTTCTTGTCATTGTCTTCTTTGTCCGAATCGCTTTATCGCGTGCTCTGGTTGGTTCTTTGTCATTATGCGCTTGAAATGTCGTGTGTCGTCATTTACTTGCTCGTTGTTGTCGCTCTTTGCTCTGTTGTTATTTGTTGTTATTGTCATTTGTTGTTATATCTTTGTTGTGTTGTTTCTTCTTTGCTCGTTATCTCGTTGTACTGTTGTGTGTTGTGTGAAAGTGTGTTATGCATGATATATCAAGGGTGTGTGTGTTGAGTTGGGTTCGAATGCGAGTTTGTGTTAAGTCGTGTTTGCATGTAAGTCCGTGTGTTTTGGTCACGGTGTATTTACCATTGTTGATGCCCTCATTGATCCGTTGTTGATGATTTATTCCCGTACATGGATAGGGAGAAAGAAAACGTTGATCTCAGGAAACAACGGTGAGGGTGAGAAAAGCAATATTTGAGCTGAAAAAGTTATAGTCCTAATTTCTGGTTTTCATGATACACACACACACACACACACACCTCTTTTAAATCAACACTCAAAACCTTCTCTTTTTAGTCCCTCAAAATCAGAAACTTTTGTATGGCTACAGCAACTGCAAGTGCAACGACGTCGTTTGCAGGAGCAAAAACAGGCATCAGAAATGCAGTTTTCTCAAACCCTATCATTTCTGTAGCGCCTGGTTTTAGGCCCAACAAATTAAAATCTCTCAATTATTATGACGTGCTTGATTTTATTATGTAGAAAACATGGAAGCTTGATGACAACAGAGAGGAGATAGTTCTAAAGATTGTGGGGAAGGCATTCAAGGAGTTTAAGTCAAGATTAACACGAACATATATTACCAAAACCATCAAATTGAAGGAAGGAACACAGGTTTGCGATGATCCAACTGGTAAATATGTTCAAATCACAAAAGATGTTTGGGAAGAATTTAAAAAACAACGCAAGGAGGAAAGTTTCTTGGTAAGTATTATAAATTAGAAATTTCAACATATTTTGTCTTTTAGTAATTATTTTTATAGTGATATCATTGTATGGTTTAACTAATTATAGGTGAAAAGCGCGAAGGCTCGAGAGTCCCAGAAAATGAACGAGTATCCGCATTATATGGGAAGAGCCGGATATGCAGGGAAGAAAGAACAATGGCTTAAAGAAGAGCTTGCATTCGAAGTTGCACGGGAAGATGTGGAGAATGCTGATTCAAATCCCACTATTACCGAAGAATCGATTAGCTCAGTTACTAGTCGGCTTAACAATCGAGCTTTTAGGTGGGTCAAAGGACATACCCCATCTTCGGGTGCTCCTCCACCTAAAACGAAGAAAGTGATCGACGTAGTTGTAAGTTTTTTTTGTGTTTTGATTATTAGCAACGTAATATGTAAATTTATTTTTCTTTTCCCTTTTTGTGTGTTTGTTAAGTACTATTTAACTTTTAAATTGTGTTCTTCTTATGAAAATAGGATCACTGGAATGAAAAGGAGAAAAAAGGCGAGTATGTTCCTTCAAGACTTGATGATGCGTTAGTAAGAGCAACGGGGAAACCCGATCACAACGGCCGTGTAAGAGGAGCTGGTAGTGGACTTGGTATCCGATCATATTTTGGAAAGCCGCCAAGTCGGGCTGGAAGAGTATATACCGATGATGATATCAATTTACTTATTGAGAAGGTAAAAAGGGAGACAATTGAGGAGGTAAAATCAGAAACTAAAAGAGAAACTATCGAGGAGGTTAATATAATGATGGAGAAAAATGGGCGGAAATGATGGCAAAGATGTCTAATTTAGATGGTGGCATTGAACGTCCATTGGATTTATTACCATCATGTCGACAAGATCCTAAAAGTTGTCACGATTCTACTCATTCTGTTGACCCTTTCGTTAGTTTAAAGGTAACATTCTTAACTAATATTACATTTTTTGGTATTATAATTGAAAATGTGCATTTTTATCGCTAATGTGGTAAAAATATTAGATATGTTTTGTGATACTATCTTTGATAATTGTAGAAACCTGCTCCTTGTCGGCTTATGGCGCATTTGAACAATGAAATAATTGTTGTTGCTGTGGGAATCGTTTCTCCATGGGTAGAAGGTAAAATGGTGCACAATAATTCAATAAACAATTAGCCGTGGAGAATGTCCATGTTTGCATTTGCAATGTCATTCGAGCCGACGTATTTCTTCCATTGCCATGAAATGGATTCACAACTGTTGGTGAAGTAGCTGGTAGTTATGCACAATGGTCTAAATTGTTGATTGAATTAGATCATGATGAGGTAAACACATAAGTTTGATTTTAGTTCATAAACTATAACCATTGTCTTTTTATTTTCTTTTCGTACTAATATTTTTGCTTACTTATAGGTTGTCAAAAATAATTATATTTATTAATCATCAATTTTATTATATATTTTTTTAAGATCAACACTGGAAAGTTGAAGAGAAAAAGTAAGATGAAAGACACGAAGGAGTCGGCCGCTAATAAGCATCCAAAGAAAGTAAGTGTCATACGTTTATACATAGGTAGATAAACCTTATTTTCTTAGTGTATTATGATAATTTAATTGTTTGTTGCTTTAAAGGCCAAATCTGATGAATTGGTCAAGGATAACAAATTGACTCAAGGTGTTGAAGGATGTAGCGGTATGCCCCTAAGTAGGGAAGAGGTTGCAAAATTGAGTCATTATTGTTGCACCTTAGAAACAAAGCTGTGTTCCTTGGCTAAAGATGATACAATCAAAATTTCGATCGATCCTTCAGTTTTTAGTTACCAAAAAAAGGAAGCAAAAAAATTAGATAACATTGATTGCCATTTGACTGTGCTCGAGATTAGAGAAATGTTGAGAAATCAATGGTTAAATGTTGTTACACTTCAAGTTTGGGGAAGGTACGTAAAAACAGCAATTATTGTATTTAACTCACTAAATTCATATTCGTCATTAATATAAAGCGTACGTATTTTATGCTAAATTTGTATTTTAATTGTAGTTTTATGTATCAATATGCTTGCCAAATCAAAGTGGACAAAGATGTTGGATTCATGTACCCTGTGCAACTTGTAAAGTACATGCATAATCCGCGAGAATGTGAAGAATACATTGCATATGTCTTGAAGGCTCAAGAAACAAAGAAGTACATCATGGGTGCATTTTATGAAGGGTAAATTTTGTTTCTTTTATTACTTAAGTAATTTTATAATATTTCTTATGTGTGTCCATAATTATAATGTCAAATGCATGCATAGGGACCATTGGATGTTGATTGTTGCTTGCTTGAGATTGAATGCAATGTATATTTTGGACTCGCAACAAAGTCGTTCGAAGAAACTTGACATAAAAGGACGGCTAAACGGAGCTTGGTTACTACATCGTGTTCAAGGTGGAAAACGCAATTTTGGTAAACCTAGTAAACTCGATATAAAAGTTATCAAGGTAAGTAAGATGTATACTTGTTTAAAATTTGAACAATGTACTTTAATTTATGATCATGGATTAATGTATGTTGTATATTTTGTATTGATATGATTTTTTTGCATAAATGCTAGTGCGCCCAACAACCCAAAGGTTACGAGTGTGGTTATTATGTTATGAAATGGATATATAATATAATCTTTTACTACTCGGCGGGAAATGAGTATGATTTTGAGAAGGTATAATCATCTTATATATATAAAGTTGATTATTATAATTTAGAGTCTATTTTAATTCATATTCTTACGACACTTTGATTTTATTTTGTGATATCTAGTTTATTGCAGATTTGACTATATCACTTGACGATATGAACGAGATGAAAGAAGTTTGGGCAAACAAATGTATAGAGAACATGTAGTGTTGGTTAGTCATTAATTCTTTTCAATTGTGTCGTCTTCATTCCTCCACCAAATTCAGCCATTTTCGTTTATTCTAGGGTTTGTAAGAGTAAGTTTTGGTATGCTTTTGTAGTTAAAATTCTCGGTATATAGGAGTGATTGTGGGTGTTTTTGTTGTGTTTTTGGGTGTGTAGAAGCCTTGTTCTTGGAGGAACCTCTTTGAGTGGAATCACATCTTCCTTGGCTAGCTTTCTTCTTCCTCTACACAAGGTAAGGGTAAAGCCTTACTTAGCTCTTGTGTGAAAATGTGTGTATGAATTATGTATGTATGTATGTATGTATGTGAATTATGTATGTATGTATGTGTGTACAAGTTTGGATAGGCATGGTTGAGGGGTATGTAGGTGTAGATGTGGAGTAATCGAACGTGATGTATGGGTGTGCCATGCTAACGAGTAGTAGATGTTATAATCGAATTTTAGATGCGTTTGGGAACGCCAAATGGGCTATCACCGTAGTGAAAGAATCTTGTGTTGTCGTGTAATTGCCCACGTTTGTCTGTAGATTAAGGCTCGTGTTAATCTTTGAAAATTTGCTACCGCCCACTAACTCATTTTGGTCTCTTTTATTAGTGTTATGGCCGTGGTATTTGCCGTGTAAGGCCACCGTTAAGGGCCGTGTGTTGCTGATGTTCAGCCGGGTAACTTTCTGTTGTGGCTGCTTTGTATTTCGGCTATGGGTCGCCATTGTTGAAATTTTGAGCCGTGGTCGCCGCCATGGGGTGTCCGCAAGCAGGGTCTGTCGAGTGGTGTATTGACGAGTCAGGGGCTGCTACGTTGCTGTGGTAAATTGTTGAGTCGTGGTTATATTGTCATGGCGTTCTTTGTTGTCGTAAAGGTCATTGCAGTGATCTAGGCCGCCCACACGAAATCTCGAGGGTCATTCTTTGCCTTTCTCTCTCTGACCGGGTGATGCGTTCGGGTGGGTTATTTATAGTCACTGTGTGTCGTAAACGAATACATAAGCCGAGGAACGCTTTGAACTCAAGTGACGTTACATGTACTCGTTGAACTTGTGTACAATTGTGAATGTCGAATTGAATGGTATATGTGTGAATGTGAGTGACTAGTATTCCCCTAGATGTTTCCCCAAGTTACCACATTTATATTAAAATGGACGTTTTATATATATATATGATCATTGGACCCCGGCCCTAAATGTGTATTGAGTGTGATTGTGTTTTCTAATCACAATGATCTTTAGACATAATGTTTTATATATACGATGTAGCTGTGTATTTCGTGTGAATGTGTTTTACACATACATCTTCACGTGACGATATTTTCATTTTGTGTTTCTAGGTGGTTTTGAGAAGATCAACAACGGGAAGTTGCTAATAAGTTCGATCTCATGGAGTTATCGATTAGAGAAGTGTTGTAGTGTATGTATGTTTGCAAATTATTGTTGTGTTTTATATTTATTTGGAGTAAACTTAGAATTTTTATGTTGGATGTGTTGTTGGTTGCATGCACATTCGAAATGAATTTTATATATCGTGTCGTTGTTGGATATATTGTTGTTGGATGTGTTGTTGTTGGATGTTGTTGTGGGATACAATGTGGTGTATATGTGTTGTCGGATGTGGTACGTGCAGGAACGTACTCATATGTGGATCGTCAAATTTAGACGAGGTGGATCGTCAAATTTAGACGAGGTCATGCCGAAATTTTTTCGTATTAAAAAAAATAATAATAACATACAGTGGCGGTTGTAGCTTAAAACCGCCACTAAAAGTCTAAAATATGTCTCTTTAAAAGTGACTTTTAGTGGCGGTTCTAAGCTACAACCGCCACTAAAAGTCTAAAATATGGCTCTGATGAACAACTTTTAGTGGCGGTTGTAGCTTAGAACCGCCACTAAAAGTGCCACTAAAAGTGACTTTTAGTGGCCGTTCTAAGCTACAACCGCCACTAAAAGTTGTTCATCGAGCCATATTTTAGACTTTTAGTGGCGGTTGTAGCTTAGAACCGCCACTAAAGTCACTTTTTAGTGGCGATTCTAAGCTACAACCGCCACTAAAAGTTGTTCATCGAGCCATATTTTAGACTTTTAGTGGCGGTTCTAAGCTACAACCGCCACTAAAAGTGAGGCCTTTTGGTGGCGATTTTTACAACCGCCACTAAAACTATACGACCCCCACATAGACGTCGCTTCAAAATCGCCACTAAAAGCTATTTACAACCGCCACTAAAAGGTGTTTTTCTACTAGTGATCACATCTTGACCCGTTTCCGTCCCGCTTATGTCACCTGCAAGTGGATCACAACAAAGAACAACCTCGAGAGGGTCCCTAGCAAGGACCTTCGGTAAGTTCTCAACAACACCAGCATCCACAACATCTATAGAAAAGACAGATTCCTCGAACATAGGGTGCTTCAAACCTTTGGATAAGTTAAAAGAAATCGAATCACCTCCAACATCCAACGTCAACTTTCCGTTCTTGACATCAATGACTGCACCAGCAGTGTGCAAGAAAGGCCGACCCAAAATGATAGGAATTTGGGAGTACTCGGCCATGTCAAGAACGACGAAGTCAACGGGGATGAAAAATTTTCCAACTTGACAGGAACGTCCTCCAAAACACCTAGAGGGCGTTTGACAGAATGATCCGCAATTTGAAGCGTGATGTTTATAACTTTCAAAGGCCCCATGTTAAGCTTCTCGCACACCGAGTAAGGTATGACGCTCACGCTTGCACCTAAATCACAAAGAGCGTTATCAATAGAAACAATGCCTAAAGTGCAAGGAATAGAGAAGCTACCTGGATATTTCAATTCAGAGGGAGACTGGTTTTGTGAAAGTGCTCTGCATTCAGCAGTAAAAGCCACAGTCTCGACCTCATTGAAAGATCGTTTACGGTTGAGGATGTCTTTTAAAAATTTGGCATAAGCGGGAACTTGCGTGACAAGCTCGGTAAAAGGAACCGTTACCGTCAAATCCTTCACAACTTCCATAAACTTGCCAAATTATGAATCAAGTTTAGGCTTTACCACTCGGCTTGGGAATGGCAATCGGATCTTGATCGGCGGCTCCACCGGCTTGGCTTGAGCTTTGTTCTGCTCCTTGTCTTGCTTCACGGCCACCTTGGGCTCCACCGGCTTGGCTTGACCCTCTAAGCTCGGCAGCCTTGGGCTGCCCACCACTCACGGTATCACCACTGGCCACGGTAGTCCCCTTGCTCACATCACCTGCAAAACCATTACGTGTAACATGCATATCATTAGGGAAAGGACTAGGGTCTACCTCACTTACCACCTTTGCGGGTGGTGCATCGAGGTCGGTCATAGGCGGTGCGTCATAAGGAGTACCGCTCCGAAGTGTAATAGCATTCACGGACTCGTGAGGTTAGCGAGGTTGAGACGGGAGCGCTCCTTGCGGTCTCGTGTTGCTTGACGATGCTAGTTGAGCAAGTTGATTGCCGACCGTCTTATTGTGTGCAATTAAGGATTGAATTGTGGCATCCTTAGCTTGCGAGTCCTTCTCTAACTTAGCAATGACCGCCTCTTGGTTCTTTTGCATTTGGATCGTCATGGCCCGCATCTCGGCCATGGGATCGGAGGCGGGTGGAGGAGCAGCGGGTGCTTGAAATGGTGGGCTATTAAAGCCTGGTGGATTGTATAGTCGTGGAGCATTGTTGTTGTAGGGAACAAAGTTTTGTGGGCTGTTTAGGATGCTGGTCGGGAAGTTTCGTGAAGTTTCGTTAAGTTTCGTGGTGTTTCGAGTTTGTTTCATGCCGTTTCGGTTGCGCACGAGCCTCGTTTCAATGTTTGAAGGTGTCCCAGGACCTTGGGATGGAGTGTGAAGCTCATGTACTCAATTTTAATCTCGTCCCTATGCCTTGGGACGACCTAGGCCTTGTCCCTACACCTTGGGACGACAAGGAAGCAAAATAAAGCTAAGTACAAGAAGTGCCAAAAATGAAGTGAAGACTGTAACCCACGGGATGTGCTTCCCGTAGCTCAGGATGCTGTTTGCATAGTGGTCTCGGACAGGACAGGTGTCCCGGAGCCCAGGGACGGCTCCCGACTCCTCGTGTGCTTAAATTACTTCGTCTATTTGAAGGGGTTTTACATTATATTTTCGTCTGATCTTTTTACATTGTTTTTATAACATTTCAAAGTTCATTCTCAAGAAAACTTAGGGTTCATACTTTTCTACTTTTGTAATTTCAATTCCCGACTCGGTTTATGCTAGTTTTGATCATCTATTTCGGTTTTGTTGCTTGAAATCATCTTTTCCCCTTGCTATTTTCTGATTGATATTGTAATTCTCTACTCCCTTTTCATTATCATTTCATTATATATCATTGTTGATCATGTCTTTCGTTATTTCCCTGGCTTTTGTTGTTGAATTCGCTATGTGTGAGTAGTTTCTTATCTAGGGAGAAAGGGTGATCATGGGTGAGTAGTCTAGGATGTTTTTGGTGATGGTTTGACTAGGGTTTTGCATGTGTCTTTGGTTATCTTGTTTGTATGTGTTTGTTGATTCTTTGGCTAAGGATTAGTGAGCGTTTAGCACCCTTAAACTTAAGAACGAAAGCCTAGTTTAAGGTAGGGCATGAGACTAACCATTAGGACCCTCGGTAGTAAGTAGCGAAAGCCCGTTACCGACACCTAGAGGACGCTTAGGACCGAGAGGTCGAGCCTATTCCTTAGCACATGTGATTTCCGACTCTTTTCTGTCACCATCCTTAGTCCTAGCTTTACCTATGCTATCCCCGACTCCCTAGACCTTTCTCTTATAAGTTTAAACCCTTACCTTTTCGCTCTAGCTTTAGTAAACCTCAACTACTCGAACCAAGACTAGAATCACTTCTAAATAACCAACATTGCGACCATCTCCCTGTGGATACGATCCCGACTTGCCCTAGCTACACTAGTGTTTGTCCGGTATTATTTTTGATAAGGTGACGGGATTAAGCCTATCAGACCCATGTGTGGGTACTAAACCTAGGAAGAAAGGTTGTGACGAGAGGTGTCTTTCTTGTGTGGAAAACTTGTGCGAATAGGTCGTGCATGGGGGGGGTATATAGGAGAATAGCCGAGAGAAACTAGGAAACTCGGAACTAGAACCAAGCCTTGAAACCGCATAGCATGTGGCGGTTTGTGGGTGAAACCGCATAGAGCCATGCGGTTTGGTGCCCTGGTTTTAACTCCGTGATATCGTATTTCCTTAATCCGGTTTGAGAATATTTCGCAAACATACAGTATAATCCTTGACTTGCACGTCAAGAAGGCTGTATGGAGGGCTCTCCAAGATATTTTGAGGGTTGAGGGCTTTGGAGTGAGGGCCAAAGGCGGGTTTGGGCTCGGTTCTGGGCCCGAGACCCGAAAATGTGAAAAGGGTGTATTTTGTAGTATTTTGTGAAATGAGATAACCCGTGAGGCTATTTTTTGTGTAAGAGGGGGCTAAAGGGAGAATTTAGCCACCGGGCCTAAATTTAGGAATTTAGGAATGCTGAATTGGACCTTGTTAATGTAAAAGGACCAATTGTAATGCAAATGCGAAGCTCATGCCAGATGAAGCAGGACGCGGACCAAGCTAGACTCTAAATGGACAAAATGAACATTTATTTAAGCATGACGTGAAGCGACCTAAATCATTTAACATTTCAAAACGATTCAAAATGAATTCGACATAGTTAGAACCGTTTACGTCAACGTTAAAACATACATAGTAAAAGTCCGAGTTACATCACAGGGTTTGGTTTGGGAGGGTACGGATATGGGTATCCACAGAACCCCCAGTTTGACTGAGCTCGGACTAGAGCGTTAGTCAAACTCTACGACCATATCCGGACCATTACAGTCTCGATATCGTCAGCGGAACGAAGCATCTGCGCATTGTGAGGGCCTGCCGGCCTGCTAAGTGTCTTTGTATACTTGTTGCTATTGTGTAATGTCGTATTGTGATGTTTGCTTAGTGCGGTATATGCTTAGTGCCGTTGCGTAGCGTTGTGTTGTCATATTTGCTTATTGCTGATGTTGTGTTCGTGTCGAGTCTCGCCATGGAGCGCAGGTGTTAAGTGTATGGTCTCGTCAAAGAGTGCATGTGCTAAAGTGTAATTGTATAGGAGTGCATATGTAGCTGTAATTGTCTGGTCTCGCACAGGAGCGCATGTGTAGTTGTGTAATGCTTGTGTATGAATGTGCATGTTTGAATGTGTTTTGTAGAATGCTTGCGCTTGAACTCGCCGAGGAGCGTTTATGTAGTTGTCGTTATGTGTAGTTGTTAATGTTGCTTGGCCTCGCCGAGGAGTGCTTTGTGCTTGTGCTTGGTCTCGTGGAAGAGTGTAGGTGTTTCGTCTCGTAAAGAGTGCAGGTGCTTCGTCTCGTAAAAATCTGCAGTGCTTAGTCTCGATTGCTTCGTCTCGTAAAAGTCACTTGAGGAGTATCTTTGAGTCGGGAATTATCGTCCGAGGAAAGTGTATGTGCTCGTGTATAGTGCTTGTAGTTGTATAGTGTTGATGCTGATGCGGATGCTTTGTGTTTATGTTCCGCTGGGGGAGTGGAAGGATTATCCATTCAGGATGCTTTGTAGGTTTGCTTCTTAAGGGTAATTCACTAGGGGAGTGCTAGTCCGCCGGGGAAGAATGTATATGTATGGTCTCGCCGATGAGCGTAGGTGTAGTTGTAGTTGTGTGTTCAGTGCAGATGTTCGTGTAGAATGTTTGTGTTTGGACTCGTTGGGGAGTGTATGTGTAAATGTTATTGTGTGCGTTGGTTTTCTGCTGGGGAATATGATGTTTAGAGGGGAATCGCGAGGAGCGTACGTGTTTTTGTAATTGCTTTGCCTTGAGACTTGTTGTGGAGTGTTGATGCTTTAAGGACTCCTTTGGGGATACCTGTATAAGTGTGTGGACTTCATGGGGAGGAATTAGTACTCCGTAGGGATGTGTAAAAGAGGTGAGGACTCGTGAAGAGTGTTCGTGCTTCTGCTTCTGTACCGTATATCAAATGCTTAATATACGCGTATGGCAGACTGTAGGTGACGCCTTAACCAAGGCATAGCTGGATGTGCTAGCGCATGTGGCGGACTTTAGGTGACGCCTTAACCATGAAAGCTTGCGCGTACGAAGAAAAATACTTAGGCTTGACGAGCCCAATATAGAGAAACAACGTGGAACAAAACACGCCTCAGAAATTGCCTTGTTGACTAGTGATTCTTCCGGGGAATCTCTTATCAATTGGCGACTTCAAGCGCGAACTCATTCGCACATGTCGCGGCTTCAAATCCGGAATAATTCGAATTCTGCGATTGTCTTCCGAAATCTTCATTTTCGCCTGCTTTGACCATGAGACGTGGTATCTGGTGATTCGTTTGGATTCACGTGATACTCATCTCTCTCGGACTTGGGGTGTAGGTGCTTGTAGGGCTGAGCACGGATCGGATATCCGATCCGATTAGTCTCTTCGGATCGGATATCCGATCCAAATTTATCATATTTTCAGTATCCGATATCCGATCCGAACATCATCGGATATCCGATTTTTGATATCCGAAAATTTCGGATCGGATATCCAAATATCCAATGTTTGATCCGAAATAAATTTCATACCAATTAATTTAATTTACCTGAAATTAAAAATAAATTTTTGGAGTATGTTACAATGTAATTACACTCAAAACACCCCTATATACACACCAATTTAAGCAACCCATTTATTAGGGTGATTAATCTAGTATTTTATGGAGTAAAACACAAACAGTAAATCAAAATACTAGTATAAGATCCCTCAAAAAAAAAAATACTAGTATAAGAAATTACATTTAATAATATAAAACTGAATAATGTAAATACAAAATATTGTATTATAATCTACCACTAGATCTAAACATTTCAAACCTAAGGCTTCACCCTTCTAAACTCCTCCATCCACTGCATTGGACAAACACGTGAAATAAATAATCGAAAACTCGGGTTGAAGAATGAATCAGAATCAAAGTTTCTTGTTTACAAATACACCTCTTCATATCTAGTTTTAGGTGTTTAGAGGAGACAAATGTTTAAAATGAAATATGAATGTAAGAATAATTATGAAGAAGGAAGTAAAATAGAATATGAAAGATGAAAATTATACTTGTAGAAGATGAATCATACGGAGTAAGATGAAAATGTGGGAGTTAGGTTAAAAGGGATTTGGTAAAAGGAAAGTGAATGAATAAGTGATATGGAGTAAGATGAAAATATGGGAGTTAGGCTGACTCTTTGCCCTTATACATCCAATTTCCAAGGACTGAACTAGGCCAAGCCCACTTGCAAAAAATATTACAAACAATTTAATTCATTTCGGATCGGATCGGATATCCGAATTATTTTCTCGTGATATCCGTATCCGATCCGATATCCGAAATTTTCGGATACGGATATCCGATCCGAAATATTTTTCGGATCGGATATCCAAATTTTCGGATCGGATTCGAATCGGATGTCGGATCGGTTCGGATATTTGGATATTTTGCTCAGCCCTAGGTGCTTGGACTCATGTAGTAGTGGCTTGATGTTTGGACGTACGTTCGGGTGTTCGTTGTTTGCTGCATACATGAAAGTGTTATGCTTTTAGTGTGCATGCTCTTGTTTGTAGCGGTTCTGGAGGTGTCGCTCAATCGTATATGTTCGTGTTGATGTGGATATTTATGGCAAGGGTGTTTTCAAAAATGCAAAAAATTATCCCATTTTCGTGATTGAGGATGGGTGTATGTGAGCCCCCAGTTTGACTGAGTTATAATGTATAACGATAGTCAAACTATGTGAACAAGGCTGTTATTGTGTTAGGATAAGGGTGTTTTTGGATTACCTCGAGTTTGACTAAGTTTTGTATGAAAACTAAGTCAAAGTGTAGTGGATGATGTACTTGGAGAAGGAGTTTTTGGGTTACCCCCTCGAGTTTGACTAAGTTTTGAATGAAAACTGAGTCAAAGTGAAGTGCAGGATGTGCATTGGGAGGAGGAGTTTTTGGATTACCCCCTCGAGTTTGACTAAGTTTTGGATGAAAACTGAGTCAAAGTGTAATGGGATGTGCATTAGGAGGAGGAGTTTTTGGATTACCCCCTCGAGTTTGTCTCAGTTTGGTTGAAACATGAGGCAAAATGAAGAGTATGGTGTTTGGTTTTGAAATTCCTCCGTAGTTTGGCTTAATTTGATTGAAATTAAGGCAAAATGGAGAAGAACGCGCTTGTCGAACTTGAAGTTGCTTTTGTCGTCTTTCGCTTCCGTGCTGTGTTGTGCTTCCGTGGACCTGCTTAGTTAGTAAGCTTGGATTTGAAAGTGAAATGATTCTCGATTGGGATGTTTGGATTAAAATACTTTTGTTGAAAAATCATTTTTGTGAAAGATTCATTTTAGTTGTCGAAATGAGCTCTAAAAAAGAACACTTGAAATGTCGGTTGTAAGTGTGTGTCGTAAGATGTGTCATTAGGGTTCATGCAAGATGAAAGAGTGTTAGAGTTGTGAGGACCGTGGAGGGTCACTTGGGTGTGAAGGTTGAAAAGCCCCCAGCTGTCGGCGGAGTCTCATTTTTGAGAGGAATGCAAAGTGTTTTGATTGTGGTTGTCTCGAATGACAACCCAAAGTGGGTGGTTGATTCGGTTGTGCTTTGTGTAAGCTGCTTACGTATCCACGAATGTGGAATCAAACCGGCGTAGTTCGATAGTGTTTTCGCTCAAAATGGGTTAACTCGAGTACCGAGTTAAATTCGAGAAAATGCTTTTGCTCAAAATGTGTTAAATCGAGTCCTGAGTTAAATTCGAAGAAATGTTTTTTCTCAAAGTATGTTAACTCGAGTGGTGAGTTAAATTTTGGGAAAGCTTGGACTTCGAAGATTCGAGATGCATTTCAAAGATTTGAGATGCATTTTCGAAAGATACATTTTGCTCATGCAAAAGTGAAGTGCAAAAGTGCTTTTATATTAACTCGAGCGTTGAGTTAATTTTGAAAGGTGATTAGCATGTTTGAAAAAGTGTTTCGCCCCGTGGGAGCGTTTTCGTAACTGAAAAGTTTTGAAAGGAGCGGTTTAAATGTCGCTAAATTGTTTGATTAGAAGAGAATTGACTCGATGTGTGAGTCAATGTTTATGGGATGCTTAAAATAATGCCGAAAAGTTTGAAAAACAAAGACGAATCGTATGCGTGACTCGAGACTCGACGGTTGCATGGATGTCACATTCGGGAACACGTGCGTTGTTGGAGCCCCCGGTGGTGCTTTCTTGCCTGCGGTGGGATGTCGTTGTTCCTGCAAAACAGAGTTAGACCAAAAAGCAGAGTACTACTCCTAAGTCTTAGGACGATTTTGCCTCGACGCATTTGTTTTAGACGCCTCGATAAAGAAACAGTTTGCCTTTGAATTTTGTGAATTTTTGTGGACACGTCCTTAGCTTGGTGAGCTTTGGACGGAGGAATGTTTTGTGGATTTTTGTAAAAGGTTGGTTGAACTCGAAAGAGCGGCCTACGTATCCGTGGGTACGGAATCAAACCTAGCGTAGTTCCGAAGAGCACGTTTGAGGGCATGCCGGCCCGGAAGTTGTGTTTGTTTTGTACAAAGGTGCGTGTTTAAGGACCCGCCGGTCCGAGAGGTGTGTTTTGTAGAAAGGTGCGTGTTTGAGGACCCGCCGGTCCATGAAGTGTGTTATGTGTTTAACCTCGATACATTGCATCCTAAGGGTGGGTTCTCCTCAGTCGATCAAGGCTGTTTGTTGCTTCTGTCGAGTCTTCAATTTGGACTTACAAAGACTTGGCCACTTGTTTCTGGGCTTCGGTACTTCTTGCCCTTGGGGCTTCGGCCCCTTACTTATTGATTTCTAAGCTTTTTGACTTCTAAGCTTTTTGCTTAGTTGTTTTGCGCCTTATTTCGGAGTTTTGAGAAATTTGCTTTTTGGTGATTTGAGAATATCTCATGCCCTGTGTGGCTTGGGCTTGAGCTCGGACCTTGCTAAACTCTGTGACTCGGTGGTCGCTTGTGATCGTGTGTCTATCACGCCGGGCTCCTTTGACAAGTTCGTTTGCTTATTAGGCACGCGATCGAGTACGCGGAGGGCGATCCAGGAATACTCGTACCTCTGGTCATGATCAAATTCATGATCACTGTGGAGCTCCAAATTAATGGATCCTCCTCCAAAAGCAGCGGAGTAGTAGACCACAAGCAGACTAGCGAACCTTAGGTGTTTAGTCGTCGGAAGCTTTCTTGTCTTTGTGTCTTTGTTGTCTTGAACCTTTGTACCCGGCCTAGACCTCCTTTGGATAGCTACTCCTAGCTAGGATGCAATGTATGTTGCTGGAGAATGAATTTTGTGGGTAAAAAGGAAGCTGAGTGAGAAACAAACTTATTCCTTTATCGATTCGCTAAAGTATCATACGTCGAAGACTCGGTTGTCCTAGACTAAAGAAGATTGACTCAATGCTAAAAAAAGGACTCGACCCATATTGAAAAGACTCGAGCTGCTTGATGAGATCTGCGAGATCGTCGGTGGCGCCTTGATGGATACTTCGCTGGATGCCCGAAACGCACATGTCTCAGATGTGGTTGATGTTCGCGTCGGGACTCGTTTCATGTATACGTAGATACTTTGGTTTCGCAAAAGTTTTGTTTTCGGCGAAAAGCAGGATGTTTTGTTGAGCAAAAATGCGTTGTCACATTTTGGCTCGATGTGAAAGGTGTTTTGAAATCGAATACGATAGGCCCGTGTTAGGGGTTTGTCGTTATAGGCTTGTCGTTGGATTACGATGAAAATGTGAGTCGATTCGGAGTAGCGATAGACTATCGAATCGAGGATGTTCGAAAATGTGATGAAGACGGTTATGCTCGTTTTCATACATTTGGTTTTGAAAGAGGGTTAGATCGAAGCGGTTGTGCGCCACCTCGTCTAATCGTGAAGAAATCGTGAGATGATGCGAGTTCATTCCCAGAGAGATGTTTAGATTAAAATGGCGGTAGGCCATTTGAACGGTGGATTTCAAAAATGTTTATTCTGAAAGAGGTGTTAAACGACCGTGAGCCGCTAGATTTGTTTTCGAGAAGAGGTCCGCGAGAATGGGTTATCACTCTCGGGTTTGAAAATGCTTGGCAATAAATGGGTTACAATGACCGTGAGTCATGTAATTCATTTATGTTTTGGGATGTCACGAGAATAAAATGATTACTCTCGGGTGTTTTGAAGAGACTATTTGTCTAGATCAAACCGTCATGACTATGGGCCATTCGGTTCGAAGGAAGGATTTTTGAAAAAGGTTATTTAAAAAATGTGATGAGGATTTTGTGAAAGTAGTTTGTCGTGCTTTGACAAAATGTTTGAAAGAGGTTTGAGCTAGAGACGCGTTGACACGTTTCTGACTCGATGTTTGAAGAGTGTGATTGGCCCAAGTTAACGGTATGTCGTTGTGGGCCGGTTGTAGATTGTGATGGGATTGCTTGGAGTGAACCTGTGATAGTGATAAGCTAGTTAGGTCGAAGGTGTTGAGGTGGGGTGTAGACGGTTTCACACATCCACACTTTTAAAAGGAATTGGGCCAAGACGGTTACGAATCATTTGGTCCGATGAAAATCCACGAGATTGGGCTTGACCATTCTCGGGTTTTGTTTGCTTGTAAAAAGATGATGTTTGCTGAACCGAGTTGACTTTGGGTCGTTTGGCCCAAAGAGATTTGTGAAGTACTTCATTTGAAAACTTGAGAAAGCCGGAGGCCGTATAGAGTCCAACAAGAATGTTATACAATTCTTGGGCTTGGGTTTGTGAAAGTGTTCTGCTAGGAATTGGCGTACGATGACCGTAAGTCATGTAATCCATTGACTTTTTGAAAGGTCTCGGAAAAGTAGTGATTATTCCCGGGCGGTTGAAAAGATTTGCGATTGGGTCGAATCAAACTAGGTATAGACTAGTTGATTTGACACAGAAATTTTGAAAAATATTATTTCAAAAATGTGAAGGGCCGCGAGCCGCTCAGAATGAATAAAAGTCTCCAAGAATGCGACGAGATTCTTGGGTTTTGCTTTATGAAAATGCTTTGAGATGAATGGTTTACGATGGCCGAGGGCCATGTAATCCACTCGTGCTTTGAAAAGATTCGGGAAGGTGGTGATTATTCCCGAGTGATTTGTGAAGAATGCTTAGTGGGTTGAATCGAAATAGTGGAGGACTATTTGGTTCGACCCAGAACTTCGAAAAGTGTTTATTTCGAAGTTGAGAGAATTTTGAAACGCGATTATTTCAAAATGAAAGAATTGTGCTTGTTTTGTAGTATAGTTTGTTTCAAAAATGAGAATGTCGTTGTTTGTTTTGTAAAAGTGTGAAACTTTTTGAAAAGAGCTTATTTCAAAGATGAGAGTGTGTTGTTTGTTTTGTAAAAATGAGAAGATTTTTGAAAAGAGTTTATTTCCAAAATGAGAGTGTGTTGCTTGTTTTGTAAAAGTGAAATTTTTTTTGAAAAGAGCTTATTTCAAAAAAATAAGAGTGTATTGATTTAGGAACAAAATTGTGCCTATGTAACACCCCGTGTTTTTGTAACACAATTTCATAAAAGAATTTAATTGCTTAAATTAAATTCATTCTTTTTCCTTATAATAAAAATGCGTCTGAATTTTTTTCGCCAAATAATACTATATTACCTAAGTCCAAATATAAAAATTTTTGAAAAATAAAGTATGTTGTATTATCTTCAGAATTCAAAAAGAAACAAAATTTAAAATTTTATAAAAATCAACCACAAAACTTATATCGTCTTTCAAATTTCAAAAATGTTAAGTTATGTTTACTATTCATAAAAATAAAAGTAAAACCTTTTATTCATAAAATTTAATTTCGAACACTTTTGATTTTCGAATAAAAATGGACCCTTATATTTTTTCCCGTCTTTGAAATTCAAGTCAACGATTTCAAACACGCAAATCAAAGTTAACCATATAATCCTCTTCCATTTTTCTTACACAAAAATTCAACACTTAACATCAACTTTTTATTTCAACATATAATCATTTTGATTATTATTTAATAAATCATATTATATTAATAACTAATTACTATTCAAATTCTATTTAACTAACTTTTTCAGTTAATCTCGAAATTCTAAGTTACACCTAATCTAAACTGATAAAATTTTTGACGGTTGATTATAATTATAATCGAAAATTTCAAAAAACGAAAATCGAGGCCTTTTGTTTTTGTTTTAGCCGAGATATTTGACCATCCTTGGTCCAATATTATCCTCTTCCATTCTTCACTTACACAAGCATGCTTCCACTTACACACCTATTTTAAGTCATCATTTGTTACTTTACATTTAACATTATTTAACAAACTAATATCCTTTTTGTTTTTAATGCAACCCGTATAAACCTTTGGACCCTAATTTTCGAGGTCCGAAAAGTGGTCATACGGACTCGGAATTTAACGAAACAAAAGCCTAAACCACCTAACTTTTCGAGACGGATTTAATGATACAGTTTTCATAACTATTAGACAGACCGAACTAAATTCATTTTTCTGTTTTCTTTCAAAAGTCAAATTTCATTCCTCGAAACCTTCAATTCGTCTATTTTCGACGTTCCTTAACTTTTAAATATTTTCTTCAATAGTAAATAAAATATTTTAGTCTTAGAATTTTAAAGTAGAAATATTTCAAAAAATCGTCAAACGCGCACACATTAACTTTTATCGCTTTTGACACCCGACTTTTTAAAACTGATTGATTTCGTGAAAAATATTTTTTTTAGAAATATCAAAGGAACCTTCCTAACTCAAATAGTAACAAAGACTTTACTAACCAATTAGAATAAAGATGTTCCCTAATTTCTTTTTGATTTAACTTTATTTACATAATAAAAACTTTACTTAACCTTTAATTTTGTACAACATGTTTCATAACTTTTCTAAGTGCAAAAATCACTTTGTTGCTCTTTAAAACAGCCGTAGCTTTGCCTCCCTTTTCTCTCTTTTGTTTTCTTTCATTTTCCTCCCAAAATCATTAAAATAAAACCCTAATATTATTTCTAATAAATTCCTAAGTGTTCTAGTATAATTAGTGGGTGTTTAGAGCTAACTTGCTTGGTTTATTTGGGTGAAGATTATGGGTATTTTGGGTGAAGCAATATTCTGATCTAAAATTTATTTTAGATCCCCGACGATAATCATCTAATTTGAGGTGCTCTCGCACACTATAATTGCTAAGCACCTAAACCTAATTGATTATATGTTATTTTCCTAATTGATGTTTGCGTATATGCATGAATTATTATGTCACCTAGGTATTGTATGATAAATTAGGAGACAAAAATCGAAAAATAAAATATATTGCTCACCTAAATATCACACGGCATTCCCCTTGATTTTTGTCTAATTTTTCGTTTTAATTTTTGTTAACTATATGTTTAAAAAGACTATGTTAAATGAGTACTAAAAATGTTGTTCAAATGTTGATGTTCATTTCCTTATATTTATTTTGTTATTAAATGTTATGTGTGCGAAATGAATTACTCTTATTTGTAAATATTTTTATATGATTTTCACCTATGTTAAATACATATATAATATAAAGAAAATAAGACATAGAATTAGTAGTATAAAAATCAAAAATAAAATTTAAGAACATCACATAAGGAGCCACGGTTTTTCTCTTTTATTTGGACCAATTTTTAGTTTTAATTTTTGAAAATAATATGTTGTGTTAGTTTAGATTAATTAGACTTGTTGGTAAAATTTGAGAAATTTATATGATAATATGAAAATTTGATGTTTTGATGTTCATATGAAAAGTTTATGTGTTCTTCATATCTTCATGTGTTCTTGATGATTTAGCTCATTTTGATTTATAATATTTGTTATGTGTATTGTTATTTATTGTTTTTATTAACTAATAAGTAAATACAAAACTAAATATATAAGTTAAATAAGCTAAATCTTTAAAATATGAAAGTTAGAAATTTAAAGTGAGTAAAAACACTATTCATAAATGAAATAAAATATTTAGTGAAAATTATAAACTAGTTAAATCACTTTAGTATAATTTAAATAATTAGTATATAAAAATTTTAAGTTAAATACCGATAAATTAGAAAACGAAAATAAATCACTTAAGTAGTTAAGTGCCACGGTTTTTGGGTTTATTTTAGACCTAAAATGAATTTGTCACTTTTTATTTTTATCACTTAAGTAATTTAATTAGTTAAAGTAATGAATTAGTAACAAAAACATAAAAAGAAATAAATAGCTAATCATAACTAAAGGCCACGGTTTTCCTAATTAAAATGGGTCAATTTTGATCAAAATGAATTTATCACTTAGTCACTAAAGTTGAATAGTAATTAGGATTATATTAGATTGTATAATAAATCATTAATAAAAAGAATCAACGAAACCGATAAAAATAAACGTTACATGTATTAAAATGAACAAATTCGAGTGTTACTACCTTTGATTAAATTTGGATGTGGACATACGGACTATTTAAAATGAACTACGACAACCTCGCTAAAAATAGAAACCGCTAAAATTTTAGTTAAGTATATGACTAAATTTAACCGAGTTTTACTTTCAAAATATTATTTCAAATCACTAAGTACAAAACGAACTTAACGACTTTGAAACTAGGATTTTGTACTTAGAAAATAAAATTTGGTTTTGTACTTTAGTAAAATATTTTAAGTATAAAAATACGTATAAAGTATAAAAATACGTACAAGTATAAAAATACATACAAGTATGAAAATACGTACAAGTATAAAAATACGTATAAATACGAAGTATAAGAATACGCATACGTATAAATACGAAGTATAAAAATACGCATACGTATAAAAATACGTATAAATACGAAGTATAAAAATACGAATACGTATAAAAATACGTAGAAATACGGAATACGAAAATACGAATACGTATAAAAATACGTACAAAATAATGAATAGTAAAATGATGAATAGTAAAATGATGAATAGTAAAATAATGAATAGTGAAAATATTTAAAATTTACGAACGGACTCGAAATAAATATTTAAGTTTTTTTTTATGTGTTCTGCTTACCTGAAGAACTGCTAGAACTAAAATTTCATTATACAAAGTTCGACGATATTATTAATGTAGGGATCTCATACCCTTCACTAATCCAATATTAGTGTAAATCAAATTACTCTAATTTGATGAGCAAGATCTATGTAGTTACAAACATACTTTCTTACAAGTTTATAGAAATTTATACCTTCTTAAAAGGAATAAAATGACTTTCAAAAAAAAAAAAAAGGAATAAAATGGGCACAAGACTAGAACTCCTTTCTAGTTTTGTTTCTTGAGCTATCAATATGGATAATCCTCCAAACCCGAGTTTCCAAAGTAGGAAACCTCCTTCTTGTTGCACCCAAGAAGTACACCAAATTTACTAGTGATTTTGATCTAGAAATCACTAATAAACACTTGATAATATGTGAATATTATTACTACTAACACTTATTAGTATATAGAAATTATAAGAACTCATTTCTTATTATTTGGAGAGTGTTTTAGAGAGAAAGGTAGAGAGATGGATGAAAATGTATGAATCAATTTAATCTCTCTTTAGCCTTGTATTTAAAAGGAAACACAAGCAAAAATGAAGAGTGTTGGCTTGCTTTTCTTGTTCTTTTTCTTGTTAAGAACAATGCTTTTTTAAACAACATCATTATGTCTTGCATGCTTAACAAAAGCAAAAGCAAAAGATCGACAAACCAAATAAGACAAAGGGAATCTTCTCCCTTTGCTTGCATTTGGACGGTCCATATGGACCCTATATGGGTCTATTTGTTTTGCAATATTTGTCCCACAAATACTTATAATTTATCACTTAATCATCTAATATGATAAAGTATAAATTAATTAATCTCCTCTCTTAAATATATGTACACTACACATATTTAAAATGTACTTTTACTAATCTCATTAGTAAAATATACATGATTAGTGAATTAACATTTAATCACTAATTCCCATCTCCTCTAATAATTTTATCGATATAAAATTCAATCATCCGAGTTCACAACTCGATTTCTCTCTAAATTAATTCACTGACTAACCGTTAGTCAAATTATCAAGTCACTAATATAATCGTATCTCATACAATTAATTAGCTTTATTATTTGGAGTACGTTCCTATAGGTGTGACTTAAAGGGATCAATTGATTACCGTCGTTCTCACGACAATAACGTCAAACTCTAGTCAGCCAACCGTTATTGATTTACGTTAATCAATTGACAATAATACAGGATTATCCCCATGTATTCCTTAATTGAGATTTATTAAGTAATCGCACTATCAGGAGGACACTTACTCCAACAATCTCCCACTTGTCCGAGACAAGTTGTGCATTACCAATTCTCATGTCCGCTTCACATCTCCCACTCAATGCAAGGTGTCTTACAGTCGTACTTGCATTCAAAAGATATATATCATGAGTGGTTTCCTCGATAAGGAGAGTAGGTTGTCTGACCGTGGAATCTACCTTAGATTCTTACCGAGCGTACACGCATTTTCGCCGACTACTCCTCGAGTGGCCCAAAGATGTTTTACCTCGACGAGGGTGGACATTTCCCTTCCACTCGATTATCTTGATAATGCGCAGATCACCATGACCCCAAAGATGCCCTTATAACCCCCTTTCACTGCATGGCTTAGGACAAAAATGAAAGTCACTCGGAACCGCACCGACTGCATAATCGGTTTCAGTCAAAGAATCGACTCAAAGGAATACTATAGAAATTCCCACCACGACCAGGTTTCAATCTCATTGAAAAGGAATTCTATAAGCGTCACAGTCCGACAGAGTGTCTCGCAGTCTGTCTATGCAAACGACCAGTCATCACTATGACCCCATGGTGTTGAACCCACCATCGATCGACTTGCAATCTAGTCTCTTCGAGACGTCACCTCTTATGAGAGACCAGGGACCAAATACTTAGTTTATACCGTTCACTTGAATATGTTCAATGTTGTCACACAACTATTCGAATAAACAAAGTATGCATTCAAAATGACTTGAAAGAGTAACTATACTCTAAACACTGAATGTTATTTTCATATATGTAATAGGATACTTTATCCATTACATATGTCAAAAACTAAAGGAAATCAGGCATACGCCTCAACCCCATAGAGGCGGTGTGAGCGTCATGCTTAACCCTCGAAAGAGGCTTGGTTAAAGGATCAGCGATGTTATCGTCTGTCCCAACCAAATATCTATTTCCTTCATTTCCACATTATCTCCTATAACATGGTATTTCCTCAAAACGTGTCTAGACTTAATACTAGACTTGGGCTCCTTTGCATGAAAGATAGCCCCACTATTATCACAATAAATAGTGATTGGATCTGCGGCACTAGGGACTACTCTTAGTCCATCCAAGAACTGCCGAATCCATACAGCTTCCTTAGCAGCTTCCGAAGCTGCCAAATATTCAGCTTCTGTTGTAGAATCCGCAGTGACACTTTGCTTGAAACTTTTTCAGCAAATAGCACCCCCATTCATCATAAACACATAGCCGGATTGGGATTTCAAATCATCCCCATCGGTTTGGACACTTGCATTCGTGTAACCCTTTACACGCAGCTTAAGTTCTCCTCCAAACACTAGAAACGAATACTTAGTTCTTCTCAAGTACTTAAGGATGTTCTTTACGGCTATCCAGTGACTCTCACCGGGATTGGCTTGATACCGGCTAGTCATGCTCAAGGCGAAAGCGACATCGGGACGAGTGCATATCATAGCATACATGATTGATCCTGAAGCGGAAGCATAAGGGATCAATTTCATGCGTTCAATTTCCGCAGGAGTCGTAGGATATTGAGATTTCTTCAACGTTATTCCTACACTCATCAGAAGAAAGCCTCTCTTGGAGTCTTTCATATTGAACCTATCAAGAATCTTATCGATATAAGCTTCTTGACTCAATGCTAGTATCCTTTTAGATCTATCTCTATAGATCCGGATACCCAAGATGCGTTGTGCCTCTCCCAAGTCCTTCATTTGGAAATGGTTTTCCAATTTCACCTTTACCGAATTCAGACTTGGAACATCATTTCCAATCAGTAGTATGTCATCCACATACAAAACAAGGAAGGTTACCTTACTCCCACTAAACTTCATGTATAAACAAGGTTCCTCGGTACTTCGAGCGAAACCCTTTTGTTTTACAACATGATCGAATCTATGATTCCAACTCCTTGATGCTTGCTTAAGACCATAAATGGATCTCTTAAGCTTGCATACTTTCTTAGGGTTGGATGTATCTACAAAACCTTCAGGTTGTGTCATGTACACTTCCTCTTCTAGAATCCCATTCAAGAAGGCGGTTTTTACATCCATTTGCCATGTTTCATAGTCATGAAATGCGGCAACCGCTAAGATTATCCTTATGGATCGAAGCATTGCAACTGGTGCAAAGGTTTCATCATAATGAATACCTTAGACTTGTGAAAAGCCCTTTGCCACCAATCTAGCTTTGTAAACATCTATATGTTTATCTATGCCGAGTTTGATTTTAAAGATCCATTTACACTGAAGGGGTCTCACTCCTTCAGGTAAATCCACCAAGTCCCATACTTGGTTCTCGTACATAGAATCCATTTCGGATTTCATGGCCTCAAGCCATTGTTCGGAGTTGGGACTACTAATAGTCGCCTTGTAGGTTGAGGGTTCGTTGTTTTCGAATAACAACAAATTACCCTCCTCCTCGACGTTACCGAGGTAACGGTCAGGTTGCTAATTCTTCCTGACCTCCTAGGAACTATAACCGTTTCAGAAGAGGAAGGAACGTTTTCCTCAATCTCCTGCTTGGTTTGTGGCTCTTGAACTTTATCAAGTTCAAATTTTCTCCCACTCTATCTTTTAGAAATATATTCATTTTCTAGAAAGACAGCATCACGAGCCACAAACACTTTGTTCTCGTGAGGGTTGTAGAAGTAATAACCACACGTTTCCTTAGGATAACCTACAAAAAGACATTTGTCAGACTTTGGTGCGAGTTTATCGTCAGATTTATTCTTAACGAATGCCTCACAACCCCAAATTCTCATGAATGACAAATAGGGAACCTTTCCCGTCCATATCTCATATGGAGTTTTGTTGGCTGCTTTAGTCGAACTTTGATTTAGTGAGAATGCGGCAGACAATAGCGCAAAACCCCAAAACGATCCTCGAAGCTCACTTTGACTCATCATAGACAGAACCATATCTCATAAAGTTCGGTTTCTCCTTTCTGCAACACCATTCAACTGTGGTGTGCCCGGAGGAATCCACTGTGATATTATACCACAATTCTTAAGATGTGAATCAAAAACTCATTACTTAGATAATTGCCACCACGATCCGATCGTAGTGCTTTTATCTTTTTAACCAATTGGTTCTCAACCTCATTTTGAAATTCTTTAAATTTCTCAAAAGCATCACTTTTATGCCTTATTAAGTAGACATAACCATATCTACTTAAGTCATCGGTAAAAGTAATGAAGTAATGGTATCCTCCTCTAGTAGTGATGTTTAATCGATCACACACATCGGTATGTATGAGTCCTAAAATCTCACTAGCTCGTGTCCATTTACCACTATAGGGTGCACGAGTCATCTTGCCTAAAAAGTCAAGCCTCGCATGTACCATATGATTCGCAATCAAATGGTTTGAGAACCTTGGTCTCAACAAGTCTCTTTATGCGTCTATCGTTTATATGACCTAAACGACAATGCCAAAGGTAGGATTTGTTTGATTCATTCGTTTTGAGCTTCTTGTTCTCTATATGATAAACATCATTGACATCATTCAAAACATAAATACCTCCAATTGAAATGGCTTCACCATAAACCATTTCATTAAATGAAAAAGTACACCGATTGTCCTTAATCATAAAACAAAAGCCTTCCGTTTCTAACACGGAGACGGAGATAATGTTTTTGGTTAGAGTTGGTACAAAATAACAGTTATTCAAGTACAACTCTAAACCACTAGCTAGAGTGAGTACAAAAGTTCCCATGGAAACGGCCGCTACTCTAGCTCCATTACCCATCTTGGAGATCTACATCACCCTTGGCTAGTCGTGACGTTTCTCATCCCCTGCAAGTGATTGCAAAGATGAGATCCACATCCGGTATCCTATACCCATGTAGAAATGCAAGAATGATTTATGTCAATCATATAAAGACTAGAAGGAACAATATCTTTGGATGTCGCACATCCATCATTCTTTTCCTTCAAGAATTTGGGACAATTGCGCTTCCAACGACCGGGTTTGGGGTTGCTATTTTCAATAGCCTTCCCCTTACCCTTATCTTCCTTGAACCGAGCTTTATTAGCTCCCTTCCCTTTCTTGACCCCAATGTTTATGTTCTTCAATCTCATTGAAAGAACATCTTTTCTCTCAATCTCATTCACTTTGATGCTCTCTTGGTTGAAGTGCATCATCGTCACTCTAGTGAATATCTCACATGCACTTTGTGAGTAACGAAGCGAAGTTTGAGAGTAGGTGACATTGACCAAATCAACACATTTTTCAAGTCACTGACCACCTTTAGGTGCTCATCGTAAGGCGGCTCGTGTTGCCGCGGTGGCCCTAAGTCCGGGTTCGGCGGAAGGTTGTTCGGTAAGGTACTTAAGCACATTGTCGGATTGAGCGGCGCCCCTTATAGTCGAATCCCATTCGACAAGGTTGCCACCGTCATTTTTTAGGATACATTTATCCATCACGGTTCTCAACCATGAATATTTACCCAAGATGGGTGCGGGAGTTGAGGTTTTCATTGCGATTTCAAATCAATTATTCTACAACAAATATGAGGAAATTAACATTCATTGTTCATTAATGACATTTGCTAAAACTCTTTTTAAAACAAACTAGTGATGCGACCCGTGAAATTCACGGAATGCTTTGATGTTTTTTTGCAATTTTTATTTTGTGTTCTTTGCTTTTTTGTCATTTCATTTAAATTGTGATTTGTGCGACCCATGAATAAACAATAAATATTTTGAAAATCTATTAAATGACATAGCATCGAGTCAAATAATCTATAAATTACAACAAATTTCCAAAAATCTGGTTAAATAAATGACATTTCGTAATAAATATGCCAACAAAACAACGAAATGGTTTTGGAAAAAACAAGAGATCGAATACTGTGAAATTAGTCGTGAAAAGTGTACCAACATATTATTTGTCATTGTAACAAAAAAATATACTCCGTACTCCATACTTCATATTACAATTGCATTCAGCTGCGACGCGGGTACCATTAAGTATCTACAAATACAGTTATCTACACCGCCTTGACCTTAGCGACAACAGCTCTCATTAGAGATTGTGAAACTCTTCGACAACAAACTATCGGGAAACATTCAGTCCT
The DNA here is from genome assembly GCA_023091065.1 of Dianthus caryophyllus. Taxonomy (NCBI): domain Eukaryota; kingdom Viridiplantae; phylum Streptophyta; class Magnoliopsida; order Caryophyllales; family Caryophyllaceae; genus Dianthus; species Dianthus caryophyllus. Next base: position 20,622,432 of record CM041523.1, on the reverse strand, counting down.
AGGGAACCCGTCTCATTTGACGGAGTTGCAGATCTCTATAACAATCCCGTGACAGCTAGGCATGCCATTTGTAACAAAAAACCAAGTGAACTGCAAATGACTTAGTTTATTTACCAATGCAAAAACATACAGTAAGCCTTTTAAATTTTGCGGTGTAGACACAAGAATACCCAAATCCATACCTTTTTGAGATCATCAAGTTTTGAGGTGTAGACACTCTTGGTCTCATCTTCTCCGTCCTCATACAACCAATCTTCCACCTCCTGGAGCGTAGCAATGAACTCGTCCTTCTCCGAAGGAGTGATGAACTCGAAATATTTGTCATTAAAATTTGGACACTACTGACAAAAGAAATAACATATCAGAATTATGATGTTCATGATAACAAATTGAATGATGGAACATCCCATGGTCCACGGGAGTTTGAATGAACATAATGTAACAAATCTTGTTTCTCATGTCGTACACATAAGCCTCCACGGCATTTTTCTGATCTTTGGTTTCCTCCATTACACGATCTTGGAGTGCCATATCGTATTCCTACTCAACTGCTTTCATGACATCATTTTTAGAGAGTCCACCATGAACACCCTCCGTTACTGTAATAGTTGTCCTCTTCACCTTCTTCTTTGAAGCATCAGCCTGTACAGCAAAATAAAAAAGCATGGATAAGTACACCACATAATCGGTCCTGTAGGTCTTATGTCACCTCCAGGCACATACCATCACAACTACGAAGTAATATAATTGACTTCGATCCTTGCTAACATCTCCGATTGCCCATTAATTAATGAAATCACATAACACAAAAAAAAAAAAAAAAAAAAAAAAAACACCAGCATTTCAGTATCAATCACAAATTCACAACCAAACCAAAACAATATGTAAACAAACACATAATCATCTAATGACTGCTCAACAATCGAATTAAATCGATTGTTGACCTTTCGGAGGGAGTAATAACAAAAATGCATAAATGAGAGAAGAGCATCGTACATACTCCAGAATAAAGTGAGCAACTGGGCTGCCGGTTACAAGACACCGATAAAACTCTGAAAGTGGACGGCATGAGTAGGAGTCTACGTCAATGTTACACCGGTTAGAATGATCTACATTGAACACCGATGTTTCCGCACATTAAAAATACATGGATTAACAGACACACTAAGTAGTACACGGGTTGGTGCTTAAGTGTGAACCAGTACACTAAACAGTTAATAACCACACTTAATATTCAAAGCACTTCGGACGAAAATATCAGCCTAAACAAAACATGGCATTCTGGAGCATGAGTTATGTATTGCTAACTTGGCTTGGGATCGAACCAAAACTTGTGTGGCCATCTTGATATTGCACACAGTCGTGTTATAAAGCTTGTGCCACTAAAAGTGGACAATATGAGTAGGCGTAATTAAGTGTAATCATAGGTTGCTTTTACGGCTAATGCCATGAGTGATGGCACTCTCACAAACTTTGGGGTCGATAGGTCGGATGGTGTGTAACAACAGTGTAAAATTGATGGCATTCGAATTAATCTGTTGCCCGACTTACGACAAAAATAAAACGTGTAAAAGCAATACTACACATAGTGCTCGTAGTTACCTTTTTGTATTTTAGCGTTTTCGAGTACCTTTGTTCTACGTCACCAATTAGAGCGATCTATGTTGAATTGAATACTCCTTATGTTTCCTGCAAATTCAAGAGCGAGTATGAGAATGAAATTTGATTTTCTATATTTTCGAGTGTAACAAATACAAGTAGGTCATATCACTACTACAAATTGAAGCTATTGCAACATTTAGTAGGCAACACTTATTCAAATTGTTGCAATTTACACAAATTTTGTATCCATAGCAACACTTCTTTAAAAAGTGTTGCATTTCGTTATCTACTAAACACTATCAGTAATAGTGTTGCCAAATATTCATCAACGGGCAACACTTTTCTAAAAACGTTGCATTTTTATGGTAGAAAAAGCAACACTTTGGCCAAATGTTGCATTTTTATGGTAGAAAAAGCAACAATTTGGCCAAATGTTGCAAATTTTAAAAAACGTTTGTGACACTAAATTATTATTTTTTGGTACATATTGTGATACTAAATTATAATGTTTCTTTCATATTAAAATAAAATAATTTTTATATCAAGTCATATATTTTAACTTTCAAGTGTGCCATCATGAGAAGATTCTCGTTCCCGCATCGCCCTTCTTTCAATTTTCTATCGTCCATCGTCGCTATAGCAGGTAAATTAATTATCATTTTCATGTTTTTGTTAATTTCAAATGTCTTTCTAAAGTCGGTATCCATTTATTTTGATTACTTAGTCGAACTTATATGAGTTTATATTATTTTCTTATGTGGAGTTTTAAATAATAATAATAATAATAATAATAATAATAATAATAAGGAATGGACCCAAAAATAAAAATTGAGCCAAAAGTAAAACAAACCCCTAACTTGTGTCTAGGAAACTCGGTAAAAACCGAGTACAACCCCCTTGTTTCACTTCTCTTCCTCTTCGTTCTCCCTCACTATTATCATCGCCATCACCCTCTTCATCATTCGTTCATCATTCATCAAACCTCATCAATCTTCACCGTCATCATCGACCACCGCCACCGCGCCGTGGCTGCTGTTTGCTTTCGTCCGCTCTATCTTCATCCGCAACCGTCCTTGCTCTTTTTCGCCACTTTCGAGTTTGACCGGCCTTATTCCTTAAGTTCATCTTCAATTCGTCACTTTTATTGAGTCTTAGCCCTGTCATAAAATTAATTGAGGTATAATTCGCATTCATTCATTCGGTTTTCATTTTCGTTCAGTTTAACCCTAGATTTTTGGGGCTTTTTGGATTGACGTCGTCTTTTATCAATTGATTTGTCGATTAGTGATTATTTAAGATGTAATTGATAATGTAATTGTTGTTTGTAGAGTTCGTCTCGTTTCGGGGCAATTTCAGCGTGTTTCGCGTTCTTGAGCCTGAATTTCGGAGGTATTCGTTGAGGTAAGGGCTTATCCCTTACTTAGTTTGGTTTGTGTTTGTGGCATTGTGTATATTGAGTGTCGTTTGAGTCGTGGATTGATTGTGTGTGCGCTTGTGAAAACCATGTGTCGTCTGGAGGCTATCGAGTGTTTGAGAGAGAGGGCCGAAGCGGGTGTATTCGTGATTTGTTATTGTCGTATGGTTACTATGGCTGCTGATTGTTAGAGTGGCAGCCTTGTCTAAGTATTGATGCTGCTGCAAGGTCGAGTGTAATTTGATGTTGTGCTGTGGTGTATGGACTGCTATGCCGTGTCAGTGGGATGTTAAGGCCGTGTTTGTGGGACTGTTATGCTGCCGGGTTAATCGTGTTGCTGCTGCCGACTTTTTCTTTTTCTTTAGCTCTTTTACTGCTGTAATTTTAATGTTGCTGCTGCTGTGTTAGTGTTGTTATTGCTGTGAGTTATCGTAGTTGTTAACGGGTTTGAGGGGGTGCTTTTGAGGGGGGCTGTTTCAGCCATGATTGTGGTTTTATTGTAGAGTATGGCCTCGTAAAGGATCGATTTTGACATTATCAAATTCAAGTTCGCGGTTTCCTCCTTGCAAGGTATTGGATTAACCCTTACTTAGTTTTGTAAGTGTAATTGTGTGTGTGTTAGTGTGTGTGTGTGTGTTGTTGATTATGCGTGATTGTTGATGATTGTGGTGTGAATGGGAAAGTTTGGTGTATGAATGTATGTCTGTGTGTGTGTGTGTGTCTTATGATAAGGAATACTTGGGGTTGTAGTCGAGTTTTGGGTGCAAATGAGGGCTGTGCTGGGGGGCTGCTGTAGGCCGTGTGTAGGGCTGTTAGTCGCTGTGTATTCTTGCTATTTCCGTTAATTAAGAGAGGGGGGGCTGCTTCTCTGCCATGTAACTGCCACTGTTTTCTGCCGTAATTGTTGCTGAAATCTACTGTAATCGTTGCCATTTGCTGCTGTTCGGGGCTGCTGTCTCATCTGCCTATAAACTGCCGTGCATTTCCTTCTGTTACAGCCAAGTTTGGGTGATATGCTCTACAACCCTTGGTGTGAGCATATCACCTTCCGATGTTACATAATTGTTATGATATGTAAATGGGTGTATCTGATATGCATGGCATGTGCAAATGAGTCGTGATATCGTATGTGCGTGCGTGTGTGTATGCTATAACGTAAGTTGGAAGTTGTGTGTGTATGCGAGAATCGAAAATGGCTATGTGTGTGTAAGGCTCGTGTGGCGTTTTCTTGCTGCTGTAATTATGCATGATGGGCTGGTTGTAGGGCTAAGCTGCTATTGACGTTGTTGCCTGCTACTTCCTTGTCCTATACATTATGTCGACATTGTTAGGTTGCTCGTGACTGCTGTTACGCTAGTTAACGGACTGCTGCTGCTGCGTTTTGGTGTTGATGTCGCGACTGATGCCGTGAGTAGCAGCTGTTATTGGGTGCCTCGGTTAGGTCGTGGTTTTTGTAATAGGTAGAAGCATGCCTTAGTTATGTATGAATATATTCTAGCTAAGTAATTACTCTTAAAAGCTGAGAACCAAGTACAAACACGGCCATAATTGGAGTTGCTGGCTTGCTTTTAAGAGCTCAACGAAATTGATTTTGTGCGTGTTATCGTCGTCGCTAAGTCTAGAATTGCAAGAGTAGTGAAGTATAATGAAGTGGTGTGTGTTGAGTACGGTATATTGAGTAGGAATTGTCTAGGAGAGTGTAAATGCTTGAATTCTTTAAAGTATAGCTGCTGCCCGTATTTTTAAATCGTGTATTTGGAGTGTTATGGTTTGAGTAATCGTTGTTTAGCGATTGTATGAAGTGTTTGTTTGGTAATACTTGATTTAAAGTGCCTTTGTATGTGAACTTGCGGAGGCTAGCACGTATGTACCTTATATAAGTGTGTGTTGTGTGCGATCAATGTAGTGTTTAACGTGTGTCTATTGTGTGGGATATGTGGAGATGTGATTGAGTTGTGAAGTTGGAAGGAGCTATGAAATGAGATTGAGAAAGGAAGCAAGTACATAATGAGATTCTGAATTGTTAGAAGCTAAGAGAAAGAGAATATGGGATACGGTGTAAACTTATATGAGACTATATATATGAACTCGTTATGAGAATGAAAGTTGTTATTGTGACAGGCAAGAGGAAACTAAAAGGCAAAGTGGCTTTTAAATGTCGTGTGGTATAGCTTGAGTTGTGTGATTCGAATTCCAGTTAGTTTATATATTTGGTTTTGTTTAAGTTTGTGTGAACCGGACTAACCCTTCTCCTTGTAGGTACCGAGATCGAGAGAAGCGTTTGGTCGAGTTTGGCTCGAGGGTTTGCTTGATGTGTGCCACGCCTTTAGTTTTATTCACTAGAAGTACCAGCGCCTACAGACTCTGATTGTAGACTTGTTTAGAACACGTTGTAATTGCTTTACTTTAAGGCTTCAAGTTGTAATTTAATGCTATTACAATTGTTAGTTTAAATCATATATAGTTCTTAATTAAAGACGATGTATTTTCAATTCCTTTTTAATGAAATTATAGGTCTTTTATAAAAGTTATGCATTGTCTATAGAAAAAAAAAATGTCATAATCGATATCAACGGTGTCACATCTATTTGGCAATAGTGTTACAAATGGTGAAGTAAGTGTTGCTATTTGAACAACATAAATGTTGCAATTGCTTGTAGAAGTGTTGCCGGTTAAATTACATAAGTGTTGCAATTCTTTGAAAAAGTGTTCTTAGGAAAAAGTGTTGCATACTTAAAAATTGGTGCAACACTTTGTTAAAAGTGTTGCTTTTGATAACAAAGTGTTGCGATATGTGTTGCGTTAATTTATTCTGTGAGTTTTAAGTAGCACATTTAAAAGTGTTGCATAATGTTTAAAGCAACATTTCTATGACATTTTGCAACATTTTCATGGTGTTGCTATAAATTGATTTTGTAGTAGTGTATTTTTGGCAAAGGTGATAATTTTTTTTTAAAGCATATGTTACCTTTCAATTTTCAAACAATACTATGCACATTGATGGACGGAGTAGTATATTACACACACAAGAAAAAAATAGCACTCAAATATACTCCGTATTTGGTATGAAAATGCCTGTGTAAAAAGAACTATACTTTTGCAGCGGGACAATAATGATTAAGGGTTTTCAACTTTTCGTGTTAAATATAATTATCATCATATTAGTATTTGATATCTTGATCAATATTTTTGTACTAAAAACCAAAATTCATCAATACAAAAGGATTAAATATCGTTTTTTTCAAAAAAAAGCAGAAGCAAGGACAATAATGATACTCCTACTCGTACATATTTAAGGTAATATCCATTGTTTGATTTTCAGAACAATAACTACTCGTGTAAATTAAAAATGGTTTTCGACATGTCGAGTTAAATATATTTATCATCATATTAGGACTCGTTACCTTGATCAATATTTTTTTTATTGAAAATCAATATTCATCAATATAAAAGGATTAGATATCGGTTTTTTCCAAAAAATAGCAGCAGCAAGCGGACAACAACAACAAAGAAGAAACGCATCTTAGTAGCGGGGAGCGTGATCGGTGTCGGCGGGGTAGCGCTGATCGTGAGAGATGGCCAATGGGCTCCCATCACCCAAAATCGACACTATATCATTCATTCATTACCCAAACTCTGTTTATTAAAATGAATAGTTTGAACATGATTTAGCTAGTAATAACTGACACTAAATAAAAAATCACAAATAAAAAATCATTTTGGTTAAGAATAAAAATCAAATAAGAAAACAATTGAGAAACGAAGTAAATAGGAACGAAATACTATGATTTAAAAACAAAAAAATTCAATTCCAACGTGACATTCACTTAGGTAATCGACAACATCAGTGTGAAGGTTGAACACTTTCGCAAGTGAGAAGTCCATTTCAATTCACTATTTCAGGAAACATTTTTTTTAACCCATAATGACACTTTCAGTACTCGGTGGTTGTTTAAAAGTATTCATGGCCAATTTTCAAAAGTAATAAACAACAACAACATCGGTACTAGCAGAGACAACAACTACGACTTCAGCAACAATGCAACAACAGTAGCAACACAACAACAACATTGCAATAACAGCAGCATCAACAACACAACAGCACAACGCCAACACAACAAAAGCGTGACAGCAGCAACAACAACAACAAATACATAGCATTTACAACAATAATAATAACAGCGATAACATACAACAGTAGCAACACAGGGGTGAAGGGACAGTAAAATTGCAATACAGTTGTAACAACCCGGATTTTCCAACAAAATAAAAATATAAAATATAGGTTAAAGAAGACCAAGGTGGCGGAAACACCTTGAAAACCACGTAGTTACTAACAACTGAAAAGGGTTAAAAGAAATAAAATATAAAAGTTTACAAAACCAGGGAATAAATAACCCTCAAAATAAAAACTGCAGTACAGAAATAAAATAATTTATTAAAAGAGTTCTTCGAAAATAAAATTAAACGTGACGCTCGCTAGCTCACTCCAAAACCCCCATAGCAGAAAGCAGATCTTCAACCTGCCATTTTACAAGAAAATGACAGCCACAGTCAGTGGGGAGTAACTCAGACGTTCTCCCAGCCATATTACATTACAATAAAGCTGACAAGTAAATAAAACAGCTCATGAAATAATAATCAATATAGCTCAATCATACAAAGAAGATTACTCCCTTTTTATCCATCTTAAACTTATTCGACACCATACCCTTTATTTATAATACAATTTAGTAAGCTAAAACGTTCATATGACATATCCCTACGGGGTCGACTACTAACCAGCTGGCAATAGGACCTCAACTAGCTAGTCCCGCAGACTTGACAATAGGACCTCAAGATACTCCCTAGAATCATCGACAATAGGGACCTCAAGAAACTAGTTTAGGCCAACAATGTGACTGAACACTAAAGCTAAAGTCAAAGCGGATAAAAATATAATTGTTTCGTAACTTACTAAATCAAAAGCCAATAATACAATAACCGAACACGAGTTATTGTATATTATTATAATAATAATAATAATAATAATAATAATAATAATAATAATAACAACATTGTAATCATTAGAGTACAATGGTACACACAGCAAATAGAACAAAGTAGTTAATTTTAGAAGTACGGGGTAGTAAATCAACCAAACCCATCACCATCCTTAATCCGTAATTAAATACTCCGTACAAACTTCATGTTCAGCCTCCAATTTTACGTATACTCTAGTTTTCAAGCACAAACCACACACACATACGCCATTCATAAACACAAGTTCAGTTCATTCCACGGTCTGCAACCACGAAGTACGCTATTTGGACGACACAGATCAATTCACCAAATACACGCAGCGCAAGAAACACGTATTTCACACACACATAAATCGTCACATAACGTGACCACATAAACCTTAAAGTAATGTAATATCGAGTAACGTCATCACCGTTACCTTATCGCGCTAGTCTTCAATTGAGTCACCTATCTTGTACGGGTTGGCGGCGGGATCCTCCGACTTCACTCATATGATCATTAAAAGGAGAAGACAAGAATAAATACGGTGTTTTGAAAGCTAAAGAATAGACGTCGGTCGGAGTAACGGAGACGAAACGGAGTAGAGCTTACCTTAATGTGAAGAGGATGAAGAGAGGATAATTATGAAGCAAGAATGGAGTAAAACGGTCAAGAAACGAGGTCGTACGGAAGAGTTGAAGGACGATGTTAATGGTGGTTTTCTAAAGCCGACGAAAAGTTAAGGAGTATGCGGATGATACTTAGACTTAGGGTTTTTTTTTTTTTTTTTCTTTTCTTTTGTCTTGATGTATACGGAGTATATATATAATACGGAGTATTGTGTAGGTCTTCTATTCTTGTTAAAAGTCTATTACTTTCTTAAAAAGAAAAATATATTAATTTAACTTTAAGCTAATATTGGTCAAAATAGTTTAAAATATACAAAATAAGTCAAATTTGATATTTTAGAGAATACTAGTACTATACCCAAATATTTATAATCATAGAAAATATTATTAATTTATACTAGTTTACTATAATATTATAAGATAATAATATTATTTTCCAAGTGATTTATTAATTTTTATTATTAAGTAATATTAAAATATTATATAAGTGAATAGGCCCCGAAACTAGCATTAAAAACTATTAAAAATATAATAAATAAAGTTTTAAATAAATTTGTGAATTAAAATATATTTTAAATTTCACCTTAAAAATACGGGGTGTTACATTCTCCCCAACTTCAAAAAGTTTCGTCCTCGAAACTTGAAAAGAAAGGACAAATGCAAATAAGAGGTAAGAAAAATTTAAAAGCGAAAAGAGATCAAAATGATGTTTTAAAGAGGTACGACCTTCAACTTTCTTCAGCTTTTCTTGTCATTTTCTGCAACAAACAAATTTTGTTAGAACCCATGGGTGCTAGCCACCAGATATGGGTTTACATACGCAATCAGACTACTCATACAAAGTCCTTAAGTCTACCCATCTCTCAAATTTTAACCCACAAATTCAAAACCTTTTTTTTTTTCTTTTTTTTTTTTTTTTTTTTAAAAGGGGTTTTAAGTGTGCGTCGGGAGCGAATGCTCTGATACCAACTGTAACAACCCGGATTTTCCAACAAAATAAAAATATAAAATATAGGTTAAAGAAGACCAAGGTGGCGGAAACACCTTGAAAACCACGTAGTTACTAACAACTGAAAAGGGTTAAAAGAAATAAAATATAAAAGTTTACAAAACCAGGGAATAAATAACCCTCAAAATAAAAACTGCAGTACAGAAATAAAATAATTTATTAAAAGAGTTCTTCGAAAATAAAATTAAACGTGACGCTCGCTAGCTCACTCCAAAACCCCCATAGCAGAAAGCAGATCTTCAACCTGCCATTTTACAAGAAAATGACAGCCACAGTCAGTGGGGAGTAACTCAGACGTTCTCCCAGCCATATTACATTACAATAAAGCTGACAAGTAAATAAAACAGCTCATGAAATAATAATCAATATAGCTCAATCATACAAAGAAGATTACTCCCTTTTTATCCATCTTAAACTTATTCGACACCATACCCTTTATTTATAATACAATTTAGTAAATTTAAAACGTTAAGTATGCATATCACTACTGGCCACTACTTAACCAAATTTGTGATAGGGACTCAACTAGCTAAAGTCTGAGACTTGACAATAGGACCTCAAGATACTCCCGGCAATACTGACAATAGGACCTCAGTAAACTAGTTTAGGCCAACAATAGGACCTTGAACACTAAACTAGTCCGAAAGCGGATAAAAATATAATTGTTTCGTAACTTACTAAATCAAAAGCCAATAATACAATAACCGAACACGAGTTATTGTATATTATTATAATAATAATAATAATAATAATAATAATAATAATAATAATAATAATAACAACATTGTAATCATTAGAGTACAATGGTACACACAGCAAATAGAACAAAGTAGTTAATTTTAGAAGTACGGGGTAGTAAATCAACCAAACCCATCACCATCCTTAATCCGTAATTAAATACTCCGTACAAACTTCATGTTCAGCCTCCAATTTTACGTATACTCTAGTTTTCAAGCACAAACCACACACACATACGCCATTCATAAACACAAGTTCAGTTCATTCCACGGTCTGCAACCACGAAGTACGCTATTTGGACGACACAGATCAATTCACCAAATACACGCAGCGCAAGAAACACGTATTTCACACACACATAAATCGTCACATAACGTGACCACATAAACCTTAAAGTAATGTAATATCGAGTAACGTCATCACCGTTACCTTATCGCGCGCTAGTCTTCAATTGAGTCACCTATCTTGTACGGGTTGGCGGCGGGATCCTCCGACTTCACTCATATGATCATTAAAAGGAGAAGACAAGAATAAATACGGTGTTTTGAAAGCTAAAGAATAGACGTCGGTCGGAGTAACGGAGACGAAACGGAGTAGAGCTTACCTTAATGTGAAGAGGATGAAGAGAGGATAATTATGAAGCAAGAATGGAGTAAAACGGTCAAGAAACGAGGTCGTACGGAAGAGTTGAAGGACGATGTTAATGGTGGTTTTCTAAAGCCGACGAAAAGTTAAGGAGTATGCGGATGATACTTAGACTTAGGGTTTTTTTTTTTTTTTTCTTTTCTTTTGTCTTGATGTATACGGAGTATATATATAATACGGAGTATTGTGTAGGTCTTCTATTCTTGTTAAAAGTCTATTACTTTCTTAAAAAGAAAAATATATTAATTTAACTTTAAGCTAATATTGGTCAAAATAGTTTAAAATATACAAAATAAGTCAAATTTGATATTTTAGAGAATACTAGTACTATACCCAAATATTTATAATCATAGAAAATATTATTAATTTATACTAGTTTACTATAATATTATAAGATAATAATATTATTTTCCAAGTGATTTATTAATTTTTATTATTAAGTAATATTAAAATATTATATAAGTGAATAGGCCCCGAAACTAGCATTAAAAACTATTAAAAATATAATAAATAAAGTTTTAAATAAATTTGTGAATTAAAATATATTTTAAATTTCACCTTAAAAATACGGGGTGTTACAACAGTGAGCACATTATTTCCGATTAAAACCCCTGAAATTTTACTGCAAAAATAAATGGGTTTGAGGGTTTGACACCATGACGCTATTAAAGTTATGTCAGATTAAACACATGAATTGATACATAACTGTCCAACATTAAGAACAATTTGACGATTGTCTAAGAAAAGCAAGACTATTACTATTGTCAAAAATAATGTTTCAGTCTCAAATGTTTCACTCAACCGACCCAATAATAATCCCTGCAAGAGGGAGTAGCAGCATACGCAAAGCAAGTGCTTTTCATAGCGTCGCACTTGGCGACACTATTTAGCACCGTAAAAGAGAAATACAGCGTAGCTAAATCCTGTTTCTCTAGTAGTAATCACACGTATATGTTTTGGATTTAGTCGATTATCATTGAGGTAAACTAAACACGAAGAGCACAAACCTGCTCTTCAAAAGCCTACTGATAAAAAATTTCAGCTACGCATCCTTGAAGTCCACAGAAGCACGGATTGGTAATTTACGACCCTTTTAATCCCTCACCCCTAGTTTTGAGGGTGGTGTTTGTGTGTGACTGCTACGAATTCCAACAGCATAGAAAATTTGCTCTTTCGATTACACCATTCCACCTTCTCCATTTACCGGCCACTCCACTACATCACCGCATCCTTGCTCAACTCGGATAACCTGCTACTTAAACCAAGTTAATTCGCTAATATACAGAATAACTGCGGGGACAATACTGGCATATTTCAGTTTCGACGACAAGTAAAAAACATAAAGGACGACAGAAGTAGAACGCTGCTCCGCGATATGCAAAACAGAGACAGAGTGGTAGATGATAAGTGAAACATAGTAACACACACGGAGAGACTGGCTGCAATGTACATGAGAAAATTGAATGTCCTAAGCTGTGTGCGTCTCGGATAACAGAAAGTGTCGAAGTTAAAACCTAGAGACTGAGTGATAGACATACAGCAAAAAGGTGGAATTTATCTACAAGGATAAATAAAAAGAAGCAGAGCAGGTTTATTTGACTACCTAGAGGTCAAATTTATCTACAAGAATCGAGTACGAGGCTTGCTATGCGCATGCAACACGTGCAGAAGAGAGACAGAATGTACCTTGACTGCGTTGAGACTGAGTGACAGCCAGACATCAAAAAGGTGACACACGGCGACACTAAGCAAAGGTGACTGAAAACCTACAATAATGAGAGGAAATGTAACAGGTACGCAGAGATGGTCCTTCAAAAAATCAAAGACGGCAAAATAAACGGCAAAGACAAGTGTAACGACGAACATACTCGTGAAATACCTAGGCGACTACTTGAGTAATGAGTGCTCGCTATCCTGTACTTAAAATAAATGTCATGACAAATAGGTGAGACAATACGATATAGCACTAAAAATAGGGAGATACCCGAGAAAATAATAGTACGAAAGGGGGAAGTATGGAGGACGGTGTGAGGAAAAAAATTGTTGTTCAAAAAGGGGTGTTACATTAGTAAATGACCCACATTCAATTTAATGATTCTAATCGCGCAACCAAAAATACTCTGTTCAATTAGGAGAATTCAGTATTTTACATCAATGATTAAATTATACGTTCATGGTCATGACATTAATTCAAATTTTAATCATCATATACAATCATGAGAATGATAAAAACATAAAAATAGCCGGTAAAAGTACATGTACAAAGCCTTAATGTCATTTTGCCAGAAGATTGAATCTACCTAAAACCTTAATGTTAGGGTAAGATGCAAATGCTCAGAATGTATACTACAGATCATTGCAAATAGCAGGTGCATTAGATTTGGACTCAATAAATTTTATTTTATAGCAGCATAGCATATTTATAGACGAATATCACGAAGCACATCATCAAGACATAAACCAATCTCGAATATTTTAAAAAATAAGTATGGTTCAAAGTCATAGACAAAGATTTGAGACATTTGGAAGGACACAAGTTAACAAATCATTAGTGATCCATAGTTGAAAGGAAGCACAAATATATAAAAACAAAACCACAACTGTATGTAGGAAATAAGTAGGCAGGTAACCTGTAGATGTGAGTATAATCGACGGACATGATCGAAAATGTCGGGCAGTTGGCAGTATGAGGTCGAAGCAGGCATGTACATTGACAACGAAACTTTGACCAAGATTATGCCGTTCTTCAGGTTTGACTCCATTGACGCTGTATAACACGACAAAATTACTGATAAATTATACTCCCTCCATCCCATGTCCACATTTCTGCCCGTGATTTGAACAACTGATCAGTTAACGAAGAAAAATCTCCTTGATTGATCACAATTGATAGCAGTACTACTTGGATGTTTTATATTCCGTGGGTTCATTTGTTGAGCCTGCTCGATGAGGGAAATCAGCCAAAAAGTCACAGGACAAGCTTTTGGAGATAAAATGTGACATCATGGATTTGTAAATTTTCTTAGGTATCATTATATTAGAACGCAGCAAAGACAACACAATTTTGGAGGTAGATTTTGAAGAATTTTGTTTTTAAATATCATATACATGAATTTTCACGACTACCACCAGTTCGATATGATAAGTGGATTCCATATAGACACGTACCTAAACAAATGCAATTTCAATAATTCGCTCAACTACAGACTAATGAAATTGAAAGAATTCTATGGGGCTCATTGTACATGGGTAAGTGGAACAACATAGACATTCAAATGTTGGCGAACAGATACATAAACTCAAAGTAACATAGTACAATTCTAAGAATTCGCTCTATCTACAACAATTGTAAGAAATGTAATAATTTAGTGACCGTCAAGTTACGTGAGTAAGTGTACCAATACAACCAAAATTTCAAAGTTTCAAACATATACCAAAAGCGACACAAAATTCAAATTAATACACCAATTAATCGAGACCGTGACATTGTTAATAATACGAATTGCAGATGCATTCAAATTATCAAGTCTCTAGAGTTATTAAAAACACTCTACGAAAAAACACTTCACGCAAACAAACCATACATGATATTTTGGATAAATGATAATGTAAACCAATAGTAAATGAAGAACCTTCACCTTGTATTTCCCAGATTACCTACTTGGTGCATTTGCCTCTCTTTTCCGTCATACATCGTCAATAATAACAGGTTACGACTCCCGCAGAATGATCGTCCCAACTGGCAGAGATAAAATAGGGGATCTTAAAAAAAAACTCATGTATTAGGAAGCTTCTGGAAAGGTAGAGGCAGAGCAAGTGAATCATTATCCTAGGGTATGAACATGAATTGCCAAATCATTTAAAATACAAAAAAAAAAAAAAAAAAAAAAAAAAAAAAAAAAAAAAAAAAAAAAAAAGGCTGCATACAGAAGATTTTGATTGCAATTGCCTCTACCTCTGGTCTAACAATTCACCTAATTGAAGCCAAAAAAATCCCAAACATGTAAAACAATAACTATAGCAAAAAATATTCCAGAGTGTATAGGATAACACAAGGAATGAATAAATGCTCATGAAAAAGAGCAAGAAGACTATTGGTGACCTTAACATTTATGAGAAATAGGTCAGACGTTTTATCGGCGCTTTCTGTAGATTCGGCGGCCAATTTCTTTTCCCGATTTCTCAAGGGTTCCCTAATTTTGGACCTCCTGCAACATCATGAGCAATCAAAACGAAACATCTACCTTGAAATTCAATCATACTTTGAAATTTCCCAAATTTTGACAAAGTTACATTATGTCAATGGACCACCAAATGAACCATGCTCAGGACTTAGACAACAACATCAAAGCAAATAAAGATGATTAATATTCTTCCGTGACAACAATCAGCAACATAACACAGTCAAAGGTCATGCATGAATTACACCACTAATAGTACAAAAAGATAAGGCCTTCAGTTAACTCTCTCAAATCCAACTGATACTAAAACGATATAGGAAAGTCTCTAACAAAGAAGATCGATCACAGACGACGGTTATAAAACTTCAAAATGGATGAAATGGTTCGTACCTTGGGCAATCTGTGCACGTTGCAACATGAGGAATATAACCAACCGTATAACATCAATCGGAAATGAACCACGACCACCAAAACCTGAATTCAAACAATTCAATTTACAATCCCAATTCAATTCAAAATCAAAAGAAGTAATCATGCACGAAATCACAATACCTGAGCATAGAACGACTATGGTGGTGGCAATTGGGAGCTTACCCGAAGTGATGAGACCCTTGGTGTAAATTCAATATTCGATTATGTCTTCTCGCCATTATTACGCCGCAAAAACGACCTCAACAATGTTTGGAATAGGGAAAGTCGGGAAGAAGAAGAAGAAAGAGGAGGGTGAGATGTTGAATTATGCTCTTCAATTTTGACGTGTGGCTGCACAGATTCTTATATGACATGGACCGAAAAGAGTGACGTGGATGCATGAGGTAAAAATTTGGGATTTGACGTGTGGCTGCACAGATTCTTAGATGACATGGACCGAAAAGAGTGACGTGGATGCATAAGGTAAAAATTTGGGTTGTTTTTAAGGGGTTGCATAGGGGGGATTGTGTTTTAATAGTTATATATTGATGTCCATTTATATAATGATCTCCCACGAAATTATATAAATGATTCCAAGACTCGTTCTCATATAAAATTAGACATCTCATGTTTCCTTTTATATAAAAACGATAAGTCAACACTTGACTAATTCTACACTAGAATGCTTGGTAGATGATTTTCTTTAAAATGCATCCTTAAGCCCCAAATAACTCTTATTTGGTTGAGTTCAGACCAAATTAGCATGGGACTTCCTCCCACTACTTACCCATGGTAACGAGGTTCCACGTTGCGGAGGTCCTCATGAACATGGGGTTCATAGTTGCTACATTTGGAAAGGCTTTATCTCAATTCATTTGTTAAATAATGTGGGTGATCTTGTCAATTTTAGTCATTAAAATTCTTTTATAAGTGAACTAATTTAAGAATCGCGACCTAAATCGACAATCATAGTGGGATGACTTAGCATGCATGGCGATTTTGGCATGTAAGCGATAAAATAAGCAATCAAACAAGCATCAAACATAAGCATAAACCTAGTATGGCCACCTAAAAGTAATTTAAATTACAAGGAGTTACAAATTGGAAACCAACTCCTTTGGTCCCTCTTCATATGGACTTCATCCAAGTCTCCTCCTTGCAAGCTTTAGAACACTTCTAAGGCTCCATCTCGATCCATCGTCGGTCTTCGGTTTACAAATAGTTACAAGTATAAATTTATAAATGAATACATAGCAACCCTATTATACATTTATAAATGAAATTAACTATTAAAATTACAAACCGGCGATACGAGATCGCATTTAAATTACATACCCACACGATATTCCCTTTCATTACGGGTAATATCGGTAAAAATGTAACAAACTATGGTCATACTAGTAAGAATAAACATTCATTCAATAATAAACATTCATTCAAACATGCATAATGAAAAGCTTATAAATAAAACATGCCAAAATCGCCCTAAACAATAATCGCATTAAATCGTTTAAAAACGGTCTCATATTTTATCGATTAATCTCATATTAATCAATAATGCTTAAAACACCTTTTAAGCTTGAACTAAAACTTCTAAACTGATTTAGAACACCCAAAATTAGTTTTCACTAATTCATGGTGATTTTAGTTCATAATAGTGGTCATTTGCTAATTACATTTTAGCTTTAATCATAACTATTTATGAATAAAGCTTTATAAAATCATTATAAAATAAAATAAAACCATTTTTATTTTGGAAAAATTTTGTATATTCTGGAACACTTCCAGAATATCAAAAATGAAAAGTTTGGTCAAAAATATTTACGAATTAATTTTGGAACAAATAACATACGGTTTCATCGATTTTATCTCATAAAATCAACAAAACGTCCAAAACAGTGAGGAAAAATCCCAAATTTATACCTTAGCATACGTTTATTGTATAAAAATAGTGGTACAAAATTCATGTCCAGAAAACAAAATTTACTATATTTTCGACATTAACATACATTTTATACCGATTTTTATCAAATAAATTAATAAATATTCAAAACTCAAGATCTGACTTTGAAAATATACATGCAGAGATTATAAATATCATGTTTTACTGTGTAAAAATTTCGTGACCAGATTCCAACTATAACTATTTATAGTTATTATTTTAGCCAAAAACACACTTTTTGACTCGGTTTTGTATAAAAATCATTTTAATTAGCAAACAAATTCCAAAAATTACGAAATTTGACCAAAAGCTAAATGATACCAGAAACTTTGAATGCTATAAAAATCTCGTGTTAAAACCATTTTTAACACTATTTTCGGATTTTATCATATTTATTCTCAATAAATATATAAAACTCCAAAAAACACAAAATAAATTTGTAACTACAAGCCTAAGCTCTGATACCACTTGTAGGGATCTCATACCCTTCACTAATCCAATATTAGTGTAAATCAAATTACTCTAATTTGATGAGCAAGATCTATGTAGTTACAAACATACTTTCTTACAAGTTTATAGAAATTTATACCTTCTTAAAAGGAATAAAATGGGCACAAGACTAGAACTCCTTTCTAGTTTTGTTTATTGAGCTATCAATATGGATGATCCTCCAAACCCGAGTTTCCAAAGTAGGAAACCTCCTTCTTGTTGCACCCAAGAAGTACACCAAATTTACTAGTGATTTTGATCTAGAAATCACTAATAAACACTTGATAATATGTGAATATTATTACTACTAACACTTAGTAGTATATAGAAATTATAAGAACTCATTTCTTATTATTTGGAGAGTGTTTTAGAGAGAAAGGTAGAGAGATGGATGAAAATGCATGAATCAATTTAATCTCTCTTTAGCCTTGTATTTAAAAGGAAACACAAGCAAAAATG
Source organism: Dianthus caryophyllus (assembly GCA_023091065.1). Taxonomy (NCBI): domain Eukaryota; kingdom Viridiplantae; phylum Streptophyta; class Magnoliopsida; order Caryophyllales; family Caryophyllaceae; genus Dianthus; species Dianthus caryophyllus. The sequence continues at coordinate 20,603,912 of CM041523.1, read as the reverse complement.
AAGTGTGTATCACACACTCATTTACACGTCCAAGAGGAGAGAGGGGAGGAAGAGTGTTGGCTTGCTTTTCTTGTTCTTTTTCTTGTTAAGAACAATGCTTTTTTAAACAACATCATTATGTCTTGCATGCTTAACAAAAGCAAAAGCAAAAGACAAACCAAATAAGACAAAGGGAATCTTCTCCCTTTGCTTGCATTTGGACGGTCCATATGGACCCTATATGGGTCTATTTGTTTTGCAATATTTGTCCCATAAATACTTATAATTTATCACTTAATCATCTAATATGATAAAGTATAAATTAATTAATCTCCTCTCTTAAATATATGTACACTACACATATTTAAAATGTACTTTTACTAATCTCATTAGTAAAATATACATGATTAGTGAATTAACATTTAATCACTAATTCCCATCTCCTCTAATAATTTTATCGATATAAAATTCAATCATCCGAGTTCACAACTCGATTTCTCTCTAAATTAATTCACTGACTAACCGTTAGTCAAATTATCAAGTTACTAATCTAATCGTATCTCATACAATTAATTAGCTTTATTATTTGGAGTACGTTCCTATAGGTGTGACTTAAAGGGATCAATTGATTACCGCCGTTCTCACGACAATAACGTCAAACTCTAGTCAGCCAACCGTTATTGATTTACGTTAATCAATTGACAATAATACAGGATTATCCCCATGTATTCCTTAATTGAGATTTATTAAGTAATCGCACTATTGTGGAGGACACTTACTCCAACAATTAAGTCTCAGAATTGTCACCTATTTTGAACGAATGAGAAAATATGAAATTGAGAAAATAAAGTACTTGATAAATACTTGGATTGTTCGCCATGTCGCGACTCTTGAATTCGAAGTTAATGAGGTAGCTGTCTATGGGGACTTTAGCTCCCTCCCAGAGTTGCTAAAGGTGATCTAATAATTTTTAAAATTATTATTTCGGTGCGGGATATACAACCTCAGGGATGGGGCATACTTGATATCTCCGTGAGCCCATACAACCTCAGGGATGGGGTACCCGTCTTTGGTGATAGTCGAATTATTAGGTGACTACTTACTTGAATAGCGAGTATGATACGATCCTATCTATAGTGGTGTATGCATACATTAGACAAGGGATTTGGCTGTCCTTATTACCTTAGATATCCTTAGCCTGTCAGACACGTCCACTCTGTTTGGCCCTAATCGCTATTGCGCGGACGCTTATAAGGTCTGCATGATTCCGCCTTACTAACGAAGATTCATTAGTTAACGTATGATGGATGTATTTTCTTGTTTTGATTGGTTATTGCCTGAATGACGTTGTCCTTGAGTTTGAAATTGTCCTGATGAGAATGATTGTCGATGAATGCTTTTATGACTATATGATCTGACGCATGCTTATGTTTGAATCATCGTGATTCCTCTTATGTGTTGCTTGCCTGCTTGCTCTTTGTTTTTACTTATTTATTATATATATTGCATATGTTTAGAATTGCATGTATCGAAAGAGTGATGCGAGAATATGATAATTAATGCAGGTACCCTGAGACTAACGTTAATCATGTTGGGGATGGTTTACCTTCTTTTTGCACTCCTTTTGAGAGATTTGTAACCGAATACTCTGTTTATCTTTAAACTCATATTATATATATAGAGTTGTAATACGATGACAGCTGGTTTTGTAATATATAGACTTAATTAATATTTCCGCCTTAGTTTAGTTAAAGTCACGAAAAACCAAGTTGTTACAGCCTAGGAAGCTTTTGAGGCGAGAACGCGTGGGCGTATCTCGTCTCGACGTTAAAATGTGTTTGCTTTGCATCCATCAAGCCCATATTAACGGTTCATCGTTAAGGGCTTGAAACTAGATGCATGAAAAAGATTCGACTCGAGAGTTGTTAGCTAGTCGAGTCGAGGATGTATTCGTTTTAAGGTGTTCATTTTAGCTCATCTCATGTTAGGAAAACTCTTTTAAGCTTGAAAAAGAAGGTTTTCGAAAAGGTTTTATCTAAAGGGAAGCTTTTGAGGCGAGAATGCGTGCGCGCATCTCGTCTCGATGTTAAAAAGTTTTTGTTTTGCACCCGTCGAACTGATGTCGGTAATTAGCCGAGGTGAGCTCGAGTTTGGATGTGTAAAAGGGAAAGGATTCGACTCGAGAGTGATTAACAAGTCGAGTCGAGGATGTTAAAGCGTGAACTAGGTCGTGTGACCTAGGGAGTGAAATTCACGAGTTCGAGTTTTAATCCTTGCTCGGGTTTTTGCTTGTTTGTAAAAGGGAATTTTGAAAAACGTTTATTTCAAAAATCAGCGATAATTTTGTTTGAAAGCGTTAGCTTGTTAGTTGTTAGGTTCGTTTATCTTTGAAAAGTTTAAGTGAGTTTTCAAAGATATGAATGCAAATGCTCATTTGAAAAAGACCATGGAGTGCATAGCCTCGTACTTGTACGTATGACTCAAAGGGGGAATGGGTCAGTCGGTTACACCTCCAACTACCTCGAGTACGCTTTGGCAGATACTTAACCCCTTTATTTCCTCACGCCGTGGCGTGTGGTTTTCTAAAGGGAGCACTGGGGCGGTCGAGATAGTCGTTTACGGCAAGCCGTGGAGGGGCGAGAGGAAAGTTAGTCATGCACGTGCTTTATCGAGTGGACAAGCCTGCGTGTTGGAACCACCTCTCGAGGGTACAAAGGGTGCCTAGATTCCAAAAGGAATGGACTCTAAACGAATGTGGATAGCTCAAATATGTAAACATGGATTGTTCTTAGGCTTTCAAGTTTCACCTCTATATTTTTAAAAAGAAAAAGCTAGTTTTTGGTTTTAAAAAAAAAAAATCTCCCCAGCGGAGTCGCCAAACTGTGGAACCCGTGATCGAGGGGGACCCAACTCGGCGTCTTGCATAAGGGCGTGCTAAGTTAAAAAGATTAAGTTTGAAAAACCTTTAAAAACTGTTTTGGAGTCGCCACCTAATTATCGCGGAGATTAGGAACCTGCTATCATGTCCTAAGCTAAAGACATGTCCTAGATTTTGGAGCACGCCGACACCCCTAGATCTAAGGTTGTGAAACCAGAATGGATTCGGGGTGAGGGTACTAAACTAAAGATTAATTCAAATAATGATTTATGAAAACCTTTTAGAAAAGCCTATGTAAAAATAGCCTCTACTGACCTAGAACAATCCATGTAAGATGATATTTGATCTAATGTTATCGCTATGTACAAGTGCGATAAAGTTTGTAAAAGAATGCAGATGCAAATGCAAAAAGATTGTTTAAAACCCTCAGTTTAGCATGTTTAACTTGTTAACGAAAACGGTTCAGTTAAAGGTCGAATTCATTGTTTAAGTTGATTTAATGCAAAGAAGAAGGTGCAAGATGCATGCAAATAAAATAAACGTTCAATTGTCCATTGGTTCATTTTAAAAGGGTCGGTTGCTTATACGACTTTGGCGTGTCATCGGATATGGTGTGTACCCTAAGTAATAAGACCACTTGGCGGCAAGCGGGCTCGGTGCCAAAGCCGGAGAGGGAGGGGGGGGGGGCGTTAAAGTGTAGTCCCCTTTGTTAGTCCATAAAAAATAAGAAAAAGCTTTGATCCAAGTGGATTTGTACCTACCTGGTCCTGGCGCTTCAGATCTGGGCAGAGTTTCGCTTCTTGAACTTAAAAGGAGGATGAATTCAACACGGGATGGTGTGTTGAACTCAAGGATTTTGAGTGCGTGAGGCTTTGAGAGGTTGCTGGTGATTTCTGATTGTGAATTGTGTGTATACCGTGCTAGACGGTATATTTTGTTGGACCCATGTGTGGGTACTAAACCTAGGAATAAAGGTTGTGAGGAGAGGTGTCTTTCTTGTGTGGAAAACTTGTGTGAATAGGTCGTGCATAGGGGGTATATATAGGAGAATAGCCGAGAGAAACTAGGAAACTCGGAACTAGAACCAAGCCTTGAAACCGCATAGCATGTGGCGGTTTGTGGGTGAAACCGCATAGAGCCATGCGGTTTGTCCCCTAAACCGCATAAGCTCATGCGGTTTGGTGCCCTGGTTTTAACTCCGTGATTTCGTATTTCCTTAATCCGGTTTGAGAATATTTCGTAAAGATACAGTATAATCCTTGACTTGCACGTCAAGAAGGCTGTATGGAGGGCTCTCCAAGATATTTTGAGGGTTGAGGGATTTGGAGTGAGGGCCAAAGGTGGGTTTGGGCTCGGTTCTGGGCCCGAGACCCGAAAATGTGAAAAAGGTGTATTTTGTAGTATTTTGTGAAATGAGATAACCCGTGAGGCTATATTTTGTGTAAGAGGGGGCTAAAGGGGGAATTTAGCCACCGGGCCTAAATTTAGAAATTTAGGAATGCTGAATTGGACATTGTTAATGTAAAAGGGTCAATTGTAATGCAAATGCGAATTTCATGCCAGACGAAGCAGGACGCAGACCAAGCTAGACTCTAAATGGACAAAATGAACATTTATTTAAGCATGACGTGAAGCGACCTAAATCATTTAACATTTCAAAACGACTCAAAATGAATTCGACATAGTTAGAACCGTTTAAGTCAACGTTAAAACATGCATAGTAAAAGTCCGAGTTACATCACAGGGTTTGGTTTGGGAGGGTACGGATATGGGTATCCACACTTAGTCATCCAGTCGTCGATCACCCAAATCATATTGTTTCCACGACGTGATCTAGGCAAACCTACAACGAAATCCATGGAAATGCGATCCTACTTCCACTTAGGTATCTCCAAAGGTTGTAGTTTCCTTTGCGGTCTCTGATGTTTGATCTTCACTTTTTGACACGTCCAACACTTAGCCACGAACGCAGCTATTTCACTTCTCATCTTGGGACACCAAATGGTCTTCATGAGGTCCTTGTACAACTTATCACCTCCCGGGTGAACAGAATAGAGAGTATTGTGAGCCTCCTTGAAAATCTGTCCCCTCAACTCATCATCATTAGGTACACAGCAACGATTATCGAATCGTAAGCTACCGTCATCGTGTATACGAAACCTCGATTGAGCACCTTATTCTGCCTTCTACCATCATGCACATAACTTAGGGTCATTAAGCTATTTCTGACAAATCTCATCATATAAATCAACCTCTAGGGTCATATCTGACAAGGCACCACCATGCTGAATAACCGCGATACCCATATGTTAAAGTTCCTCGTGCAGACGAATTCTTGACATAACTGTGCACAAACCATGTATCGACTTCCTACTCAACGCATCAGCCACCACATTCACCTTCCCTTCATGATAAAAGATCTCCATGTTGTAGTCTCCCAATAACTCGAGCCAACGTCGTTACCTCATATTCAGCTCTTTCTGCGTGAAAATGTACTTAAGGCTCTTATGATCATAAAACACCTTGAACGTCGCGCCATACAAGTAATGACGCCAAATCTTCAAGGCAAAAACCACTGCTCCAAGCTCAAGATAATGTGTCGGGTAGTTCTCTTCGTAAGGCTTCAATTGTTTTGAAACATAAGCGAGGACATGGCGATTCTACATCAAGACGCACCCTAAACCATGTTTTGAGGCATCCGTGTACACCTCAAAACCATCACTCTCTTCAGGAATACTAAGAACCGGAGCAGAAGTGAGTCGTTCCTTCAAGGTCTGAAAGGCACGCTCACAGTTATCATCCCAAACGAACTGATTCTCCTTCTTCATCAAAGCGGTCAAGGGTCGAGCTATCTCCGTAAAATCTTTCACGAACCGTCTGTAGTATCCAGCCAAACCCAAGAAACTCCTCACTTCGGTCACGTTCCTAGGTGTTTGCCACTTAGTAAGCGCCTCGATTTTGCTAGGATCCACAGCGACACCCTCTTTAGAAACTACATGCCCCAGGAAAGCTACTTTGTCGAGCCAGAATTCACACTTAGAAAACTTTGCATAAAGCTGATTATAACGCAAAGTTTGCAGAACTAGCCTTAACTGTTCTGCATGCTCCTCTCGAGTCCTCGAATACACAAGGATGTCATCAGTGAAGACCACAACGAAGCTATCCAGGAATCTGCTGAGAACTTGGTTCAGCAGGTTCATAAACACTGCTGGTGCATTCATTAATCCAAAGGGCATAACCAAGAACTCATAGTGGCCATAACGTGTTCGGAACACCGTCTTGGGCATATATGCATGATGAGTCGTATTTAGTATAGGTTAGTAGTGGAGTTTTAGGCTTGATTTAGAGCATTTTCTTGAGATTTAGGTAAGGTTTGTTGACTTTGAATGGATTGGATTATATCGTGGATGTATGGCGTTTTGTTGTGTTTTTAAAGTTGGCTAAGGTGATCACAAGACACGAAGAGGCTTGGGCAAGATTGTATTAGTGCAGGGACGCAGGCGCGAGCAAGCTTCGCGTACCATTCGCGGACAAAGAAGAAGAGCAGCAGAAAACGGCAGAAGGTCTTTCCGCGAGGTGACCGCGAGTGGCCCGCGACCTGACCGCGAGGAGCCTGCGAACGAACCGCGAGCAACATGTTTCGTTGGGCTCTATTTTCCGGAATCTCATTTGCTGGGCTTTGAGAAAACTTATGATGTACTTAACCTAAGTTTAACCTAGTTGGGATCATCTTCTTCATTATCATTTTAGCTTGAGTTTTAGATCTAATTTTAGTTTTTCATCGAAATAGGGAGATTGAAGATTGAACTTTCCAAGAATTTTGTAACCGTCGGTATGAGTAACTAATCTCCCTTTTCTCGGTTCAAGTATTTGAAACGGTTTTTATTTAATTGTGAGTTTGAAAGTTCTAGTCGTTATTATTGATTATTGATTATTGCTCGGTTTTGAATTATTATTTGCGTGATTGATTTGTGATTGCTAGGTGTACAACTAGTCGTCTAATTAATTGCGTATTTGTTAGTTTTGTTAGTTAAACGGGATACGTTGATTAACTTAACACTAGTAACAACTAGGTTTGATAATTGAACGGGATACGTTGATTTTTATTCCTAGGAGCGATTTTCATAACGTCTAAAGTACAACTGGATTGTATGTGCTATTTGTTCCTTATCGGTTCCCTTGTCATTAAAGCTGCTGACTGATTAAATCTTGAACGTGATACGTTGAGATTGTCTTTTGGTTAGGGTTAGTTAAGAACGGGAAACGTTTTAATTAGCTAAACATAAGGAGGATTAGAATTGTATGATTCACGATAAGGTAGTCAAGAGTATAAACTAAAACCGGATAACCGTGATCGATTAACTCTAAACCGCGGATATTACTTGAATTGGGATCCCTTTTAATATCTTATTTTTCATCATTTCCATTCTCTGCATTTGCTTTAGTATGCTAGTTTATTAGTTTAGTAATTCAACAAAACACCCCTCCTTTGGTTACTTGTTACTTTGTTACTCTGTTTTGCATTATAACTACGCTTAGCTTTGATTCAGTTAACCTTATTCCCTGTGGTTCGACCCCTTACTTCCGCTTTACTATTTGTTTAGTATTAGGATTTAAGTGTTATAAATTGTTAATTTGCGGCATACGACTTAGGACCGTCAATGCATCTCTCACCCATTATTGATGGTATCCTGATCGTAGATCAATCTTCGAGATGCCACCCACTCCACAAAGTTGATCAAACAGATCGTCAATCCATGGCAAGGGGTAATGGTTTTTGACCGTCACATCGTTCAACTCACGATAGTCGATACACAGCCACATAGTACCATCCTTCTTCTTGACGAACAACACTGGCGCACCCCAAGGTGACACACTAGGCTTTATGTAGCCCTTATCCAGCAACTCTTGATGTTGTTTCTTTAACTCCACCATCTCTTTAGGACCCATTCGATAGGGCACCTTAGAGATAGGGCTCATAACAGGGACTAGATCGATGTCAAAGTCTACCTCCCAACGCGGGGGTAAACCAGGAAGCTCCTCAGGAAAAACATCTGCGAATTCACTCACCACTGGAAGTCTTTTGAAATTGATATAATTTGCATAAAATAATTATGGATTTTTTTTGTTGATATTTAAGTGAAAAGTCAAAATCGGGATTGAATTTCACTTCTTTTTTTTTTTTAACATTATGGGGTTAATTTGATACAATCGTAAGGTAAGGGGCTTAATTTCATATTTGAACAAAGTTAAGGGGACAAACTACCACTTTCGTGAAGAATAAATCCTAAGAGATTAACATGTGATCTTGCTAACATGCATACGGTTACCGCAACATTGATCCTCAATCCCAAAATGTATATCCATTGGCCAATAATAAATGACATTAGAAAATCGTGCTGATAAAGTGTTATGAATGAATGAGTCGAGAACGATAGACATATATGAGGAGAATACTGGAAGAAAGTATATTGATATTCAAGTGTGTACAATACATTGACAAATACATATATTTATAGTACATGAACAAAATAATCGTAACCTTTCGTGAAAGGATACGATAACCCGATAATGGACATTCATATTTCATAACAGTTAGTAAAATAAGGGTTTTATTGTCAGATAATACCTTTTATTTAGGGTCATTTGTGAGTTAGTACCTTTTATTTTATTTTTTGTTTTCTATACCTTTTTTTTTTTTGTTAAAATCAACATTCCGGTGGTTGACCTTCATTTTTTTTTCATTCTTTTTTCTTTTATTTGTTAAATCATTCCTTCAATTTGTTTCTTTTTGTTAACATAAACTTAATTTGTTAATTTTTTTTCCACCAATTTCATATATATCAACAACCTGCAGTGTTCATGGACCAGATGAACAGAACCTTCCACGAATATCTGGACGTGTGCGTGGTCGTATTCATAGATGACATCCTAATCTACTCAAAAACTGAGGAAGAACACGAAAAACATCTGCGCACTGTTTTGGAGATTTTAAAGAAGGATAAATGGTATGCAAAATTCTCTAAGTGCGAATTCTGGTTGAGTGAAGTGGCATTCCTAGGCCACGTGATTTCGAAGGAAGGGGTAATGGTAGACCCAGCAAAGATAGAAGCCGTAAAGGAATGGGTCGCACCAAAGACCGTCACAGAGGTTCGAAGCTTTCTAGGCTTGGCTGGTTACTATAGACGGTTCGTACCTGACTTTTCAAAGGTAGCACGCCCAATGACTAAACTCCTACAGAAGGACTCCAAGTTTTTGTGGAACGAAGACTGTGAAAAGGCGTTCCAAGAACTCAAAACAAGGCTGACTACTGCACCGGTCCTAGCCCTACCAACTGACGGGGATGAATACGAGGTGTATAGCGATGCGTCCTTGAATGGACTGGGTTGTGTCCTAATGCAGCAGGGCAAGGTGATCGCTTATGCATCTAGACAACTCAAGGTACATGAAAAGAACTATCCAACCCATGACCTTGAACTCGCAGCAGTTGTGTTCGCTTTGAAGATTTGGCTACATTACCTTTACGGAGTCAACATAAAGTTCTACACTGACCACAAGAGTTTGAAGTACATATTCACGCAGAAAGACCTGAATATGAGACAAAGGAGGTGGCTAGAACTAATCAAAGATTACAAGATCGAACTGCTTTATCACGAGGGGAAAGCGAACGTCGTAGCAGACGCTCTAAGTCGTAAGACTCCACGCTCACTGAATAATATCTGGGAGATTCCATCAGACCTCGTTCAAGATTTAAGGAGATTGGACTTGGACTTAGTACAGTCCGATGACGCTGATTTAAATGCAATGGTGGTGGAACCCGAGATACTCCACGACATCCGAGCACTACAATGGGAAGACCCTGAGCTAGTAACGATCCGAGAAAGGATTCCGTCAGAAGGGACTGAAGGATTTGAAATTCACCCTGACGGGAGTCTTCGATTCAAGGGGAGATGGTGTATACCGGACAATGAAGCGCTAAAACGCAGAATTTTGGACGAAGCACACAGCACCCGATATTCAGTACATCCTGGATCAGATAAGATGTACCAAGATTTGAAGTTGCGATTCTGGTGGATCAGGATGAAAAAGGAAATAGCCGAACACGTGGCTAAATGCTTGATTTGTCAGAAGGTGAAATTCGAACATCAAAGACCGGGAGGACTCCTACAACCGTTAGAAATACCACGAGGAAAATGGGACTCAATCTCGATGGACTTCATTATGGGACTACCGAGAACCTCGAGTGGTAAAGATGCGATCTGGGTCATTGTGGATCGATTAACGAAGTCTGCCCACTTTATTCCGATAAGGGAGACATGGGGACTTGATGATTTAGCAAAGGCCTATGAAAAAGAAGTGATCAGACTGCATGGTGTGCCCCTCGATATCATTTCTGATAGGGACGCAAGGTTTACTTCCCATTTCTGGAAGAAGCTGCAAGAAGCCTTAGGTAGCCAGTTGAAAATGAGCACCGCTTTTCACCCGGCTACAGATGGACAGACCGAACGAACCATTCAAACTTTAGAGGACATGTTGAGAGCTTGCACGATGGAGTTTAACGCTAACTGGGAAAAGAGTTTACCATTGATCGAGTTCTCCTACAACAACAGTTATCATGCTAGCCTCAAATGTGCCCCTTTTGAAGCTCTATATGGAAGGAAATGTCGAAGTCCAGTGTGTTGGGACGATGCTAGCGACAATGTGGGCACCGGACCCCAAGCTATTCAGGACCAAATCGAGCACATTAAGATCATCCGAGAAAGACTACTAGCAGCCCAAGATCGACAAAAGAAGTATGCTGATCAACATCGTAAGCCTATTGAATTCCAGGAAGGCGACAAAGTATTCCTGAAAGTGTCGCCCATGAAAGGGGTAAAACGATTCGGCTTAAAAGGGAAGCTGAGCCCGAAGTATATAGGACCCTACGAGATACTTGAGCGGATCGGAGAAGTGGCGTATCGACTTGCCCTACCGCCTAACCTATCGAGAGTACACAATGTCTTCCACGTATCTCAACTACGGAGATATCGATCTGATCCAAGTCACATCGTTACGCCCGATGTCATGGAAATCGAGCCTAACATGTTATACTCCGAGAAGCCGGTGAAAATTTTGGAACGTGAAACCAAGACCTTGAGACGAAAAGCAATACCCTTAATTAAGGTCCTTTGGAGGGGTCATAATACCGAACAAGCTACTTGGGAAACTGAGGCGTCAATGAAGGAGAAATACCCAGAGCTGTTCAGCGCAGGTAACCTTGACCACCTATTTAACCTTAAGTTTCGGGGACGAAACTTCTTTAAGGGGGGAGGATTGTAACACCCCGTGTTAATTTAAGCTAATTATAATTAGGAAATCAATATTTAATCATCCTCGCTCAAATATATTCCTAAAACAATATACTACAAGTCATTATCGTACCTAAACTAAAACCATTTTGAATTACTTTGAATTTGAACTTTATTTTTACATATTCAAACTCGATAAATCAAATGATGAATCCTCGACAAATTTCTCAACGACAAATTCCGGCACGCAAATCGAGGTCAATTTAACCAAAGTGGCCGAGCCACTCAATATGATTAAAATCATCTAATCCTTTTCCAAATTCACTTATAAGTAATCCTAATCTAATTAAAACTAATTAAGGCTAATCATTTTGGATTATTACTAACAAACCTTATTTAATACTCCCTCCATTCACATCCAAAGGCATCGGTTGCTTTATCACATTTGCCGAGGCGAATGTCGGAACGGAAATATCTATAATTTCACACGATAAAAAAATCTAAAAATTGGATATGATATAGTACGCATAAAGACGAATAAAACAAGATCACACACGATTATATTTTCACTTATAGATTGTCGGGAATTTCAAAGATTACCGACACATATGAATAGTGTCAAAAAGGCAAATGATGCCTTTGGATGTGAATGGAGGGAGTAATTATAAAGTACTATTTCATTTTGATTTAGTTAACATTTTTGCTAAAACTCAAAATAATGAATCACACTAAGTCTAAACTGATAAACTTTTTGACGTTTGGTTATAATGATTTAATTCGATAACATTCAATGAAAAAAATATATATTTCGACCAAGTAAAGTTTTATTTCAAAGTTACGAGGAGCTAGTACCCAATTTTTATTTTGATTTCGTTTTGAGTTTTATTTTCATTTTTATTTTTGATCTTACTTCAAAACATTATTTTGAGATCATATATATTTTATCTTGAGATTTTTCGTGCGCGCACAAATCGAAAATTTCAAAAACGAAGAATCGGGTCTTGCTTGGTCATGTTGGCCGAAAATTTGGACCTTGACCCTAGCTCATCTTCTTCCATTTTTTCTTCCTTACTCTTACACAACCATGCCTCCTTTAGTAACTTGTCTAATCCATCTTACACACTACTAAATTCATCATCATACTAGCTTAATTAAATTTAATGATTTAAGCAACTAAATAGAAATGCATTCACATTACATTACATTACAAAAACAAAACACAATTACTATAACTATACTACTACTACACGGTTTACATTACACACACACACACAACAAACACTTCAATTTATTTTCTCTCTAATAAAACACAAACACAAGAAGCTAGTAAGCATCTTCATCTTCTTCCTTGGTTTCCATTGAAGATCTTCATCTTTTTCCTCCTTATTTTCTCTTTAAACTTTTAAATTCTTAATTTAAATTCACTAGACTACTTGTATTTATTCACCACTTATATTTGTTAAACACTACATCTTTTAAACTTGTAAATGAACATGAACATAAATCAAAATCACTTAAAATATAAACATCACCTAAACTAAAAACAATACTACACTTAAATTTTGTAGTATAGTTTAGCTAGCTTAGTTTAAAATAAGTTACTAACTTTCTTATTTTCATTTTTATGTACTAATCCTAACCAAAGACGAGGAGCAAGGTGGTGACGTCGACTTGAGCCAGTTTGATCATATTATCGATTCCGATAATTGCTAAGCAATCTTTTCACTCTTAACTTAATAAGGTGTCCCCGCACACTAGTTTTAATTTTTTAAATCGCATGCTATAAATGTTTATGTGTTATATTTATTGTGTTTATGATCACCTAGCTTCACATGTTAAATTAGGAGACAAAAATCGAAAAATAAACTTTGTGTCCTCATTAAAAACCACACGGCATATACCTTATTTTTCACTTAATTTTTCGTTTTAATTTTTGTAAATTGCATGCTTAAAATACTAAGTATAAGATGTACATGAAAATATAATTAGTTTATGTTTAGGACTTAAAATGAAATTGTTAAGAAATTTAAATGTTTTAAGGTGTTTATGTGTGTTCTTGAAGTATGGTTGTTATTCTTGTGTTATAATGATTTTACTTTTGTGTGTTAATGTTTGTAGTTGTTTTTCACTCATGACTAAATATATAAATGATATAAAGTAAATTAGTTATTGAATTAGAAGTATAAAAATCAAAAATAAAACTTTGAGCACTTATATACATATACACGGCATACTTGAAAAATATGGACCAATTTTTGGTTTTAATTTTTCTAAATAACATATTATGATTAGTTTAGTTAAATTAGACTTGTATGAAAAATTTGAGAAAATTATATAAACATATGAAAATTTGACTAAATTATGTTCATATGAAAAATATTAGAAACTCATCACATATTCATGTGTTCATCATTTGTATGCCTATTTTGATTCATAATATTTTTAAATTTTATTTAAATTGTTGTTTAAATACATTAGTGATTAATTGAAATAATGAATATATAAGTTAAATGGACTAAATCCTTAAATTATAAAAGTTAGAAAAATAAAGTGTCACAAAATCACTATTCATAAATGAAATAAAATAATTAGTGAAAATCGTAAACTAGTTAAACCGCTATGGTATAATTTAAATAATTAGTATATAAAAACTTTAAGTTAAAACCGATAAATTAAGAAAACAAAAATAAAAAGGAAAGAGTATAGAAGGCCACGGTTTAGGGGTCATTTTTAGACCTAAAATGAATTTGTCACTTTTTATTTTTATCACTTAAGTAATTTAATTTGTTAAAGTAATGAATTATTAATAAAAACAAAAAAAGAAAAAGATAGCCTAGCATAAACAAGGCCACGGCATTTCACTATTTTTTTTGGGTCAATTTTGGTCAAAATGAATTTATCACTTAGTCACTAAATTTGAATAGTAATTAGGTTTATATTTGTTTATGTATTAAATCATTAATAAAAAGAATCAACGAAACCGATAAAAATAAACGTTACACGTATTAAAATGAATATTGTCGAGTGTTACGGCCTTTGCTTAAATGTGGATTGGACATACGGACTATTTAAAATGAACTACGACAACCTCACTAAAAATGGAAACCGCTAAAGTATTAGTTAAGTATATGACTAAATTTAACCGAGTTTTACTTTTGAAATATTATCTAAAATCACTAAGTATAAAATGAACTTAACAACTTGATTTAAATATATTTCAAAATCACTAAATACAAAATGAACTTAACAACTTCGATTAAAATATATTTCAAAATGACTAAATACAAACTACTTAACGACTTTAAAACTGAAATCTATACTTAGTAAATAAAGGGTTAGTTTTATATTTAGGAATATCTTAAAGTATAAAATAAATGCAGTATAAGTATCTGAATAAAATACAACGAATAAAATACAATGAATAGTAAATACGTGAATAGTAAAATACGCGAATAGTAAAATCGTGAATAGTAAAATCGTGAATAGTAAAAATATTTAAAACTTACAAGCGGACTCGAAATAAACTATTTTAAGTTTCTATCCGCTCTCTACTTACGAAGACTGTTAGAATTAAAATTTCATTATACAAGTTCGACGATACTAATTATTATGAATTATCACCGATAAAGCGAGAATGAGAAAATGAAAAGGTACTTGTTAAATACTCAGTCTGTCATGTTGCGAATCTATTGTGCCACGGTTGGAAAGGTAGCGCGTATGGGGACTCTTTCACTCGGTCTTGGTTGGCGTCTAATGACTCTCATAGTCTTTGAGCGCGGCGTTTACATCCCTTGAATGGGCATAAATGTGGCGACCTGCGGTCCATGCGAGGTAACGGAAAATGACCATCCCATCAGGGACCTTGTCATTAGGTATTAATCGTTTTGGTTAGGAAAAGCATACTCTCTCGGAATAGCGAGGACGCGTCGTTTCTAAGTGAAAGTGTGCACACATCGGATAAGGGATTGAATCGTCCTTCTTACACCTGTGGTATCCTTAGCATTAAAGTCCGTTGATGTA
Source organism: Dianthus caryophyllus (assembly GCA_023091065.1). Lineage (NCBI taxonomy): Eukaryota > Viridiplantae > Streptophyta > Magnoliopsida > Caryophyllales > Caryophyllaceae > Dianthus > Dianthus caryophyllus. Next base: position 20,588,747 of record CM041523.1, on the reverse strand, counting down.
CCACTTTTCTGCCAGGCCTTGCTTTTGTAGGGTTTGCATGCTTCCATCCTAATGGTTGTGGTTCATGGGACAACGCATGATAGATTATCCATGTTGTATTGGATATTAGGTAGTTATCACGTCGCTACTAGTGTTTGATCGATGTGCAGTCGAGTAACTAGTGCACTTTGATGGCGAATCATATGGGTGATATACCATGAGAGTACACAAGCCGCTCTGTAGTCAAGACTCGCGAGTTATGTTACTTTATGAATATAATTGAAAAGGGTCGACTACCCCGAATATGAATGAATTGATGATGATTTGCCTACGTGACTATGAATTGAGATGATCTGATGATTTAATTGCCATGTTAAGTGAACTGTTTTATGTTATGCTTTATGAACTGCAATGCTGTATGTATATATGTGTTGCTTATTAGGTGCGGGGCTGAAAAAGCTAATCTGGGGAATCAGCATAGTACCGAAACTTGACTGTTGATCTATACAAGGGGATTGAAGGCCTTATTTTATATTTTTGAGAGAATGTAATTGATTAAACTCTGCTTTATCTATGACTCCTATTATGTATAATGAGTTGTAATACGATGACAGCTGGTTTTGTAATAAATAGACTTAATTAATATTCCGCCTTAGTTTAATTAAAGTCACGAAAAACCAGGTTGTTACAGTTGGTATATTAAGCACTAATAAGCACTAATAATCACGTGTGCTTTGATACCAACTGTAACAACCTGGTTTTTCGTGACTTTAATTAAACTAAGGCGGAATATTAATTAAGTCTATTTATTACAAAACCAGCTGTCATCGTATTACAACTCATTATACATAATAGGAGTCATAGATAAAGCAGAGTTTAATCAATTACATTCTCTCAAAAATATAAAATAAGGCCTTCAATCCCCTTGTATAGATCAACAAATAAGTTTCTGGTACCTGTTGATTCCTCAGATAGCTTTTTCAAATTTCAGACCTAATAAGCAACACATATATACATACACAAAGATTGCGGTCATAAAGCATAACATAAAACAGCTTCACTTAACATGGCAATTAAATCATCGATCATCTCAATTCATAGTCACGTAGGCAAATCATCATCAATTCATTCATATTCTGGTAGTCGACCTTTCAATTATATTCATAAAGTAACATAACTCATGAAGTCTTGACTACAGAGCGGCTTGTGTACTCTCATGGTATATCACCCATATGATTCGCCATCAAAGTGCACTAGTTACTCGCACTGCACATCGATCAAACACTAAGTAGCGCACGTGATAACTACCTAATATCCAATACAACATGGATAATCTATCATACGTTGTCCCATGAACCACAACCAACAGATGGAAGCATGCAAACCCTACAAAAGCAAGGCTGGCGCAAAGTCACGGCACATCAACGGACTTTAATGCTAAGGATACCACTAGGTGTTAAGGGCGATTCAATCCCTTATCCGATGTGTGCACACACTTTCACTTAGAAACGACACGCCCTCGCTATTCGAGAGAGTATGCTTTTCCTAACCAAAACGATTAATACCTAATGACAAGGTCCCTGATGGGATGGTCATTTTCCGTTACTCAGATGGACCGCAGTCGCCACATTTATGCCCATTCAAGGGATGTAAACGCCGCTTGCCTAAAGACTATGAGAGTCATTAGGACGCCACAGTCAGCACTGAGAGTGAAAGAGTCCCCATACGCGGCTACCTTTCCAACCGTGGCACAATAGATTCGCAACATGACAGATTAATCCGAGTATTTAACAAGTACTCCTTTTCTTATTTTCTCATTCTCGCTTTATCCAGTGATAATTCATAATAATTAGTATCACGAACTTGTATAATGAAATTTTAATTTAACAGTCTTCAGTGTAAGTAGAGCGTATGAAAAACTTAAAATAGTTTATTTTGAGTCCGCTTGTAAGTTTTAAATATTTTTACTATTCACGTATTTTACTATTCAATGATTTTACTATTCACGTATTTTACTATTCACGTATTTACTATTCATTGTATTTTATTCGTTGTATTTTATTCAGATACTTATACTGTGCATTTATTTTATACTTTAAGATATTCCTAAATATAAAACTAACCCTTTTATTTACTAAGTATAGATTTCTAGTTTTAAAGTCGTTAAGTTCGCTTTGTATTTAGTCATTTTGAAATATATTTTAATCAAGTTGTTAAGTTCATTTTGTATTTAGTGATTTTGAAATATATTTAAACCAAGTTGTTAAGTTCATTTTATACTTAGTGATTTTAGATAATATTTCAAAAGTAAAACTCGGCTAAATTTAGTCATATACTTAACTACTACTTTAGCGCTTTCCATTTTTAGTGAGGTTGTCGTAGTTCATTTTAAATAGTCCGTATGTCCAATCCACATTTAAGCAAAGGTCAGAACACTCGACAATATTCATTTTAATACGTGTAACGCTTATTTTTATCTGCCATGATTCTTTTTATTAATGATTTAATACATAAACAAATATAAACCTAATTACTATTCAAATTTAGTGACTAAGTGATAAATTCATTTTGACCAAAATTGACCCAAAAAAAATAGTGAAATGCCGTGGCCTTGTTTATGCTAGGCTATCTTTTTCTTTTTTTGTTTTTATTAATAATTCATTACTTTAACAAATTAAATTACTTAAGTGATAAAAATAAAAAGTGACAAATTCATTTTAGGTCTAAAAATGACCCCTAAACCGTGGCCTTCTATACTCTTTCCTTTTTATTTTTGTTTTCTTAATTTATCTAGCTTTAACTTAAAGTTTTTATATACTAATTATTTAAATTATACCATAGCTATTAACTAGTTTACGATTTTCACTAATTATTTTATTTCATTTATGAATAGTGATTTTGTGACACTTTATTTTTCTAACTTTTATAATTTAAGGATTTAGTCCATTTAACTTATATATTCATTATTTCAATTAATCACTAATGTATTTAAACAACAATTTAAATAAAACTTAAAAATATTATGAATCAAAATAGGCATACAAATGATGAACACATGAATATGTGATGAGTTTCTAATATTTTTCATATGAACATAATTTAGTCAAATTTTCATATGTTTATATAATTTTCTCAAATTTTTCATACAAGTCTAATTTAACTAAACTAATCATAATATGTTATTTAGAAAAATTAAAACCAAAAATTGGTCCATATTTTTCAAGTATGCCGTGTATATGTATATAAGTGCTCAAAGTTTTATTTTTGATTTTTATACTTCTAATTCAATAACTAATTTACTTTATATCATTTATATATTTAGTCATGAGTGAAAAACAACTACAAACATTAACACACAAAAGTAAAATCATTATAACACAAGAATAACAACCATACTTCAAGAACACACATAAACACCTTAAAACATTTAAATTTCTTAACAATTTCATTTTAAGTCCTAAACATAAACTAATTATATTTTCATGTACATCTTATACTTAGTATTTTAAGCATGAAATTTACAAAAATTAAAACGAAAAATTAAGTGAAAAATAAGGTATATGCTAGTGGTTTTTAATGAGCACACAAAGTTTATTTTTCGATTTTTGTCTCCTAATTTAACATGTGAAGCTAGGTGATCATAAACACAATAAATATAACACATAAACATTTATAGCATGCGATTTACAAAATTAAAACTAGTGTGCGGGGACACCTTATTAAGTTAAGAGTGAAAAGATTGCTTAGCAATTATCGGAATCGATAATATGATCAAACTGGCTCAAGTCGAAGTCACCACCTTGCTCCTCGTCTTTGGTTAGGATTAGTACATAAAAATGAAAATAAGAAAGTTAGTAACTTATTTTAAACTAAGCTAGCTAAACTATACTACAAAATTTAAGTGTAGTATTGCTTTTAGGTTAGGTGATGTAAACATTTTAAATGATTTTGATTTATGTTCATGTTTATTTACTAGTTAAAAAGGTGTAGTGTTTAACAAATATAAGTGGTGAATTAATACAAGTGTTCTAGTGAATTTAAGATAAGAAATTAAAAGTTTAAAGGAAAAATAAGGAGGAAGAAGATGAAGATCTTCAATGGAGACCAAGGAAGAAGATGAAGATGCTTACTAGCTTCTTGTGTTTGTGTTTTATTAGAGAGAAAATAAATTGAAGTGTTTGTTGTGTGTGTGTGTAATGTAAACCGTGTAGTAGTAGTATAGTTATAGTAATTGTGTTTTGTTTTTGTAATGTAATGTAATGTGAATGCATTTCTATTTAGTTGCTTAAATCATTAAATTTAATTAAGCTAGTATGATGATGAATTTAGTAGTGTGTAAGATGGATTAGACAAGTTACTAAAGGAGGCATGGTTGTGTAAGAGTAAGGAAGAAAAAATGGAAGAAGATGAGCTAGGGTCAAGGTCCAAATTTTCGGCCAACATGACCAAGCAAGACCCGATTCTTCGTTTTTGAAATTTTCGATTTGTGCGCGCACGAAAAGTCTCAAGATAAAATATATATGATCTCAAAATAATGTTTTGAAGTAAGATCAAAAATAAAAATGAAAATAAAACTCAAAACGAAATCAAAATAAAAATTGGGTACTAGCTCCTCGTAACTTTGAAATAAAACTTTACTTGGTCGAAATATATATTTTTTTCATTGAATGTTATCGAATTAAATCATTATAACCAAACGTCAAAAAGTTTATCAGTTTAGACTTAGTGTGATTCATTATTTTGAGTTTTAGCAAAAATGTTAACTAAATCAAAATGAAATAGTAATTTATAATAATTAAATAAGGTTTGTTAGTAATAATCCAAAATGATTAGCCTTAATTAGTTTTAATTAGATTAGGATTACTTATAAGTGAATTTGGAAAAGGATTAGATGATTTTAATCATATTGAGTGGTTCGGCCACTTTGGTCAAATTGACCTCGATTTGCGTGCCGGAATTTGTCGTTGAGAAATTTGTCGAGGATTCATCATTTGATTTATCGAGTTTGAATATGTAAAAATAAAGTTCAAATTCAAAGTAATTCAAAATGGTTTTAGTTTAGGTACGATAATGACTTGTAGTATATTGTTTTAGGAATATATTTGAGCGAGGATGATTAAATATTGATTTCCTAATTATAATTAGCTTAAATTAACACGGGGTGTTACAATCCTCCCCCCTTAAAGAAGTTTCGTCCCCGAAACTTAAGGTTAAATAGGTGGTCAAGGTTACCTGCGCTGAACAGCTCTGGGTATTTCTCCTTCATTGACGCCTCGCTTCCCAAGTAGCTTGTTCTTGATATGACCCCTCCAAAGGACCTTAATTAAGGGTATTGCTTTTCGCCTCAAGGTCTTGGTTTCACGCTCCAAAATTTTCACCGCTTTCTGAGTATAACATGTTAGGCTCGATTTCCATGACATCTGCGTAACGATGTGACTTGGATCGATCGATATCTCCGTAGTTGAGATACGGAAGACATTGTGTACTCGATAGGTTAGGCAGTAGGGCAAGTCGATACGCCACTTCTCCGATCCGCTCAAGTATCTCGTAGGTCCTATATACTTCGCTCGCCTTCCTTTTAAGCCGAATCGCTTTACCCTTTCATGGGCTTACACTTTCAGAATACTTTGTCGCCTTCACCGAATTCAATAAAGCTTACGATGTTGATCGCGATACTTCTTTGTCGATCTTGGGTCGCTAGTAGTCTTTCTGATGATCTTAATGTGCTCGATTTGGTCCTCGAATAGCTTGGGGTCCGGTGCCCACATTGTCGCTAGCATCGCCCCAACACACCGGACTTCGACATTTCCTTCCATATAGAGCTTCAAAAGGGGCACATTTGAGGCTAGCATGATAATCTGTTGTAGGAGAACTCGATCGCTGGTAAACTCTTTTCCCGATTAGCGTTAAACTCCATCGCAAGCTCTCAACATGTCCTCTAAAGTTTGAATGGTTCGCTCGGTCATTCATCTCAGAGTCGGTGAAAAGCGGTGCTCATTTTCAACCGCTACCTAAGGCTTCTTGCAGCTTCTTCCAGAAATGGGAAGTAAACCTTGCGTCCCTATCAGAAATGATATCGAGGGGCACACCATGCAGTCTGATCACTTCTTTTTCATAGGCCTTTGCTAAATCATCAAGTCCCCATGTCTCCCTTATCGGAATAAAGTGGGCAGACCTCGTTAATCGTTCCACAATGGCCCAGATCGCATCTTTACCACTCGAGGTTCTCGTGAGTCCCATAATGAAGTCCATCGAGATTGAGTCCCATTTTCCTCGTGGTATTTCTAACGGTTGTAGGAGTCCTCCCGGTCTTTGATGTTCGAATTTCACCTTCTGACAAATCAAGCATTTAGCCACATGTTCGGCTATTTCCTTTTTCATCCTGATCCACCAGAATCGCAACTTCAAATCTTGGTACATCTTATCTGATCCAGGATGTACTGAATATCGGGTGCTGTGTGCTTCGTCCAAAATTCTGCGTTTTAGCGCCATTGTCCCAGATACACCATCTCCCTTGAATCAAGACTCGTCAGGGTGAATTTCAAATCCTTCACCTTCCGACTAATCCTTTCTGATCGTTACTAGCTCGTGGTCTTCCCATTGTAGTGCTCGGATGTCGTGAGTATCTCGTTCCACCACCATTGCATTTAAATCAGCGTCATCTGATCGTGCATTTAAGTCCAAGTCCAATCTCCTTAAATCTTGAACGAGGCCTGATGGAATCTCCCAGATATTATTCAGTGAGCGTGGAGTCTTACGACTTAGAGCGTCTGCTACGACGTGCGCTTTCCCCTCGTGATAAAGCAGTTCGTTCTTGCAATCTTTGATTAGTTCTAGCCACCTCCTTTGTCTCATATTCACTCTTCTGCGTGAATATGTACTTCAAACTCTTGTGGTCAGTAGAACTTTATGTTGACTCAGAAGGTAAAGTCGCCAGATCTCCAAAGCGAACACAACTGCTGCGAGTTCAAGGTCATGGGTTGGATAGTTCTTTTGATGTACCTTGAGTTGTCTAGATGCATAAGCGATCACCTTGCCCTGCTGCATTAGGAAACAACCCACCCATTCAAGGACGATCGCTATGCACCTCGTATTCATCCCTCGCTACAGTAGGGCTAGGACCTGCGCAAAGAGTCACCTTGTTTTGAGTTCTCGAACGCTTTTCACGCCTTCGCTCCACAACAACTTGGAGTCCTTCTGTAGGAGTTTAGTCATTGGGCGTGCTACCTTTGAAAAGTCAGGTACGAACCGTCTATAGTAACCAGCCAAGCCTAGAAAGCTTCGAACCTCTGTGACGGTCTTTGGTGCGACCCATTCCTTTACGGCTTCTATCTTTGCTGGGTCTACCATTACCCCTTCCTTCGAAATCACGTGGCCTAGGAATGCCACTTCACTCAACCAGAATTCGCACTTAGAGAATTTTGCATACCATTTATCCTTCTTTAAAATCTCCAAAACAGTGCGCAGATGTTTTTCGTGTTCTTCCTCAGTTTTTGAGTAGATTAGGATGTCATCTATGAATACGACCACGCACACGTCCAGATATTCGTGGAAGGTGTTCATGGACCATTAAACTACTTCTTCTTCTTCTTCTTCTTCTTGTTGTTGTTGTTGTGGTTGTTGTTGGACCAGAGCACTAAAAAACACCATTAAACTAACCTTTGTTGTTGTTGTTGTTGTTGTTGTTGTTGTTGTTGTTGTTGTTGTTGTTGTTGTTGTTGTTCTTCTTCTTCTTCTTCTTCTTCTTCTTCTTCTTCTTCTTCTTCTTCTTCTTCTTCTTCTTTAATTAAAGATCTCTTACATTCTCTTTCAATTAAATTCTTTCAAATTAACCAACTTCCCCCATCACCTCTTTGAATTTAACACATAACAAAACATAATTAAACTAACCTAAATTTACATGAACAATAACTTTGTTCTTCTTCTTCTTCTTCTTCTTCTTCTTCTTCTTCTTCTTCTTCTTCAATTTAACTCACTCTTTCACTGTTTCCTTAAACTTCACCTCATCATTCTTATTTGATATCTTGACAACTTCAATTCTGAGTCTTCCAATTTAATTACAAGCTGTTACTTATATTTCTTTGTCACTCCGTCTTAACTCAACTCACTTTAAAGAAAAACCCACAACCCCACATGTTCGATTCAAAATGTAAAATTCACAAGTTACAAAATTTTTCCTTAGATTATTAGGTTTCATCTATATTTCACCGGAAAATTAACTTATTTCACCGGATTCCGTTATTTAATACTTTTTAAAAAAAAAATAAAAAAAAAAATAAAAAGTAAAAAACAAATAAGAAAATAAAAGTATTACCTCACAAATGACGTTATACTTCCTCCATTCTATTAGGTTCTATACATATTCCTTTTTTAGAAATTCCTTTTTTAGAAATTCCAATCAATTGTATACGTTTCTATTTTAGTCCGCACTTTATCGAGTTAAAAGACTATACTACCCTTAATTACTACCCACCCACCCACTTGCAAAGAATAAAGTAGGGTTATTTTGGTAATAATATTCTCTGCCCCACTTAATTTTTTTCTACCTTAATTATTGTTGTAACACCCCGTGTTTTTGTAACACAATTTTATAAAAGAATTTAATTCCTTAAATTAAATTCATCCTTTTTCATTATAATAAAAATGCGACTGAATTTTTTTCGCCAAACAATACTAAATTTCCTAAGTGCAAATATAAAAATTTTGAAAAATAAAGTATGTTGTATTATATTCAGAATTCAAAAAGAAATACATTTCAAAAATTTATAAAAGTCAACACAAAACTTATATCGTCTTTCAAATTTAAGTCGACGATTTCAAATCCTACGATTCCTAACGCAACTAAACTAAAACCATTTTTATATATATCGAATTTGAACTTTATTTTTATATATTCGAACTCGATAAATAAAATGACGGATCAACGACAAATTTTCGACGACAAATTTCGACGCGCAAAACGAGACCGAAATTGGCCTAATAGCCGACCTACCTTGGTGGCTTAGTCACCATGACTTTCTTCCAAAGTCACGTACCAAAACACTTATACATCAACTTTTTTTTTTTTTAAATCATTTTGATTTTTATTAATAAATCATATTATATTAATAAATAATTACTATTCAAATTCTATTTAACTAACACTTTCGCTAAAACCCGAAATAATGAGTCACACTTATTCAAAACTGATAAACCTTGTGACGTTTGAGTATAATGATTTAATTCGATAACATTCAACAAAAAAAATATATATTTCGATCAAGTAAGATTTTATTTCAAAGTTACGAGGAACTTGTACCCAATTTTTGTTTTGATTTCGTTTTGAAGTTTATTTTCATTCTTATTTTCGATCTAACTTCGAACCATTATTTTAAGACTATATATTTCATTTCGGGACTTTTCACGTGCGCGCAAATCGAAAATTTCAAAAACGTAAAAATCGGGTCTTGTTGTGTGACTTGGCCGAGATACATGGCCTTTGGTCCATGCTATCCTCTTCCATTTTTCTTCTACTTTAGCTCCATGTCTAATCCTTCTTACACCCTATATTATTCATCATCACATAATAGCTTCTTCTAGTTTTAATGTGAATGCAAATTAAGTCTTTAATGCATACAAAAATAAAACACAAACTACTACTACATACATACATATCACACGCACAAAACACAAACAAACACACCAAACACTTAACTTATTTTCTCTCTAAATAAACTCACTCAAGAACACAAGTAAGCTATCTTCAACTTCAACCTCAAGAACACCATGAATCTTCATCTTCTTCCTTACTCTTTTTCTTCCTAAATCAATTATTTTCTTACCTTTAATTCACTTAAGTTCTTAAGACACATCTCCACCATTTATATTCATTAATCACTACTTCTTTTAACTTGTAAATGAACATGAACATAAATCAAAATCACTTAAAATATAAACATCACCTAAATTAAAAACAATACTACACTTAAGTTTTGTAGTATAGTTTAGCTAGCTTAGTAAAATAAATTACTAACTTTCTTATTTTCATTTTTATGTACTAATCTTAACCAAAGACGAGGAGCAAGGTGGTGAAGTCGACTTGAGCCAGTTTGATCATATTGTCGATCCCGACAACTGCTAATCTTTTCATTCATAACCTAATCTAAGGTGCCCCCGCACACTAGGTTTTAATTTTGTTAATCGCATGATATAAATGTTTATGTGTTATATTTATTGTGTTTATGAACACCTAGCATCACATGATAAATTAGGAGACAAAAATCGAAAAATAGAATTTGTTGCTCATTAACAAAACCCACGGCCTACCCTCTATTTTTAGTTTAATTTTTTCGTTTTAATTTTTGTTAATTGCATGCTTAAAATACTAAGTATATGATGGTTATGAAAATATAATTAGTTTTTGTTCAAGGCTTAATATGAAATTGTTAAGAAATTTAAATGTTTTAAATTGTTTATATGTGTCCTTGAAGTGTTGTTGTTATTCTTATGTTATAATGATTCTTCCTTTGTGTGTTAATGTTTGTAGTTGTTGTTCACTCATGATTAAATATATATATGATATAGAATAAATTAGTTGTTGAATTAGAAGTATAAAAATCAAAAATCAAAATTTAGGAACATATATATATATATACACGGCATACATGAATTATTTGGACCAATTTTTAGTTTTAATTTTTCTAAATAACATATTATGATTAGTCTAGTTAAATTAGACTTGTATGAAAAATTTGAGAAAATTATATAAACATATAAAAATTTGACTAAATAATGTTCATATTAAAAGCATTAGTGTTCATCACATCTTCATTGTGTTCTTCATCATATGACTAAGTTTTGATTTATAAATTTTATAAGTTTTAGTATTTATCGTTTTTGTTTACTAGTTTAAATCACCTTAGCATAAACTAAATAATTAGTATATAAAAACTTTAAGTTAAAAACCGATAAAATTAGAAAACGAAAATAGATTGCTACATAGTAAAAGGCCACGGCATTTAGTGTATTTTGGGACCAAAAATGAATTTGTCACTTTTTATTTTTATCACTTAAGTAATTTAAATTAGTTGAAGTAATGAATTATTAACAAAAACAAAAAAAGAAATAAATAGAGTAGTGTATAAAGGGCCACGGCATTTCTATTAAAATTGGGTCAATTTTGGTCAAAATGAATTTGTCACTTAGTCGCTAATATTGAATAATGTCCGTGTTTATATTTTTATTGTATAAAGAATCGTTAATAAAAAGAATCAACGAAACCGATAAAAATAAACGTTACATATATTAAAATGAATCATATCGTGTGTTACTACCTATGCTTAATTATGGATATGGAGATATGGACTATTTAAAATGAACTACGACAACCTCGCTAAAATTTGAAACCGCTAAAATTTTAGCTAAGTATACGACTAAATCTAAACCGAGTTTTACTTTTGAAATATCATTTAAATCACCAAGTATAAAATAAACTTAACCACTTTGATTTAAATATGTTTCAAAATCACTAAATACAAAATGAACTTAACAAGTTCGATTAAAATATATTTCAAAACCGCTAAATGCAAAATGAACTTAACAACTTTAAAACTAGACTCCTAAAATATTTCCAAAAATCACTAAGTACAAAACGAACCTAACGACTTTAAAACTAGAATTTTATACTTAGTAAATAAGAAGGGTGTTTTGTAAAATACTTTAAGTATAAAGAAATGTATAAAATATAGAAATACTAAGTATAAGATATAATAATGAAATACTAAGTATAAAATATAATAATAAAATACTAAGTATACGAATAAAATACAAAGTATAAAAATACGAACAAAATACAAAGTATAAAAATACGAATAAAATACTTAAGTATAAAATACGATACGTATAAAGATACGTCTGAATCACTGAAATACGAAATACTGAATAATGTATAAAAATCGATGAATAGTAAATATCGATGAATAGTAAATACGTGAATAGTAAATACGATGAATAGTAAATACGATGAATAGTAAATACTGGTGAATAGTAAAATAATGAATAGTGAAAATATTTAAAATTCTGAGCTGCTCAAAATAAATATTTAAGTTTTCTATGTGCTTAGTTACTGAAGAATGCTAGAACTAAATTTTCATTATACAAGTTCGACGTTATTGATTATTATGAATCATTTGGAGAAATAAAGGAACGAGGAAATGATAAAGAAAGTACTTGTTAAATACTCAGATTATATGTCATGTTGCGAATCTATTGTGCCATCGTTAGAAAGGTAGCGCGTATGGGGACTCTTTTTCACTCTCGATCCGATCGAGGCGCCCTAATGACTCTCATAGTCTTTAGGCAAGCAGCGTATACATCCCTTGAATGGGCATAAATGTTGCGTTTCACGGTCCATACGAGGTAACTGAAGATGACCATCCCATCCGGACCTTGTCGGTAGGTATTAATCGTTTTATTTAGGAATGCATGCTTTCCCGAATAGCGAGGGGTATGTTGACTCTAAATAGAGGTGTATGCATACATTAGATAAGGGATTGAATCGTCCTTCTTACCTATTGGTATCCGTGGGCGATAAAGTCCGTTGATGTACCCGGCAGCCATTGCGCAGGCCTTGCTTTTGTAGGGTTTTGCATGCTTCCATCCTAACTTGTTGTGGTTCATAGGACAACGTATGATAGATTATCCATGTTGTATTGAATATTAGGTAGTTATCACGTACGCTACTTAGTGTTTGATCGATGTAATGCAGTCTGAGCGGTGAGTGCACTTTGATAATTATCTATGAGAGTACACAAGCCGCTCTGTAGTCAAGACTCGCGAGTTATGTTACTATGTGAATATAATTGAAAAGGGTCGACTACCCCGAACATGAATGAAATGATAATGATTTGCCTACATGATTATGAATGGAGATAATTTGATGATTCAATTGCTATGTTATATGATTTATGATATGTTATGTTTTATGAATTGTATTATTGTATGTTTAATTGCGCTGATTTAATTACATGCGCATATGTTATTGTTATGTGTTTACCGTTATGGGTTTTATATGGCTTAGCGTGTGCGGGGCATAATCGAGTTTGAACGGCATTTTCCCGTAGGTACCCCGAGGCTACATTGACGATTTATATCAGGGGATTGAAGGCCTTATTTTGTATTTTGGAGAGATGTAATCAAACTTATACTCTGTTATCCTAAACTCCTACTATGTATTTAGAGTTTTATTACGATTAACAGCTGGTTTTGTAATATATAGACTTAATTAATTTTCCGCCTTAGTTTAATTAAGGTCACGAAAAATCAGGTTGTTACAATTGTGTCATGGTCAAACGTATACAACCTAACGGAATGGTGGAAGTATCTTTATTCTACTAAAAGAGAGTTTTCGCTGATGTCATTATTGCCACGTGTCGAATTCTGGTACAATTTTTTCCCGCCAAATTAAATTGCTGACATCATAATTGCTTTAATAATTAAAATAAAAACATAACATAAATTTTTATTTGGCAACTTATTATTTAAGTAAAGAATAATTAAGTTAAGAATATTTTACAAAACCAGTAAATCACCTCCTAAAATTTTGCAACATATTTATTTAAATATTATTTAAGTTAAAATATTATACAAATAATCTTAGTCAAAACTATCAAATAGTATCTTTGTAAATAATATTCTTACTCCACGTTCTTTTTTTAATCTTTTTTTGTTGTCTTTAATTTTTCAATATATAATAGTATAATACTCACGATTTAATGAATAATAATATTCATCTATCAAATAAGATCTTGATTAAGCATGTTCTTTGTTACATAGTTTTTTTCCCTATGTAATAGTATACTGATTTTAATTGTTGATAATTTTAGTTGATCGCATCTTATTTTAAGTATAAAACTTTTGACTTCTGGTAAAAATTATGCAAGCATACTAAATTCATCTAATAATAAAAAAAATTAAAAATAAATTACAATCTTGCTAATTTATTAAAGAAAAAATAATATATTAGTTTTTTTTGACAATATATTTATCCTAAATTCATTACTTGCTTATTTTAATATTTTACTTTTTATTTTATTTCAATAACAAAATAGTAGCAACTCAACATATTTTTGTTTCTAACTCATCTTTTAAAATTTCAAATAAGTATTTTAAATAGTTTTTGTTCTTTATTAATTTAAAAAAATTATATTTACTATAAAGTACAAAATATATTCACTATTTCAATAAAGAATTAATAAAAATAAATGTTGGGCACAGATTTTATTTAATTTTGAAGTATATGAAAATAAAATGTATGTACTTCATGTATTTTAGCTATTTCTTAAATAATTTTTATTTTTTCATTATTATACGTACATTAAAATATTATTAAAGTAGTTATTATAATATTCTTTCAATTAATTTATTACTCCAAATTTTGTTAATTAGAAATAATATAATATCTATAATAACCGTACATTTATGCACGGTATCTAAGCTAGTAAGTTACCATCGGACGAAAAAACTCTTCAAATAATTAACTAACGATACACACTAACACACCTACGCCAAAGTAAACGGAGCAGTTCCACGAGAAATTTTCAACGCTAGTCTTTTTGCATTGAATTTCTGCAGCTTTCAATTATTGTGCATCAATCTCCATCTCCATATATAAATAATAAAACTTAACTACCAAAAAAAAATAAAAAATAGATATATCTTAATCTTAATCTTAATCTTAATATATACTAATTGTAAAACCAACTAGGGAAACATTTCTCTAAACGAAAATATTTTTCCCTCATTTTCCCGGCCAAATACTCCCATAGCGTTTTAAAAATTCACTTAAAAATGCATCTCCCAGGAATCGAACTCCTAACCCCAAGCACTCCCACCCTTCACATTTATCTATTTACCAACTACACAACATAACTTTGAAGTTTATTACGGAGTATTATTAATCAAATGACTATAAACATGATATAAACTAAAAAAGATTATCTACTATATTTAATTTGTACTCTATTACTTTAGAAATATTTACTATGATAAAATAAACGGAATAATACAAAATACTACAAGCTATAAACGGAATAATACAAAATAGTACAAGCTTTAAAATATAACCATATAATATAATAATATATCTACTATATTTAAATTTGCACTCCATTACTTCAGAAATATTTACTAGGATGATAAATGAAATAATACAAAAGAGTAAAATTTACTACTATTACTATTATCTACTATATTTAAATTTATACTCTATTACTTTAGAAATATTTACTACGATAATAAACGGAATAATATTAAAAAGTACAAGCTTTAAAATATAAGCATATAATATATTTACTATATTTAAATTTGTATCGTATTAATCTAGAAATATTTACTAGGATAATAAATGGAATAATACAAAAGAGCACAGAGTATAATTTATTTACTATTACTACTATTTAAAATATAATGCAAAACAAATGTTGGAAAACCAATATATTCAATATATTTTATTATATTCTGAATATATACTATACTAATATAGTACTTATGTTATGATAAATAATAAATTTGACAATTCTAAATAAATACTACATATAATAGGTTTTAGATAAAAACATAATAATTTTATATTTAAAAAAGTTTATTAAATAACTTCCCAAAAAAATAAAATTTATTACAAACAACTATGTATTACCGTGCAAGTGCACGGGAACTACACTAGTATATACGGAGTATATAAATAATAAAACTAAACACTCTTCATATTCACAACCTCCTCCTTGACTCTTTCTCTCTCGAAGACTGAATTGTTACAGTTTTCATTCATTAAAAAAAATAATGAGGCCCAGAATTTATCTCTTCGGAGACTCCATTACTGAGGCATCCTTCAATGATGGAGGTTGGGGTGCTTCTCTTGCTAATCATTTTTCTCGCACGGTAACGCCCACCACCTGTTCTTCTTAATGTCTCACTAAAAAAATTTCGTTATTTTGCATGTTTCGCGGCTTTTCTTTCTTACCCTTTTTTTCATATTTTTGCTTCCTCTCACGAGAAAACGGTTTTGTTGTTTTGAGATGTGCTGATTGTTTTTTTTTTTTTTTTTTCATATGATCCATTATATGTTTTTGCATATGGTTTTATGGACAGTTCATGATTTCTCGTTTTATTCATGATCTGTGAATTGGTAGCACATTTCTCTGTTTCGATCATTTGTTTGGAAACGAACTTTTGGACGGTTTTATGCGCACGATCAGCTTATTGTTTTTAAACTCATTTTGTATCATAATGACAGTATCACAGATTTTTTTGGATAATGTAATACAAATAAAACGATTGATTCATCAATTCAAAATAAAAAGGTAAACTAGGGATAATATTCTTTTGGTTTATATGTTTCGAGTTATAATATGATGTTAATATCCATTTTTAGGCGGATATAATGGTAAGAGGTTACAGTGGGTACAACACTAGGTGGGCACTGAATGCTTTGGACAAAGTTTTTGGAGCGAGCGATAATGAACCTGCGCCTGTGGCAGTGACAGTGTTTTTTGGAGCAAATGATGCATGTCTTCATGACAGATATGGTGCTTTTCAACACGTGCCTTTGGATGAGTACAAGCAGAATCTTCACTCCATGTACTCCTTTTTCAAGGTAATGAAATCGCTTTATTCGTCCACGTTTCTCGACTGCATTCATTTTAATAAGCCTGCCCAAAATTTCCTTTGCGGATAAGGGTCAAGTGTAAAGACTTGCACCGATCAGAGGGATTATCGATGAAGATTTTGTCCTTCTTTCCATAGTTTTTGGTAGTAGTTGTATGATGTTTTCCATGCTTAGGCCACACGTGGCTTTGCTCATGTTTTAGTGGAGTAGTTGAGTGATTTGATGACGAACATGATCGCAAAGCAATGTTATGAACATTCTCCGACCTTTTTCTTTTACAAGCTGATAAAATAATACTCCATTTGTATTTATGAGAGGTAAAGGTTGGAAAGAGACCGTCTTCAGCATTGCTTTACGATTATAGCCCTGTAGTTGGGGTGTTTACTGTGTTGTGTAGGAAATGAACAAGTTGTTGTCACTTGTCGCTAGCACCAGCTAGCATTTCTTCATGACCGATCATATCAGTCAATCATCGCACAAATACCATATTGGTTTGGCCGTAATAAGCAAACATCGGAAGATGCTGAACAGATAAACAAATCCTACCCTTAAGCTGAAAAAAGAATTCAGGTATATAGTTAATACCTTGTGTACCAGATCGCTTTAAGGGACAATAATCGAGCCACTCCCCTGAATAAGTACTTTGTATTTTTTTTAGTGGGAGAATGCAAACGTCCAAATTTCGTGAAGTGGAACTCGACGAGAGTGTAACTTCTAGAATATTTGGCAATCAATGAATTAATTGGGCGTCTTATAATGTCAATCATTGTTATTTTTCGCTTCGGTATCCTGTCATTTGCTTCAAGAGTTTGTGCACACTGCTGTTGTCTTAGTGCATGTCATTCTCAAGGGTACTTTCATTTCCACTTTCCACTATCAAAGGAGTGCCTGATGCTTTACACCGTATCTAACTCAATGCATTAGTTGACATTTCTGAAGATTTCATGTGTTTTCCTTTCTATAATTCATGGTGGCAATAGTCTGATGAAACATGGATGCAACAAATATATCTGTCCAACAATACTATATAAATCTTAGTGGCACCCTGGCATGGCATTCCTGTAATAAATATTTTAAAAAAACCGTGTTTTTGTCCTAAAAATAACGATTTTTCTATGCCTTGTCTATATCCGTACATCCGTCTAACACAAGACTTGGTAGTTTGTCGAGTAACACGATAAAAAATACTCCGTAATTCCGTAGTTCATATATGCTAATAGTGCAATCATAAGTTTCAGAAATTTTGACTCTTAATGTATGTTTTGTCATATAATGGCAATACAATATAACAAGGTGCTCAACTGGAATTGAACTTTGTGGACCATTATGTACTTATGTCTACAATTTTGCATGGACTGTATGAATGTTGGGTCTTTGTGAATTGTACTTTTATCGAAGAAGCATGCTTTGCATGGAACACCCACTTTATTTTATCCTTGTATTCCACATTGCTATTATGTTGGAGACTATACTTACATGCTATGATACTCCTATTTCTCCTAGTTTCATATTGTGTTGAGAAATATGAGGCATATTTGGACTTTGGGTTACGACAACATTATCGATGAAACTTGAACTATTTGATATTTACAGCTTAACCCTCGATCTTATGGTTTTGAAAACCATTTCTTTTATTTTATTTTTCAACTTTCTTACAAGTAATAACTAGATCAGTTTATGTGTGTAATTGTTCGTATTTTTTAAGAAACAAATGTGAACTGATTTGAATGTTTTGATTGCAGAGTCGATGGCCGAGTACTACCATTATCTTTATCACGCCACCTCCAATTGATGAAGCTGCGCGTTTGCTGTAAAATTATTGCCTATTTATTATGTTTCTTCTTTAGTTCTTTTCTGCGGTATCAAATATTGGTTACGGAGTATGTGCGTATATGTTATCGACTGCACCACAATTATTCAATCAATATCAGCCACAATTATTGCCACAACAATTCCCTCCTTTTCTCCATCAGTAAACACGGATGCACCAATTAGTAAACTCCAATCAGACACAACGAATATAAGCCACAATCAGTAAACATGGATGCACCACAATTCCCTTCTTTTCACCAGATAAGCCCCACTTTCCTGTTACGACATTTTCAATCAATTAGCCCCATTTCTAAATATGTCATCCCTACTTTTACGCTTTGTCAATGTAAAAAGCTTTTACATAAAAGTAAAAAGACTATAATATCCTTACTTTTTTCACTTTTTTAAT
Organism: Dianthus caryophyllus; assembly: GCA_023091065.1. Lineage (NCBI taxonomy): Eukaryota > Viridiplantae > Streptophyta > Magnoliopsida > Caryophyllales > Caryophyllaceae > Dianthus > Dianthus caryophyllus. The sequence continues at coordinate 20,569,905 of CM041523.1, read as the reverse complement.
CTTTGTGCCAAACCCCAATGGGGCTTATCTAGTGAAAAGGAGGGAGTAGTAAATTACTCATGCTTCTTACATTGTAAAGTGGCGGTTCCTTGAGTGTTGACACAATTATCATCATGGGTTTCCAATTCGCACTGCTCACGGTAGCCATTTGACGCACTGAGAATAGTGTTTGTTTATCATTTGTTGCTGTGAAATACTTTGAATGAACTGCAGCATTCACTTCATAGAATATATCTTGTACAGAAACCCATACTCTGATAACCCATCTGGTCTACCTGAGAGAACAAACGAGGCTGCAAGTGCTTACGCTAAAGCATGTATCGATGTTGCTAAGGCTTGTGGGACAGCAGTTGTGGATGTTTGGACCAAGATGCAGGAGTTTACTGATTGGAGAAATTCGTGTCTGAGGTAACCTTTGTCTTATTTTTCTTCGAAGATGCTAGTTATATCAATTATTCTGAATTGTTAATCTGTCATATTTTGGTTTAACCTTTTGTTTGTGTGGCACTTCACTTTGATGTTGTGTCCCGTGCTCGACTGCTCGACTTTCGAAACTACACCTTTACATCTCATTTAGACTACAAAAGCATGGAACTTTTTCACAATATGGATGTCTGACACTCAAATACTCTATTGTATCGAGCTTATAGGGAATCTAACTGACAAGGTCCGAAGGAAGTAATGTTTTATCTTTCTTTAAATATGAAGTTGGAAATTTTGAATTTAAAATCTTCGATTATTTACGGCCACAGCATCTCAGATGAGTTATTTCCCTCGCTACTCCTCAGTCTCCTTACTTCCTAAAGATTGACTAATTTAATTATGTAAATATGTGGGTGGGATTGTGCTTTGTTTCTATGTTATCCGCATTACAAATTTTTGTTTTTCAATTTAAAATGTTCGTTACTCTATTGTCCTTTTTTCCTATATGTTTCTTTCACTTTTGGTCTCTTTAGTTCTACCTCATGATCTATTTTGTCACTGTCTTTGAATAGTTTGTTACGAAAGCTCTTGTCAACAGATAAATTATTATGGAATATCGTCGTTCGCGTGAACTTCTTCTACTTGGTAATAGCTTGAATTAGTTGCATCTTAATTCTTGCCTGGTCTTACGTGAACCAACGTGATGGGAATTTCGGCAACTGCATGTGTTGCATATACGCACATACTCGTAATCAATATTTGAATCCTGAAACCATTTAAACTGCAGTGACGGCTTGCACCTGACACAGAGTGGCAACAGGATCGTCTTTGAGGAAGTTGTTGCAAAGCTAAAAGAAGCTGATCTGTGTTTAGAGAAACTCCCTATCGATCTTCCACTCTTTTCCGACATCGATCCAAATGATCCTCTCAAAGCTTTTGAAAAGTGATGCTACCGTTTTGGGAATGATCCCTTATTTTTTGTTGTAATCGCTTATCTGTTAAAGAACTATCCTACTTTTTGAATCATCAAGATGTAACTAATATTTATCTATGGAATTAATGAAGCAAAATCTATTAACAGATGATATGTCATGTCTTTTGTACAATACACGTTGGAGATTGTTATAAGAGTATTATAATGTGTTATTTTGCTGCAATATGTGAAGTGTAAAAGTTGGAAAATATTAGGGCAAGTGCAATGGAAAACTTTATAAAAAGTTCTTCACTTGCCATATAAGCAAGTTATAAATTCTAGGTAATAAGAACTATTTATCACAATGGAAGAATTTTTTATAAAGTTCTTGATAAGGTCCTACAATTATACATCCACTTTTTTAATTATTAATTGTTAAGTTTTATGTATATTTTCTATTTTTATTTACATTTTTTTGGGTATCATTTTATGTAAATATTTATGATAAGGTCTTTAATGGGGGATTTTATCTGTTTGACAACAAGCCAGTGATTGTTAAAGCTTGGTCGCCGGATGCTAAGCTGGAGAAGGAAGTGGTGGACACGGTACCAGTGTGGGTGAAGATTCACAAATTGGATCTTAAGTTTTGGGGGGCACAATGCGTGGAGAAGTTGGCGGGTTTGATTGGAAAATTTGTCAAGGTTGATGTTCCCACTGAGATGAAAACTCGTTTGGGTTTTGCTAGGGTGCTAGTGGAGATTAAACTGGGCAAAGAATGTTCAAAATTTAATTAATTTCTTGATGAGAATGGTTGCTTGATGGAGTGTATGGTAGAGCCTGAATGGTTACCAGTGCAATGTACTCTTTGCAAGGGCTATGGGCATAGAGGAGAGTTCTGTAGGAAAAAGGAGAAGGTTAAACAGGCGTGGCAGCCAAAGAAGCCTCCTGTTAGGCCGGCTGCAACAGTGGTACCTGCTGTCAAAGTTACCCCAATTGTATCTGTTCCCCAGGAGCCTGCTGTACAGAAACAAGCCACTGCTGATGTCTCTCTTCCAGTTGCTCCTGTTCAGGTGTTGAGTGGTATGGCTGAGCCTAATAGTGCGATGCGTTCTCCCACTAAGGGTACATTCTTGGAAGTGTTTACATCTGCTATTCAGAGATCTCAGGAAAAAGGGGGTGGAATTGATTTTTCATTCTTCTCTAATGGATAGGCTTGGTTTTTGGAACATAAGAGGTCTTAATAGGCCTATTAAACAATCAGAGGTTAAACTTTTTCTTAGTCAGAATAAATTGAATGTCTTTGGTATTCTTGAGACTAAGGTTGCTGCCATCTCTGTGAGTAGGGTGTCTTCTCTTTTTAATTCTTATTCTATTTGCACTAACTCAAGCATTCACAAAGGTGGTAGAGTATGGCTTTTATGGGATCCTTCTGTGGTTGATGTTGATATTAAACTGGTTGATGCACAATGCATTGTTGCTGAATTGAAAGATAAGATTTATAATAGGGCTTTGCAACTTTCTATGGTGTATGCTTTTAATAAGATTCATGAAAGGAAAAGGCTGTGGGATATTTTGGTACAATGTAGCTCTTATTCTGGACCTTGGATAGCTTGTGGAGACTTTAACAATGTGTTGAATACAAATGAGAGATTGGGGGCTGAGGTGTCTGTTCAAGAGCTTGGTCCTTTTGTTGATTGTGTCAGGAGGTGTGGTCTAAATGATATAGCTACTCAGGGAGCTTTTTTTACATGGAATAATAAGCAGCTTGGTGCAACTAGGGTTTGTAGTAGAATTGACAGGGTATTGATTAATGACATAGCCTTGCAAGATTATCCTTTGGCTTTTGCTCAATTCCTACCAGAGGTTCTCTTTGATCATTGTCCTTGTATCATACACATGGTGATGAAGGATGCAACAAGGAAATCTAGATTCAGATATTTCAACATGTAGAGTCTAGCCCCAATGTAACACCCCGTGTTATTTTAACACAATATGATAAAAGAATTTAATTCTTCAAGTTAAATTCATCCTTTTTCCATATAATAAAAATACGTCTGAATTTTATTTCGCCAAATAATACTAAAATTCCTTAAGTCCAAATTTAAAAATTTTAAAAAATTAAATTTTTGTATTATCTTTAGAATTGAAAAAGAAACACATTTCAAAATTTTATAAAAATCAACACAAAATAAATATCGCCTTTCAAATTTCAAAAAGATTAAGTTATGTTTACTATTCGCAAAAATAAATGTAAAACCTTTTATTCATAAAATTCAACTTCAAACATTTTTCGTTTTCAAAATAAAAATGGTTAAAAAGTAATCATTTTGATTTTTATTATTAAATCATATTATATTAAATATCTAATTACTATTTCATTTCTATTAAACTAGCTTTTTTCTAAATTGTCGAAATTTGAAGTCACACCTAATTTAAATTGATTAACTTTTTGACGTTTAAATATAAATCTTTAAATCTATAACATTCAACGAAAAAAATAAGTATTTCGACCTAGGAAATTTTTATTCAAAATTTCGAGGATTAAGATCCGATTTTTGTTTTTAGTACCTTTCGAAAATTATTTTTATTTTTATTTCCGATTTTATATCAAAACACTATTTTAAGACCATATCTTTTATTTCGAAACCTTTCGCGATCGCGCAAATCGAAAATTTCGAGAAATGAGAATCGAGCCCGAAAAATTGACTTTTGACTTTCCTTAGTCAAAGACTATCCTCTTCCATTTGTTCTTACACATTTAATTTATCATCATTACTTTTATTTTTGTTTTTAAATTTAAAGTTTAATACATAATAAAAAAAATACTTATACAAATACAATACTACTACTTTAATACTACCATTTTCATTTCCGTCACTTTTAAAATTTTTCTAAAGTAGTAAATAAAATATTTTAGTCTTAAATTTATAAAATGAATACTTTTCAGAAAATCGTCAAAACAGCACATTTTAACTTTTACCGTTTTTCTTACCCGAATTATTTCGTAACACGTTTTTCGAGAACGAGATATTTTAAAATATCCGGGGGCCAAACTATTCATCAAATAGTAATGTGGACTTATTTTGGTTTTATGTGATGATGATGATTCCTTTTGTTTTTAATTAAACTTTAATTAATTAATTAAATTACTTAACACCTACTTTATATCTAACTTATCTCATAAGCTTTCCAAGAACAAAATCACTTCTTTAGCTCTCCCAAAATGTCGTGCACCCTTGCTCTCTTTTCTCCCATTTGTTTTCTTTCATTTTTCTTCCAAAATACATTAAAATAAAACCTTAATAATATTTCTAATAATTCCTAAGTAATTCTAGTTATATTAGAGGGTATTAGGAGCTAATTTCTTGATTTATTTTTGGGTGAAGATCATGGGTTTTGGGTGAAGGATTTATCCGATCTAAAATTTATTTTAGATCCCCGACGATTAACATCCAATTTAAGGTGACTAGCTTTGTCTTATTTTGGCCTCTTAGTAAATTAACTTGTTTTGTTATTATGTATTTTATGAATATGAAAATTATGTTAAATATGTTAAACATCACTTATATGCACTTGTATGATTATGTGTTGTATAATAAAATGATAATAAATAAGTAATAATGATAATAGTTAAGTTGTAGTATTATGTTCATATATTTAGTTAAAATAATTTTGAGCATTTTAATTTATGTTCATATGATTTTTATGTTTAGTTGTGTTTTATTTGAGTAGTAATCATATATAAAAATTATGTGAAATATTAACAATGAGTTTAAAGTGATTAAAAATGAAAAATAAAAATTGTATGTTCATGTATGTTTCACACGGCATTTCCCATTTTTTTTAATATATTTTCACTTTTAATTTTTGTAAATAATATGTTAGATTAAGTTAGTTAAAATAGATGTATTCATGTAAAAAAAAATAAATTAGGAAAATAAATTATAAGTTGTTAAAATCAAAAATGGTGTTCTTGAGCTTTATGTTGATCTTCATGTGTGTTCATATGTTCTTCATGTTGATGTTCATCATTATTGTTCATTTTGATTTTGTTTTAATTTATGTTTGTTATTAATTTATGTTTATGTTTAGTTATTGTTTTATATATTATTAGTATTATGATATAAAACAACTTAAAACATTATAAATCATTTAGATTAAAAAGTTAGAAAATTAAAGTGTTGAAAAACACTATTCATAAATATAAATGAAATGTTTAGTAAATTTCATTTTAGTTTAAATCGTTTTAGTATAATTAGAATAATTAAAATATAAAGACTTTAAGCTAAAAACCGATAAAATCGAAAAATGAAAATTTGGAACCTACTACTACATACTCACGGCATTAGGCCAAATTTTAGGTTAAAATTTGTTTTATCACTTTTTAGTTTATTGTTAATATAATTTAATTATTAGTTAATAAGTTAGAATTAAGAAATTAAAAGAAATAAGTCAATTTTATACATATACAATATCACACGGCATTTTCATTTTAAATTGACTAAATTTGATCAAAATGAAATTATCACTAAGTCACTAAAGTTAAATAGTAATTAGAATTGAATTTTTGTATAAATCGATTTAGTTAGAAATGAAATATTATAAACCGATAAAAATATGTAACCGTTATAAAAATGAACTAAATCGTGTGCTACCGCCTTTGCATATTGGACTGTTGAAGTTGGACATACGGACTTAAATGAATCATCCACGATCCTATTGTTTTAAAATGAAAATCACTAACTTTAGTAAATAGACGACTAAATTTAACTGAGTCTCATTTTAAAATGAATATCATTATCACTTTTTACAAACCGAACTTAACGTTTTTAAAACTCGACTTTTAAAATATTTTCAAAAATCACTAAGTACAAAACGAACTTAACGACTTTGAAACTAGAAAATTTATACTTAGGAAATAAAAAGATTTAGTATTATACTAAAATATCTTAAGTATAAAAATACGTATAAATATAAAAATACGTACAAATATTAGAATACGAAGTATAAAAATACGAATACGTATAAAAATACGTATAAAATACGGAGTATAAAAATACAAATACGTATAAAAATACGTATAAAATAAGATGAATAGTGACCGATGAATAGTGTCAAATGAATAGTGATTTATGAATAGTGAAAAATTTACAAAACTTGTAAAATAAGTAACGTCTCAAAATTTAAAGATGATTCTAAATTGCAAATTTTGAAATATTGAAAATAATTGAAAATTTTACTAAGTATAGAAAATTGAAAATGAATAAGTAAATGACTTAAAGTGTTTTGAAAAACACTTAAATAAAATTGGATATACTAATAAACATATCATTATAGAAACTTAAAAATGTTAATAATTAACAACACTTCAAATAATAAATGAATGTGTTATGTGATCATATGAAACCGAATACAAATAGTTAAACATTTGACGATGAGACTAGGAGAGTCTAGTAACATGTGATATGTAATATCAAATAAATAATGAATACTGAGTAAGTTAAATAAAAAGGTCAAGCTTGGGCCTCAGATAATAAAACGTCAATCGTGAGTGAAGTGGGGTTAAGATAGTCTTGTAGCGGACGCCACTATCTCGGCCTTATTGCGATTGTCATCCCGAATAGTGTGGTTAAGCCGGTAGCATTATGTGCTTATGCGCTCTACCCATGCCGTTACGCCTTAAGTCGTATAGCCTGCTCCGTACAAGATAAAGAATATGCCAATGCTTTTGTATCAGGCTTTAGGAAATAGTCGTTTTATCCAGAGTTAAGGTGCTCTATGAATAGCGTAGCCCATTCTTATAGTGGATATTAGTGTATGCATACTAGACTAGGGTTTTATTCCCCTATTTCGCTAAAGTTACCAGGGCCACCGTGACCTTATTGCGATTGTCATCTCGCGGTTCTGTCTCCTTGCCTTGTTTCGTCTTTATTGGACGCGACACTAGCATTCGTTCTTACCACATGTAAAGATCACTTGACGAGATTGTATCTGAAGTTCGAATCATTTCGAACACTAGAAGATGAGATGCAAGTATTATAGTATTCGGCGTGGTTTACGAGTCGAGTAAGTCTCTGCACTATGGAAGTGAGATGCAATCGATCAGAGTTCAAAGGCCTACTCAGTGGTCAGGCTCGTAAGCAGTATGTGTTGTTTGTTGTATGATTAAATGAGAATGAGTGTGTACCATCTTCGAAAACTAAAGACCACAACTTTCTGAATTGAATCGAGTCTGCATGATGTGAATGATACTATATGTACGTCTGTTTGCGATCTGATATCGCGTCGTAATCTTGTTGAATTATTGTGATACTATTGTTATGATTTTATATGTTATTTGCTTTCATAACTGAATATCATGCTTATATGATTTATCGCTTTAAATCGCATGCTTATTATGACTTATATGTCTTTATATGCTATATGTAATAAGCATGTTTATCGTTTTATCATAATGTTATAATTATAAAGCGATAGTAATAAACCAAAGTAATTGAAATCGAGGGTAAGTATGAGCATAGCTAGTCACTGTCCGCTCAGCGGGCATCCCCCCATCAGTTTATTGTGCAGGATGATCGTGGACCGGGAGCTGGTTTTTGGACGGGGCCACGAGACGTTTTATTGGTTTACTTTCAGTTGTTTTTGAGAGATTTGTAATATATGACACTTTACTCTTTTAACTTCCGTATTTTGAGTTGTTTAATTCAACTCCTAAACGATGATGTAATATTTTGGGTTATTTGTATAGTTAATAACGCTGGTTTAAGACTTAATTAATTTCCGCCTTAGTAATTAAAGTCGACTATAAACCAGGTTGTTACACCCAAATTTTTTGGATATTGTTGAGGAGGGCTGGAATTGTGAGGTGACAGGGACTCTAATGTTTAAATTGGTGACTAAGTTGAAGGGGTTGAAGAAAAGACTGAAAGGTCTTAACAAAGAATCCTTCTCCAATATTGAAGGATTTGCAGAGGTGGCACAAAAGGCTTTACATGACGTGCAAATTCAAATTCAACACAAACCTACAGATGTGACTTTGCTGGAATTGGAAAGACAACTTAGTTGTTCAGCTTGTTTGCTGGGGAAGGCTAAAGATGCTTTTCTGAGGCAAAAAGCTAAATTAAGATGGGCTGACAAGGGGGATTGCAATTCATCCTTCTTCCATAGTCAGATTAGGGCTAGAAGAATGCAGAATAGGGTGCTTGCCATAAAGGATATCAATGGAGTTGAACAGGAAACCCAGGAGGGTATTCAAGAGGCTTTTGCTGACTACTTCCATAGTATTTTGGGCAGCAGTAAACAGGTGAAGTCTGTGCACCTAGGCACAGTGCAACTAGGGCCATTGGTAAGGGAAGAAGCTTGGCCTGGTCTTCTTATGGTGCCAACTAAAGATGAGATTAGAGAGGCTATGTTTGATATTAAGGATGATAAAGCTCTTGGACCAGATGGTTTTACCAGCAAGTTCTTCAAAGACTCTTGGTTGATTGTAGAGAAGGATATCTGCCTGGCTATTCAGGATTTTTTTCAAGACTGGGAAGCTCCTGAAACAGATAAATACCACTGTACTCACTCTTATTCCAAAAGTATCTTGCCCAAAATCAGTAGCTGAATTCAGGCCAATTGCCTGCTGTAACACCATATCCAAATGCATTTCTAAGTTGATTTGCAATAGGATGGGTCTTGTGTTGCCTGAGATTATAAGTCCCACTCAAAGTGCCTTTGTTAAAGGGAGGCAAATTGTGGAGGATGTGTTAATTTGTCAAGATCTTGTCAAGTTGTATACTAGAAAACACTGCTCACCAAGATGCTTACTAAAAATAAACCTTAGGAAAGCATATGACTCAGTGGAATGGAATTTTGTAGAGGAAATGTTGGTGGCTTTGCATTTTCCTAGTCATCTTATAACCCTGATCATGGCTACTGTGAGAAGTCCCTGGTACTCTATTTCCATTAATGGAGAATGTTTTGGCTTCTTTAAGGGTGAAAGGGGTTTAAGACAAGGGGATCCCCTATCCCCTTTGCTATTTACAGTTTGTATGGAGTATCTTTCAAGAATATTGATGGTGGTTGCTAGGAAATCTGAGTTCCTTTTTCATCCATTATGTGGTAGAGTTGGGTTAACTCATATGTGCTTTGCTGATGACCTACTTCTGTTTTCAAGGGGAGATATCTCTTCTGTGAGACTTTTATTAAGAGGTTTTCTGACCTTCTCCAAAGCTTCTGGTCTGGAGATGAATGCTTCAAAATCCAGCCTATATTGTAATGGTATTCCTCAGCATACTTTGGATACCATCCTGAATTTTTCTGGTTTTATAAGAGGTCAACTACCTTTTAAGTATCTTAGTGTCCCAATTATTTCCAAAAGACTCTCAACTAGAGAGTGCTATGTCCTTAGTGAAAGAATTTGTGCAAAAATCAGAAGTTGGGGAGCTAGGAAACTTACCTACATAGGAAGGCTTACATTGGTTAAAGCTGTGCTTAACTCTTTTCACACTTACTGGGCCTCAATTTTTCTACTGCCTATCACTGTTATGAAGAGAGTTATTGCTGTTTGTAGGAATTATTTGTGGGCTGGTTGTGAAGAGTATCAAAGAGCTCCACCTATAGCTTGGGACACCATCTGTTTGGCTAAGGCTGTAACACCCGGTGTTGTCCGAGGTTATTCGGGCCGGGTACCCCGTTGAAGAGGTTCATGTGTTGGCTCAAGGTGACATAGTGCTTAAAAGGATTGTAAGTACTACTCATATCAACAAGATGCATCTTCTTTTCTGGTGGCTCATCTTAAGAACTCTTCAGTTAAGCGTGCTTGCTGGAGAGTAGTCTTAGGATGGGTGACCTCCTGGGAAGTTCTCAGGATGCGCACGAGTGAGGACAAAGTGCGCTGAAAAGGGCCCGTGTTGGTCTGTGGGCGATGTACGCAGCCTGGCGAGCTACCGTGAGCGACATTCCGGCCTTCAGTTGGGGCCGGGGTGTTACAAAGGCAGAGGGTGGACTTGGGGTTATTCATTGCATCAAGTGGAATATAGCAGCTTTGGAGAAATATGTGTGGTGGATTGCAAACAAGAAAGATCACTTGTGGGTTAGATGGGTGTCTGCTATATATTTGAAAGGCTTACCATGGATGGAGCATGAGCCATCCCCTACATCAAGTTGGGCTTGGAGACAATTATGCAAGGTAAGAGACATTTTGAGAGCTGGTTATACAGGGGACCAATGGTTTGATAAGGGAGGTTGCTACTCTGTTCAGAGTGGCTACAAGTGGTTGATTGTTGTACATCCTATGGTGAATTGGGCACATAATGTGTGGAGTAGATTCAATGTTCCCAAATGGTCCTTCATAGTTTGGACCATGAGAAGGCAGAGGTTGCTTACATTGGATCGATTAGCTAGGATTGAGATACTCACGGATGAAATGTGATTTCTTTGTGGAGTCGACAAGGAAACCAACCCTCACTTATTCTTTGGCTGTGGGTATAGTGGACAATGTCTGAAAGGTTTGCAAGCCTGGCTTGGTTTGAGATTGGAAGATGGTAAATGGCAACATCTGAGAAGAAGACCAGGGACTACAAGTCTTCAAGTTTCTGTAAGTGCTGCTGCTGTTAATGGACTAGTATACAATATTTGGCACCAACGTAATGTGTGTAGGCTAGAAGCCTCCCTGTTACGGCCTTTGGTGGTGATTAAGCAAGTGCAAAGTTCCTTGTTGCTGAGATTGAGTACATTGGACTTTTCTATTTTATCTAGTAAGGATAGGATGTGGTTAGATCAATTAAGGAGGTAGTGATGACGTAATTAGTGTGCTCTTCACTCATTGTAAATGCTTGATGTAAGTGGATATTATCATGTATTGGTCTTTTCATTATTAATACAAACTTACCGTTTACCAAAAAAAAAAAAAAAATATTATGGGATCATTTTTTTTTCTTTGAATTGCATGGGTATCACTTTTACATGCATATTTATACTCACTCCACATTTACATGCATGGGTATCACTTAAATATTTATGGGTATCACTTTACATGCATTTTTCAATTCTAATTGTTACTAACTCCAAATTCAAGGATTATCCTTGTACAAAGTTTAATCACATTCAATGGATTTTTATTTTTATTTTTTATTTTTTTTATTTTTAAAATTACAACACAAAGCTAATAAAAAAAATAAAATGAAAGAGCCACAGTACACATATTAATTAAAAAATGACAGGAAAAACTAATTTATTTCAACTATTCCTCCAAATTGCTGCCAAATGTGCTCAACCAGATCAGCTCGAAGTTGGTGGTGAATTTCACGATCACGAATCTCGGCACGTCTTTGAAGAGTAGATTGAAATTCGTCAATTGATCCTTGGTTGTAAGTAATAGATGGAGTTTCATCATTATCAACGTTAAAGTTCATAACTTGATCTCCTTCATTCTCAACAATCATATTGTGCAAAATAATGCAGGCATACATGATATCCCTCAAGCCTCCTCTATCCAAAAATCACGCTGCATTGCGCACGATTGCCCAACGAGCTTGTAATACTCTGAATGCACATTCTACGTCTTTTCTAGCCGCTTCTTGCATTTTCTTAAATAATTTTCGTTTTGGATCCATAGGAGTCGGAAAACTCTTAACAAAAGTAGCCCACTCTGGGTATATACCATCAACAAGGTAATATCCTTTTGTGTACTCAGTTTCATTAGCGGTAAAACGAACTTCAGGAGCATAGCCTTGTACTACATCATTGAATAATGGAGACTGTCTCAAAACATTTATATCATTGTTAGCCCCAGCGACTCCAAAAAACGCATGCCATATCCACAAATAATACGAAGCAACTGCTTCAAGCATAACTGTAGGAACTCCATGGTCACCTCGAGTGAATTGCCCATGCCATGCAACTAGGCATGCCCTCCACTGCCAATGCATGCAATTTAGGCTGCCTAACATGCCGGGAAATCCATGTCGCAACTTATAATTATGCATTTCTAGTAGACGCTCAACGTCAGTAGCATTTGGTCTCCTAAGATAACACGAGCCAAATACTAGCACAATTTCACGACAAAAATTGATGAGACACTCTCTAGCAGTTGTCTCACCAATTTTTATGTAATCATCGCAACTATCAGGAGGACATCCATAAGCTAATTGTGGAATCGCGGCGGTACATTTTTGAATAGGAGAGAAACCAGTTTTACCTAATACATCATACCTTAACTTAAAGTATTCGGAATGATTTGACAAAGCTTCCACAATACGAAGAAATAAATCCTTTTGCTTCCGGAACCTTTGACACAACATTTGTGGTAGATAAAGTGGATTGCTAGCAAAATAATCATTCATGAGTCGATCATGAGCATCTTCACGATCGCGAACTATATGTTGTCTTGTTAGCTTTGTTGTTTGTCTTTGTTGCGCCATGAGTTTTTCAAACATTTGATCCTCCATATCATCATTTAGCTCATCAACTAAAACTTGAAATGAAATTTCTTCCAAACACCATCATCATTATTATTATGCAGAGACATTTTTTTTTAATAGTATAATGTTTTAAGAGATATAATAAGAGGAAATGAGATTTGTGAGAAAAATCATTCAACATCATAATTTATATAAATAAGTATAAGCACTTTATAACGGCTAGTTTTATAACGGCTAGTTTATAACGGCTAGTTTTATAACGGCTATTTTATAACGGCTAGTTTTAAATTAAATATGTTAATTTAACTGCCAATCTAAAAATAATAATTTAAAAGTACTTTTTATTAAATAAACTACTACAAAGAAAACTAATACATGCATAACAATTCTAAACATTCCATTTAGCTTTGATTTCGGCACACATTTTGCGATGAACCGCTTTAGCTTCCTCCGTATAATTACTAGTGTCATCATTTAGCAACGCTAAATCTTGTGCCATTGTACGGTTTTTAAGGCTCTCATTTAGCTGCTTTATTGCTTTGATTCTTTCTTGTTGAATTTCCTTGTATATGGAGAAATTTTCAACAAATTGATCATGGTCTACCTTTTCTTTGTTTTTCTTCCTAGTCTTAGCTGCTTTCGTACCCATATGACGTGCAGCTGAGGACTCTTCATCCATGCTAAATGATGATCGCTTTGCTCCATCTTTTGCAGAATTCCACTTAGCATGCTCATTGATTATATTCCAAATATGCATATATTGACAATTACGTTTTTTTTAGCGTATTCCACTCTGCAAGTGTTGCTTCTTTGAGTTGATCGTCTGACCATCCACTATGATATTGGTTGTGAATTCGAGTGTATATCTCATTAAATTCGTTAAGATCACCGCTACATCTATGCCATCGACATTTAGCTTGGTCAAGTGATCTCACACTTCCAATGTTATTATGTTGATTGAAATATTCTACTACTGTCTTCCAAAATTTGACCATCTTTTTGATTTTTTCCAATTTTGTCATCAACAGAGATAGTCAACCAAGCTTTAGCTAGAGCTTTGTCTTCCTCCATAGTCCATGGACGACGATCTCTTTTACCTTCATCACTTGGTTGATCGTCAATGACAATATTACCTAAGCTATTTTGAGTTAAATTTGTAGGAGTAAGGGGCGATGTGTCGGATATAGAAACACATGGGGTTGCAGCCCCATGCAATATATTCGAAAACGGAAGTGAAATTGGTCTTTGATTACCTACAGTCCGGGTAGTATACCCAGCCATACCATATAATCCCGCAACATTAATTTGAGGCATTTGTGGGTTAAATACATTAGGGTTATTATTATTTATAATTGGAAATTGTACATTATTTGGTAAATTAAAGTATGGGAAATTTTGGTAAGTTTGGTACAAAATCCATGTTAATTTAAATCCATAATTAGCCATCGAATACTAATTTCAAGTCTTAAATCTAATCTTAACCTTTTAACCTTACAAAATCTCTATTTTTGCAAAACTTTCGTTTAGTAAAATTTATCGACTTCTTTAAAACTTTTGAAAATTTTTGAATAATGAAATAAATATTTTAGTCTTAGAATTCAAAAGTAGAAATATTTCGAAAAATCGTCAAACGCGCACACTTTAACTTTTATCGCTTTTGACGCCCGACTTTTTAAAACTGACCAATTTCGTGAAAAACATTTTAAAACACATAATAAACATTTCTTTGCCCAAATAGTAAATTTGCATACTAGTATGCCACTTGATTTATTTTGTTCCCTAATTTCATTTAATTAAACATTATTTTCTAATTAAATCAAAACTTATCTAACATATTTCATTTAACCTAATTTCATAACATCATTTTCATTATTTCTAAGTGTAAAACTCATCTCCTTTTCTCTCCATTTGGCCGAGCTACTTACTCTCCATTTCTCCCTTTGTTTTTCTTCCATTTTACTCCAAAAACACTCTAATTAAAACCCTAAATATTATTCTAATAATCTCTAGTATTTCCTTAGCTATTTAGTGGGTATTGAAGCTTATTATTTCGGGTGTTTATTTGAAGGTGAAGACGGGTATTTGGGTGAAGCTTTGGACTTAGATAACTTAGTCGATCCGGATAACCTTTATCTTGCCGAATCAAGGTGACTAGTTATATCTCATTTTAACCACCTTTGTAAATTAGTTTGATTTTTATTATGATTTTATAAGTATGATTTTTATGTTCAAAATATGTTAAACATCATTTATGTGTGTTAAAATGTTATGTGAAGTATAATAAAATGATAATAAATAAGTAATAATGATAATAGTTAAATTGTAGTAATATGTTAATATGTTTAGTTAAATTAGTTTTGAGCGTTTTTAATTATTGTTCTTATGATTTATATGTTTATTTATGTTTTAGTTAAGTAGTAAACTTATATAAAAATTATGTGAAATATTAACAATGAGTTTAAAGTGTATAAAACTTGAAAATAAAATTTATGTGCATGTTGTTCTTCCTCACGACATTTTCCTTTTTTTTTATTAAATTTTCACTTTTAATTTTTGTAAATAATATGTTGTGTTAAGTTAGTTTAAAATGGATGTTATCATGTGAAAAAAATTAAATTAGGAAAATAAATTATAAGTTGTTATATATGAAAATGGTGTTCTTGAGTTTATTTTTGGTGTTCTTAAAGTTTATATGATCTTCATGTGTGTTCATCATTTATGTTCATTTTGATTTTGTCTTAGTTTATGTTTGTTATTAATTTTTGTTTTTGTTTAAGTATTAGTTTATAATATGCTAATAACATCACTTAAATCAACTTACATATTTAGAAAAACTTTTAGAAAATTTCACTTTATATTCTAGCTCAAAATTTTAGTTAAATGAAATTTTTAGTAAAATTTCATTTTAGTTTAAATCGTTTTAATATAATTAGAATAATTAAAATATAAAGACTTTAAGCTAAGAACCGATAAAAAACGAAAAATGAAATTTTGACCACCACCATGCTTAGCCACGGCATTTAGGGATTATTAGGGTTAAAAATTGTTTTTATCACTTTTTAGTTTTATTGTTAAAATAATTTAATTAGTAGTTAATAAGTTGAATTAAGGATTTAAAAAGAAATAAATGAATTTTAGTACAACCTACATATCACACGACATTCCACATTAAAATGGGCTAAATTTAATCAAAATGAAAATAACATTAAGTCACTAAAGTTTACTAGCTAATAGAAATGAATTTTTGTACAAATCGATTTCGTTATAAAAGAAATGTAATAAACCGATAAAAAGTACTAACCGTTATAAAAACGAATTAAGTCGTGTGCTATTACCTTTGCAAATTGGACTGTTGGACCTGGACATACGGACTAAATGAATCATCCACGATACTATTATTTTAAAAATGAAAATCGCTAAATTTAGTAAATAGACGACTAAATTTAACTAAGTCTTTCTCAAAAATAAATATCATTTATCACTTTTACAAACCGAACTTAACGTTTTTAAAACTAGATTTTAAAACTTAGTAATTAAGTTAGGATGTGAATAGTGACCGATGTGAATAGTGATTGAAATGAATAGTGACCGAGATGAATAGTGACCGATGAATATTGACCGAGATGAATAGTGACAAGTGAATAGTGATTGATGAATAGTAACCTAGATGAATAGTGTCGATGAATAGTGAATCGGGACGAAACTTGTTAAGCAAGTAACGTCCCAAATTTCAAGACGGTGAATAGTACCCGAGACGAAACTTGTTGAACAAGTAATGTCCCAAAACCTATTTTAATGTAATTTGAGGTAACTTGTTGAACAAGTTATCTTTTCAAATCCCGAGACATGAATAGTGAAAAATTCACGGAACTTGTAAAACAAGTTACGTCTCAAAATTCAAAGATATTTCAAATTTCAAAATTTGAAATGTTGTAAATAATTGAAAATTTACTAAGTATAGAAAATTAAAAATGAATAAGTAAATAACTTAAAGTGTTTTGAAAAACACTTAAATAAAATTGGACATACTAATAAACGTCTCAATATAGAAATTTAAAAATGTTAATAATTAACAACACTTCAAATAATAAACGAATATGTTATTTGATCATATGAAACCAAATAAAATACTTAAACGTTTGACGATATCACTAAGAGAGTCTAGTAACATGTGATATGTAATATCAAATAAATAATGAATATTGAGTAAGTTAAATAAAAGGTCAAAGCTTGAGCCTCCGTTATGAAAACGTCAATCGTGCGTGAAGTGGGGTAAGATAGTCTTGAATACGAATACCACTATCTCGGTCTCTGACGCTGGTCATCCCGGTTAGTGTGGTTTAAGCCGGCAGCTTTATTGCTTAGCATGCTGCCCATGCCTTTACGCCTTAAGTCGTACTGCCTAAGCCGTACAAGATAATGAATATGCCAACTCTTTGTTGAGTCGGTCTCTAGGAAATAGTCGTTTTATTCGGAGGTAAGGTGCTCTATGAATAGCATAGCCTACTCTTATCGAAAATACTCATATATGCATATTAGACTTAGGTGTAATTCACCTTATTTCGCTAGAGGTATCAGGGCCACCGCAAACTTTATGGATTTGGGTTTTGTATCGGCGTTATGGATTTGCGTCTTAAATGACTTTATGGATTTGGGTCATATATCAGCTTTATGGATTTGGACTGGATACGCGGTTCTATCTCCTTGCCGTGTTTCGTTCTTAGTGGGCGCGACGCTTGCATTCGTTCTTGCCACATGTACAGATCACTTGACGGGATTGTAACAGAAGTTCGAATCATTTCGAACACTAGACGATGAGATGCAAGTACTATAGTATTCGGCGTGGTTTACGAGTCGAGTAAGCCGCTGCACTATGGTAGTGAGATGAAAGCGACTAGAGTACAATGGTCTACTCAGTGGTCAGGCTCGTAAGCAGTATGTGTTGTTTGTTTAAATGAGAATGAGTGCGTACCATCTTTGAAAACTAAAGACCACAAATTTCTGAAGTGAATCGAGTCTGCATGATGTGAATGATACAATATGTATGTTTGTTTGCGATCTGATATAAACCGTAATCCTGGCGATATCTTTGTGACACTATTGCTTTATGATATTATACATTATTTGCTTTCATAACTGAATATCATGCTTATATGATTTATCGCTTTAAACCGCATGCTTATTATGACTTATATGTCTTTATATGCTATATGTAATAAGCATGTTTATATTTTTATCATAATGTTATAATTATAAAGCGATAGTAATAAACGAAAGTAATTGAAATCGAGGGTAAGTATGAGCATAGCTAGTCACTGTCCGCTCAGCGGGCACCCCCCATCAGTTTATTGTGCAGGACGATCGTGGACCGGATGCTGGATTTTGGACGGGGCCACGCGACGTTTTATGTTTTATTTTAAGTTGTTTTCAAGAGAGATGTAATATATACAACGATACTCTTTTAAATTTCCGTGCTTAGAGTTGTTTAATTCAACTCTTGAACGATGTTGTAACATTTGGGTTTTTATGTATAATTAATGACGCTGGTTTAAGACTTAATTAATTTCCGCATTAGTACTTAAAGTCGACTAAAAACCAGGTTGTTACAGAGACGCTGGAGTGAGTACGGGAGGCTCAGAGGGGGCAGGGGTAGTCACTTGCCCCTCAGTCTTGGTAGAGCCAGACAACGCTCTCCTCTTCTTCTTCTTCTTTTCCCTCTCCATGGCAATCAGGTCGGCTGTCGACACCCTCTTCACCCCTACAGATATCAGAATACAAACATCAAGCTCGCGCCTTGAGCACAGCAGCACCACTAAACAGGCAAGCAACTCGAGTAAAACAAACGTAGCAGCAGCGTCAGAAGACATTTCCTCCTCGTCACTCTCAATAAACAACTCCAAATTGGGAATCCTACCCTGCAAAGCGTCAGGAAAAGTCCTAGCAGATTCAGGCAACAGCTTCAGCTTTTCCACAACCTTCCTTCCACTCTTCGTCAGCAGAAACCTCAGCGAACCTGATACAAGAAGCAAATGAGCCAAGTTCAGCACGACAGTGCGCCAGCATAGAGCAAACGTCGCTTCCTACCTTGCGGCATAAGCCAAGTGTCGCGCAGGTAGCCACACAGATGATTCAGGCTACTAATCTTCACAAAAAAGTATCGTTTAGCCCAGCCAGCATCCTTCGCCTTGGAGGGAAGTTTGATAAGCTTCTCTACTCCCTCTAGGGTCCTCAGGGTGAAGCGCTTGCACGCGGTAGGCCTCACCCAGTAGTTATTGCCAATATCACCTCCCGTCATGGACCAGCCATGAACCTCAAGAAGGGCAGAAATACACAACAATATCCTCCACCCATGGGGGAGCACTTGCGCAGGAGACATCTTGAAAGTGCGAAAGAAGTCCTGAATGAACACGGGAAACGGGAAACGCAGGCCAAGAGAGAAGGGATACGCATACACACAAACCCACCCCTTGCGGTGGAAATCAGCCCTCTCCTCGCCTCGAGGAACGTAAAATTCAACCCCCTCATCCAAATTAAAAATCTTTGCAACATAGTCCTCGGACTTCGAGGAAAGAGAGCAAGGCACCGAGTCCACCCCCTTCAGAATGTTGGTGGGGACGAAAGCCTCCACAACAGGTGGCGGATCGACGGCAAGCGGCTCGGGAGGAGACGAAGAAGACGACATTGAAAGAAAATAAGGAGACACGAGCGTAGAAATTACCTGGAGAAAACAGACACACCCTACGGGATCTCGGCGGCGGTGGTAGAAAGGGGGAGTTTTTTGGAAAAAGCACGCAAGATGGGAGAGAAATGAAATTTATAAAGGAAGTGATTGAGAGAGAGAGTGAGACGTGAAGGAAGTTGAAGGGAGTGGGGAAGTACAATTAATGGAACTAATATAAAAACTGACAAGACCTGGCATTTAATGCAAAGGCCAAATCAGTCATTATGGTTTGTTCTTCTCGAGGAGCCACCGCGTTGCGCCACGTGGCACGACGAAAGCCAAGCAAAATGTAACAAGTTCTCCCTCAGCAAGACAAGTTCTCCCTCAGCAAGGACAGTACGTCACCAACAGGGCAGAGTAAGGCAGGAGGGATTTCCTACCATCCTCATGCAGAAAGGCAAGGAAATCCGAGGCTATTGTTTGGGCCAAAAATGGCCAGCTCGTACAAGAAGCCACGTGGGCCATTTTCACCACGCACCAACAAGGATCAGGCCTAAGGAGATGAGCAGGCCCAAGGCAACTAGGGCAAGAAGTGAGCTGCACTCATAAAGTATCGCCAAGAAGAAGTCAGCAACCACCCCCAAGAATATAGCTGACTGTTCCGAGAAAGACGCCCAGAGACCCTCAGCGAGTACCAAACTCCAACAGTCAGATTCCAACCCTATAAAAGGCAAAGGAGCAGCATTTGAGCAGGGTTACAACATATTTCACTGTGCTCTACAACAATATACTCTCTATTCCTCCAGAATCCATTGTGCCATACCACCTGAGCGTCCCTGTACTACGAATTGCTACCTTGTATTCCTTTGATTGTAACTCGTTGCTTGCCAAACAATATTTAGTGGAGCACATTAGGCGGGACATAGATCTCCCCGCGGTCGTTTCCCACATTGGGTTTTCCCCGTCACCAAATCTCTTGTGTCATTTATCTTTTGCGCATTTTACTTCCTTGCATTCTTTTTCGTTTAAACTACGCCATTAACGTCCCATAGATCGAGTCATAAATTGAGTGGATCACTATACCCCTTCTCACGAGTCAAATAGTCAACGCGACCAAATTTGGCTGAAACAATAACATGAATAAATCTCTACAGGTTCACAGGGTATACTTTGTATTATAATTAGTTGATTAATGTTTATCGATAACGGTTGGCTTGCTAGATAAGTTTGACGTTATTGTCATACAGATGGCGGTGATCAACTGGTCCCTAAAAGTCACACCTAAAGGATGTGTTTAAGAAATGTGATTATTTGAGAAAATAATCATATTGATGCCTTACTAATTGACTAAAAGGTTAGTCAGTGTTTTTGACTAAAATGTTAGTCAGTGTGATGAAAATACTGATTAAAATGTTAGTCAGTGTGATGATGATACGGCCATTTAATAAGGATTAAATAATATTAGCTGAGACGAATTAAATGTACTTCGTAAGTTGAATATAAAATGTTATATTTAATTGTTGAATATAATGTAAGCTAATTAGACATAAACTGTTATAATTAATTAGCAAATTATAAATATATGGATATTTATATTTAATGGTATATTATAGTGGGTCCATGATAATGACACTAGTAATATATATTACATTATATTATAAAGCTAAGATAACCAAGAGAAAAGAGTCCAGATACACTTTGATTTCGTGGTCAACAAGTGATTATATTTTGGAAAGAAAAATTTTCTCCCCAATATATATATATATATGAGCCGTGAGATAGAGGGAAGATAGGGGAGTATTTTACTTAACCTAATTCTCTAATTCAATCATCATAATTCACAACACAAATTTTAGAAAGAAGCAGTTTTTTCCTAAAAGTTTTCTAGCAAAAACTAAGGCATATCTTATTCAATCTTGGGTGCTACAATTAGGAGATATCATACTTTTGATATTCATTCTTTAGCCATTAAAGCAAGGACTCAAGGTTATTTCTAATCTCTTGTTTAATTATGCAATTTCTTTTATGACTATTAATCATATAGTATGAATTTCATTATAATCCTGGATGATTTAAGGGGATATATATAGATATTTTCCCACACTATTGATATGACATAAGACACTAACCGATGTGTCTCATTATTTATATTGGCAAGACTTTAATGTCCCAATATTTCTTTTGTGAGTATATCACATTACTCGTTCTGAGAACCATATAAATTGTTCGGGGTGATTTTCTCACACGGTTCGTTTTAGTGATTGTGGATCTACTAGTACTATCCTTTAGTCGATTTTTATGGTGATTGTGAGTATTGAGTTAGAACGTATAGAAAAGTAACGAAAATGGGACAAGACACACGATATGTTTACGTGGGAAAAACCCTTAAATGTTAAGGGAAAAACCACGGGCGCCAAGCCAGGAGAGGTTCTTCACTAGCTCAGGAACAGAGAATACAAGATCTAGACAGAACCAGGGTTGATTCTGGACAGACTGGTACAGAGTATAGTGTGAGCACAAATAATTATGAGATGAATGAATGCTTTAGACTTGAGTGAAATGTCGTGTATTGAGTTTTCTGTCTTCTGATGATCCTCGTCTTCAGAATCCCTTCTCCTTTTATATTGTCTTCAGTTCCAACGTTTCTTTCCCCAATTGTAGGCAACTTCCCTTGTGATTCCTCAGTGGTTCCTATTCTTTCGGCCCTGCTTCTGCTCCTTGACTGGTTCTCCCAACGTCTATCTCTAGGTGTTGCTGCTGCACCTTTGGGCTTGCTCATAGTGTCTTCCCTTTTGTTGGGCCTGGCCCATTTTGTCCTTTCCTCTCCTGCCCTGGGTCTTTGCTTTGTCTGCGCATCTGTGGAACCCGGGATCGAGGGGGACCCAACTCAGCGTCTTGCATAAGGGCGTGCTAAGTTAAAAAGACTAAGTTAGAAAAACCTTTAAAACTGTTTTGGAGCCGCCACCTAATTATCGCAGAAATTAGGAACCTGCTATCATGTCCTAAGCTAAAGACATGTCCTAGATTTCGGAGCACGCCGACACCCCTAGATCTAAGACTGTGAAATCAGAATGGATTCGGGGTGAGGGTACTTTAATAATGATTAATTCAAATAATGATTTATGAAAATCCTTTTAGAAAAGCCTATGTAAAAGTAGCCTCTACTGACCTAGAACAATCAGTGTAAAATGATATTTGAGCCAATGTTATCGCTACGTACAAGTGCGATAAAGTTTGTAAAAGAATGCAGATGCAAATGCAAAAAGATTGATTAAAACCCTCAGTTTAGCATGTTTATCTTGTTTACGAAAACGGTTCAGTTAAAGGTCGAATTCATTGTTAAAGTTGATTTAATGCAAAGAAGAAGGTGCAAGATGCATGCAAATAAAATAAACGTTCAATTGTCCATTGGTTTATTTTAAAAGGGTCGGTTGCTTATGCGACTTTGGCGTGTCATCGGATATGGTGTGTACCCGAAGTAATAAGACCACTTGGAAGGCAAGCGGGCTCGGTTGCCAAAGCCGGGGGGGGGGGGGGGGGGGGGATGGGGGGGGGGCGCTCAAGTGTAGTCCCCTTTGTTAGTCCATAGAAAATAAGAAAAAGCTTTGATCTTAGTGGATCGGTACTTACCTGGTCCTGGCGCTTCAGATCTGGGCAGAGCTTCGCTTCTTGAACTTAAAAGGAGGATGAATTCACACTAGTAGAAAATCACCCTATAGTGTCGAGGCTATCGTGGCGGTTCTTAAAAAAACGACACCAAAAGTAGGGTGGAAGATCTATAGTGGCGGTTCCAAGGTAAACTCGCCACCAAAGATGTAGGTGTAAGGGGTTTTTAGTGGCGGGTCTTCCACACACCCGCCACCAAAAGGTCTATAGTGGCGGTTTTTAGATAAACCCGCCACTAAAGGGTACATTTTTTTTTGTCTTTGTAATAAGGCTTTTAGTGGCGGTTCTTTCCAACAACCGCCACCAAAAAGTCTATAGTGGCGGTCTTTAGATAAAACCGCCACTAAAGATCTTTTTTTTTGTCTTTGAAATTAGGAGTTTTGGTGGCGGTTGTTTTCTTAAAACGCCACTAAAAGCCTTAAAATAAACCCTAAAGGACACATCTCATATACTCCGTATTATCCCAAAATGAAACACATTCCTCAGCCCTCCTCACCTCTTTGCTCCTTCTTCTTCTCCGTCGCCCTCCTCACCTCTCTCCTCAGCCGCCCCATCCTTCATCATCATCGTCCTTTGCCGCCGTCATTAACATCATCATAGTCGTCCTCCAGCCGCCGTCTCCACCACCGTCGTCACCACCACTTCGTCCTCGTCTGCTTCTTCTATTCTCTTCACGGTCACCGACAAAGACCACCTCCGTCGTCCTGCTTCTTCTATTCTCCTCTCTCCTCTGCCGCCGTCTCCTCTGCCTCACAGTCCACCACCACCGTACACACGCCGCTTCTCCTGTGTGTCGGGTTTGTCGAGTTTTAAAGTAATCCTTCTATTAATTGAAGGTATACTTCCTATCTAATCGTTTTAATTCGATTTTCACATTTAAGTCGATTTTGGTGACTTTAGTAGTCAATTAGGTCGTATTTTAGTAGTAATTAACAATGATATCGTTATTTGTAGTGTTTCGGAACGGTTTCGGCTTGTTTTGGACCTTGAGCTAGGGTTTTCGAGATTCTCACTTCGAGGTAAGACTTATCCTTACTTAGTCCGCTAGTAGGTGTTTTTGATGTGTTGATGATTTGAATGTGTTCAATTGTTCCATGGTGAATGTGTGTGTGAGGGTGTCTTTACTGTTAAGTCCTGAGTGAGTGAGTCTTCTTTGTTGCCCTCATTGGCCCAGAAATTTGCTCTTTTCATCACCAGATTCTTTCTTTGTTCGTGTCATTCTCGTTGCTACTACTATTGGGCTGAGTTGTCACTGCTGCTAGTTGTTATTATATCTACTACTATACTATTGTATACACACGTTGATGTTGTTGTTGATGATGTGGATTTGTACTCTGTCATGTTTTGAGTAATGGTAAGCACCGTAAAGTGGATGTGTAAGGAGTTGTGCTTGAATGTGGGTTTGTATAGGAGCCGTGTGTTAGGGTTGCTGGCCGAGTCCCGTGTGTTGCTTTCAGAAATGTTTTTCGGTGCTACTACTGCCTCGTGGGCTTTGTAACTGCGTAATGTTGTTGTACATTGCTGCTACAATGATGTTTGTGTTGTTATTGGACCTCTCAGGTGTTGTATGTCGATAGCTAAGGAAATGCTTGATCCTAAAAGTCGAGTCATCGTGATTAGCGTCGAAATAGATGGATTTTATGGATGCTAAAGTGTATGTGAGTGAATGCTCGAGACATAGCTGGTTGTGCAGGTTTAAGACAGTATTTGTTAATCTATATCGTGTTTTGTCATGGTCTAAAACTTGTGGTATGTCGAATAAGTTAAAGAATGAATAAGTATGTCTTTGAGTGTATCGTGAAATGTCTGGTGTGTTTTGTAAATGAATTAGTAGGCATGTATTTGTTTATAAATGCAATTGTCTAAATTTTAGTTGCTTCTTTAAGTTTAGTTGCTTCTTTATTTCCTCTTTTTTACTATCAATGATTCTTAGGAATCAGAACAGTTTCATCTTTTATTTTAAACGTCAAGCGAATGAGTTTTAGTCTTGAGAAAACTTTGTTTTGATGTGAGTTTGATTCCCTGAATCTTACCTTGATCTGTTTTGTGGTTTATGGTATATTATTGACTTGAGATTGACATTATCTACCTTTGTGTGTGTATGTAAACCGGATATGGTTTGACTTATGTGTGTCATCCTTGATGTTTTGGTAGTAGACAATGTCAACACGGTTATTGGACTGCTCACGATTGGCAAGGTAGTGATTAAATAGCGATTAAAATTGTCCTATAATTCTATAAATTGTCCTATGATTTTGTGTATGATTCAAATTATGATACGAAGTAGTTTACTAGTAAATTCTGAACATGAGGTAAATCAGAAATTAAACCACTTTTTTCGCTAATCTCATGCATTTTTTGGCGACTTTAAAAGTTCACTCTTTGAAATATTAGTTTCTATCGAGATGCTTTGGCAGTGTGATATAACCCTATGTTACTCTGACACACCGATACATGTCTATTGGATACGTGTCGAAGTGTCCAATCACTCCAATACGTATCTGTGTTATAAACATGACGCAACACTTTGTTTAGCAATATATAGCACTGAATTATACAACTTATATAGGTATTTGTCCGCTAAACCATCCGCCTTATTTGTGGCGTATAACAAAATTTTGATCAGTTGACAAAATCTCAAAGAAGTGCACATGTATAATATACACAGGCTTATTGCTCGCATCTTATGTATTATGCACCTTCTAAAAGTCTGTCCCTGTATCGTAAAACTATTAAGTAAACTTGTGCGTTTACTTCCACGTTGCCTTTCTTTAGGTGCGGCAATTTGAAGTTGCCTATTACAAGTTTGCGAGCACCGCGGTTGTTTGAAGGCGTAGAAATCCCAGAAAAGGTACTCTAAATCTAGATCAGTGTGGCGGTACTCTAAACTGTCGCTTTGCCTGATGCCAAAAATGTCTCGGTAATCTGTGAGCCTGAAGGTGTGTTTAGGTTTTCGGCAACAAGACGAAATGGAGACGAGCACGCTTGTACTCTGGAACTTTATGGGGCAATAGTGTCTGAGGTTTTTTTGTTTACTACTCAACTTTTCTAATCGTTTGCTCTTTTACGTGCAAGACATAACTGGATGGTCCAGTTTCTTTAAGTTGTGATTTCTTCTTTGTAATAGTTATCTATGTGCAGAGGTGCAGTACTAAACCAGGGCTGAGAAACATACTATGCTCAATACAAAAAGAGGAAAAGGATTGGTGGACTCGACTCTTAAAGTCGGAAGGCAAACCTGCGCCGTTTCTGAAAGTTGATTGGAACAAATGGCGTGATGAAGACGATGAGGAGTCGGAATGTAAGTTCCCTTTCATTTTTCGTTTTCATTTTCATATGTTTTACTTAGATAGAATATTGGGAAAGCTTACAGATGCCACAAAATAAGCTAATTCTTATTGCTTTATACACGTACATTGCGGAGTATATGAATAAGATAATTATAAATTATAAATTTCTTATTTATACTCTATTGGTTTCAATAAATTCTTTATAGAGTATTTGCTTTATACACGTACATTGATGTTCATTTATATTTGTTCAAATCTTTAGTTCCGCTTTACTAAAAAGTACTCCATAAAACTTTGATATTCATAATGCATTTAGGTTACGTGTCCCTTTTATTTCTAGGTGGTTTTGAGAAGAATGACAAAAAGCTCCTCCGTTTAACTTTCTCATGGAGTGGCGGTTAGTCATTAATCTAGCTATCTAACAATTTGCTCGTATAGATGAAAGAGATTTGGGCAACACATTATAATTCTACTAAAGTTACAACCTTGCTTTACACATACATCTTCACGTGACGATATTTTCATTTTGTGTTTCTAGGTGGTTTTGAGAAGATCAACAACGGGAAGTTGCTAAGTTCGATCTCATGGAGTTATCGATTAGAGAAGTGTTGTAGTGTATGTATGTTTGCAAATTATTGTTGTGTTTTATATTTATTTGGAGTAAACTTAGAATTTTTATGTTGGATGTGTTGTTGCTTGCATGCACATTCGAAATGAATTTTATATATCGTGTCGTTGGATATATTGTTGTTGGATGTGTTGTTGTTGGATGTTGTTGTGGGATACAATGTGGTGTATATGTGTTGTCGGATGTGGTACGTGCAGGAAACGTACTCATATGTGGATCGTCAAATTTAGACGAGGTCATGCCGAAATTTTTTCGTATTAAAAAAAATAATAATAACATACAGTGGCGGTTGTAGCTTAAAACCGCCACTAAAAGTCTAAAATATGACTATTTTGAACAACTTTTAGTGGCGGTTGCAGCTTAAAACCGCCACAAAAAGTCTAAAATATGTCTCTTTTGAATAACTTTTAGTGGCGGTTCTAAGCTACAACCGCCACTAAAAGTCTAAAATATGGCTCTGATGAACAACTTTTAGTGGCGGTTGTAGACTTTTAGTGGCGGTTGTAGCTTAGAACCGCCACTAAAGGTAACTTTAGTGGCGGTTCTAAGCTACAACCGCCACTAAAAGTTGTTCATCGAAACCATATTTTAGACTTTTAGTGGCGGTTGTAGCTTAGAACCGCCACTAAAAGTAACACAGTGGCCGTTCTAAGCTACAACCGCCACTAAAAGTTGTTCATTAGAGCCATATTTTAGACTTTTAGTGGCGGTTGTAGCTTAGAACCGCCACTAAAAGTGAGGCCTTTTGGTGGCGATTTTTACAACCGCCACTAAAACTATACGACCCCCACATAGACGTCGCTTCAAAATCGCCACTAAAAGCTATTTACAACCGCCACTAAAAGGTGTTTTTCTACTAGTGTCAACACGGGATGGTGTGTTGAACTCATGGATTTTGTGTGCGTGAGGCTTTGAGAGAGTTGTGAATTGTGAATTCTGTGTGAAAATTGTGTCCTCTGAGGTCGGGTATAGGGGTATATATACTAGAAACCTCGGAGAAAATAGGAAATCTCGGGATAAACCAGGCAGGGAAACCGCAAAGGCTTATGCGATTGGCCAGGTAAACCGCATAAGCTTATGCGGTTTGACCCCTAAACCGCATAAGGATATGCGGTTTGGGGGTGTGGTTTTAAGTCTAGTTTCCTAATTCCGGTTTGATTATATCTCGAAAAGATACAGTATAATCTCGAGCTTGCACGTCAAGAAAACAGCTGAGGGCTTCCTAAGATATTTTGAAGGTTGAGGGCTTTGGAGTGAGGGCCAAAGGCGGGTTTGGGCTCGGTTCTGGGCCCGAGACCCGAAAATGTGAAAAGGGTGTATTTTGTAGCATTTTGTGAAATGAGATAACCCGTGAGGCTATATTTTGTGTAAGAGGGAGCTAAAGGGAGGATTTAGCCACCAGGCTTAAAATTAGGGATTTAGGAATGCTGAATTAGACCTTGTTAATGTAAAAGGGCTAATTGTAATGCGAATGCGAAGCTCTTGCCAGAAGAGGCAGGACGCGGTCCAGGCTAGACTCTAAATGGACAAAAGAACATTTATTTAAGCATGATGTGAATCGACCTAAAATCATTTAACATTTCAAAACGACTCAAAAATGAATTCGACATAGTTAGAACCGTTCAAGTTAACGTTAAAACATGCGTAATAAAAGTCCGAGTTACATCACAGGGTTTTGGTTGGGAGGGTACGGATATGGGTATCCACAGCATCCCGGACCTGTCTATAGATCCTGGACCTGTCTGGACCTGTCTGTAGGTTCTGGACCAGCCAGATTTTCTGGTCCCAACAGTTTGTCCCCCATCTCCTTACCTTTCAGTCCTGAACTGGGGGTGAATCTGGTCCAGGCTCTTTAGTTCTGCTGTGTCTTTGGTCCTGAGACCTGTACCTTGTAATTAATGGGGCAGTTGCCTTTTAAGTGGAAACTTCATACTGTTTTGGCCTTTCAGAAATCTTGCCGCGTCAGACGTGGGTCACGTCACGTCCCTTCGCGCGTTTATTTTGTAAAATCCACTCAACTTCTCCTTACTCTCTCTCTCTCTCTCTCCTTTATTTGCTTCTTTCGACTTTGCACCCTTTGTTTTGTATTCAAAAAATCGAAAAATCCCCAAATTAACTCGCCAAAACCCTAGCTTCCTCCATCTCTTTTCTTGATCAAAGCATGGCTCGTAACGACGTCGGGTCCCTCTACTGCTATTACTTACGCCCACGGTGGCTCCATCTTCCAAGCTACAGATCTGATCAAAGATATAAACATATACACAAACCTGCTAGCACAAGGGGTTGAGCAACGGCTCAAGGTGGAAGGTAAACTTCCAGAGAGCACCGTAGTCTGGGCCCCAGATTGCAGAGAGGTCAGGGTGGATTGGACAAGCCCTGGCTGGTTCTCGATTTTCGAGTCTTCTTTCAGATTTGGTGCCACTTTCCCGCTTTGTCCCCTGATGAGTTCGTTTCTGGGCACTGTTCAAGTCCCCCCTTGCCAAGTAATGCCATATGTTTGGCGGCTAATCCATGGAGTCGACTCCCTTTGCCGGAGGTATGGGGTCGACATCCAACTGGCTGATATAAGGAATGTTTACCATTTGAGAATGCACAAAAAGAGGAGGGTCCTGTTTCGGCTGAGGGACAGGTGTCAGCCCCTTATCACCCGCCTGGACGTGGGTGATGAGAGGGCATGGACCAGCTACTATATGTTCATCAAGAGCAACTCTCTGGGCCCTGGCGTTTGGGCGCCTGAGTTCTCCCTTAAGGGATTTGGTATGTGTCTCTGAACCTCTGCGTATTCGCTTTTGCATGTGCTTCTTTGTTTCTTGCTTAGTTTTGTAGTGAATTATTTTGTAGTTTCTGATTGGGTTCCTACCCCCGACGATTCCGAGTCTAGGAAGAGGATTGAGGCGTTCCTGAAGTTGCCTGCTGAGAAGAGGGCCTGGCCCAGGTGCATGCACCCTGATGACAAGGATGAGGTTGTTGAGGTCATTCCTGCTCCTGAGGAGGAGGGGAATGACGAAGAAGGCGAAAGTGAAGAGGATGAAGAAGAGACTGAAGAGGAGGCTAAGGACGAGGGAGGTGAGAAGTCTGTGAGTGAGGTTCCTGGTGGGAGTGGTCTGGGTTCACTTGATCAGGCCCCTATCCATGTGACTCCGTTAAATTCTGCGCTTCACGAGGGTGGCGTGTCACCTTGCCCCATTGAGGATTCTGGCCCACAGCCATAGTTAGTTCAATCTTTGATCGATATATTTTCTTTGTCCCATGAGTTGATACACTTACCATTCTTTCGTAACCTGTTTCCTGTGATGTCCCCAGTTTCTAGATCTAGCAAGAAGATGTTTCTTGCCAAGGATGTTGTGGCTGCTAGGATTGCCCAAGCTCGAGAGACTGTGAAGGCTGGCAGTGTTTCCATCCCTGCTGTGAGTCAGGTTGCCCCCGTTTCTGAGTCCTCCAAAAGGAAGGTGCCAGAAGGGGTCCTGACCAGATCAACCAAGGTGGCTGAGTCTTCTGAACCAAGCCCTGAGCAGAAGAAAAGGAGGAAGGGAAAGAGTCCTCAGATAAACCCCGTGCTGCAAGTCCCGCTGTATTCTCAGTACCAGTCTGAGTACGTTTCTTTGGGGAAATCTCTGAGTGAGTCCTTTGCATCCCTATCTTCTGCACCAGCTGCTCTGGACCCTACGCGCCTGGCGCACAAAATGGTGGGCTGCTGTGCTCAGGTTTGTATTTTCTTTGTGATTCTCGTTTTGTTCAGATTTCTCTCATAGATGAGACCCTGATTTCTGTTCTGTTGTCTGTACTGTAGCTTCTGAATATGTCTGCTAGTCTTGGTTCCACTGTTCCTTTTCTGGAGAGTGGGCGGAACAAGGCTGAGGTTGAAAACGAGGCGCTGCGCTCTTCTCTGGAGGCTACCAAGAAGGAACTCGAAAGTGTCAGCTTTCGTTATGAGAAGATGGCGGTTCTGGAGAAGGCCAATTTCAAGAGGATCCAGCAGCAGGACAACCTCAATGCTAAGCTGTTCAAGGAGGTTGAGGAGCTTAGGGCTGATGCCAGGAAACATGATGCAGTGGTGGCAGACCTGAGTGCGTACTGGACGATGCGTACCCGGGTTTAGATGATGAACGCCAGTCCTGAAGAACGTGCTGCTTGGGACCTACCTGCAGAGATAGCTACCTTTAAACAGATGTTTCCTGGGGAACCTATCTTGGAAGAGGCTGAGGTTATTTCTGCTGCACAGCCAGGTGAGGGGAACGCTGCTGGTCCAGGAGCTGAGGCGAGGGAAAGCGCTGGTGCTGCTGTTGATGTTGCTGGCCCATCCAATGCTGGTCCTGGAGAAGAGAATGTTGAGAAGACTGGTGATTCTGATGACGGTATCAATGTAGAATTATGAAACACGATATTACTACTAAAAATGTTAATCGTATTAACATGCCCAAGATTATACAAAATGATATTAATATGAATAACAAAAGAATAGAAATAACCTTTCTAAACTTCGACAAACGGCCTAAGAACCTCCTAAAAACGTACCCGAATTACGTTTTAAAAACCAATATTCAAAGTAGAATATCTCTTATCAATTGCACCCAAAACTCCTTATGAAATGCCTTGTGTTTATGCTAGAAAAACGATGTATAATATATTACGATTAATATATAATGTGTTTAGGAAATATGATGAGTGAAAAATTGTGAGAAAACTCTCTCTTTTTCTCTCCTCTTGCTCGACACACACACACACAACACATACAATTTCTTCTCCCAATATAATGAGTAGAGAAGTTAGTATATAAGTGTGTTTAGTGGGGAGTTGCTTGAGTTAGTGGGGAGAAGTTATTTAAGTAATGGTGAGTAGTGATTAACCAACTAATAACTACCCATCACAACAAAATAAACAAACTAAAAACAATATACATACATACACATCACACGACACACTTGTAAGTGTGTGTTGTGTGCATTTTGTTTTTAGTATTTTAAATGTACATTACATGTAAAATCATATGTATAATACGTATTTAATTAATTGATTATCGTATAATACAATAGATTAAATAACATAACTTATAGCATCATTTTAACTATAAATATCAAATATATTCATAATATAAATGTAGCTCATAACTATTATACACATGTGAATTAACACTTAATCCAGCTCATCTAGCTGAATTAACATTTAATTCAGCTCACCCACTAATTTATTTCCAACTTTCTAACTATTTAGATATAATTAAGGCATCAATGTAATCATATTACATTTCATAAAATCGTCCTATAGGTGTGACCGATAAGGACCAGCTGATCACCGCCATCTATATGACAGTAACGTCAAACTTTCTAGCAAGCCAACCGTTACCGATATACGTTATTCAACTGATTTTAAATACAAGTATCCTTTGTGATCCTGTAAGAGATTTAATAAATTAATCACACTAACTGTGGAGGACACTAGCTCCAACAATCAACTGAACTTTGTCTTTGTTTCTAGTTTTTTGAAAAACAATTTGATTTGGTCAGGGGTGGAATGTCCCCTTTGTGAATTTGGCCTGTAACTCTTGAACTTGTTTGTTTGTCTTGAACTTCTGTGTCCATGCTCAGACATGGTCTGACTTTGACAATCTTTTGGTTTAATGTTATGTTATGACGCGCATTTATTTTTGTTGTGGATTTTGTGAAATAGCAAGCATGCGTTTGATAGTTTAGGCGACTTACACTTTGGGGCTCTCTTTACGGATCTTACTCCATGTCCCGTTGTTGTAGTCGTACTGGGGCTGTGGCCCTAGGATTTGCTTTGTTTGTGTTTCTGTATTGTGGTTCTGATCTGGACTGGATATCTGCTCTGTCTGGTTTGTCTTCACAAAAGAGGGGTTAGGACTGACCGTTGGCGTTTTGCCAACGGCCCTCCGACGCTCAAGTCAGTATAGTTATATAGGATAATTTGTAAAGAGTAAAGTTTTGAGTTTTGCGGATTACCAGATGTCTTGATCCAGGAAGCTTTACATATGATAAAGCTTGAGATGAAGTGCGTTCCAAGGTCTTGGGATCATGTCTCCTTCCAGGGTCTGAAGTCTGTAGGAACCTTTCCCTACTGCTGAATCAATAAGGTATGGTCCTTCCCAGGTTGGGGCCAACTTGCCTGCAGCTCTGTCCCTTGTGTTCTGAAATACTTTTCTCAGGACCACGTCTCCTGTTCTGAACATTCGTAGCTTTACGCTCTTGTTGTAACTTCGGGCCACAGACTATTGGTAGGCTGCCAGCCTTACTGCTGCTAGATCTCTGAGTTCCTGGGCTGTATCCAGGCTATCACATAGTAGCTCATTATTTTCAGAAACTGTGTTTAGTCCATACCTGATTGTTGGAACATGCACTTCTACTGGGAGCATTGCTTCACATCCGTAGACCATTGAGTATGGCGTTGTCCTGTTGCTCCCTTTGGCGTAGTCATGTCTACCCACAGTACCAGTGACAGTTCTTCAACCCATCTTCCTTGTTTCTCCATCACCTTCTTCTTGATGCAATTGATTACAATTTTGTTGCTGGACTCAGCCTGTCCATTCGCTTAAGGATACCTTGGTGCTGATGTTACCAAGTTGATGTTCCACTTTGTGCAGAAGTCTCTGGTCTTGTTTCCCACGAACTGGAGTCCATTGTCACATACTATTTCTGAGGGGATCCCATGCCTGCTGATTATGTTCTTCTTTATGAAGGCAATTACTTTTTTTTCAGTCACGTTTTTGTATGCATCTGCCTCTATCCACTTGGAGAAGTAGTCTGTCATTGCAAGCATGAACACCTTCTGACCTGGAGCAACTGGCAGTTTGCCAACTAAATCCATTCCCCATTTCATGAATGGCCATGGCGCTGATATTGAATGTAGATTCAGTGAGGGCTGATGTATCTCTGGACCATGCTTCTGGCAAGCGTCACACTTCATGGCATACTGGATGCGATCTGTTTTAATCGTGGGCCAGTAATAACCCATTCGTAATATTTTGTTGGTCATGCTTCTGCCACCTGTGTGGTTTCCACAATGACCATCGTGTACCTCTGATAGTCTGATCGACTTGGTCAGTTCTAGCGGCGAGTACGGCCGTTGAAAGATCTTCTGAACAGCACTCCCTGTATGATTGTGTATCTGGATGCCTTGATTCTGAATGCTCTTGCTTCAATTCTGTCCTGTGGTAGTTTGCCCTGGACCAACCACTCATAGTATGGTTTGGTCCAGCTCTGGGTTGCTTGGACTGTGTTCTGCAGAACTGGTTGTTCTTTACGAATTTCTTGGTTCCGGGATGTGCCGCGATTGGTATCTTGTCGAGCCACGAGGTTTAAATGCTGATCCAATGTTGGCTAGAGCGTCTGCCGGCACATTCTGATCTCTGGGGACTTGCTCAACCTCAATGTTTGTAAACTTTTGGAAAAGATTTTTAACCAAATCAAGATATGCAATCATCTTAGAGTCTTTAGCAGCGTACGTACCGTTGACTTGGTTGGCTACCAACAGAGAGTCTATCTTTACCTTTAAATCACGAATTCCCTTGTCCAGACATACATTCAGTGCTGCAATCAGTGCTTCATACTCAGCCTCGTTGTTGGTAGTCCTGAATTCATAGGATACAGCCTGTACTATCTTGTCCCCCTGTGGTGATTTCAGGACCACGCCTAGTCCTATACCCCTGATATTGGCTGAGCCATCTGTCCAGAGCTCCCAAGTCTGTTGCTTTTGGTCCAGATGGAAGATCTCCTTTGTAACCTGTTTCTCTAGCGTGGGAGTGAAGTCAGCCACAAAGTCTGCCAATGCTTGAGATTTAATTGCTGTTCTGGGCTCATATGACAAGTCGTAGGTGCTTAACTTGACTGACCACTTTGACATACGACCTGAAAGTTCAGGTCTACACAATACTGACTTCAAAGGAACATTAGTACGAACAATAATATGATGTGCCTCAAAATATGGGCGTAACTTGGTACAAACGACCGTCAAAGCTAAAACAAATTTTTCCAATACAGAATACCTGGTCTCAACATCTAATAGACTTTTGCTTACATAGTGGTTTCTGTTTGGTTCTCTTACCAGAACTGCACTCACAGAGGTTTCTGTTACAGATAGATACACCACCAGTGACTCTCCTGGTTCTGGTTTGGATAGAAGTGGGGCTGATGACAAATATGTTTTCAAGTCCTAGAACGCCTTTTCATGTTCTTTCTCAATAGGTCATAGAATGGTTTACATCTTTCAGACGACCTGGAGATGAATCTGTTCAGCGCTGCAACTTTGCCAGTCAGTTTCTGGACATCCTTTGAATTCTGGGGAGACATTAGGTTGATTATTGCTGAGATCTGCTCTGGACTAGCCTCTATGCCCCTCTTTGTCACCATGTAGCCTAAGAATTTTCCTGCAGTGACACCAAAGGTGCATTTAGTAGGATTTAATTTCATATTATATCTTTCCAGAATCTCAAATGCCTTTTCCAGGTCCTGGATGTGATCCTCAGCCTTCTTCGATTTCACGACCATGTCATTAATGTAGACTTCCATGGTGTCCCCAATCTGGTCCTTGAACATCATATTCACCAGCCTTTGATATGTTGCTCCTGCATTCTTCAGTCCAAAAGGCATCGCCTTGTAGCAATATATTCCCTTGCTGGTCATGAACGCTGTATGCTCCTGGTCTGAGGGATGCATCCTGATCTGGTTGAATCCACTTGCTGCATCCATGAATGTCAGTACTTCGTGTCCTGCAGTGGCATCTATCTATCCTGCAGTGATAGTGGGAAGGAATCCTTTGGACAGGCCTTGTTCAGGTCTGTGTAGTCCACGCAGACTCTCCACTTGCCATTCTTTTTCTGTACCACAACCACATTTGCCAACCAATCTGGGTACATCACCTCCTTAATCATATCCATGTCCAACAACTTCTGTACCTCTTGGTTCACGATTTCATTACGCTCTGGTGCAAACTTCCTGCGTTTTTGCTTCACAGGCTTATAACTTGGGTCAATATTTAACTTATGAGTAATAACATTAGCACTAATACCAGTCATATCGAAATGAGACCAAGCAGAACCAACCAGAACCTTCTTGTCAGGCCTCTGCTGTGTCAAAATAATTTCTTCTGTCTCCATACGCGGGACAGGATTTTCAATGGTCCTGACAGGCTGCTTTAATTGCTATGCGAGGGACTTACCTAGACTAGGAGGTTTCGTGGTCATCTGTAACACTCTGTCTTTGTTCTTTCTTCTCCCCATCGCTCTGTCCCACTTTGTTGGAATCTTGATGAACTGGTGGTACGTTGAAGGTACAGCCTTTAGGTTGTGGATCCAGGGTCGCCCTAGGATCACGTTGTATGAGGACAGGCAGTCTATGACGCAGAACTTCTCGAAAGAGGTAACTCCTTCCACGTAAGTTGGCAGTGTAATCTCTCCCAGGCTGTGCTTCGTCTCTCCACTGAACCCTACCAAGACGCTGGACTTCTTCGTTACGTCTGATTCTTTCAGTCCCATAGCCTCCAGCGCCTCCATCATTATGATGTTGACTGAACTGCCACCATCTACCAGGACTCGTCTGACCATGCAGGTCCCAATCTGGATCTTGATTACTAGTCCATTGTAGTGTGGTCCATGTACCCCTTGAAGGTCTGATTCATCGAACACTATTTCCTGGGCTGACTCTGGCTGTCCTGCTGGTGGTCGTTGCCTGTTCTCCACAGCCACACGCTTTGCAGCAGAATAGGTTAGTCCACAAATATCAGAACCTCCAGAAATAAACTTTACCTCATGGGTTGTAGGCGGTGGAAGATCTCTTGGCTCATCTCGCTCGTCTTTAGTCTTCCTGTTTCTGGGCAGGATATCCTTCAGGTGACCATTCTTTAGCAGGTGAGCGACTTCCCTTCTGAGGGTTATGCAGTCCTCTGAGGTATGGCCTATATCAGAGTGGTACTCACACCACTTGGTTGTATCTCGCCTTGGATTTGGTTTCTCGCTTGGTTTTGGCCATCTGACTGCTGAGCCCAACTTGTCCATCTTGCAGATCAGTCTTGGCATATCTACGGAGAAGCAGTACTCT
Organism: Dianthus caryophyllus; assembly: GCA_023091065.1. NCBI lineage: Eukaryota > Viridiplantae > Streptophyta > Magnoliopsida > Caryophyllales > Caryophyllaceae > Dianthus > Dianthus caryophyllus. The sequence continues at coordinate 20,532,867 of CM041523.1, read as the reverse complement.
GAGACTGGAGGTGGAACCCTGGGTGCATCCGTCTGTTCGTCCACGGCGTTCGCCTCCCTTCTGGTTGGCCTCTGATATGGACCAGGTCTGCTGTTGTTGTGCCGCTGGGTGGTGACTTTGCGTTCAGCCCTGCCCTGGTCCTGGTAACGTGCCCTGAACTGCTGGTCCTCTTCTACCCTGATCTGGGCCAGAGCCTTGGCCTGCACATCCTCAAAGGTAGAACAGGGATAACGGGTTAGTTCAACATAAAGCTCAGAATCCCTTACCAAACCTTGCCTGAAGGCCTCTATGGCTGTGCCGATGTCACATCGTGGGATGGACACTTTTTCCTTGTTGAAGCGATGCAAGAAGTCCTCGTGAGTCGTTCTGGTTACGGATGACCACATGCAGTCAGCCTCTGCTTTTCCAACATTCTGCTACTAGCGAACTGGACGTTGAAGAGGTTGATCAGCTCTGTAGAGGTCTTGATACTCCTGATTGGCAGGTTGATGTACCACTGTAAGGCTGGACCAGTCAAGGTTGATCCAAAGCTTTTGCACATGCAGGCCTCCCTCTTCTCTGCTGGGATTGCGGCATTGAACATCCTTTGCTTATACTGGGCCACATGTTCCAGGGGATCAGCTGTTCCATCATAGAGCTTGAGGTTGGGCGGTGTGTACTTCTTTGGCATCTCCACCATTGCAATGCAGTCAGCGAAGGGTGAGTCAGCGTAGCTCTCTGGTGTTGCTTCCTCTATGGGTGGTGGAAGTCCTGGAACCTTTCGCACTAACTCTGAGAGTTTCTGGACCTCCATCATCATGTACTGCATAACCTGGCTTGCAGTGACTTCTTCTGGTGTCTTTGGGTCACCATCTTCACCCGTAGCGTTGTTCTCTGGGTCATCTTCTACAGTGTGTGGGTTGCCCTTTGATCCTACAGAAGAGAAAACAGAGAAGTCAAGTTGCTTGATTACATCAGAAAATGGAGTACCTGGTGGGATCCTGGATCTTGAAGCCTTCTTCTGAGCAGAGGTCTCTAACTGCTTCTTCAGGGCAGCTTCAGCCTCCTTTAGTCTTGCAGCCTCTACCTTGGCATCCTCTGCTGCCTGCTTGGCATGTTGCAGTTCCTGCTGGAGTTTGAGCATGGCCTCCGCACTCGGATTCTCCATCTCCTACGCTGGTTGGGCTTGTGCTGGCTTGAGATATATGTAGGATTAATAAACTAGTATCCCCACAGACGCCGCCAATCTGTTCGGGGTGATTTTCTCACACGGTTCGTGAGTATTGAGTTAGAACGTATAGAAAAGTATCGAAAATGGGACAAGACACACGATATGTTTACGTGGGAAAAACCCTTAAATGTTAAGGGAAAAACCACGGGCGCCAAGCCAGGAGAGGTTCTTCACTAGCTCAGGAACAAAGAATACAAGATCTGGACAGAACCAGGGTTGATTCTGGACAGACTGGTACAGAGTACAGTGTGAGCACAAATAATTATGAGATGAATGAATGCTTTAGACTTGAGTGAAATGTCGTGTATTGAGTTGTCTGTCTTCTGATGATCCTCGTCTTCTGAATCCCTTCTCCTTTTATATTGTCTTCAGTTCCAACGTTTCTTTCCCCAATTGTAGGCAACTTCCCTTGTGATTCTCCAGCGGTTCCTATTCTTTCGGCCCTGTTTCTGCTCCTTGACTGGTTCTCCCAACGTCTATCTCTAGGTCTTGCTGCTGCACCTTTGGGCTTGCTCATAGTGTCTTCCCTTTTGTTGGGCCTGGCCCATTTTGTTTTTTCCTCTCCTGGCCTGGGTCTTTGCTTTGTCTGCGCATCCTGGACCTGTCTATAGATCCTGGACCTGTGTGGACCTGTCTGTAGGTTCTGGACCAGCCAGATTTTCTGGTCCCAACATAAATCACAACTGATTATTTGAATAATCCCAACTCTGTTCAATTAAGTTATTAGTCCCTCCACGGGATGTAGCGAATTCAACGATTTCTAGTGATCAGTCCCTTATAATATATTGATCACATATCGCTTGCATTTATTTTACACCATTATTGGTGGATATATGAATTATCAAATATGATCCATAGATCTTTGTGAATGTTTAGGACTAGCCATTTAGTCCCTTATCCACTTTAAGTAATATAATATTTGATAGGGCATGGTTAGCAGAAGCCTTCATGACTGCTCTGCAGGTCATCGCGAGGCCCCACGACCTTGTCACGAAGACCCTTGACAAGGGTGGATATCATCCAAGGTCGCACGGTCTGTAACACACACGATTTTACCAATAATAAAAATATAAAGTATAGGATAAAGAAGACCAAGGTGGCGGAAACACCTTGAAAACCGCGTAGTTACTAAAAATTGAAAAGGTTTAAAAGAAATAGAATTTAAGAATTTACAAACCAGGGAATAAATACCCCTAAAATAGAATAAAAATTACTGATATAAAATAATTTATTAAAAGAGTTCTTCTAAATAAATCGTGACGCTCGCTAGCTCACTCCAAAACCCCTGTAGCAGAAAGCAGATCATCAACCTGCCATTTTACAAGAAAATGACAGCCAGAGTCAGTGGGGAGTAACTCAGACGTTCTCCCAGCCATATTACATCACAATAAAGCTGACAAGTAAATAAAATAGCTAATAAAAGCAGATGAAGGTACCGGGGAAAACGAATGCGGACGGATGTTTACCTATCGACGCCCCGTGCGCGCCCGCCCTCGTCTCGCGTGGAGGCGTCGGGGCGGAATGCGCGTCGCGAGAAAAATTGTGTCGCTTGCAAAAAGGCTCGCGGGCCGAGGGCCCGCGGCTTGCCGAGGGCCCGCGGCTTGCCGTCGAGTGTAAATGGGGGGTGTCATTGCATGAATTTGTGACAAAAAGAAATGTAGAAAAATTCTTTTGAAATGTATTTTCGGAGTCGCCACCTAATATTAAAGGAATTTGGAACCTTTTCAGCGCGTCTTAAATCATAAGACACGAGGGGTCTCAGATTTCAAGGTGCGTCGATACCTATCCTTCTGAGGTTATTGTGAAACCAGAGAGGATTCGGAGTGAGGTTACTTGTCGAAAGTCTTGACAAAATGTATTTTGAAAACTGTAATAAAAAAGTCTACGTAAAAGTAGTCTTTACTAATTTGAAAACAAATGCTTAATTTCGATATTTGGGCTAAAAGACGCTATGTACAAGTGCGAATATGTATGACTCGGTAAATATGTAATAATGTATATTGCCAAAGCTATGACATTTTGCTATAGGAAATGTACGTAAAAATAATAATTCATTGCTTGAATTATTAAAATAAACGTTATTTTCCGACTTTGTATTTGACTCTAAGAATTTGTGAAAAACCCTCGGTTTTGCATGTTAAAAGACTAGTTGAAACGGTACAATTTAATGTCGAATCCGTGTTTTAGTCGTAATTTAATGCATGAATGAGAATTTGCGTTATGTAAAAAGTGACGTCGGTTCGTTTAGTTATTTTGAGTCGTTGTTTATGCGATATTGGCGAGGTTTAGACGGATTTTGAATCCGAATTACTACAACCGTATTACGAATACGGGTTCACTAATGCCAATATCGGGTTGGGTTAAGGTAACCCTTTGTCCGAGTCTCAAACGTCTAATCCGAAGGTAAAATGTTTACCTTTTGAAAATGCAAAGACGGTATTTTGAGTGAATTTTTGTAAGTGTGAGTGAGAGACGATAATAAGTATTGAATATTGGTTTTTGTATGTGTAATACTCCGTATTAAAATAATAATAAATAATATAATATAATATTCTTTACATATAATCCTAAAAGCATTATTACTTCTAAATATAATTTATTTAAATCAAATAATAATTTTACTAGTATTTTTCTACACATGATGATAGAAAATTCACAACTAGTGCGTTATTAGCTCAATTCTAGTGACAAACTCCTACGCGACCGTAAGGATCTCATTCATACGTTAGGATAATAATATTCTTCCTTTAGAATCATTAGAATTTCAATTGCAATTATTTTTCGATCAGCTCTACATTTTATACCGATAAAGATTAAAATAGCATTTCATAAATCTTATCTTTCCAGCAACAGAAAAATTCCTTTAATCTGTATTGTTCACTTTTTGGACAGTACGTTTGGATCCATGATTAAATAATCTCTCATAATATTTTCAACCAATATTCTCATATGGTTATGTCATTTTACGACAAACTATATATTTCCAACGGATCCATACTTCGACTGTTCGCTTTTCTCCTTATGTCGCACTCCCATTAGTCAATCACACTTTTGGGACATTTGTCCTACATGCATGAAGAAGGTGGACACTTGTCCACCATGCACACACACACGAGCCATTTGTCTTACATGCATGAAAATGCATGCCATTTGTTGGCCATGCATATGACCTCTAAACACTTGTCTCACATGCATGTATTTGAGAAAAATGATTAAAATTCAATGAATTTGATCATCCTTCACCCACCATTTCCTCCTATTTTTGCCGTGTAAAATCTCCCTCCTTCCTACATTATTTCTTCCATTTTTCTCTCAATGAATCTTAAATTTAGTATCTCATACTCAAGATAACTTAATGGTATTAGTTCCAAGTTGATTTTATTGACCTTGTGTTGGAGCCTTCAAGGAGCACGATGATCTCTCAATCTTTGGCTATATTTTGGATCTCGATAATCTTTGAGCTTGCTTATGGTGAGGGGACATGCATCTTCACCTCTAACATCATGTGTTTCATTTTTAATGCAAACTTATGATTTAAGTATATATTTTAACCTACTATGTTATTGTCATTGTTTGTGTTTTCTTGTTGTTGTTTATTCCAAGTTGTGCCACCATAATTACCTTGTTGAAATTTCATGTTTTAGAACATAAAATGAATTATATATTAACTTGCGTGCATATGAGTAAATTGTGAATTAATTAAGAGAAAACAACTTGTGAATATTGTATGTTGCTTAAAACGAACTAGGATTTAGTATCATGTTCACCACTTTATAATTTATTTAATCTCATGTTAAAAACCATATATTTGATGTTTAAATACATGCTTAAACCTTGTTGTAATCATCTTTTAGTTTAATTGCATTTAGATATATGTTTGTAAGTAAATCATGTTTAATTAATCATACTATGTATTTTTCCTTGAAATTTTGATATGATGTGTATTCTGATGTTATTGAATGGTGTTTTAAATTTCATAGCTTTTGGATTAATACTTCTTCCTAAATAAAATAAACAAGGCCTAAATATACCTTAATTCGTTTAATAAGTAAACATAATTATTTGGATCTGAAATTTTTATGTACATTTTAAAATACACTTATTTATCTACTGTCCAAATTTCGTTCGAAAATATTAAGTTTTGGCCCTCCGTTTAATTTTTACAAACTTATCGTTTTATATCGTTTTTAATTGATTTCGTGTACCAAAACAACTTATTTTTAAAAACGATTTTAACCCATGCTTATATATATTTTGGGGAGCTCAAAAATAATTTTTAATAATTTTTTATAAATTATTTCATTTTTTTGGCTTATCTTATATTTTAACCGTTAAACAACCGTAAATTATTATAAGTAATATTATGTTCATAAAATGATTTTACTTTTAAACCTATATTCTCCTATTAAACTTGTTCTCATAATTTAAAAGACACATAACTCCAAAGTATATGAAAACATAATAAATATTATTAAAATATGTATAATCTTAAATTTACAAATAAGGACTTGGCTATGTCTTAACTTGACTTCCACTAGCAAGTTTTGACTAAGTCATTATAATATACCTTGACCTTGACCAAGTCAAACATTGATCTATAGTCATTTGTTGACCAAAGTCAAAGTTGAGCAACTCTTAAATAAGCTACTTAGAAATAAGCTAATTAATCTACCCTAAACGTTATATCGAATAATGAACCTTAATCTACTCCTCAAATAAAAATTTCCAAAGATAAATAATTAAAAGACTTTCATACAAGATAAACAAAGATCGCAATTATATATTAAAAGATACTATTCTGGGCCAAGCTGGATATGTCTCCGTTGTTTGTGACCTCTGAGCCCCTTGTGCCTTCCGAACATAAGTGGAAATCATAAAGCTTATGTCATTTAGCCTTTAACTCGCCAAGACGATGATTAATGCCGCTTGGATTCAGTCGTCATGGGTGAAAATCATAAAGCGCATGATGCGCAACTTTAGCCTGGGTACATGGTTACGCCATGTATCTCTATCACATTCGACCGCTGTCTCTAAGTCTCTGAGTGGAAATCATAAAGCTCATGTGACCTCTAGACACATGTCATCCTAAATCATCACTTAAGATTCCTTTTAAGCCATGTTTGTTTGGGCACTCTTATGCAATGGTCAAATGATCATCCTGACGGGGGATAGCTCCGAAAAGTACGCTGCCCGTAAGCTGAGGAATGCTAGGGAGTCACTGCTTAAGGAGTACGCACAAAGAAACCTTTGGGAAGGTCGTCATTGGTAGTAGTCGCCCGGTACCGAAAGAGTGCGGGGTGGGTATATCTTGCATATATAGACAAGAGTACATGATCAGCTCTGCTACTTAATGGTATCTTGGCACTTGATATATTGTTGTTCTGAGATTCTGTTATGATATTATTATGATACAGCCTCGAGGTGGTAAACATGTCTTAGGTGGCCTCTGAGTTATTACCGCCGTTCACTCCCCTTGCAAAGATTTTTGATCTTTTGCCTGACCATACTTGTGTTCGGTCACATCGGGAACTAGGGGTGAGATGTAAACCTCCTAGTACTGGCGTGATTGGCGGGATTGATGTATTCCACCCATATGAAGTGATAATGTAAGCTTTATATGAGTGAAATCCATTAGTAGCCACGTCCCGTGCATTGTTTGAAAATTAAAACGTTTTCCAAATCAAATGGCTACAGTTTTCTGTGATGATTAGATTAAGGTAATTAAACTCTCTTATATCTATGAGAATCGTGAACATATAAATGAGAACTCAAAGAGAAATAAACTATAGATATTCTTTCTTACGTTTAGTAATGTGATGTTTACTATCTTTTTATTACATGTTTATGGTTCTTAAGATATTCTAGTTAATAATCATGTGTCCATGTTACTTTCTTACTTTATGTTCACTTGATCTTGTAGTGCGACATAACATATTGATCACTTAGTAAATGGATTATATTTATATTTCATAATCATGTACATGTTACATATGTTAGTTGTGCATGTAGTATCATGTCTAGGGTTACTTGCATACAATAACATAAAAAGGGCGTAAAATATATACCAACGAATCATAGAAATTTGCATTAGAATATGAAATCACATGTTTCGTTATTGCGTGGATTAATGTGTGCTCTCCTCAGGTGCTATGTGAATGTCAACCTGCTTGGATACAATGGATGCTTGGATGTTAATGCTTATTTCTCCTTTTATACACGCGGGTTGGGACGTTATGAGAGAACTCTTTTAATTAATAAGCTTATAGTAGTAGAGAGCTCATCTTTTGTATTACTTTCCTACATCGACTTTTTATAACCCTTCTTTTCGTTTTATAAATCGTTGGTTGATCAGAACACTTTCGGTTACATCGACCATTAGTGGTCATTATCCTAATCTTTTAAAGTCTTCCGCTGACTGATATTTATGCTTCCGCTAGATTTTTATAGAAAGTCATATATATATAACCGGGGTGTTACAGTATGTAAGTAATGAATGAATATGTTGAATGTAAAGGGTGGTATTTATAGGAAATGGCTCGTATTTGTTTATGACTAAAAACTAAATCGCCTGTGTACTAGCGGTTTAGTTTCAGTGTAGCTGTAAACTGAAAGAGAAAACCAAATGGCTACAGGAGGAAAACAAAATCACCTGTTAACAGGCGATTTTAATTTAAATCGCCTGTTGACAGGCGATTTTATTTTTGTTCTGGTGGGCTATGATTGGCCTTGGGCCGCCTTTGGTCACTTGTGACGTGTGTATGTTTGTGATGATGGTGTTTGTTTGTGTTTTACGTGTGATTTGGGCCAAGGTAATTCTTGGCTCAAATTTCGTAATTCGTGCCTCGGTTTTTGTCGTGTTTTTCGGTTTTGGCTCGACATAAAATAATATTGTAACGTATTATTTTGCGGTATTGTAGAGTCTAATTTCACGAAAATGTAACACGGGACGCACTTTGGCCGTTTTGAATGTTGGGCTAGTGTGCGTTTTGGGCCGTCTTGTAAATTTGGGCCGTTTTGTAGCTTGTTGGGTTGTTTTTCGTGAGTCATTTTTGTAAGACGTTCTTGTATTGTACTTGTGTTGTGCTTGAAATGACTAAATTGACCTTCATTTTTACGATATCTGCAAATTCAAATTAATACGTTAAAAATGACTAAAATGTTTTAGACACTTTTGTACCGTTTCGTCTTATTTATAAACATGCATGAAAGTCCTTTTCGTCATTGGGCTTGTTTTTGGGGGGTACGGATACGAGTATCTACAGAGCCCCCAGTTTGGCTGAGCTTGGACAAAGCGTTAGTCAAACTTAAAAGATAGTATCCAGACCATTACAGTCTCGATACTACATGGCGGCGCTAAGCATGTGTCCCAGGGGAGAGACGAGGACTTAGCGCCGGAAAATGCGGGGCGAGACGACATGTTTTTAAGGACATGACGGTCCTGCATGTCTAAGGGCATGCCAGCCTGCGTGTTGTTTTGAATGCTTCTTGATGGCGCTTTGTAGTTTAGCCAAACTCTGCGTTTTGTGAGTGTGTCTGTGATTGTTCGTGCTATAATGTATTCCTCGTAGAGAGCGTGAATGACTGACTCGTAAAAGAGGTACGTGTTTTTGTGTTTGACTCGTAAAAGAGTATATGTTTTTGTGTTTGACTCGTAAAAGAGGTACGTGTTTTTGTGTTTGACTCGTAAAAGAGGTACGTGTTTTTGTAATGGGCTGATATTGCATTAAAAGTAAGGTTAAAAGTGTATTGGGCCGAGGAAATCAGCCCAATATATAACAGAAAACCCACATTTAAAATAAAAATCGCCAGTATACTGGCGATTTTTATGTTGTTTGTTGAATTTGTATAAAACACGGGAGAGAAAGAGAGGAGGCTCCGCGAAAAAATAAAAACAAAATCAAAAACCCTTCAAAACTCGATCCGGCGATTTTCTTGACCAAAATTCGTTATTTAGACTCCTACAAATCGTCATGGACCAAGGTACGTACTCAACCCACTTGGTTTTTCGAGTTTTGAAGTTAGTTTGAGTCGGTTTAAGCTTGAAAACCCGTCTTTTAGGGTTTAGGTCTGTTGATACCCGTATCTGTCGATATGGAAATTTTTAGAGAACCCGACAAACACCCTATGATGATAGGACAACTTGTATTTCGTGTCATTTATTTGAGTTCGTATTACGATGTAAGTCGGGCGTTGTCGACGTAATGATTATTAATTTAAAGGATATTTTGATTTAATAAGCTCTGTCAAATTTTATTTTGTCGCAAGTAGTGTTTTATTGAAAATAAAGCATTTTGATTCGAAAAATCATTTTAAGTAACTCGATTTGAAAAATCGCTTTTATAAATTTGATATTTGACTTGAAAAGTCGTTTCTCGTGCTTTTAAACCTTTTTTTATTAAATCGTTTTCGATGAATTCGTTTTCTTAAAAGCAAGTTTAAAGCTCGTTTTGAGCTCGATTTAAAGAGCGATTTTGAGCCCGTTTCAACACGAATTTCGAGGCCTCTTTTACCCACACTCTTCCCCACATACCCGAGCTTAAGCCAGCCCAAAGCCATGACTAAAACCCGTCTCAACCAGCCCAAGAGAAGCCAAAGAAGGCTCGAAATATAGCAGCCCAACACCGTTCCCATACTCTGTTTTCGCAGCCTGCTTTAACCCAAAAAACCCGACTCATAATCACCTACCCATGACCCATACCCATCTCCCAGCTATCCTACCCATCTACCTTTGCTTAACCTTCAAGAAAACGCCTTGCAAAACCCTAGCAAAACCCTGGAACAGCTCGTGGACAGCAGCTCTAAAACAATGATAAAGCTGCTCTTCTCCCCTTCTAAAACCCTACTTTCCTACACTATATATACATACCATCCACAAGCCTTCAGGACACACGAAATACACAGCCAATATACTCTACATCAAGCCCCAAAAAGCCTCAAGCAAAGCTCAAAAAGGAGTCGGGATAGTCGTATGAAAAACAGAGCAGAAATTTTCTGATTTTCGTGCAACTATCACGACTTCTACCCTATTTTTCGTGTTGAAAACACCATAGTCACTCTGATTTGTTTACATAGTCTTAAAGTTCACTTTACCACGATTCCAAAACATCTTTCGGTTCGAAATTTCGTTGAGAAACGAAGAAGTTACAAGCTTTTGAAAATCGCTGTTCGTATTGGTTCAAAGTTACGGTTTTTACAAATTGTTTCGTCGACGACGGCCCCTTGGGATAAAATCTTACAATCGATTACGACTCGGATATTTGGTCAACGATACATGTAAGTTGAGGGTGCAAAATACTCTTTTCCTTTTGTTAATCTATCGTTTTTTTAACGTTTTTATTGCTCCCTGTCGCTTTTCATTACTTTCTGTCGCTCTGTTGTTTATCGTCGTATTTATTGTTTTCATCGTTTGTTTTAGTTTAATATTTTCAGTATGATTTCGATATGTGTATAGGTATGTCGTGCCCCTTACTTACTCATATAAGTTTATGTTCGTTCATCCCTGCGTAGTATGACTCGAATTTCCTCGTTAGATTAACCTGCTCTTTAGTTTGTCCTATGATTATATCTCATTCATGACTAATTATGTTAATTGTCTTAGACTTGATCTATCATGTTTGTCCAGATTTTGCAATTCATGTTTGCGTGTTAGGCTAGTCTTCGTGATGTTTGTTTCATCGTTTAATTTTCGTATGACCATTTAGTTTCGTGATTGTGTATAAGCTTCGTGTTTGTACGTCATTTGCTTGTTGATAGCTGTGTTTTGTTCATTAAAACTCAAGTGGCATAGTGTTTTGACAAGTTTGATTAAGGTTGCCATGTGATGCATTTTCATGAGGTCTGCTCATTATTTGTGTATGTTGATTTACATTTGTGTGCATTGCTTCGTTTGTTAGGCGCCTTTTCCTATGTGTATTAGTTGACTTTTGATTGTACCTGGGTCATTTGCATATGTTAGTACGTTAGTTATATTTAATCGTTAGTTTGCACGTTTGTCTACACGCTTGTTCATGTTTGTTGGTCATAATTTGTGTTGGTCTGCACGTCTATTTAGCTACACTTGTTTATTAGTTGATACGTTTAGTTGTATTTGGTTAGCAGTCTTACGTGTACTTGTGTTTGTTTGTTATCATGTGTGTGTGACAGCATATCCTTTAGGTGTATTTGGTTTCTTTAGTTTCTTTACATATGGTTGTGATTGTCTGTTGTTTCATTATATTCGTATACAGAGCTTGGTTATCTTAGTTGTTCATGGTTCATGTTTTAGTCGTGTTTGTTTTTTTATTCGTCTGCCGCTAACGTTTGTTAATCTATCTTATGCTGTCGGTAAGTATTTCTGCTTCTTTTTCTTTGTTTGCTAGAATAGTGAATGAACCTCTGTTAAACAACTTTGACGAAATCATATGTGCATTAAACGACATAGACTGGATGTATTTTGTTTAGGATTAAAACATTTGTTTGCATATCCGCATGTGTACTCGTAATAGCCATGGTTTTATTTAGTAAAGACCGTTTTTATAACGGGCGGGGTTAGGCGTTAAATTAATGAAATTCTTTTAAACTTCCTAACACGTAAACTCACACGAACTCATTTTCTCTAAAATTGGTTTCTAAATTCCACCTAAAAATTTAGTGGCGACTCTTTTCGAATGAAAATGTTTTTGAAATAAAACATCGCGTGGATCAAATTCCCTTGTCCACAATTTGGCGACTCCGCTGGGGACAGTGAAACTTGAAAAGTAAAACGATGGCTATTTAGAGTACCCTTTTCTTTTTTACGTTATTTATGCATCATACTGTTAGGATTCGAACCATTTCTCCCTTTGGGTCGATCTCAAAGTAGGGAAATGACGTTCACTGTGTCTGATTTAAATATCAAGGTGGTTCCACCGAGGTTAGCAACCCCCATCTCCCCATTTCGTCCCTGACTTATGGCGGATGCGTGAGTTCCCTAACAACGTGGAATCATTGGCATGGACCCTTTTTTGAGACTTAGAATAGTCTAGCTCATGCATTGCATCCTTGAACTGCGTATGACTAAATGCTCTGTGAATTCTGAAGCCATGTTTTCAATCCTTTTTAATCAAAACTGTCATCTTTTCAATCGAATATTTTCCAAAAATCTTTTCTTTTAGCTGAAACGCTGTCTTTTAGGATTAGAATAATCTTAAATATCTCTTTTGAAACGATTTTTGACTTAAGCTGAAATGCTTTCCCTCTAAAAAAAATCATTCCTCAAGCTGAAATGCTGTCTTTTTAGGATTAGAATAATCTTAAATATTTTTCAACACTATCTTTTCCGAAAACAAAGATTTTTGTCCAAGCTGAAACGCTTTCCGTTTAGGATTAGAATAATCTTAAATATTTTCCAACTTTAGCTCTTTTGAAAAAAGATCACTTTCCAAGCGAATATTTTTCCAAAAGATTTTTCGAGCTGAAATGCTGTCTTTTTAGGATTAGAATAATCTTAAATGTTTTCCAACACTATCTCCCTCGAAAAAACAAAAATTTTGTTTAAGCTGAAACGCTTTCTTTCTAAAATTAGAATAATCTTAGATATTTTCTGAATATTAGCTCTTTTGAAAAAAAAGATCTTTTCTCGGCTGAAATGCCATCATCTTAGGATTAGAATAATCTTATATTATTTTCGATTTTAGTTCTTTTTGAAAAAAAAAAAACTCTTCCTAGCTGAAAGGCTATTCGTTTAGGATTAGAATAATCTTAAATAATTTTCTGAATTTTAGCTCTTTTTAAAAAAAAAAAAGATCTCCTCCAAGCTAAAAAGTTATTCGTTTAGGGTTAGAATAATCTTAAACATTTTTTTTCCAATGTTAGCTCTTTTGAAAAAAGATATCCTCCAAGCTAAAAGTTATTCGATTAGGATTAGAATAATCTTAAATAATTTTCGATTCTAACTCTTTTGAAAAAAGATCCATTCCTAGCTGAAATGCTATTCGTTTAGGATTAGAATAATCTTAAATAATTTTCGATTCTAACTCTTTTGAAAAAAGATCCATTCCTAGCTGAAATGCTATTCGTTTAGGATTAGAATAATCTTAAATAATTTCCGATATTACCTCTTTTGAAAAATCCATTCCTAGCTGAAATGCTATTCGTTTAGGATTAGAATAATCTTAAATAATTTCCGATTTTATCTCTTTTGAAAAAAATCTCTTCCTAGCTGAAATGCTATTCGTTTAGGGTTAGAATAATCTTAAACAATTTTCGATATTGCCTCTTTTGAAAAAAGATCTTTTCTAGTGGAAATGCTATCCGTTTAGGGTTAGAATAATCTTAAACAATTTTCTATATTAGCTCTTTTGAAAAAAGATCTTTTCTAGTTGAAATGCTATCCGTTTAGGGTTAGAATAATCTTAAACAATTTTCGATATTAGCTCTTTTGAAAAAAGATCTTTTCTAAGCTGAAACGCTATCCGTTTAGGGTTAGAATAATCTTAAACAATTTTCGATATTAGCTATTTTCAAAAAAGATCTCTTCCTTGCTGAAATGCTTTTCAATGTTAGCTCTTTTGAAAAAGATCTTTTCTAAGCTGAAATGCTCCTCGTTAGGATTAGAAAATCCTAAAACTTTTTTCTTCAAAAGAAAATTATCTTTTGAAAAAAGATCCTTTTATAAGCCGAAATGCTACCCGTCTAAGATTAGAATAATCTCGAACAGTTCTTAACACTAACTCTTTTGAAAAAAGATCCTTTTATAGCTGAAATGCTATCCGTTTAAGATTAGAATAATCTCGAACAGTTCCCAACACTAACTCTTTTGAAAAAAGAATCCTTTCAAGCTGAAATGCTACCCGTTTAGGATTAGATTAATCCCGAACGATTTTTTTAACACTACATCTTTTGAAAAAAGAATAGTTTTTAAGCTGAAATGCTATACGTTTAGGATTAGAGTAATCTCGAACGCTTTTGAAATGCTAACCATTTAGGAATAGATTTTTTTTTTTTTTTTTCCAACCAAAACGAAGTTTTTTCGAAGAAAATCTAACCCCAGTTGGACTAGAATTTTCCAACCAAATAAGCCTTTTTGGTAGTCGAAGTGCTGCCCATTTTAAACATCGACTTTTAAAAAAAAAAAAGTTTCATTCTCGAGTCATGAGGAAGCATGAAATGCACCGGGTCGAGTCTAGTGGAAGTCCAAGCCCTGTATAGTAAGCCTAGTTACTTAAGCGTCTCACCTAGTTAGGTCACCTAAGCTTATTCTTAGGCCCAAATCATGCATGTCAATTAGTAGTTTTGAGTCTGGGAATAATAACGTCTCATCTAGGCTATTTTTAGAAGTTTTATGTAAACCTTAGAAACCTGTTGGTCCAAGCACGAGCTAATTACTTCAAGTCCGTATCTAGTTGGGTCTAAGTCTCATACCGTGAGTCTGTCTTCAAGTCCATATGTCGCATGCATTTGCATAGTTAGGCCGTAGGCCATGTTGTTAAGTTCTGAGTCTTTTCATGTTTAATCCGTTCCAATTCATTTGCATCCCGAGTTGTTATTTACAAATAGTGTTGAAACCGTGTCGATTTCTGAGCTCAAGTCGCATTTTCTCCTCCTTAAGTCAGAATCAAGTTGAAAAGTGGGGTAACTTCCAAACCAAGCATCTGAATCAACTCCTGAAAGGAGAAAAGTTCAAAGTCGAGGTTGGTGATTATAAGTCAGAATTTGTATTCAAGTCTTAAGTCTGAGTTGAGTCTAAGATTCGTTTTTTTCACAATTATTTCTAACTCCTCCTCGAAATCAATGAAATTGATTTGTCTCTAATTTGCTTCCATAATCCAACTGATGAAAATGCACAACGCACTCGAAGGGTGTCCCTGGGGTAGAAATACGTATCCAATTCTAAATGGTAAGGTGCAACGCCAACTCAAGACAAAAACAAAGACAAAAGGGTTCCCGACAACAAAAATAAAAGGGTTTCAATTTCGATAGTCAGCCTGTGGTATACTACTCCTCTGCCTTTGGAGGAGGATCCATTAATTTGGAGCTCCACAGTGGTCATGAATTTGATCGCGACCAAAAGTACGAGTACTCATGGATCGCCCTCCGTGTACTCGATCGCGTGCCTAATAAGCAAACGAACTTGTCAGAGGAGTCCGGCGTGATATACATATGACCACATGCGACCCCCACCGCAAGATCTAGTAAAGTTGGAACAAGCCCAAGCCACAAAGGGCGCGGCATATTCTCGAAAACGCAAACAAGAATACAGAAATACAAAAATTGAGTGGCAACACATCGGAGATCGAAGATCAAAGCGAAAATTAAAGGCGAAGCCAAAAGAGTTAGAAAGTATCATCAAAGCTTTTTAAGTTGTTCTCAAAACGATAATGGAGACATAATCTAAAATTCCGAGAATCATTGGCTTATGTAGTTGCACCCAAGCGTTTAGGGTCCACGAGGGATCCGCCAGTACTTCACAAGCTAGAACAAGATACAACATGATACCTTAGGTGAAACCTTCGAGTGTTACACACAAAAAAAAATGCCATGTTTATGCACCTTGATCGAACTACATCGGATTTGATTTCGCTCCACGTGAATATGTAGGCAATCCTTTAGTATATGGGATACAATCCACCACCGCCCATCATCTAATTCGTCATCTTGTCAATTTTTTACGGGTCTTTACAAAGTCCAAATGAAGCAACCTTTGTTGAGTCTGTCTTAGTGCTCGATTTAGATTGGGATGAGAATCAAGGTTCTGATGAGTAGTTGTCCAGTCTTGAAATGATCTTTATCTTAACGGGAATTGGCAAAGATGTTTACTTTGACAGTTAGTTCGCTTCTCGACAAAGAATTTGCTTAGGGGGAGAACATGATACTATTAACCCACGTCTATTTCAAACCACGTGTCAATCACCCTAAAAGACCCTGCATAGTTACTAGTCTACTCGTCTTTGAAATGTTGTCTTAGGTCGAGTCGGTCATGGTCGAATGTTCAAATGTCAGTTGCTCATGTCACGTTCTTGTCGCATTCATGTCACATTCGTGTCGTATTTCATGCTAACTTGGCCATGCTTCGATTTTAAAATATCTGGCATTTCAAGAACCTTTTTGCAAAATCTGGGTCAATGATCCGAGGTCAAATTTCAAATGCGGGTTGATGACCCACTTCAACTTTCAAAACGATGCTTGCGGGCCGATGACCCATTCCAATTTCTGATTGATGTTTAGATTCAGAGTCGATGACTCTTCTTGATTTTTTGAAAAAAAATGATATTTGCAATGCGGGTCGAGGACCCAATTCGATTTGATGCATGCTAACCAATACCCCGTGTCAATTTTCAAGTAATTCTTGTAGTCTAGGTTAGACTCGCAATCCAACTTTAAAAACGATGTTTTTAAACTAGGTTAATGGCCGAATTGTTCGAAGT
Source organism: Dianthus caryophyllus (assembly GCA_023091065.1). NCBI lineage: Eukaryota > Viridiplantae > Streptophyta > Magnoliopsida > Caryophyllales > Caryophyllaceae > Dianthus > Dianthus caryophyllus. Next base: position 20,516,274 of record CM041523.1, on the reverse strand, counting down.
GCTCAAAATCCAAAGTTCTTGTCGATGACCTCTTCCGATTTTCAAATGAAATTTGCTATGCGGGTCAATGACCTATCCATTTTCCAAAATAGGGGTCGATGACCTATTTTCAAATGATGTCTTGCGCTCGGGTCGATGACCCATCCACCTTTCAGAATGCGGGTTGAAGACCCATTTTCAAAAAGATGTTTATAGTTCGAGTCGATGACTCACCCACTTTTCAAGATACGGGTCGACGACCCATTTTCAAAAAATGTTTCCAGTCAACGACTCATTTTCAAAAGATGTTTACGGTTTCCGGTAGATGACCCATCCACCTTATTTCAAAACGCGGGTCGAGGACCCATTCTGGAATGATATTCGCCGCTCGGGTCGAAGACCCATTTCCAAATTAATATCCTCAGTTCGGATCGATGATCCATCCCTTTTGTTTAAAAAAGCAGGTCGAAGACCCATTTCCAAATTAATATCCTCAGTTCGGATCGATGATCCATCCCTTTTTGTTTAAAAAGCGGGTCGAAGACCCATTTCCAAATTAATATTCTCAGTTCGGATCGATGATCCATCCTTTTTGTTTAAAAATCAGGTCGAAGACCCATTTCCAAATTAAAATTCTCAGCTCGGATCGATGATCCATCCTTTTGTGTAAAAAGCAGGTCGAAGGCCCATTTTCGAATGAAATTCGCAGCTCGGATCGATGATCCATCCTTTTTGTTTCAAAAGTCGCAGATTTCACTATGTGTGTCGTGTGCTATGATTTGTTGTTAAGACTGAGCAGAAACGCTCCAACCAGGGGCTCTAAAGTCATCAACCTTAGACCTGATTTACAGGATGACATCCTCAAAATGAAGAAGTACTAGCAGAAGCTAAAAGAAGTGAAACTTCCAAAAAGAATGCAGATATTGGCTTTACTCAATCGAGCAAACAAATATCATTTGTTTGGGCCGAAGCAGCAGAAAGCTACAGGCCAGCGAGCTCGAACTACGATACGGGTTTGATTCTGTCACAACGGATACGTAGGCGCCTAAGAATAAGGCTCAACCCATATTTCGATGAAAATGAAGGCATCCAGAATCATGTTTCAGGTATGATTTCTTCTTATGGCTGGTGAGCTTATGTACACAGGTCTAAGGGACCCTAAACGACCCGTGAGGCTCTCAAGTTGTGATCTTCGATCGACTCGAGGGTCTACTTTGACTTTCGCCTGTCCAAGCCTTAGTCAAAGTGGGGGCTCTGTTGATACCCGTATCTGTCGATATGGAAATTTTTAGAGAACCCGACAAACACCCTATGATGATAGGACAACTTGTATTTCGTGTCATTTATTTGAGTTCGTATTACGATGTAAGTCGGGCGTTGTCGACGTAATGATTATTAATTTAAAGGATATTTTGATTTAATAAGCTCTGTCAAATTTTATTTTGTCGCAAGTAGTGTTTTATTGAAAATAAAGCATTTTGATTCGAAAAATCATTTTAAGTAACTCGATTTGAAAAGTCGCTTTTACAAATTTAATATTTGACTTGAAAAGTCGTTTCCCGTGCTTTTAAACCTTTTTTATTAAATCGTATTCGACGAATTCGTTTTCTTAAAAGCAAGTTTAAAGCTCGTTTTGAGCTCGATTTAAAGAGCGATTTTGAGCCCGTTTCAACACGAATTTCGAGGCCTCTTTTAACCCACACTCTTCCCCACATACCCGAGCTTAAGCCAGCCCAAAACCATGACTAAAACCCGTCTCAACCAGCCCAAGAGAAGCCAAAGAAGGCTCGAAATATAGCAGCCCAACACCGTTCCCATACTCTGTTTTCGCAGCCTGCTTTAACCCAAAAAACCCGACTCATAATCACCTACCCATGACCCATACCCATCTCCCAGCTATCCTACCCATCTACCTTTGCTTAACCTTCAAGAAAACGCCTTGCAAAACCCTAGCAAAACCCTGGAACAGCTCGTGGACAGCAGCTCTAAAACAATGATAAAGCTGCTCTTCTCCCCTTCTAAAACCCTACTTTCCTACACTATATATACATACCATCCACAAGCCTTCAGGACACACGAAATACACAGCCAATATACTCTACATCAAGCCCCAAAAAGCCTCAAGCAAAGCTCAAAAAGGAGTCGGGATAGTCGTATGAAAAACAGAGCAGAAATTTTCTGATTTTCGTGCAACTATCACGACTTCTACCCTATTTTTCGTGTTGAAAACACCATAGTCACTCTGATTTGTTTACATAGTCTTAAAGTTCACTTTACCACGATTCCAAAACATCTTTCGGTTCGAAATTTCGTTGAGAAACGAAGAAGTTACAAGCTTTTGAAAATCGCTGTTCGTATTGGTTCAAAGTTACGGTTTTTACAAATTGTTTCGTCGACGACGGCCCCTTGGGATAAAATCTTACAATCGATTACGACTCGGATATTTGGTCAACGATACATGTAAGTTGAGGGTGCAAAATACTCTTTTCCTTTTGTTAATCTATCGTTTTTTTAACGTTTTTATTGCTCCCTGTCGCTTTTCATTACTTTACGCCGCTGTTGTTTATCGTCAGATTTATTGTTTTCATCGTTTGTTTTAGTTTAATATTTTCAGTATGATTTCGATATGTGTATAGGTATGTCGTGCCCTTACTTACTCATATAAGTTTATGTTCGTTCATCCTCAAGGTAGTATGACTCGAATTTCCTCGTTAGATTAACCTGCTCTTTAGTTTGTCCTATGATTATATCTCATTCATGACTAATTATGTTAATTGTCTTAGACTTGATCTATCATGTTTGTCCAGATTTTGCAATTCATGTTTGCGTGTTAGGCTAGTCTTCGTGATGTTTGTTTCATCGTTTAATTTTCGTATGACCATTTAGTTTCGTGATTGTGTATAAGCTTCGTGTTTGTACGTCATTTGCTTGTTGATAGCTGTGTTTTGTTCATTAAAACTCAAGTGGCATAGTGTTTTGACAAGTTTGATTAAGGTTGCCATGTGATGCATTTTCATGAGGTCTGCTCATTATTTGTGTATGTTGATTTACATTTGTGTGCATTGCTTCGTTTGTTAGGCGCCTTTTCCTATGTGTATTAGTTGACCTTTGATTGTACCTGGGTCATTTGCATATGTTAGTACGTTAGTTATATTTAATCGTTAGTTTGCACGTTTGTCTACACGTTTGTTCATGTTTGTTGGTCATAATTTGTGTTGGTCTGCACGTCTATTTAGCTACACTTGTTTATTAGTTGATACGTTTAGTTGTATTTGGTTAGCAGTCTTACGTGTACTTGTGTTTGTTTGTTATCATGTGTGTGTGACAGCATATCCTTTAGGTGTATTTGGTTTCTTTAGTTTCTTTACATATGGTTGTGATTGTCTGTTGTTTCATTATATTCGTATACAGAGCTTGGTTATCTTAGTTGTTCATGGTTCATGTTTTAGTCGTGTTTGTTTTTTTATTCGTCTGCCGCTAACGTTTGTTAATCTATCTTATGCTGTCGGTAAGTATTTCTGCTTCTTTTTCTTTGTTTGCTAGAATAGTGAATGAACCTCTGTTAAACAACTTTGACGAAATCATATGTGCATTAAACGACATAGACTGGATGTATTTTGTTTAGGATTAAAACATTTGTTTGCATATCCGCATGTGTACTCGTAATAGCCATGGTTTTATTTAGTAAAGACCGTTTTTATAACGGGCGGGGTTAGGCGTTAAATTAATGAAATTCTTTTAAACTTCCTAACACGTAAACTCACACGAACTCATTTTCTCTAAAATTGGTTTCTAAATTCCACCTAAAAATTTAGTGGCGACTCTTTTCGAATGAAAATGTTTTTGAAATAAAACATCGCGTGGATCAAATTCCCTTGTCCACAAGGTCGAATTGTTCGTTTTGATTTGAAATTTGCCGTCGTCTTTGCTTGAATTTGGTGTTTGGGAGCCGTATGAGGCCTGTGTTGCTGTTGTTATTGATTGTATGTGAAAACCCGACTTGCCGTCTCGATTTTCGTGCGTTTTGTGTAAAAGGGCGTTTTGGTCATTTTTGTTTTTGTCTCGAAACTTGCTCAAAATTTCCGTGTAGGTTACCCGTAAGTAGTATAATGCGTGGGTGAATTCGTTTCGTTGAAATGTGCGCGAAAAGCGGGTTTCTTGGGTGAAAACCGTGTGAAATGGGGTGTTTATGGCGTTGGTGCTCTGTTTTTGTCGTGTAAAATGATCCCGAGTTGCTCTGTTGTTTTAGAAATGTTGTGGTATGCTAGTGCGGAGGCTTGGGTGACTTGTGTGCGAAAAACGGCTCAAAAAACCGTGATTTTCGTGTGTTTTTGTGCGAGGGCCGAAATTTGGGTCGAAATTTTCGATCTCGAAACTTGCCCAAATTTTCTGTTTTGTGTTGTCATGGCTAGCATGGTGCATAATTGGTCTTGTTTTGTAGAAAATGCGTCGTTTGGATGTGTTTTGGAGCGTTTTTGCGTAGTTTAGGCTAGGTTTATTAAAACCGCTTTTCTCGCTTTTTGTGCCCCCTGTACCAAATGTACTGTAATGTATGTTGCATGTGTTGACTAGGGGGTTGTTTCGTGCGAAGTTAGGGCTCTTTTGGCTAATAAAACGTCAAGAAAAGGCCGTTTTTGTAGTTTGTAAACGTTTTGTAAAAGCTATTCAGTCAAGGTGTTCGGGGCGTCGTTTTCGCGTGAAAATTTTTGCACGTGCTCATTGTGATTTATGTGTTGCGTCTGTCTCAGAAAATATGAATTTCTGGCCTCCTGTAGCGTTTTTGTCATTTTGGTCATTTTAGGCTTAAAAAGCCTGCTTTTTGCTGTCTTTGTAGATTTTTTGTTGTTTTTGTGCGTGCTTGCTCTTGAACTAGCTGTGTATGACTTATATATCGTATATGTGTCACAGCATGTGAGTCTCTGCGCTTCTGTGTTGTTTTGGTCTCGTCTGTCAAAAGTGGACCTAAAAAGCTTGCTTTCTGTCATTTTGGTTTGGATTTTTGTCATCTTTGTATGCTTTTGCTCCTTGGATTGATCGTGTATGACGTATATATTGTATATGGGTCATAAAATATGCATTTCTGCGTTTTTGCTCTGTTTTGGCCTTATCTGTCAAAAATAGGCCTAAAGCTTGTTTTTTGCTAGAGAGAAGCTCTCTTTTCTCTCTCTAAATAAAGTAAAATTTGTAAGAAAATTCTTAAAGTTCAGAACAATGGAAAAAATTGGGTTTTAAGTCTTGATTATCAATCTTGATATCCTTCCCCAATTTATTCATCTTCTTTCCCAGAATCTTTCTAGTATAATTTTTTCAGCATGAATTCTTCATATCAACTTCTTGATTTCTACCTTATCTAAGATCGACTTTTATGCTCTCCATTTAGCCTAGGAGAGCTAGTTTCAGTCACACATCTTAAGAATAAAGGTCTAAATTAAGAAGTTATGAGGTTTTTTAAGAATTTGTTTGAGTTTATCATCATTTTTTTGTTGATAATAGAAAAACAATTTTTTAAGAATTTGTTTGAGTTTATCATCATTTTTTGTTGATAATAGAAAAACAATTTTAACTCAAGTGATTCTTTCTTTTGCTATGGATGATGATAATAGAAGAGACAATTGATAATAGAAAAACAAAATAATAGAAAGTTTGAATGAAGGTTTAATGCAGTCACTATCTTTGGTATGACGATTGTATGCCTATGTTTTTGTAAGTAAGTGTTTGTGTTGTTAGTTGTTACAGACGAATTCCTTTTCTTTTTTATTTGTTTTCTGGGTTTTCTTGGGCTTTGTAAGTTGAAGACTTTCTTTTGAGAGTTACTCCATCTTTTTGCCTATGGTTCTTATTTTCTCTTTGGTAAATTTGAAAGTCTATCTTTCTTTTACCGCTTTCATCCGCAAGGATGTTATAGGTTAATCTCGATTAACCTAGTTTCTTTTCCTTATCAAAAAAAAAAAAAAAAAAAAAAAGCTTGTTTTTTGCTGTTTCGCTTGGTTTTTCTTTGTTTTTGGGCGTCCTTGCTCTTTGGATTAGCTGTGTATGACGTATACATTGTATACGTGTCATACAATATGCATTTCTGTGCTTCTGCTTTGTTTTGGCCTTATCTGTCAAAAATAGGCCTAAAGCTTGCTTTCTGTTGTTTTTGTGTGCTTTTTCTTTCGTAAGCGATTGGGTATCCCTTTTAATGGGGTGCATTTGCATTGTGATTTGCTGTCGTCGTTGTCTGAGCGTGCTTTTTGAATTTTGTGCAGGTGATCCTGGGTTCGTTTTACCTACTTCCAGCAGCATGGACCAGATCATGGCCAGTGTTGACTTCAGTAATACGAGGGACGAGCGTACCCCTACGTCAGGGATACCCCCGCCTCTGGAGGTTTCGGAGGGTCCGTCTCAGTCGGACCTGTTGAGTGCCTTCTGTAACAACCTGGTTTTTCGTGACTTTAATTAAACTAAGGCGGAAAATTAATTAAGTCTATATATTACAAACCAGCTGTTATCGTATTAAAACTCTAAATACATAGTACGAGTTTTAGGATAAAACAGTATATATTCTATTACGAATCTCTCCAAAAACAACGAATTACAAAATAAGGTAAACCATCCCCAAAGATTTGATAAATATAAGCCCTCGGGTACTGCAGTTCATCTCGTATTAGTGTTTTCTCCCCAACACAATGTAAAGCATCCAATAAATCATGTAGTACAAAGAATTATAGACATGTGCAACATACATGATAATTAAATAAAACAGATGGCAAACAAGCAAGCAAAGCATATAAGAAAATCATGATGATCCAAACACGAGTATAAGCCAAACAATATATCATGCAACACTTACAACCAATCCTGTTCAATAAAACAATATCATTTCATTCATAATCGGGGTAGTCGACCCTTTTCAATTATTCATATAGCAACATATACTCGCGAGTCTTGACTACAGAGCGACTTGTGTACTCTCATAGTATATCAAAGTGCACTAGTTACTCAGACTCGTATATCAGATCAAACACTAAGTAGCGTACGTGATAACTACCTAATATCCAATACAACATGGATAATCTATCATACGTTGTCCTATGAACCACAACCAGTCAGGATGGAAGCATGCAAAACCCTACAAAAGCAAGGCCTGCTCATAAGCTGCCGGGTACATCAACGGACTTTAATGCTAGTATACCACTAGGTAAGAAGGACGATTCAATCCTTTATCTTATGTGTGCACACACTTTCACTTAGAAAGCGACACAATCCTCGCTACTCGAGAGAGTATGCTTTTCCTAACCAAAGCGATTAATACCTAACGACAAGGTCCCCTGGGTGGGATGGTCATTTTCCGTTACCTCGTATGGACCGCAAACGCAACAATTATGCCCATTCAAGGGTTGTATCGCTGCTTGCCTAAAGACTATGAGAGTCATTAGAACGCCTCGATCGGCGAGAGTGAAAGAGTCCCCATCTGTGACTACCTTTCCAACCATGGCACAATAGATTCGCAACATGACGGACACCAGAGTATCTAACAAGTACTTTCTTTTCTTATTTTCTTATCCTCAATTATTCCAAAGGATAGTTCATTGTAATAGTATCGTCAAACTTGTATTATGAAAATTTAGTCTAAGCATCTCTTCAAGTAAAAGGAAACACAAAGAAAACTTAAATAATTTATTTGAAGTCCAATCGTAAATTTTAAATATTTTTACTATTCACGTATTTACTATTCATCGTATTTACTATTCATCGTATTTACTATTCATCGTATTTACTATTTGTACGTATTTTTATACTTCGTATTTTATTCGTATTTTATACGTATATGTATTCTTATACTTAGTATTTATTATTTTATTTTCTTTATACTTAGTATTTATTATTTGATTTTATTTATACTTAGTATTTTTATACTTTTATACATTTTCTATACTAAGGATATTTTAGAAAATAAAACCAAGCTTTTTTTATTTACCAAGTGTAAAATTCTAGTTTTAGAGTCGTTAAGTTCGTTTTGTACTTAGTGATTTTTGGAAATATTTTAGGGGTCTAGTTTTAAAGTTGTTAAGTTCATTTTGTATTTAGCGGTTTTGAAACATACTTAAATCAAAGTGGTTAAGTTCATTTTTATACTTGGTGATTTAAATGATATTTCAAAAGTAAAACTCGGTTTAGATTTAGTCGTATACTTAGCTAAAATTTAAGCGGTTCCAAATTTTAGCGAGGTTGTCGTAGTTCATTTTAAATAGTCCATATCTCCATATCCACAATTAAGCATAGGTAGTAACACACGATATGATTCATTTTAATATATGTAACGTTTATTTTTATCGGTTTCGTTGATTCTTTTTATTAACGATTCTTTTTACAATAAAATATAAGGCTAATTACTAATCAATTTTAGTGATTAAGTGATAAATTCATTTTGACCAAAATTGACCCATTTATAATGGAAATGCCGTGGCCCTTTTATACACTACTCCATTTATATTTTTTGTTTTTATTAATAAATCAATACTTTAACTAATTTAAATTACTTAGGTGATAAAAATAAAAGTGACAAAATTATTTTAGGTCAAAAATAAGCCTCCAAACCGTGGCCTCCTATACTTAGCTATTTATTTTCGATTTCAAATTTTATCGGTTTTTAACTTAAAGTTTTTATATGCTAATTTATTCATATTAGTCTAAAGTGATTTAACTAGTACCTAAAAACAATAAATAACTAAAACTTATAAAAATCATAAATCAAACTAAGTTATAAAATGAAGAACACATGAAGATTTGAAGAACACTATTATTTTTCATATGATTATTATTTAGTCAAATTTTCATATGTTTATATAATTTCCTCAAATTTTTCCTACAAGTCTAATTTAACTAGACTAATCATAATATGTTATTTAGAAAAATTAAAACTAAAAATTGGTCCAAATAAAATGAAAATGCCGTGTATATATGTATATGTTCATGATTTTTGATTTTTGATTTTTATACTTCTAATTCAATAACTAATTTATCTTATATTATTTATGTATTTAATCATAAGTGAAAAACATAACAAAACATTAACACACATAAATAAAATCATTCAAACACAAGCATAACAACAAACATTCAAGAACACACATAATACATTAACACACTTAAAAATTCAATACAAATTTATTTTAAATCCTAAACAACAACTAATTATATTTTCATGTTCATTTCATTACAAGTATTTTAAGCATGCAATTTACAAAAATTAAAACGAAAAATTAAGTGAAAAATAATAGGGTGGCCGTGGGTTTTGTGTATGTTACACAAATGTTATTTTTCGATTTTTGTCTCCTAATTTAACATATGATTACTAGGTGATAAACAACACAATAAATCTAACACATACATTTAAATCATATGATTAACAAAATTAAAACCTAGTGTGCGGGGGCACCTTAATTAGGTTAGTAGCAAATTTGTTTAGCAGTTGTCGGGATCGACAATATGATCAAACCGGCTCAAGTCGTCTTCACCACCTTGCTCCTCGTCTTTGGTTAGGAGAGTACATAAAAATGAAAATAAGAAGTTAGTAAATCATTTAGCTAGCTAAACTATACTAACAAAATTTAAGTGTAGTATTGTTTTTAGTTTAGTTGATGTTTTCATTTTAAATGATTTCGATTCATGTTCATATTTTAATTGTATGTAAATAGAGTAAGTGTGTACTAAATATAAATGGAGAGGAGTTTATTTAAGTGTGCTAAATAATTTAAGCAATTTAAATGAAAGATTTAAGGAAGGAAAAAGAATTAAAGAGGATGAATATGGATGTGTTCTTGAGCTTGCATGAAGAACAAGGCTTACTTTGTTCTTGAGTGTATGAGTTTATTAGAGAGAAATAAGTTGAAGTGTTTTGTTGTTTGTGTGTAAAATGAATTGTAGTAGAAGAGATCAAATGTATACTAGTAACTTGTATAAACTTGTGTATTTGTTTTGTATTTGTAATGTATAATCTTTATTTTTATTTAAGCTAGAATAATGATGAAATTAGTAGTGTGTAAGGTGGATTAGACATGGTGCAAAAGTAGGAAGAAAATGGAAGAGGATAACTTGACCTTTGGAGGCCAAATATCTCGCCACTTTGGCCAACTTGGTCCGATTTTTGCGTTTTGAAATTTTTCGATTCTGGCGCTAAAAGTCTCGAAATAAAATATATAGTCTTAAAATGATGGTTCAAGTAAGGTCAAAAATTAAAATGAAGAAAAAGCATTAGAAGAGTAATAAAATTGAAAAATGGCCTTAGGATCCTCGAAATTTTGAAATAAAATCTTACTTGACCGAAATACATATTTTTTTCATTGAATGTTATCGAATTAATTCATTATGATCAAACGTCAAAAAGTTCATCAGTTTTGGATAAGGGTGGCTCATTATATCGAGTTTTAGCGAAAGTGCTAGTTAAATCAAAAGGAATAGTAATCTTATATGATTATAATATGTTTTGTTAGTATAATCTAAATTGATTAAGTCTTAATCATTCTTTGTTAGATTAGGATTAGGAGTAAGTGAATTTGAAAAAGATTAGGTGATTTAAATCACTCTAAGTGGCTTGGCCACTTTGGTCAAGATTGACCTCGATTTGCGTGCCAAAATTTGTCGTTGAGAAATTTGTAGTATAGTCTTCATTTGATTTATCGAGTTTGAAAATGAAGGAATAAAGTTCAAATTCAAGGTAATTCAAAATGGTTTTAGTTTAGGTATGAAAATGACTTGTAGTGTATTGTATTAGGAATTTAATGGCGAGGATGATTAATTATTGATTTCCTAAATATAATTAGCTTAAATTAACACGGGTGTTACAATCCTCCCCTTAAAGAAGTTTAGTCCCGAAACTTAAAGTTAACTAGGTGATTAAGGTTACCTGCGCTGAACAGCTCTGGGTACTTCTCCTTCATTGACGCCTCGGTTTCCCAAGTGGCTTGTTCGGTGTTATGACCCCTCCAAAGGACTTTAATTAAGGGTATTGCCTTTCGTCTCGTGGTCTTGGTTTCCGTGCCAAAATTCCCACGGTTTCTCAGTACAACATAGTAGGCTCGATCTCGATGACATCGGGCGAAACGATGTGGCTTGGATCAGATCGATACCTCCGTAGTTGAGATACGTGGAAAACATTGTGTACTCTTGATAGGTTAGGCGGTAGAGCAAGTCGATACGCCACCTCCCCGATTCGCTCTAGTATCTCATAGGGTCCTATATACTTGGCTTAGCTTCCTTTTAAGCCGAATCGTTTTACCCCTTTCATGGGCGACACTTTCAGAAATACTTTGTCACCTTCCTGGAATTCAATAGGCTTACGATGTTGATCAGCATATTTCCTTTGTCGATCTTGGGCCGCTAGTAGTCTTTCTCGGATGATCTTAATGTGCTCGATTTGGTCCTGAATAGCTTGGGGTCCGGTACCCACATTGTCACTAGCGTCGTCCCAACACACTGGGCTTCGACACTTCCTTCCATATAGAGCTTCAAAAGGGGCACATTTGAGGCTAGCATGATAACTGTTGTTGTAGGAGAACTCGATCAAAGGTAAACTCTTTTCCCAGTTAGCGTTAAACTCCATCGTGCAAGCTCTCAACATGTCCTCTAAGGTTTGAATGGTTCGTTCAGTCTGGCCATCTGTAGCCGGGTGAAATGCGGTGCTCATTTTCAACTGGCTACCTAAGGCTTCTTGCAACTTCTTCCAGAAATGGGAAGTAAACCTTGCGTCCCTATCAGAAATGATATCGAGGGGCACGCCATGCAGTCTGATCACTTCTTTTTCATAGGCCTTTGCTAAATCATCCAGTCCCCATGTCTCCCGTATCGGAATAAAGTGGGCAGACTTCGTTAATCGATCCACAATGACCCAGATTGCATCTTTACCGCTCGAGGTCCTCGGTAGTCCCATAATGAAGTCCATTGAGATTGAGTCCCATTTCCCTCGTGGTATTTCTAACGGTTGTAGGAGTCCTCCCGGTCTCTGATGTTCGAATTTCACCTTCTGACAAATCAAGCATTTAGCCACGTGTTCGGCTATCTCTTTTTTCATCCCAATCCACCAGAATCGTAATTTCAAATCTTGGTACATCTTATCTGACCCAGGATGTACGGAATATCGGGTGCTGTGTGCTTCGTCTAAAATTCTGCGTTTTAGCGCCTCATTGTTTGGTATACACCATCTCTCTTTGATCCGAAGGCTCCCGTCAGGGTAAATTTTAAATCCTTCAGTCCCTTCTGACGGAATCCTCCCTCGAATCGTTACTAGTTCAGGGTCTTCCCATTGTAGTGCTCGGATGTCATGGAGTATCTCGGGTTCCACTACCATTGCATTTAACTCAGTATCATCGGACTGTACTAAGTCCAAATCCAATCTTCTCAAATCCTGAACGAGGTCGGATGGAATCTCCCAGATATTATTCAGTGAGCGTGGATTCTTACGACTTAAAGCGTCTGCTACGACGTTTGCTTTTCCCTCGTGATAGAGCAGCTCGATCTTGTAGTCTTTGATTAGTTCTAGCCACCTCCTTTGTCTCATATTCAGCTCTTTCTGCGTGAATATGTACTTCAAACTCTTGTGGTCGGTGTAGAACTTTATGCTGACTCCATAAAGATAATGTCGCCAAATCTTCAAAGCGAACACAACTGCTGCGAGTTCAAGATCATGGGTTGGATAGTTCTTTTCATGCACCTTGAGTTGTCGAGATGCATAAGCGATCACCTTGCCCTGCTGCATTAGTACACATCCTAGTCCATTTAAGGACGCATCACTATACACCTCGTATTCATCCCCGTCGGTTGGTAGGGCAAGGACAGGTGCGGTAGTCAGCCTTGTTTTGAGTTCTAGGAACGCCTTTTCACAGTCTTCATTCCATACAAATTTGGAGTCCTTCTGTAGGAGTTTAGTCATTGGGCGTGCTACCTTTGAAAAGTCGGGTACGAATCGTCTGTAGTAACCAGCCAAGCCTAGAAAGCTCCGAACCTCTGTGACGGTCTTTGGTGCGACCCATTCCTTCACGCCTTCTCTCTTTGCTGGGTCTACCATTACTCCTTCCTTCGAAATCACGTGGCCCAGGAATGCCACTTCACTCAACCAGAATTCGCACTTAGAGAATTTTGCATACCATTTATCTTTCCTCAGAATCTCCAATATAGTGCGCAGATGTTCTTCGTGTTCCTTCTCAGTCTTTGAGTAGATTAGGATGTCATCTATGAATACGACCCACGCAAACGTCCAGATATTCGTGGAAGGTTACATTCATCTGATCCATGAACACTGCAGGTGCGTTGGTGAGGCCAAAAGGCATCACTTTGAACTCATAGTGGCCGTATCTAGATCGGAACGCAGTCTTCTGTATGTCCTCCTTTCGTACACCTATCTGATGGTAACCCGATCTTAAATCAATTTTGGAGAAAACACCTGCTCCTTTGAGTTGATCGAAAAGGTCGTCTATCCTTGGCAAAGGGTAACGATTTTTGATTGTAACCTTGTTGAGTTCACGGTGAGTCGATGCATAGCGCATACTCCCGCCCTTTTTCTTAACAAAAAGTATAGGGCGCCCCAAGGCGAGACACTAGGTCCGATGAAGCCTCGATCTATCAACTCCTCCAATTGTTTCTTAAGTTCACCGGAGTTCAACCGTGCCATTCGGTAGGGTGCCTTTGAGATTGGTGCGGTGCCTGGCAGTAAGTCGATTGAGAACTCTACGTCTCGTGCAGGCGGCAGGCCTGGCAGTTCATCAGGAAACACATCCGGGTATTCATTTACGATGTGAATGTTCTCAATCTTTTTCTCGTCCTCTATTTTGTTGATGCTGCACAGAAATACTTGATGTCCCTTTCTCCCCATGCTCTGAATTTTCATGGCAGAAACGAATCGCACTTTTTCCTTTGAAAGCGGATTTTGGTAAGTCACCACCGTTCCATTAGGACCCTTCAATGTAATTCTCCGGTCTCGGCATTTGAACGTAGCATGGTGGCGAGTTAACCAATCCATTCCCAAAATTATATCGAATTCAGGAAGGTCGAATAGAATCAGGTCGGAAAGAAAGTTCGTGTGGTGAATCATAATTTATGCGTTATTATACTTTGCGAGAACAAGATATATTTTTGCCATTTGGTAGCGATATGTTAGTGCGTATTTGTTCGAGTTTCGTAAGTTTGGATTTTACTAGAAATTTTGTTGAGATAAAAGATAAGGATGCACCGTGCTCGAACAAAATAAAAGCGGTCTGAGTTAACCAAAATTTACGATGGCAGCGTCTACATCCTGACAAGTCCTCGCATCACCATCATTCTCTGACAAAGACATATACCCTCCCTGAACTCTTACTACGGTGGCGGTGGTCCGTGTTCACTCTACCCATTGTCCCCTTTTTAGAGGCGGGCGTTGGCCTTATGGCCTACTTCCCTGCATATGAAGCACGTGATTGGTGCGCCATTGCATTGTTTTCCGGTGTAGTCGTTGTAGCGGGAGCGACACTTATCGGCCTCGTATCTTGGTGGAGGCCCTGGTGGGTTGGAGGTAAACCTTGGCTTGTTCTCGGGTGGTGTTACGGCGAAGTTTGTAGGTTTACGGTAACTCGATTCTTTGGATTAGGCCTCGGTAGAAAAGGTCGTTGGTAGTTAGGCTTACGGATGAAGTGGCGCTACGCCATGGCGCGTAAACACTCTCTTCTTCCCTTTCTCCTCTGCTTCGTTCTTCTGAATTGACGCCCAGATACCCGTTGCCTTCTCATAGGCTTCAGCAAAGTTTCGGCAATTGAACCCGCTCATGATCAATCAGAAGCGTATGTCATTCCCCGAACATATCGATTGGCGAGTTCTTCCTCATCGATCGTTATCTTGGGAGCAAATTTTGACAGCTCCTGGAACTTTTCGGTATATGCCTGCAGTTGCATATTACCCTGTTTCAAATTCCTGAATTCTTCCTCTTTGTTCCACCTGAGCTCCTGCCCGAAATACTTGCTCTCCAAAAGCGTTTTGAACTCACTCCAGTTGTAGATTCTGAGTGGGAAATTAGACCTGATTAGGCGCCACCAACTGTTCGCCTCTCCCTTTAAGTAATAGGCCACCACATTCACCATTTCTGTGGGGGGTATCCTGCTGAGTTCCAGCAGTTTCTCCATTTCTTCGATCCATTCAGTCAGGACCACAGGATCGACGGATCGACAGTATGTTAAAGGACGGTGTTTGGAGAATCTTTCGAATGCTGACTGATTGTTTCCGCCACCCTGGTATTGGTGGACATTCTGAGCCATTTTCATTATAGCATCCTCAAAACCTTTCCTCCTTGCCTCCTCCTCCGCAAAATGTTGGGCGAAGTTTGGGTTAGCCATGTTGTTTAAGTTGTTTGCATCCATTCTGAAAAATATTAGGCCATATGAGTTTTGAGTAGTTCCCAAATGAGACACATTATAGAGTACAAGGTAAAACACATTTCATTGATAATGTAAAAGGGTTACATCAAAAAGTTACAAAGCCTCCTAATACATTCTCTATGAAATGAACTAAGGTGAAAACTTAGATACAAGTTCAGCAAAATAACATAAAAAGTTTAGATACATTCTCAAGGGATACGAAATTGGATCGAGAATGACAAAAGATTAGCCCTAGATCCTAGGCAAATTTCGAGTAGCGATGCTCCTCCTCCATGAAGCTATGCTTATACTTAACAGCATAAGTCATGTCGCTCAAACCAAGTTTGAAATCCTCCCAGCTTAGGTAGTACTCACCCTCAAGTATAGCTGGGGAGCGTAGTCGTCTCCACCATGCTTTGGCCTCCTCGTCAAGGCACGCAGCTGCCAGGGAGGTTTTCCACTCTTCTCTAACGGAGTGTTCCAGGAACCTCGCGTTCATACTCCTGATCCATGGGTATAGTGTCCCACTGATTCCCTCAAATGTCTCAGGTTTTCCCTGCATGAATGCTTCGATAACATCTGTATATTCTGAGGATCGGCGGAGATGATCGGGAATTGATGTTCCATATCTGAGTTTTAAGTGCCCTTGTCTTCCAGTCGACTTCCGAATTGCTCCGGTCCTGTGATCTCTTCCAGGACTTCAATTGTTGACGTCGCGCGTAGGCCTCGATGGCTTTCTTGCGGGCTTTCTCTTTTGGTGTCCACTCAGAGTACTTCTTACCACACGGTAGTCTCATCTGAAATCAATTTAGATAAGGTAATTTAAATGAGATTTGGAAGTACAACATGTATGTAAAATTTTAAAATAATGAATTAAGAAAAGCACATGGCAAGGTAGTAACATAACGTCTCCATGTATATAAACATATACACGGGTAAAATATTACATTTCAAAGGAATATAATACATAAGTTCACCAAACGTCACATCCGAATACAACATCCATAGCCGTAGGGAAAGAAGACGATATTAAGATCGTTCTTAGGATGTTTAAAAGTCCGTTACATATATTTTACAAACCGGAGTCGCATGACCCTGAATTATTATTTGCGTGCCTGAAGAGTCTCCCACATCGGCATCTTTCCCAGACTGGAAGTGATTCGACCGGTATTGGAGGATAGAGGTGTTTATACTCTTGATCCTTCAGGTTGTCGAGCAGCTCCTCGTGCTCCATCCACCCTGGTGGTTGTATCTCCCTCAGAAGTGGGTCTGGGTGACTCATGCGATCCATGTGTAGATCGTAATCCAGGAGTAGTTGCCCACCTAGTGGAGCCCAGAACTCGTCGTACGGGTGGAAGCTCTCAATCAGCGTCAGGCCCAAGCCAATGCCCTTTGTGTGGTAGGGTCTGCTCGTTGTGATTCCGTTGGCTTCCACATATTGCTCGATGACATGGGACTGGCCACATATATAAGTATCCAGTGGCATCATCGGTGGACGTCGAGGTAGATTGTTACGGGAGTAACTGAAAGACGTCATCCTAAGGGCCTTTGTTAAACTAGAGTTAGCCAGAGAGCAATTAGCAAGTAAAAGGATTATAAACGTAAGGATTCTAACGCTCATCTAACTAGTTCATTATTTATTAGGTCGGTCCTTAAGATTCTACCCTTTCTCACATTTTAAAATGATCTAATTTGTTATTTTAGCGATCTAGAGATTTCTAATTTATTATTTGATCCTATAAGTCTATGCCTGACATACGATATGAATGTCTGGCCCAGGTGTCGCCTCGCTATGTGAGATAACTTTAAGTCATTCACGGTCGCAAGACAGCTCTGATACCAACTGTAACAACCTGGTTTTTCGTGACTTTAATTAAACTAAGGCGGAAAATTAATTAAGTCTATATATTACAAACCAGCTGTTATCGTATTAAAACTCTAAATACATAGTACGAGTTTTAGGATAAAACAGAGTATATATTCTATTACGAATCTCTCCAAAAACAACGGAGTACAAAATAAGGTAAACCATCCCCAGCATTTGATAAATATAAGCCCTCGGGGTACCTGCAGTTCATCTCGTATTAGTGTTTTCTCCCCCAACACAATGTAAACGCATCCAATAAATCATGTAGTACAGCAATTATAGACATGTGCAACATACATGATAATTAAATAAAACAGATGGCAAACAAGCAAGCAAAGCATATAAGAAAATCATGATGATCCAAACACGAGTATAAGCCAAACAATATATCATGCAACACTTACAACCAACTCGCTCACTAAAACAATATCATTTCATTCATAATCGGGGTAGTCGACCCTTTTCAATTATTCATATAGCAACATATACTCGCGAGTCTTGACTACAGAGCGACTTGTGTACTCTCATAGTATATCAAAGTGCACTAGTTACTCAGACTCGTATATCAGATCAAACACTAAAGTAGCGTACGTGATAACTACCTAATATCCAATACAACATGGATAATCTATCATACGTTGTCCTATGAACCACAACGGTCGGGATGGAAGCATGCAAAACCCTACAAAAGCAAGGCACGCTCATAAGTCAGGGTACATCAACGGACTTTAATGCTAGTATACCACTAGGTAAGAAGGGCGATTCAATCCTTTATCTTATGTGTGCACACTCTTTCACTTAGAAACGACACAATCCTCGCTACTCGAGAGAGTATGCTTTTCCTAACCAAAACGATTAATACCTAACGACAAGGTCCCCGGGTGGGAAGGTCATTTTCAGATTACCTCGTATGGACCGCAAAGCGCAACAATTATGCCCATTCAAGGGTTGTATCGCTGCTTGCCTAAAGACTATGAGAGTCATTAGAGCGCCTCGATCGACGAGAGTGAAAAGAGTCCCCATCTGTGACTACCTTTCCAACCATGGCACAATAGATTCGCAACATGACAGACACAGAGTATCTAACAAGTACTTTCTTTTCTTATTTTCTTATCCTCAATTATTCCAGTGACAGTTCATTGTAATAGTATCGTCAAACTTGTATTATGAAAATTTAGTCTAAGCATCTCTTCAAGTAAAAGGAAACACAAAGAAAACTTAAATAATTTATTTGAAGTCCAATCGTAAATTTTAAATATTTTTACTATTCACGTATTTACTATTCATCGTAAGTACTATTCATCGTATTTACTATTCATCGTATTTACTATTCATCGTATTTTTATACTTCGTATTTTATTCGTATTTTATACGTATATGTATTCTTATACTTAGTATTTATTATTTTATTTTCTTTATACTTAGTATTTATTATTTGATTTTATTTATACTTAGTATTTTTATACTTTTATACATTTTCTATACTAAGGATATTTTAGAAAATAAAACCAAGCTTTTTTATTTACCAAGTGTAAAATTCTAGTTTTAAAGTCGTTAAGTTCGTTTTGTACTTAGTGATTTTTGGAAATATTTTAGGGGTCTAGTTTTAAAGTTGTTAAGTTCATTTTGTATTTAGCGGTTTTGAAACATACTTAAATCAAAGTGGTTAAGTTCATTTTTATACTTGGTGATTTAAATGATATTTCAAAAGTAAAACTCGGTTTAGATTTAGTCGTATACTTAGCTAAAATTTAAGCGGTTCCAAATTTTAGCGAGGTTGTCGTAGTTCATTTTAAATAGTCCATATCTCCATATCCACAATTAAGCATAGGTAGTAACACACGATATGATTCATTTTAATATATGTAACGTTTATTTTTATCGGTTTCGTTGATTCTTTTTATTAACGATTCTTTTTACAATAAAATATAAGGCTAATTACTAATCAATTTTAGTGATTAAGTGATAAATTCATTTTGACCAAAATTGACCCATTTATAATGGAAATGCCGTGGCCCTTTTATACACTACTCCATTTATATTTTTTTGTTTTTATTAATAAATCAATACTTTAACTAATTTAAATTACTTAGGTGATAAAAATAAAAAGTGACAAAATTATTTTAGGTCAAAAATAAGCCTCCAAACCGTGGCCTCCTATACTTAGCTATTTATTTTCGTTTTCAAATTTTATCGGTTTTTAACTTAAAGTTTTTATATGCTAATTTATTCATATTAGTCTAAAGTGATTTAACTAGTACCTAAAAACAATAAATAACTAAAACTTATAAAAATCATAAATCAAACTAAGTTATAAAATGAAGAACACATGAAGATTTGAAGAACACTATTATTTTTCATATGATTATTATTTAGTCAAATTTTCATATGTTTATATAATTTCCTCAAATTTTTCCTACAAGTCTAATTTAACTAGACTAATCATAATATGTTATTTAGAAAAATTAAAACTAAAAATTGGTCCAAATAAAATGAAAATGCCGTGTATATATGTATATGTTCATGATTTTTGATTTTTGATTTTTATACTTCTAATTCAATAACTAATTTATCTTATATTATTTATGTATTTAATCATAAGTGAAAAACATAACAAAACATTAACACACATAAATAAAATCATTCAAACACAAGCATAACAACAAACATTCAAGAACACACATAATACATTAACACACTTAAAAATTCAATACAAATTCATTTTAAATCCTAAACAACAACTAATTATATTTTCATGTTCATTTCATTACAAGTATTTTAAGCATGCAATTTACAAAAATTAAAACGAAAAATTAAGTGAAAAATAATAGGGTGGCTAGTGGGTTTTGTGTATGTTACACAAATGTTATTTTTCGATTTTGTCTCCTAATTTAACATATGATTACTAGGTGATAAACAACACAATAAATCTAACACATACATTTAAATCATATGATTAACAAAATTAAAACCTAGTGTCTTGGGGCACCTTAATTAGGTTAGTAGCAAATTTGTTTAGCAGGTTGTCGGGATCGACAATATGATCAAACCGGCTCAAGTCGTCTTCACCACCTTGCTCCTCGTCTTTGGTTAGGAGAGTACATAAAAATGAAAATAAGAAGTTAGTAAATCATTTAGCTAGCTAAACTATACTAACAAAATTTAAGTGTAGTATTGTTTTTAGTTTAGTTGATGTTTTCATTTTAAATGATTTCGATTCATGTTCATATTTTAATTGTATGTAAATAGAGTAAGTGTGTACTAAATATAAATGGAGAGGAGTTTATTTAAGTGTGCTAAATAATTTAAGCAATTTAAATGAAAGATTTAAGGAAGGAAAAAGAATTAAAGAGGATGAATATGGATGTGTTCTTGAGCTTGCATGAAGAACAAGGCTTACTTTGTTCTTGAGTGTATGAGTTTATTAGAGAGAAATAAGTTGAAGTGTTTTGTTGTTTGTGTGTAAAATGAATTGTAGTAGAAGAGATCAAATGTATACTAGTAACTTGTATAAACTTGTGTATTTGTTTTGTATTTGTAATGTATAATCTTTATTTTTATTTAAGCTAGAATAATGATGAAATTAGTAGTGTGTAAGGTGGATTAGACATGGTGCAAAAGTAGGAAGAAAATGGAAGAGGATAACTTGACCTTTGGAGGCCAAATATCTCGGCCACTTTGGCCAACTTGGTCCGATTTTTGCGTTTTTGAAATTTTCGATTTACGCGCACGCGAAAAGTCTCGAAATAAAATATATAGTCTTAAAATGATGGTTCGAAGTAAGGTCAAAAATTAAAATGAAGAAAAACGTAGAAGAGTAATAAAATTGAAAAATGGCCTTAGGATCCTCGAAACTTTGAAATAAAATCTTACTTGACCGAAATACATATTTTTTTCATTGAATGTTATCGAATTAATTCATTATGATCAAACGTCAAAAAGTTTATCAGTTTTGGATAAGGGTGGCTCATTATATCGAGTTTTAGCGAAAGTGCTAGTTAAATCAAAAGGAATAGTAATCTTATATGATTATAATATGTTTTGTTAGTATAATCTAAATTGATTAAGTCTTAATCATTCTTTGTTAGATTAGGATTAGGAGTAAGTGAATTTGAAAAAGATTAGGTGATTTAAATCACTCTAAGTGGCTTGGCCACTTTGGTCAAGATTGACCTCGATTTGCGTGCCAAAATTTGTCGTTGAGAAATTTGTAGTATAGTCTTCATTTGATTTATCGAGTTTGAAAATGAAGGAATAAAGTTCAAATTCAAGGTAATTCAAAATGGTTTTAGTTTAGGTATGAAAATGACTTGTAGTGTATTGTATTAGGAATTTAATGAGCGAGGATGATTAATTATTGATTTCCTAAATATAATTAGCTTAAATTAACACGGGGTGTTACACTTCCCTCCGCGGACGCCAGGGGCTCCCCTGACGTCTGGGAGTGAGTTGCAGGGTCCTGCCACGGAGTCTCCTGCCATTTCTGCTAGTGGCGCAGGGGGCGTTAGTGAGTCGTCCGGGCCTTCTGTCGGCGGCATGGGGCACGGGGCTGTTTCTGGCCGGCCGGGGCCTTCATCTAGCGGCGTAGGTCGCGGAGCCGCTGTTGAGTCGCCAGTGTCTTCGGCCGGTGCTAGCGGTAGCGGAGCTGCTACTGAGCCGTCGAGACCTTCTGTCGGCGGCCGTGGTCGTGGGTGCATCGAGGTGGCGGTGGTCCTCACCGGCAAAGCAGAGTCGCCGTTGAGTCGTCAGGGCCTTAAGTTGGCGGCCGAGGACGAGGTCGAGGTGTGGCTGCAGGGTCTTCGCAGGGACGCGGTCGTGGCGTTGCAGCGGAGTCCCCTGTGGCCCCTGGAGGAGGCCATGGTAGAGGCCGAGGTCAGGGCCTGAGGAACCCGAGGCCCAAGAAGCGCAAGGTCGACAAGGCTTCTGGCAGTGGTGAGGGTAGCGGTAGGCCACGAGGCCGAGCTCGTGTTGCTGCAGAGGGTGGTAGTGAGGACGAGGCCGAGGTTGCTGGCGTCGCAGGTGAAGTTGGAGCGGGGGAAGGTCCCGTTGAGGAGAGGCCGAGGCGTGGTCCTGCTCGGCGTCACGTGAGTGACTCGGAGAGTGACCTTGAGGCTGAGGAGCCTCAGGATGACGAGGGGCCGGCTGCCGACGCAGGCCGGGTCGCTGCAGCGGTTGGGCCGCGGCCGCCGAGGTCGAGGCCTGGCGGCTACGCCGAGGTCGCGACGGCCGCTGGGCCGAGTCAGAGGCCGCGCCGTGTAGAGGTTGAGGTTCAGGCTGAGGCTGAGGCTAAGGTTCAAGTTGAGACTGAGGCCGAGGCTGAGGCTGAGGCTGAGGACGGAGATGCGGCGAACACCGAGGCTGCGAGGGAACGGTTCATGGGGATGGTTGATGAGCTGGG
Organism: Dianthus caryophyllus; assembly: GCA_023091065.1. Taxonomy (NCBI): domain Eukaryota; kingdom Viridiplantae; phylum Streptophyta; class Magnoliopsida; order Caryophyllales; family Caryophyllaceae; genus Dianthus; species Dianthus caryophyllus. Next base: position 20,493,671 of record CM041523.1, on the reverse strand, counting down.
CATGCGGCCAGCTTACCCCCAGGGACCGCGTTTGTGGGCCCAAGTTGCTAGAGACTGGGACGGCGTGAGTTTGGTCTGGAACCGTCTGGAGCACTTGTCACTTCGAGTGAAAGTCGGCTTCAAGTTGGGTACGATGAAGACCTTTTCTGGGTTCCGGACGGTGTTTGACGTGTTCGACCGAAGGCTGTCGGCTGAGGAGAGGAGTATAGTGCTCGGGACGGCCTTCGGTCCGCTGGAGCAGAAAAGGAGGGAGGTGCGGGCTAAGAGTGTGAACTCGCACCTCTCTGTGATCCGGGCATTGTTGGATAGGTTTTGGGATACGACCAACACGTTCCACATGCCCGGATACAAGGTCTGCCTCACCTTTTCTTCGCTTGCAGTCGTTTCTGGGCTGCCCCATGGTGCGGGCGTGATCGACTGGGGACGGGAGCGTCCTGCTATTGACAGTCCCGTCGTCGTACAGTTGATTGGCGGCGGGATTAGGTGCGGAAAGGACCATACGTTTCAGCCCCGGACTGTGTGGTTCGACGACTTCTTCAAGGGGAAAGGGAAGAGGCGGGCTGCTCCAGCGAGCGCTGAGCAGAGAGCCCGGTTGTGGTTGTGGTGGTTTCTCACGGCCACCCACTTTGGCGACAATGAGGCGAGCCGGCGGCCGTCTTGATGGCGTTGAGGATCCGGCGTCTGGCGACTTTGACAGGTCACCCCGCTGGGTTGATCCGCTTCTTGAGGACGCAGACGCGTCGACCAGACGACAGTCGCGCGGCCGTCGCTGGTGGGCCCTGGCTTTCTGATGGAGGTACGGTTGATTTTGTAATGTTTTGTCGGTATATTTCTGTTTGTGTTTGCTTTTCTTTTTGTAATGCATAAACTGTTTCTTTGCAGGCCTGGTGCTATGCTCACTTCCCCTCTCTGCGCCCGGACAAGTTCAAGGTCACGGCGGAGTACCCGGCCTTTCACGCGTACGCGATGGCGGATCGGAAGGGCATTGGCCTGAGCGACGACGCTGCTCGAGTGCTATTCAACGAGATGACCGTTGATAAGGTAAAGACGTTTGTATTTTGTACTCTGGTCTTTTGTAGCTTGTGTTTGAGTTTGTGTTTGTGTTTTTATAATTCTAACTTGATTTTGTTTTTGTAGTTCGTTCGCGACCCTTGGAGGAACTACGCCGGCATCCCTGAGTCGATTGCAGCTCGTTTTACCCATCTTGACGGGCAGCAGCTGTATATCGCGACACAGTACGACTCGTACTGGCACCTGGGGGAGCGTCTGTCTGCGCAGACGGGTCGGGGCGGCTTCATAGTACCTGCCCCTCCGCCTTCGGTCCTGTTTCGCGGACCTCCGCCGGGCGGCGTCGCGACGCTGTACCATGAGGCGAAGTCGACTCCTGCGGCGGCATCGAGGACTACGTAACGTGGGCGCAGCAGGCCCTTGCTGACGCTATGATCGAGGTATGCTTTGTCGTCTTTTTTGCTTGTGTGTATGTGTTTTGGTTTAGGCAAAAGCAAATATTTACCCTGATTTTTGTTTTTGTTTTTGTAGCCGCGTGACCACGACCTCGAGTTCGAGCCTCCTCCGTTCGTTGAGGATCTGCTGTTCGAGCATGACGGCTGCCGGCATTCGATCGTGCTGCCGCCCTGTCTGTCCGTAGTCACCGACGCGGGTATGGAGAGCTGGGACCCGCGCGTGAAGAAGGTATTCCTTCATTTTTTGTTTTTCATTATTTATTATATGGTAAAGCATGTGTAGCGTGAATTATGTAGTATAGCCCCTAGTTTGAGTTAGATTTTAGTGTAAAATCATTAGTCAACCTTTGTTTGAAGCTGCTTTTGATTATAGCCCCCAGTTTGAGTTAGATTTTAGTGTAAAATCGTTAGTCAAACTCTGTGTTAAGCTGCTTTTGATTATAGCCCCCAGTTTGAGTTAGATTTTAGTGTAAAATCGTTAGTCAAACTCTTAAGCTGCTTTTGATTATAGCCCCCAGTTTGAGAGCTAAGCGTATCTTTGTCATTTTTGCAGGTGACGGCCGACGTGCACAAGAAGTTGTGGCGGACGGCGAACCGTTGGCGGGCGGCCTTGAATGAGAAAGCGATCGAGGCATGCCTGAGCCAGACGGCGGCGACGGACGCTCGTCGTGACTTAGCCAGGGTCGTGGTGAGGAGGAGCGCGCGGGCCGAGCTGCAGGTGGTCAAGACGCCGGCAGAGGTGGCTGCAACCGCGCCGAGATCGACTCATTGCGTGCGGCGCTCGAGCGTCGTGACCAGTCACAGTAGGCCGTAGTTATGACCTGGACTTGTCAGTTTTGTATTTTTGTTGTACGCTTGTATTTGTATTTTGAGACTTCGTATGTAGTACATGTATCTTGGGCTTGGACTTGTAGTATGTGCATTAGGACTTGCATACATGGTTTGTGTATTTGGGCTTGTTGTCTGTAGATGGTTGTATTTGAGATTTTGTATGTGGTTGTACCTTAAACTTCGTCGTATGCGGTCGTAGTATGTGTTTTGACTTTGTGGGTGTTTATAAATACGAATGTGTTTCGACTCTGCTTATAGCCGGAGGTTTTGTGTATATTGTCATAGGCCTGTTTGACCATTTTGTCTTGTTGCGAAAATGCATGCTTGCGTCGTTATTGTATCTCAAGTCCCTGCATATTTGTTTGTCACATGTACCTGCAATGCGTTGTTAGTCGTGAAAGTATACACATGTCTCGATTGAGACTGACTTGCTTAGGGTGAAAATAAATGCATATGTAAAGTGTTTGAAATATGCCGTTCAGAAAATACTTCAGACTCGTAAAAAAGACGCTTTTTACATTGTAAAAATGTAAGCTAAGACGTCGTTTTGAAACGAAAATTGCGAATGCGAAAATCGTGTTTTGTGTACTGTTTAAATTTTGTGCAATTGTCGTGTTTTGTAAATGTGAAAAAAAAAAAGACGGGAGTCGATCACGTAAATCGAGACGACGCGACGGGACCGTAAAATTGACCCAAGGTCGGTAATAATAGTGTGAGGTAAATAAGTTAAAAAAAAAGTAGGGTGTAGGTGTGTAAGAGTGTGAAGTAGTCGCATCAAAATGTCAGAAAACAAAAACAAAATCGCCTGTAAATAGGCGATTTTAATTTTAATCGCCTGTTTACAGGCGATTTAAAATTTGTTTTATTGGTTTTGTTTGATTTCTTTTTACTCGCTTGTTCACTAGCGATTATGTTTTTGTGTATATGCTGTTTGTAAATGACGGCTATAAAAGGAGGGCTAGGTTAGCTCATTATACTCATCCTTTCAACTTTTCACACTCGACATTCCAACAATATTCAAAATATTTGCGGAACGCTCGTTGAGTTATGGAAAATTTTGAAGGAAATTTGCGTCGTTGGTGTGCGTCTTTGTCGGGTTTGGAGAAGAGTAACTTGAAGAATTGTGGTATTGGCGTCTTCCTTGGGCTAAGGCAGGTTCGGATGGAGCCTGAGTTTCTGGATGCTTGCCTCGACTACTGGGACCTGAGCTTCCATGTGTTCCGCTTTCCTGGCGGAGAGGTTTGTCCCCTGGTCGAGGAGTTCGGGGCCATTGGCGGTTGGCTGCACACTAACATTGCTGTGTGTGTCAGGCAAGAGCTGGGTACAAGAAGCACGTCCAGAACTACCTCCAGATGACTCGTGACGAGACGGAGGAGCTGTTTGCTGGGAGCCGTATCAACCTCCATCGTCTTTGCCAGCGGTTTATGAACCGTGAAAACGAGACCATCTCTGCCGTTGGTAGGAAGAGGGCGTTGGCTTTCTGCTTGGTCCACCGTTACATGTTTTCCGACTCGGTGTATGAGGGAGCGTATGGCGATCCGCGCTTAATCACTGTTGTTGAGCAGATGGAATTGGGCTACAGTCCCTCTGGCGTGATTTTGGCCGAGACGATCCTTGGTCTGGATGACCGTGCATGCGACAGGGAACACGCGTACCGAGGATGTCCCCTGATCCTTCAGGTGTGGCTGATGGAGCGTCTGAGTGTGCTGGGCGACATCCGCTTCGATGGAATGCATACTGTAGGAGGCGTAACCAACCGTTACATGAGGTGGATGGGTCCAAACGGTCGTCCCGACGATTACTTCCCCGAGTTTGTAAGGTCATCCGCCATCCGTTGGACGGTACCGAGGTGGGAGATAGTCTCCGTGACGGGGAGCGCAGTTGGTGACGGCCCCTCTGGAGTTCTCCTTTGTGGGTTTGAGATGGGTGTTTACATCCATCCCCTGCGAGTGAGGCGACAGATAGGGTGTGCGCAGTTCATCCCTGGTCAGGACACTATGGTGCAGGACATGGTTATTTTGAATAACCAGGTGACTGATGCTTGGGCGGGTAGTTGGATCACGCGTACTAGGTGGCCTGTGGCTGGTATTCCTTCAACGGTCCGGGTGTCAAGGTCCTATACGAAATGGACCATTGCCCAGAGTGCTCACAAAAGGGCCCGCCTCCGTGCTATAGAGCACAACGAGCCTCCCCCGACGTCTGTTTTTCACCCGGTCCGCTTCGGTCGCAACAGCAGTGGTGGTGAGGGTTCAAGCTCGGAGCCCCTCTCGGCGGTTGAGTCGGTGTTTGGTCGTCTGCACATACCGAGGTCGGGTGCTCCAGCTCGCCATGGCAGTGTCGGGGATCGTCGTAGGGGTTGAGGTCTGTGCTCCCCCGTCCAGCTGAAAGTTTGAGTTTGCTCGAATCAAGGGAACCTGATGTAGTTCGTGTGCGCTTGTTTGTTTTGTGTTGTATTATGTTAATATTGTGTTGTATTTACTTTGTCCTAAACCCGATGTATATGCCGGGGCTTGTATTTGTGTTGTAGTATCGTAGTTGTCGTATGTACTTGTAGTATATTGTAGTGTTTTGTAGTGTAGTGTTATGTTGTAATTATGCTCCTGTCAGAAAAATCCAAAAATGTAATCGTTTTATTTTAAGATTAATAAAATTCAGGTTTCCGTGTACAACTTTGCCTCGTTTGCTTATTTTGTGTGAAATACCTTGTCCTTGACTTTTTTCAAAGTTTAGGATGTAAGTATGATTTTTGTTTTTAGGAATTTTGTATTGACTATTCCCTCGACTTTTTTAAGCTTTGGGTTTGTCTTTTCGTATTGAATGTCGTTTGCTTAACCTCTCGGGTCATGAAACGAGTTTTTGTGATGACTTTGTCCTTAGCTTTTTTAAGCTTCGTACATGTCGTTTTGTATTGAATGTCGTCCTTTTAACCCCTCGGGTTGCAAGACGACTTTTGTGGTGACTATGCCCTCAACTTTTTTAAGCTTCGGACGCGTCATTTTTAGTTTGAATATCGGTTGTGCTTTTTGCAAAGCTGCCTACATATCCATGTAAAATGGAATCAAACCGGCGTAGTTCGGAGTTGCATTTTTGCGAATACACGTTTAAGGGCATACCAGCCCGTGAATTTGCTTATAGGAGGTGCATGTTTAAGGGCATGCCGGCCCGTGATTGCGATTTTTAGAAAATTTTGTTTGCATTTTGTAACACCCCGACTTTTCCTAATATTAATTATTCGTCTCAATCATATTCGTGATTCATTTCTCTTGATTTTCTCATTTTTAGCTCAAGAAAATCAGTTCACTTGTCGCGTTGATTAAGCTACCCTGTAGTCAGAACTTAAAAACGGAGTAATTAGCTTAAAAACGGTGTAATTTCCTCATACGAACTCCGATTCAGGTGATTCAAAAGGCTAAACTGCGTATTTTTTCGACGCCGTCGCAACTGCCAAATTTTCAGGAGTCAGTTTGAACCGGTCCACCCTGGGCCGAGCCGAACCCCCCAGCTCGGGTTAGGTTTAGGGTTTCTTGTGTAGCTTTTTGATCAAGACATTAAATATCTTATTAACTCCTAGCCTAGCAACCTTAAGATCTGATTTCTATCTTCCTTCATCCTCTCTAAATCTCATAATCTCATCCTCATTAAATCCTCTATTAATTTCAGTCAAAGATTATCGCTTTTTCATCCTAAATTCATTCCTATCATTCTCCTACGGTAATCCTTTCATCCCTTTCGTTCTAGGTTTATTCTTTATAGATTTTATGTGCTTATATGTGTTTATTGTGGTGTACTTATGTATTGAATGATTTATGTGTGCCCTAATCGTAAGGGGGAATTGGAGAGAAAACCCAAGTTCGGATTTCTCTGACCCAGGTTCACTAAACGGAAGATCGCCGGAGATCCGACCGTCCGATTTTGCCGAAATTTTGACAGCATGTTCCTGACTCTTGGGGCTACCTTTTCAGCGTTCAGTTTTTCATTTGGAGCTCTGGATCGTCTGTTATCGCGTCTGGACAGAAGGGGTTAAAACTGTGCTTTTCTTTGGCTTGTTTGGAAAAGGTAACTAGGTGTAGCCCTAGACATATTTTGACTTGTGTGAGACCATATGACTAATTAAGGATGTTTGATTGTGTTATGAATGTAAAGCTATGAACTTTGGGTTGATTGTGCTATGAAATCATGTTCTTTGGTCTTAATTGTGATGGTCTCACACTATTGTGTCTAATGGAATGAATTGGGATGTTTGTCATATTGGATTTGGGTTATATTGTTATTAAGTTGATGAAAGATGATCACTTTGGGGATTAAAATGGTTTATTATGGCTACTCTTGAGTTCTTATGGTTTCTACTCCGTATTTAACTTGTTGATTATGGTTAGTGTTGAGATTGCTTACAAAAGGGGTCAATTATGTTGTAGTTGTGTATATGATGGACATTGTGATGATTTTGAGTAAAGGATGATTGGTTTATTGTTGATTGTGAGTTGATTCAGGTTATTGAATTGACTTGTTTGATTGCTTGAGTTGAGTGTGCGTACGGGTACTGTTCTGGCACGTACGTGAGGAGCTACGACGTCTTTTGTGGACGGATACCGCCCATGATCCCCTCGGCTATTCTTGTTGCTTAGTTAGAGCGACTATGGGTTCTCAACCATGTTGGTTAGAGACTATGGTTTATATAATGTGGGAACCGCTCTTGTTGCTCGGTGGAATTTGGCCAAATTTAGACTAATGAGTTTGAGGAACTTCTTGTTCTTTGTTCGCCATAGGGTTTGGATGATTCTTGTTGCTTCATCCGGTGATTCTTGTTGCTTCACCCAAAGGTTCGTGCTTACCTTGCGTGTTGTTGATTGTTGTCTCCGTCATCTTGTTGTTGACAGCTTGAGCTCAGATGTCGCTGGACTAGTTATTGTCGAGTTGTATTGGTTATACATGTTTACAGGTTGTTGGGTGACAGTTGGTTGAGTTTGGTAGCTAATGAGTTGGCTTGAGGTTGCATTATGGTTACTATACCTTTGGGTTGTTTGTTGTATTGTTGTCTATTTTGGTTACGTTGAAATATGACTGGGGAGCACCTAGTTACTCCCCACTGATTGTGGCTGTTACATTCTTAGTGGCAGGTTCGCGCGGGATCGGGTTTGTCAAGTGAGGATGCCGTGAGGATGACCTATAGCTAGCCTTGAAGTGATTTTTGACTAGACTTGTTAGGATAGATGTTTACTTTTATTATTATTATTTTACTTTCATTTTTGGAGCTGGATTTGTAAGGGGTATTTACTCCCCACTTCTAGGCCTCAAGGCCTATCTTTTTATCGTTGTTTAGTTGGTTAGTGAGTAATGATCCCATTCCACTTGTTTCCGCCACCGTGGCTCGCTTTACTTTCTTTTATTTTATAAATCCTTTTTATTTCTTTATTTTATTTTGTTGGAAAATCCGGGTTGTTCAGCTTGGTATCGGGCCGAATCGCTCCCAACTCTCTTAGTCGAGTGAGTAGGATTTGACTTAGAACACCGAGCGAGAGTGTTGGGGTAGACACATTAGGGGTCTACGTTATTTGTGCATATGTATGAGTAGTTGTCGAAATGGTGGACTTAGGTTCTCCACCATTAGACCACACGTTTTCTTTGGATGCAGGTACAATTATAATGGTGACATGGGAGACTGTGGTAATCGACTGATATGTCTTTAAATATTCCTTGTTCATCTCCAAAATAATCAAGTTAAGGTTTTTCATTCGATTTAATCATTCTCTTTGAACCTATTCCTTTACTGCAACATGTTTTATTCTAATAATTACATTCTTAGCTATTATCCGACATCTTTGATTTCCTCAAAACTCATCTTTTAAGATTAAATACCCTATACTTCTATTTTCTTATTGAATGTTAATACTCCTATTTTTCCTATCAAATGTATTTTTGCATTTCCCTTTATTATTAATGACGCTTGTTTTTAACAATATTTGTTTGACAGCTTAATTCCTTTGAGAATTTTAATTTATCTATCTCTTGATGATTTATTGTCTTAATTTCTTTTTTTGATTTATTGGTTTATACGAATTTAATCATTTGAGTATTCTAATTTAAAATCTCTCTTTCATCTGACCTTTTGAAATATCTAGAAATTTAACTCTTAAAGTCTTTGATTCGTACTGATTGATCAGCTGGAGCAAGAAACTTGAAGCCGAATTGCGAATGTATGGTCCTACCATCAGAGCACGCAGCGGAAGCTCTTAATCTAAGTCACCTACCGTATTCGTAGGGACCTCTTTCAGCATGCTAGCTACACTTGTCCCTAGTATATCCTTCTAAATCTTGATCTTATTATACAGCTGTTTTAAAACTATCAGCTCGTGATTACAGTTTGAGTTTCTTTTTCCCCAATAAAATTTCTTATTATGTTCATCCTCATCATTTTCAATAGATCGTGCTGAAATAATTTCTAAACTCTTTTATTTCAAGAATGTTTTCGATTCGATTAACAAAACCTATTTATGTATATTTGTGCTATAATGGTTTGTTTATCCTTCTTGTACTTTCTTATTTTGTAACTATGTTGAGGAAAATTTTAATCAGTATTGTTTTACTTTTCCATTCATTTTTTAGACGCGTCAATACATTTTGGTGGCTTTTTACTCAATCAAATTTGAAATGACTGACACTTATCTATTGCATCCACTTTTGATCAAAACCTCTTTGTTATCCTAAACCTTCTTTTATTAAATTTTCTAATTTGAGCATGTGGTTCATTTGAATATTATTTATTCTACTTGGTATTTTAGTAGCTTCATTTTTCTAAAATCGCTGTCATTTTGAAACTCAACTTTAAGACTTCTCCTTTCAATCGTATCTTCTGATCATATTCTATATCTGTCAAACTTTTCGGGAATTACCTTTTCGTCTCTCCTTCGTAACAAAACCAATTTGAGTTATTGTTGGAAACGAGTCTTATGCCTTCATTTGTGAACTCTTAAAGAATATTTCAACTTTTCCTTCATCGTTTCATATTTAAAATTTCTTTTGTCTAATTGGTGGTTGTTGAGCAGTTTCTTGCAAAAGATTTATTATGTCATATTTTTACGTAATTCGTTTCATTCCTTTTTTTTCTTTCTTATTCATCATAACTCATCACTTTTATATCATGACACTATCGATCACCTTTTAGTCTTGTCATTTGGGTCTTATGTTATTCTATTCCTTAGGTTTCCCTCTAGTGGCTACTTCAGTTCTGTTGCCTGTGCGCCGACTTTTAAGACGTCGATCTTCTATTATTTTCCATTCCTTTCCGTAGCTATTCACGTTCTCGATTTTGTAAAAGCTCTTGATGTATTAACATCAATCTTATCCTTGATAAATTTCTATAATCGTACTCCTTGGCATCTAGCCGTAAGGTGCTTCACCCTTATCTAGCTCGAGATCTGATCCTTAGGCTGTCGCTGTTATTTGAGTCATAGATGATAGAGTTTGGTTAATAAGTAGTTGATAGTATGAGTGGTTTACTAACTAATGCACATGGTTGGTCGTTGTAACTTTTGAGGATTCTTAGTCTTTGAGATTGATGATTTAAATTATGGTGAGTGAACGTTATGGAGATTATAGTATCTCAGATAGGGAGTATTTTTAGGACTTAGTTATGTTGCTAGATGAGTTGTGACAATCTTGAGTTAGTGAGAATTGGGAAGTGATATTGTGGTGAGCAATAATCGGCTTTGAGGAAAACTTAAAGGTTATAGTGAGCACGATAAAACTTTGGGGTTTGTACTTTAAAGGATAATGTAGGAATGACCAAAGGTGCATCTTTGTGGTTTTGTGTATGTGTTAAGTACAAGGAAACTCATTGATGGGAGGAGAGAATTTGAGGTCAGTAAGGAAGTGACATTCGAGAAAGGTGTGGATAGACTTGGGTATGGTAATAATGGGTGGAGAGAGTAGTAAGCTTTTAACGATACATTTTGATTGCTACGTGTTAGTATACGTGTGACTTGAGAATGAGATGGTATGGTATGACATATTTATGATTATTTCGTTGTGGAAAATGTGGAACTATATGGGGAGCGATATTGACTTGAGTTTAGATCACGTTATGATTAAGGTTATGAGGTTTGTCATTAGCATTGATTTGGGGATTAGCTTACGCGTTAGTTATCTTGGTAACATGGGTAATGGTGCCTTTTGGGTTAAAACCCGTCCGAGGTTTTGGTTAGACTTGGTGAGTAAGATGCTTGGTTGAACGATATGGTCTTGTGAGGCTAATATGCCTAATTTGAGGATTGTCGAGCATAAGATGCACCAATAGTATTAAAGGTTATATGAGTGAGTTGAGCATCATTCGGGTGATATGTGGTGTCGGGTTATCTTAAGTGTCGTTAAGCGTGTCTATGCCCTTGTTATCGAGGTGAGTAGAGTTAGCGATTCTTGTCTTGAGAACCATAGGAGTAGGTAGTTTTCTTAATCCTTTGGGGGTATTCTTTCGTTCTCAAGTTTCGAGGACGAAACTTCTTTTTAGGTGGTGAGATTGTAACACCCCGACTTTTTCTAATATTAATTATTCATCTCAATCATATTCGTGATTCATTTCTCTTGATTTTCTCATTTTTAGCTCAAGAAAATCAGTTCACTTGTCGCGTTGATTAAGCTACCCTGTAGTCAGAACTTAAAAAACGGAGTAATTAGCTTAAAAACGGTGTAATTTCCTCATACGAACTCCGATTCAGGTGATTCAAAAGGCTAAACTGCGTATTTTTTCGACGCCGTCGCAACTGCCAAATTTTCAGGAGTCAGTTTGAACCGGTCCACCCTGGGCCGAGCCGAACCCCAAATTTCGGGTTAGGTTTAGGGTTTCTTGTGTAGCTTTTTGATCAAGACATTAAATATCTTATTAACTCCTAGCCTAGCAACCTTAAGATCTGATTTCTATCTTCCTTCATCCTCTCTAAATCTCATAATCTCATCCTCATTAAATCCTCTATTAATTTCAGTCAAAGATTATCGCTTTTTCATCCTAAATTCATTCCTATCATTCTCCTACGGTAATCCTTTCATCCCTTTCGTTCTAGGTTTATTCTTTATAGTTTTTATATTCTTATATGTGTTTATTGTGGTGTACTTATGTATTGAATGATTTATGTGTGCCCTAATCAGAAGGGGGGAATTGGAGTGAAAACCCAAGTTCGATTTCTCGACTCGTGTTCACTAAACTAAGATCACGAGATCCGACCGTCCGATTTTGCCGAAATTTTGACAAAGATGTTCTGACTCTTGGGGCTACCTTTTTCAGCTGCTCAGTTTTTCATTTGGAGCTCTGGATCGTCTGTTATCGCGTCTGGACAGAAGGGGTTAAAACTGTGCTTTTCTTTGGCTTGTTTGGAAAAGGTAACTAGGTGTAGCCCTAGACATATTTTGACTTGTGTGAGACCATATGACTAATTAAGGATGTTTGATTGTGTTATGAATGTAAAGCTATGAACTTTGGGTTGATTGTGCTATGAAATCATGTTCTTTGGTCTTAATTGTGATGGTCTCACACTATTGTGTCTAATGGAATGAATTGGGATGTTTGTCATATTGGATTTGGGTTATATTGTTATTAAGTTGATGAAAGATGATCACTTTGGGGATTAAAATGGTTTATTATGGCTACTCTTGAGTTCTTATGGTTTCTACTCCGTATTTAACTTGTTGATTATGGTTAGTGTTGAGATTGCTTACAAAAGGGGTCAATTATGTTGTAGTTGTGTATATGATGGACATTGTGATGATTTTGAGTAAAGGATGATTGGTTTATTGTTGATTGTGAGTTGATTCAGGTTATTGAATTGACTTGTTTGATTGCTTGAGTTGAGTGTGCGTGACGGCATCGCTCGCACGCGCCGTGAGGAGCTACGACGCCTTTGTGGGACTGATACCGCCCATGATCCCCTCGGCTATTCTTGTTGCTTAGTTAGAGCGACTATGGGTTCTCAACCATGTTGGTTAGAGACTATGGTTTATATAATGTCGTCACCGTTCTTGTTGCTCGGTGGAATTTGGCCAAATTTAGACTAATGAGTTTGAGGAACTTCTTGTTCTTTATTCGCCATAGGGTTTGGATGATTCTTGTTGCTTCATCCGGTGATTCTTGTTGCTTCACCCAAAGGTTCGTGCTTACCTTGCACGTTGTTGATTGTTGTCTCTCATCTTGTTGTTGACAGTTTGAGCTTGTATGTCAATGGACTAGTTATTGTCGAGTTGTATTGGTTATACATGTTTACAGGTTGTTGGGTGACAGTTGGTTGAGTTTGGTAGCTAATGAGTTGGCTTGAGGTTGCATTATGGTTACTATACCTTTGGGTTGTTTGTTGTATTGTTGTCTATTTTGGTTACGTTGAAATATGACTGGGGAGCACCTAGTTACTCCCCACCGATCAGGGTCGTTACATTTTTTGTAAGGTGTTCAAGTGGATCTGGGTTTGTCAAGTGAGGATGCCGTGAGGATGACCTATAGCTAGCCTTGAAGTGATTTTTGACTAGACTTGTTAGGATAGATGTTTACTTTTATTATTATTATTTTACTTTCATTTTTGGAGTTGGATTTGTAAGGGGTATTTACTCCCCACTTCTAGGCCTCAAGGCCTATCTTTTTATCGTTGTTTAGTTGGTTAGTGAGTAATGATCCGGATTCCACGGTGTTTCCGCCACCGTGGCTCGCTTTTATTTTCTTTTATTTTATAAATCCTTTTTATTTCTTTATTTTATTTTGTTGGAAAATCCGGGTTGTTACACATTTAATAGATACATTGCAGGGTGTTTTTAGGGATAGTATTTCTTGAGTTGATCAAGGTTGGTGGCGAGGTTGAACTCTTGGCCGTCAAGGTCAGATAGTTAGACTGCTCCGCCAGTGTAGATCTCTTTGACGAGGTAAGGTCCAACCCAGTTAGGCTTGAACTTTCCTCGTGGGTCGACTGGAAGTGGTGCTCGAACTGACTTTAGTACGAGGTCGCCCACTTTTATGTTTTGTGGCTTAACTCGTTTGTTAAATGCTCGTTGTAGTCGTGTTTAGTACATTCGCACGGTGCTTAAAGAATGAAGCCGGCGTTAATCTAGAAGCATGAGTTGCTCGTAGCGTTTACGCGCCCATTCTGCTTCTGGGATACTACTTTCCATTAGTATGCGTAACGATTATATTTTTATTTCCACTGGTTGTACAGCTTCCATGCCATAGGTGAGGAAATAAGGCGCCATGCCTGTAGGTGTGCGGATGGTGGTGCGGTACCCCCATAGTGCATATGGTATTTTGTTGCGCCAGTCTCGGCAACTGTCGATCATTTTCTCGAGTATGGTGATGACTGTTTTGTTCGCTGCTTCGACGGCGCCATTAGTTTGGGGCCGATAAGGTGAGGATTTGTGATGTTGTATGTTGTATTTTGTAAGTATAGCTTCCGCTTCGCCTTGAAAGTGCGAGCCTTGATCACTGATAAACTCATGTGGTATGTCGTACCGGCATATGATGTTTGTCTGTATGAACTTGGCGACTTCTTTCGAGCCGAGGGTGCGGAAGCACGCTGCTTCTACCCATTTTGTAAAGTAGTTAATTGCTACTAGTACGAAGCAGTGACCTCCTGCTCCGATGGGGTGTACTTTGCCTATTACGTCGATGCCCCAAGTTGAAAAGAGCCAGGGTGAGGTTAGGCTATAAATAGGTGAAGGCGGTACGTGTTGTACGTTACTGAAAATTTGGCAGTTGTGACAGTGTTTGACGTATTGGATGCAGTCTGCTTCCATGGTTGTCCAGTACCATCCTAGCCGTAGGATTTGTTTGCAGAGTGCTCGAGCGTTCATGTGGGGACCGCATTCGCCGTCATGAACTTGCGCGATGATTTCTTGTCCTTTTTTTTAATCGGCACATATGAGTAGTGTAACCTTTGATGTCTTTTTGAGTAATTGCCCCATTTTTAGCACGAACTGGGACGCTAGGAGTCTTATGGCTCGCTCGCCGCGCTTGTCGGTGTTGGGTGGGTAAGTGTTGTTTGTTTTGTAGTCGATGATGGCTTGATACTATGGCTCCGTTTGCTCGGCTTCGTCTATGTCAATAGTGTGAATGTATGCTGGTTCGTCACGTCTTTCAACGATGATGGGCAGCGTCTCCATGTTTAGAGGCATATTGAGGAGGGATGACAGTTTTGACAATGCGTCGGCGAACTGGTTTTCTCCTCTTAGGAGGTGATAGAATTCGACGCAATCGAACTTGGTTAGGAGTTTTTGTACTTTTTCTTGGTATTTCGTGAGGGTTTTACTCATGATTTTCCATGCCCCTGTCACTTGATTTATGATGAGAAAGGAATCTCCGTGTACACGAAGATTCTTTATGTTGAGAGCAATAGCTGCTTGCAGGCCGTAAATACATGCTTCGTACTCGGCGGCGTTGTTTGTGACGCTGAAGTTGAGCTTGATTGAGAGTGGCGTATGGTCGCCGCTTGGGGATATTAGGAGTATTCCTACTCCGTAACCACGGTAGTTCGATGCTCCGTCAAAGTATAATTGCCAGTATTCTGTTTCTACAGCAAAGATTCCATCGTCAGGAAATGACATTGTATCAATCATGGGTTGTTCGACGATAGTATTTTCTGCGAGAAAGTCTGAAACCGCTCTTCCCTTAATGACTTTCAAAGGGAGGTATTTGAGTTCGTATTCAGCCAGCAGCAGGGTCCATCTGGCCATGCGCCCGTTTAGGACTGGTTTTTCGAATAAGTATTTGAGAGGGTCCATTATGGAGTATACTCTCGTTGTGTGCGCAAGTAAGTAATGCCTGAGCTTTTTGGTTGCCCAAACCAGTGCGAGACAGCTTTTCTCGACTGGTTCGTACCGAGTTTCGTAGTCGTGGAACTTTTTGCTAATGTAGTAAATTGCTCGTTCTTCGTTGTTGACTTCCTGGGCGAGCATGGCGCCCATAGCGTTTGGCATAGTTGTTAAGTACAACGATAGTGGCAGATCCTTTTGTGGATGTACCAGAACGGGTGGATTTGTAAGCAGGCTTTTGACTTTGTCGAATGCTTGTTGACAGTCATCGTCCCATTTTGTATGTTCTTTCTTTTTTAGTTTTTTGAAGATTGACTCACAAATCATGGTGAGTTTGCTGATGAATCGGGAGATAGATTGGACTTGTCCCAAAAAGCTTCTTATTTCGTCGATGTTGCTCGGCGGTTTCATGCCCATTATTGCTTTGATTTTGGTTGGGTCTATTTCAATCCCGCGCTGGTTTACTATGTGACCTAGCAGTTTGTCTGATGTGACCCCGAAGGTGCATTTCTGGGGGTTTAATCCCATTTTGTATTGCCTTATTCTGGTAAAGAATTTCCGGAGGTTGGTGACGTGGTCATCCCTTTCCTTTGATTTTACGATCATGTCGTCGACGTATACCTCCACCTCTTTGTGCATCATGTCGTGCAGTAGGGTGGTAGCAGTGCGTTGGTATGTAGCGCCGGCGTTTATAAGTCCAAAAGGCATGACAGTGTAACAGTATGTTCCCCAGGGGGTTACGAAGGTTGTTTTTGACATGTCGTCGGTTGCCATTTTGATTTGGTTCTATCCAGCATATCCGTCCATGAATGACAGCAAGGCGTGGTCGGCCGTATTGTCAATTAGAATATCCATGTCAGGTAATGGGAAGTCATCTTTTGGGCATGCTTTGTTTAGGTCCCGAAAGTCGGCCGTAACAACCTGGTTTTTAGTCGACTTTAATTACTAAGGAGGAAATTAATTAAGTCTTAAACCAGCGTCATTAATTATACATAAAACCCAAAATGTTACATCATCGTTCAAGAGTTGAATAAAACAACTCTAAGTACGGAATTTAAAAGAGTAAAGTGTTATATATTACAAATCTCTCGAAAAGCAACTAAAGGTAAAGCATAAAAACGTCGCGTGGCCCCGTCCAAAATCCAAATTTCCTACCACTCATTACCCTACACAATAAACTGATGGGGGGTGCCCGCTGAGCGGACAGTGACTAGCTATGCTCATACTTACCCTCGATTTCAACTACTTTGGTTTATTACTATCGCTTTATAATTATAACAATATGATAAAACGATAAACATGCTTATTACATATAGCATATAAAGAGATATAAGTCATAATAAGCATGCGATTGAAAGCGATAAATCATATAAGGCATGATATCAGTTATAAATGCAAATAACAGATAATATCATAGCAATAGTGTCACAAAGATATCAAATAGATTACGAAGCGATATTAGATCGCAAACAAACATACATATTGTATCAATCACATCATGCAGACTCGATTCACTTCAGAAAATTTGTGGTCTTTAGTTTTCAAAGATGGTACGCACTCATTCTCATTTAATCAAACAACACATACTGCTTACGAGCCTGACCACTGAGTAGGTCATTGTACTCTAGTCGCTTGCATCTCACTACCATAGTGCAGCGACTTACTCGACTCGTAAACCACGCCGAATACTATGGTACTTGCATCTCATCTTCTAGTGTTCGAAATAATTCGAACTTCAGATACAATCCCGTCAAGTAATCTTTACGCAGGGTAAGAACGAATGCAAGTGTCGCGCCCACTAAGAACGAAACACGGCAAGGAGACAGAACCGCAAGATGACAATCGCAATAAGGTCGCGGTGGCCCTGGTAACATTAGCGAAATAGGGGAATAAAACCCTAGTCTAATATGCATATACTAATATTCACTTTAAGAGTGGGCTATGCTATTCATAGAGCACCTTAACTCTGAATAAAACGACTATTTCCTAATGCCTGACCCAAAAGAGTTGGCATATTCCTTATCTTGTACGGCTTAGGCTATACGACTTAAGGCGTAACGGCATGGGCAGGATGCACTAAGCATATAATGCTGCCGGCTAAACCACACTAACCGGGATGACCAGCGTCAGAGACCGAGATAGTGGTGTCCGTACAAGACTATCTTAACCCCACTTCACTCACGATTGACGTTTTCATATCCGAGGCTCAAGCGTTTGACCTTTTATTTAACTTACTCATGATTTATCATTTATTTGATATTACATATCTCATGTTACTAGACTCTCCTAGTCTCATCGTCAAACGTTTAAGTATTTTATTTTCGGTTTCATATGATCACATATCACGTTCGTTTATTATTTGAAGTGTTGTTAATTATTAACGTTTTCAAGTTTCTATATTGAAACGTTTATTAGTATGTCAAATTTTATTTAAGCGTTTTTCAAAACACTTTAAGTTATTTACTTATTCATTTTCAATTTTCTATACTTAGTACATTTTCAATTATTTACAACATTTCAAATTTTGAAATTTGAAATATCTTTGAATTTTGAGACGTAACTTGTTTTACAAGTTTCGTGAATTTTTCACTATTCACGTCTCGGTATTTGAAAAGATAACTTGTTCAACAAGTTACCTCAAATTCCATTAAAATAGGTTTTGGGACATTACTTGTTCAACAAGTTTCGTCCCGGGTACTATTCACCGTCTTGAAATTTGGGACGTTACTTACTTAACAAGTTTCGTCCCGATTTACTATTCATCAGTCACTATTCGTCAATCACTATTCATCGGTCACTATTCATATCGGTCACAATTCATGATTGCTTGAAAATATCTAAATATTTTCTAAGTCAAAAATCGTAACTTAGTTACTAAGTTTAAAATCTAGTTTTAAAAACGTTAAGTTCGGTTTGTAAAAAGTGATAATGATATTTATTTTAAAACTGAAACTTAGTTAAATTTAGTCGTCTATTTACTAAATTTAGCGATTTTCATTTTTAATAATAATAGTGTCGTGGATGGTTCATTTTAGTCCATATGTCCAAGTCCAACAGTGCAGAATTGCAAAGGCAGTAGCACACGATTTAATTCATTTTTAAAACGGTTATTCATTTTTATCGGTTTATTATATTTCATTTATAACTAAATCGATTTATACAAAAATTCAATTCTAATAACTATTTAATTTTAGTGACTTAGTGATAAATTCATTTTGATCAATTTTTTTGACCCATTTTATTTATAATGTCGTGTGGTTTAATATATATTTCAAAATTCATTTATTTCTTTTAATTTCTTAATTCTAACTTATTAACTACTAATTAAAATATTTTAACAATAAACTAAAAAGTGATAAAAAGCAAATTTAACCCTAAAATAAGGCCTAATGCCGTGGCTAGCATGGTTGGTATTATAAATTTTGTTTTTCAATTTTTATCAGTTTTTAGTTTAAAGTCTTTATATTTTAATTATTCTAATTATACTAAAATGATTTAAACTAAAATGAAATTTACTAAAAATTTCATTAGCCTAAAATTTTGAGCTAAAATATAAACTTTATTTTTCTAAAAATTTTTCAAAAAAATGTAAGCTGATTTATGTAATACTACTAACATAATATAAAATAATAACTAAACATAAACAAAAATAAATAACAAACATAAAATAACATAGATCAAAATATACTCAAAGATGAACATCACATGAACAAACATATGAACTTCAAGAACACAAAATATAAACTCAAGAACACCATTTTCATTTTTAACAACTTATAATTTATTTTCCTAATTTAATTTTTATAACATGGTAACATCCATTTTAAACTAACTTAACACAACATATTATTTACAAAAATTAAAAGTGAAAATTTATGTAAAAATAAGGGAAATGTCGTGAGGACTTAACACACACACACAATTTCGTTTTCGATTTTTATTCACTTTAAATTCATTCATTGTTAATATTTCACATAATTTTTATATATAATTAAAACATAACTAAGATGTGAATAAACATAAAAATTATATGAACAACAATTAAAAATGCTCAAAACTAATTTAACTAAACATATTAACATATTACTACAACTTAACTATTAGCAAAATTACTTATTTATTATCATTTTATTATACTTCACATAACATACAAACACACATAAATGATGTTTAACATATTTTAACATAATTTTCATACTCATAAAATTATAATAACAAATCAAATTAATTTACAAAAGAGGTTAAAATGAGATATAACTAGTCACCTTATTTTGAATGTTAATTGTCGGGGATCTAAAATAAATTTTAGATCGGAAATTTTCTTCACCCATATTACCCAAGATCTTCACCCAAATAAACCAAGAACTTAGCTCCTAATACCCACTAATTAACTAGTAATACTAAAGATTTATTAGAATAATATTAAGGGTTTTTATTTAATGGTTTTTGGAAGAAAAAGAAAGAAAATAAAAGAGAGAAAATGGGAGCAAAAGCTACGGCAATTTGGAGTGAAATAAGTGTTGATTTTTGCACTTAGTAATTGTGAGGACAAGTTGTAAAGGTTTACTTAGTTTAGGTGTTAACTTATATGCTTAATTAATTAAAGTTTAATTAAAATCAAATAAAACATCATCATCACATTAAGCCTCATAAGTCCTTTTTACTATTTGGACATAGAGTTTGTCCCCCCGATATTTTAAAATGTTTTATTTTCGAAAAACGTGTTACGAAATAAATCGGTTAAGAAAAACGGTAAAAGTTAAAGTGTGCGCGTTTGACGATTTTTCGAAATATCTCTACTTTAAAATTTTAAGACTAAAATATTTTATTTATAACTTTAGAAAATTTTTAAAAGTGATGGAAATAAAAATGGTAGTAACATTTGTATTAATTATGTATTTTGTATGTATTATTATTACTGTGTATAAACATTAAATTTAAATACAAAAATACAAATGATGATGACAAATTTAAAGTTGTAAGCAAAATTGGTTTTGTGTAAGTAAAAATGGAAGAGGATAAAACTTTGACTAAGGTGTCCAAAAGTCAAAAGTCAATTTTTCGGGCTCAATTTTCATTTCTCGAAATTTTCGATTTGCGCGATCGCGAAAGGTTTCGAAATAAAAGATATGATCTTAAAATAGTGTTTTGAAATAAAATCGGAAATAAAAATAAAAATAATTTTGGAAATGGTACTAAAAACAAAAATTGAGTTTTAATCCTCGAAATTTTGAATAAAAATTTCCTAGGTCGAAATACTTATTTTTTTCGTTGAATGTTATAGATTTAAAGAATTATATTCAAACGTCAAAAAGTTAATCAATTTAAATTAGGTGTGACTTCAAATTTCGACAATTTAGAAAAAGGCTAGTTTAATATAAATGAAATAGTAATTAGATATTTAGATTAAATGATTTAATAAGAAAAATCAAAATGATTACTTTTGTTTTGATGATAAGTTTACTTTTTAAATTAAGGGGAAAATGGAAGAGGATAAGGTAGCTTGACCTTGATTTGCGTGTTTGAAATCGTTAACTTGAATTTCAAAGCCGAGAAAAATATATGGGTCCATTTTTATTTTGTAAAAGAAAAATGTTCGAAATTGAATTTTATGAATAAAAGGTTTTACATATATTTTTATGAATAGTAAACATAACCTAACATTTTTGAAATTTGAAAGGCGATAATAATTTTGTGTTGATTTTTATAAAATTTTGAATCGTGTTTCTTTTTGAATTCTAAAGATAATACAACATATTTTATTTTTCAAAATTTTTAAATTTGGACTTAAGAAAATTAGTATTATTTAGCGAAAAAAAATTCAGTCGCATTTTTATTATATGGAAAAAGGATGAATTTAATTTGAGGAATTAAATTCTTTTATAATATTGTGTTAAAATAACACGGGGTGTTACAAACCTACCCCCTTAAGAAAAGTTTCGTCCCGAAACTTGGATAGAGTGGATAGCTACCCGCAGTTAGGCAAGGCAGTTAGAGAGAATAACAAGATTTTGCTAGTTTCGATAACGATATATTATTTTGGTAGAATAAAAATTTTCAAAAAGTTTGAATTTTTGAAATATTGAAAAGGTGTTAGACAGAGTGGAAAGATTGAAAGTTATAATCGTTTTATATTTTCAAATGGGATATCTATATAACATTATTAAAAGGATAGCTTAAATCTCTAATTAAGACTCTAAACTTAATAAAATTCCACGTGGCATTCCTTCCTACCTTCACCAATTTGCTTCCACCTTGACATGCCCATCCATTTGATCTTCCACTACATAAATTCATTTTCATTTATTCACATTCATTTCCACCATTTTAATGAAACTCATTTAAATGACCTTTTCACCTTCATATTCGCCCGTTTCAAAACATTCATGTCATTATTTCCACGGTTAGGTCTATGATTCCATGCATTTACAAGTAAACTTTTCAAATCCCCTTATATTAAGCTCCACTTTTGATTTTTTGTATGCAATTTCTTTCAATCCAAAAATAATTGTTACTCTGTGCTAAATGTTTGCACTTGAATTTGTCGAATTCTCCATTTACTTGCATAAGTATTCCTCATCTGAATAATCAATTCCAAGTTAAATTAAAAATGAATATCGATATCTACCAATTCGTCATGAAGACATTGGTGAAAGTATTCTTAGTGTAAACCATTTCATAGGTGGGGGTATTGAAAAACCTTTTCAATGTATAAACAACAATAACCAGAGTGCGAAAGATGAAACATGTATGTAAGAATTTCGAGTCCCGTCTTACAGTTATGGAATTCCAACTCCTATGTTATGTATTTATGATATCTAATTTTTAAGACATTTGTTGAGTGTTTGTGTTGAATATTTTTTGGATTATGATGTGTTGTTGGGGTAAAAAAGTATGCAATCATACAATAATATTGTCGTTAATTTCATGTATGAAATCAATGTCAAATAAAACAGCAAGTTCAATTCTTATCTTAAATTTTTGATTAACACATTATTTGGCCTCATTATACCCAAAAAAAGAAACTAAATAAAAACCGTGAGTATCACGGGAGTTAAAACTAGTTTTGAATTAATACAGAGATATTGCTAGGTTAACATTTTTGAAATCGTCTTCAAATGGATTTTCAAAAAGGTGGGGCCTAGAAGTTTTTGTACGGAATTAATTTAAATTAAAATCACAAGGGTTTTAAAATAATACAAATTCCTTTGAATTTAAAAATAGATATAAAGTTTAAAGTAGGTTGAAATAATGCTTTTAAATTTTAAACTTTAATCAATGATTTTAAAACCATCGTAGTTTTGTCCTACCCCCTTAAGAAAATTTTTAAACATATATTTACGTAGTTAATAGAAAAGATTAAAATTCGCTTTAAAGGTTTAAGATTTTGAAAAGGTATTGGTAAGTTCAAAAATTTGAAAATAATTAAATTTGATAGTATATATGATAAAGGATATACAATTTAAAACAAAATAATTTCAAAGATATTTAAAGTCACGAAATAAAATTTTAGAATTAATTGAATAAATTTTCAGAGATATTTTCAAAGGGAAACATGAAAGTGAATTTTAGAAGATAATTAGGAATTATAAAATTTTCGAAGATCTTTTAATTTTGAAAGAGATAGTAAGTTTAGGAGAATGAAAAGTAATAAAGCTGAAAGGTTTTCAGAATAAATTTAAGGGAGTTTATGAAATTGAAAAGCAAAAATGGAATCATTTTGCGAAATTAAGGAATATGAATGAAAATTGATTTTAAGAAGTCGGTTGTAAGGAATTATAGATTTAGAAAGTTAGAAGTTTGGCAGGAGTTCACAAATTTTCGAAAGGTCGAAAAATTTGAATGAGACGGAATGACGATGTTAGTTAGAGAGGATGATTGACCAAGTTGTTGTAGAATCCTTCAATGCAATGAAAATCTTCGATGCCTTGGGTGTCTCTTCCAGTTGTACGAGTTTGACGAGCTAGTCCATTTGTTGCGCTTGAGATCTTGTCGTCATGTATTTGATTAAAGGCTTCGATCTTCGAGAATTAAACTTATTACTTAGATTTTATATCCGAGGATAGTTGTTAGTTTTTTGTTAGTCACATCAGCAAGTAGCAAGCATACGATAGTTAGTGTATTTTATTTGAGGGTAGTAGTTCGTTATTTAAAAGTCCTTAGCCTATGGTCGGTCCTTAAGGTTTCTACCCATTCTCACACTTTAAAGCGATTTCAAGTTTATTATTTAGGTGATCTAATAAAAGAAAAATCTAATTCATTATTTGATCCTAGTAGTCTTGCGGGTTAACATATTAATATGTTTGTACCGCCCAGGTGTCTCTCGTTAGGTAAGCATAAATCGTGATTAGGCCATTCATGTTACTGGCCACGAGTCGACTTTGATACTAATCAGAATAACCTGGTTTTTAGTCGACTTTAATTACTAAGGCGAAATTAATTAAGTCTTAAACCACATTAATTATACATAAAACCCAAAATGTTACATCATCGCTCAAGAGTTGAATAAAACAACTCTAAGTACGAATTTAAAAGTGTAAAGTGTTATATATTACAAATCTCTCAAAAGCAACTAAAGGTAAAGCATAAAACGTCATGGCTCCGGCCCAAAATCCACCTTCCTGGTCCACGATTACCCCGCACAATAAATCGATGGGGTGCTCATTGAGCGACAAAGGACTAGCTATGCTCATATACTTACCCTCGATTTCAACTACTTTGGTTTATTACTATCGCTTTATAATTATAACAATATGATAAAACGATAAACATGCTTATTACATATAGCATATAAAGAGATATAAGTCATAATAAGCATGCGATTGAAAGCGATAAATCATATAAGGCATGATATCAGTTATAAATGCAAATAACAGATAATATCATAGCAATAGTGTCACAAAGATATCGCCAGGATTACGGTTTATATTAGATCGTAAACAAACATACATATTGTATCAATCCCATCATGCAGACTCGATTCACTTCAGAAAATTTGTGGTCTTTAGTTTTCAAAGATGGTACGCACTCATTCTCATTTAATCAAACAACACATACTGTGTAACACCCGGTGTTGTCCGAGGTTATTCGGGCTGGGTTTCCCGTTGAAGTGGTCTATGTGATGAGCTCAAGTGACCTAGTGCTTAAAAGGATTGTAAGTGGTACTCATATCAACAAGATGCATCTTCTTTTCTGGTGGCTCATCTTAAGAACTCTTCAGTTAAGCGTGCTTGCTGGAGAGTAGTCTTAGGATGGGTGACCTCCTGGGAAGTTTCCAGGATGCGCACGAGTGAGGACAAAGTGTGCTGGAAAGGACCCGTGTTGGTTTGTGGGCGGTGTACGCAGCCTGGCGAGCTACCGTGAGTGACCTTCCGGCCTTTAGTTGGGGCCGGGGTGTTACAAATGGTATCAGAGCAACCCGGCGACCGTGTGGTCGAATCCTGTGTCTTGTTGGCCAGGTACGCACCTAGCTGGGGAGGATTCTGGAATGCTATATTGTAAGTAGCTACCAGGCGCAACGAGGACGTTGCGTTCTTCAAGTGGGGGTGTGTAACACCCGGTGTTGTCCGAGGGTATTCGGGCCGGGTTTCCCGTTGAAGTGGTCCATGTGATGAGCTCAAGTGCTTAAAAGGATTGTAAGTGCTACTCATATCAACAAGATGCATCTTCTTTTCTGGTGGCTCATCTTAAGAACTCTTCAGTTAAGCGTGCTTGCTGGAGAGTAGTCTTAGGATGGGTGTGTAGGGATCGGATCCCATTCACTAATCAAATATTAGTGTAAATCAAATTACTCTAATTTGATTTAGCAAGATCTATGTAGTACAAATTTACATTGTTAACAAGATTAGAAATTTATACCTTTCTCTTAAAGGAAATTTAGGGCACAAAACTAGACCTCCTTTCTAGTTTTGTTTCTTGAGTATGAGCTTAGGATGATCCTCCAAAAAACCCGAGTTTCCAAAGTAGGAAACCTCCTAAAAGAAGCACCCAAGAAAATACTCCAAAAATACTAAATATTTTGATCTAGAAATATTTAATACTAACTTGATAATATATGATAATATAATTACTAACTCTTAGTAATTGAATTATTATTTAGAGAGGATAAATTATAGAGAGATGAGAGAAAAACAATGCATGAATGAATTTCTTTCTCAATCATCTATTTTATATAAGAGAACAAGCAAAATAGAAGTGTATAAAACACTCTATTTGGCCGGCCCATTGAGAGAAGAGAAGAGAAGAGTTTTGCTCTTGTTAAGAGTGATTTCATGCATGTTAATCATTGTGTTATGGCATGCAAGAACAACTCACAAGCAAACAAAGCAAACAAGACAAAATGGAAGCTCCTTGCCCCTTCATTTTTACGGTCCAAATGGGCCTCAAATGAGTCTTATTTGTTTTCAATATTTGTCCCACAAATACTTATAATTTATCACTTAAATCATCTAATATGATAAAGTATAAATTAATTAAACTCTTCCTTAATATACATGTACTTTACATATACATTTAAATGTACTTTTATTAATCTCATTAATAAAATATACACAATTAGTGAATTAACGTTTAATCACTAATTCTCATCTCCACTAATAATTTTATCGATATAAAATTCAATCGTCCGAGTTCACAACTCGATTTCTCTCTAAATAAATTCACCGACTAACCGTTAGTCAAATTATCAAGTCACTAATCTAATCGTATCTCATACAATTAATTAGCTTTAATATTTGGAGTACGTTCCTATAGGTGTGACTTAAAGGGATCAATTGATCACCGCCGCTTTCACGACAATAACGTCAAACTCTAGTCAGCCAACCGTTATTGATTTACGTTAATCAATTGACAATAATACAGGATTATCCCCACGTATTCCTTAATTGAGATTTATTAAGTAATTGCACTATTGTGGAGGACACTAACTCCAACAATCTCCCACTTGTCCGAGACAAGTTGTGCATTACCAATTCTCATGTCCGTTTCACATCTCCCACTCGATGCAAGGTGTCTTACAGGTCAGACTTGCATCCTGAGATATATATCGTGAGTGGTTTCCTCGATAAGAAGAGTAGCTGTCTGACCGGGGAATCTACCGTAGATCCTTACCGAGCGTGGCCACGCATTTTCAGCGACTACTCCTCGAGTGGCCCAAAGATGTTTTACCCTGACGAGGGTGGACATTTCCCTTCCACTCGATTGTCTCAGATAATGCAGATCACCATGACCCCAAAGATGCCCTTATAACCCCCTTTCACGGCATGGCTTAGGACAAAATTGAAAGTCACTCGGAAACTGCACCGACTCAGACAATCAGTTCCAGTGAAAGAATCGACTCAAAGGAATACTATAGAATTCCCACCACGACCGGGTTTCAATCTCATTGAAAAGGAATTCTATAAGCGTCACTGCCCGACAGAGTGTCTCACAGTCTGTCTATGCAAACGATCAGTCATCACATATGACCCTATGGTGTTGAACCCACCATCAATCGACTTGCAATCTAGTCTCTCGGAGACGTCACCTCATATGAGAGACTAGGGACCAAATACTTAGTTTATACCGTTCACTTGAATATGTTCAAAGTTGTCACACAAATATTCGGATAAACAAAGTATGCATTCATAATGACTTAAGATAAAAACAATGAATGTTATTTTTCATATATGTAATAGGATACATTATTCAATTACATATCACAAAACTAAAGGAAATCCGGCATACGCCGCAACCCCATGGAGGCGGTGTGTGCGTCATGCCTAGCCCTCGAAAGAGGCTTGGTTAAAGGATCAGCGACATTATCGTCTGTCCCAACCTTACAAATATCAATTTCCTTCCTTTCCACATTATCTCTAATAATGTGGTATTTCCTCAAAACGTGTCTAAACTTGTTACTAGACTTGGGCTCTTTTGCTTGGAAAATAGCCCCACTGTTATCACAATAAACAGTGACTGGATCTGCGGCACTAGGGACTACTTTTAGTCCATCCAAGAATTGCCGAATCCACACAGCTTCTTTAGCAGCTTCAGATGCTGCCAAATATTCAGCTTCCGTTGTTGAATCCGCAGTGACACTCTGTTTGAAGCTCTTCCAACAAACAGCTCCTCCATTCAACATAAAGACAAAGCCGGATTGGGATTTCAAATCATCCCCATCGGTTTGGAAACTTGCATCCGTGTAACCCTTTACACGTAGCTCAAGTTCTCCTCCAAACACTAGAAACGAATCCTTAGTTCTTCTCAAGTACTTACGGATGTTCTTCACAGCTATCCAGTGACTCTCACCAGGATTAGCTTGATACCGGCTCGTCATGCTCAAGGCGAAAGCGACATCGGGACGAGTGCACATCATAGCATACATGATTGATCCTACACAAGCATAAGGGATCAATTTCATGCGTTCAATTTCCGCAGGAGTCGTAGGACATTGAGATTTCTTCAATGTTATTCCTACACTCATCGGAAGAAAGCCTCTTTTGGAGTCTTTCATATTGAACCTATCAAGAATCTTATCGATATAAGCTTCTTGACTCAATGCTAGTATCCTCTTGGATCTATCTCTATAGATCCGGATACCCAAGATGCGTTGTGCCTCTCCCAAGTCCTTCATTTGGAAATGGTTTCCCAATTCCACCTTTACCGAGTTCAGACTTGGAACATCATTTCCAATTAGTAGTATGTCATCCACATACAAAACAAGGAAAGTTACTTTACTCCCACTAAACTTCATGTACAAACAAGGTTCCTCGGAACTTCGAGCGAATCCATGTTGTTTGATAACATGATCGAATCTGTGATTCCAACTCCTCGATGCTTGCTTAAGACCATAAATGGATCTCTTAAGCTTGCATACTTTCTTAGGGTTGGATGTATCTACAAAACCCTCTGGTTGTGTCATGTACACTTCCTCTTCTAGAATCCCATTCAAGAAGGCGGTTTTTACATCCATTTGCCATATTTCATAGTCATGAAATGCGGCAACCGCTAAGATTATCCTTATGGATCGAAGCATAGCAACTGGTGCAAAGGTTTCATCATAATGAATACCTTGGACTTGTGAATAGCCCTTTGACACCTATCTAGCTTTGTAAACATCAATATGTTTATCTATGCCGAGTTTGATTTTGAATATCCATTTACACTGAAGGGGTCTCACTCCTTCAGGTAAATCTACCAAGTCCTGAACTTGGTTCTCGTACATTGAATCCATTTCGGATTTCATGGCCTCAAGCCATTGTTCGGAGTTGGGGCTACTAATAGCCGCCTTGTAGGTTGAGGGTTCGTTGCTTTCGAATAACAACAAATCACCCTCCGCCTCGATGTTACCGAGGTAACTGGCCAAAGTTGATGACTAATTCTTCCCGACCTCCTAGGGATTATAACCGTGTCGTAAGACGAGGAATCCGCTTCCTCATTTTCTGCCTCTGTTTGTGGCTCTTGAACTTCATCAAGTTCAAATTTTCTCCCACTGCTTTTTAGAAATAAATTCATTTTCTAGAAACAAAGATCACGAGCCACACACACTTTGTTCTCGTGAGGGTTGTAGCAGTAATACCCACAGGTTTGCTTAGGATAACCTACAAATAGACATTTGTCGGACCTTGGAGCGAGCTTATCGCCGCTTTATTCTTAACGAATGCCTCACATCCCCAAATTCTCATGAATGACAAATAGGGAACCTTTCCCGTCCATATCTCATATGGAGTCTTGTTGGCCGCTTTAGTCGGACTTCGATTTAGTGAGAATACAGCAGATAATAGCGCAAAGCCCCAAAACGATCCAGGAAGCTCACTTTGACTCATCATAGACCGAACCATGTCAAGCAAGGTTCGGTTTCTCCTTTCTGCTACACCATTCAACTGTGGTGTGCCCGGAGGAGTCCACTGTGATACTATACCACAATTCTTTAGATGTGAATCAAACTCATTACTTAGATATTCGCCACCACGATCCGATCGTAGTGTTTTTATCTTTTTGTTCAATTGGTTCTCAACCTCATTTTGAAATTCTTTAAATTTCTCAAAAGCATCACTTTTATGCCTTATTAAGTAGACATAACCATATCTACTTAAGTCATCGGTAAAAGTAATGAAGTAATGATATCCTCCTCTAGCGGTGATGTTTAATGGACCACACACATCGGTATGTATGAGTCCTAAAACCTCACTTGCTCGTGTCCCTTTACCGCTAAAGGGTTGACAAGTCATCTTGCCTAAAAGGCAAGCTTCGCATGTACCATATGATTCGCAATCAAATGGTTTGAGAACCTTGGTCTCAACAAGTCTCTTTATGCGTCTATCGTTTATGTGACCTAAACGACAATGCCAAAGGTAGGATTTGTTTGATTCATTCGTTTTGAGCCTCTTGTTCTCGATATGATAAACATCATTGACATCATTTAAAACATAAATACCTCCAATTGAAATAGCTTCACCATAAACCATTTCATTAAAAGAAAAAGTACAACGGTTGTTCTTAATCTTGAAACAAAAGCCTTCCGCATCTAGTACGGAGACGGAGATAATGTTTTTAGTTAGAGTTGATACAAAATAACAGTTATTTAAATGCAACTCTAATCCACTAGCAAGAGCGAGTACAAAAGTTCCGACGGAAACGGCCGCTACTCTAGCTCCATTGCCCATGCGGAGATCTACATCACCCTTGGCTAGAGCTCGCACGTTTCTCATCCCCTGCAAATGATTACAAAGGTGAGATCCACATCCGGTATCCAATACCCATGTAGAAATGCAAGCATGATTGATGTCAATTATATAGAGATTAGAAGGAATACCTTTGGATGTCGCACATCCATTTTTCAAATCCTTCTTATACTTGGGACAATTGCGCATCCAATGACCCACCTCATTGCAATATTTGCAAGTGTCTTTGAGGGGTCTTCCCTTGTTGATCTTGGGCTTAGGCTTATGTGGAACACCTTCCACAATAGCCTTTCCCTTACCCTTGCCTATGTAAGATGGCGCCTTCTTGGCCACCTTCCCCTTCTTCACTCCTAGATTCATGTTCTTCATTTTAATGGAGAGAACATCTTTCTTCTCCACCTCATTCACTTCCATATCCCTCTCGGCTTGGACCAAGAGTGCATGAAGTTCATGGTAACTCTTATCCATGTTATTCATGTTATAGTTTACTCGAAAATGAGCAAACTTGTTGGGAAGAGAATGAAGAATGCGGTTAATCGCAAGAGCTTTGGGTATAGCACACTCTTGACGCTCAAGAGTGTCTATTTGCTCAATCATTTTGAGCACATGAGGACCAACTTTTTGGTTCCTCTCAAGCTTTGCGTCGAAAAACTGCATCACGCTTCATAAAGCCTTATTTGCGGTGCTTTGGAGAACATGGTTGTCACTCGAGTGAATATCGTGATATGCACTCTTTTGTGTGACAAATCGTAGTTTGAGAGCGGGTGCCATGGACCAAATCAAGACGCTTCACGCCATTGTCCACTTTCACATACTCATCATAGGCGCTCGTGCCTTGATCGAAAGTGGGTTCAAGTGTGGTTGATCGGTAAGGTGCTTGAGCACATTGTCGGATGTCGCGGCGCCCTTCATAGTCGAATCCCATTCGACGAAGTTGCTACCGTCATCCTTGAGGATACACTTATCCATCACGGTTCGCAACCATGAATCTTTGCCCAAAATGGGCGCGGGAGTTGATGATGATGATGCCATTGCGATTTGAAACAAATAATTCTACAACAAATATGAGGAAATATATAAGCATTCATTGTTCATTTATAACATTTGCTAAAACGGTTTTAAAACAAATGTCCATTTATATAATGATCTCCCACGAAATTATATAAATGATTCCAAGACTCGTTTTCCATATAAAATTAGACATCTCATGTTTCCTTTTATATAAAAACGATAAGTCAACACTTGACTAATTCTACACTAGAATGCTTGGTTGATGATTTTCTATAAAATGCATCGATTAGCCCCAAATAACTCTTATTCGGTTGAGTCCAAACCAAATGAGCACGGGACTTCCTCCCACTACTTACCCATGGTAACAAGGTTCCACGTTGCGGAGGTCCTCACGAACATGGGGTTCATAGTCGCTATATTTGGAAAGGCTTAATCTCAATTCATTTGTTAAAAATGTGGGTGATCTTGTCAATTTTTAGTCAATTAAATTCTTTATAAGTGAACTAATTTAAGAATGGCGACCTAAAAACGACAATCGGAGTGGGATATCGTGGCATGCATGGCGATTTTGGCATGTGTGCGGAAAATAAGCAAACAAACAAGCATGATAAAGCAAGCATAAACCTAGTATGGCCACCTAAAGTAATTAAAATACAAGGAGTTACAAATTGGAAACCAACTCCTTTGGTCCCTCTTCATATGGATCTCATCCAAGCTCCTCCTTGCAAGCTTTAGAACACTTCTAAGGCTCCAAGTCGATCTCCATCACCGGTCTTCGATTTACAAATAGTTACAAGTATGATTTACAAATGAATACATAACAATCCTATTATACATTTATAAATGAAATAAACTATTAAATTACAAACCGGCGATACGAGATCGCATTTAATTACAAACCCACACGATATTCCCTTTCATTACGGGTAATATCGGTAAAAATATAACAAACTATGGCCATACTAGTAAGAATAAACATTCATTCAACAATAAACATTCATCCAAACATGCATAATGATGAGCTTATAAATAAAACATGCCAAAATCGCCTTAAACAATAATCGCATTTATTCGTTTAAAACCGATCTCATATTAAATCGATTAATCTCATATTAATCAATAATGCTTAAAACACCTTTTAAGCTTGAACCAAAACTTCTAAACTGATTTAGAACACTCACAATTAGTTTTCACTAATTTATGGTGATTTTAGTTCACAAACATGGTCATTTGCTAATTAGATGCACTTTAATCATAACCTTTTTATGAATAAAGCTTTATAAAATCAAAATAAATTAAAATAAAACTATTTTTATTTTGACAAAATTTTGTATATTCTGGAACACTTCCAAAATATCATAAAAGAAAAGTTTGGTTAGAAAAATTTACGAATTTATTTTATAATAAATAACATACGATTTCATCAATTTTATCTCATAAAATCAACAAAACATCTAAAACAGTGAGGAAAAATCCCAAATTTATACCTTAGCATCCTTTTAATATATAAAAACAGTGGTATAAAATATATGTCCAGAAAACAAAAATTACTATATTTTCGACATTAACATTCATTTTATACCGATTTTTATCAAATAAATGAATAAATATTCAAAACTCAAGATCTGACTTTGAAAATTGATATGCAGAAAGTATAAATATAAAATATCACTGTGTAAAAATTTCATGACCAGATTCCAACTATAACTATTTATAGTGATTATTTTAGCCAAAAACACACCTTGTTGACTCGGTTTTGTATAAAAATCATTTTAATTAGCAAACAAATTCCAACAATTACGAAAATTGACCAGTAACTTCATGAGACCAGAAATTTTGTATGAAATAAAAATCTCGTGTTAAAACCACTTTTAACACCATTTTCGGATTTTATCATATTTATTCTCAATAAATATATAAAACTCCAAAAATAACAAAATAAATTTGTAACTACAAGCCTTGGCTCTGATACCACTTGTAGGGATCGGATCCCATTCACTAATCAAATATTAGTGTAAATCAAATTACTCTAATTTGATTTAGCAAGATCTATGTAGTACAAATTTACATTGTTAACAAGATTAGAAATTTATACCTTTCTCTTAAAGGAAATTTAGGGCACAAAACTAGACCTCCTTTCTAGTTTTGTTTCTTGAGTATGAGCTTAGGATGATCCTCCAAAAAACCCGAGTTTCCAAAGTAGGAAACCTCCTAAAAGAAGCACCCAAGAAAATACTCCAAAAATACTAAATATTTTGATCTAGAAATATTTAATACTAACTTGATAATATATGATAATATAATTACTAACTCTTAGTAATTGAATTATTATTTAGAGAGGATAAATTATAGAGAGATGAGAGAAAAACAATGCATGAATGAATTTCTTTCTCAATCATCTATTTTATATAAGAGAACAAGCAAAATAGAAGTGTATAAAACACTCTATTTGGCCGGCCCATTGAGAGAAGAGAAGAGAAGAGTTTTGCTCTTGTTAAGAGTGATTTCATGCATGTTAATCATTGTGTTATGGCATGCAAGAACAACTCACAAGCAAACAAAGCAAACAAGACAAAATGGAAGCTCCTTGCCCCTTCATTTTTACGGTCCAAATGGGCCTCAAATGAGTCTTATTTGTTTTCAATATTTGTCCCACAAATACTTATAATTTATCACTTAAATCATCTAATATGATAAAGTATAAATTAATTAAACTCTTCCTTAATATACATGTACTTTACATATACATTTAAATGTACTTTTATTAATCTCATTAATAAAATATACACAATTAGTGAATTAACGTTTAATCACTAATTCTCATCTCCACTAATAATTTTATCGATATAAAATTCAATCGTCCGAGTTCACAACTCGATTTCTCTCTAAATAAATTCACCGACTAACCGTTAGTCAAATTATCAAGTCACTAATCTAATCGTATCTCATACAATTAATTAGCTTTAATATTTGGAGTACGTTCCTATAGGTGTGACTTAAAGAGATCAATTGATCACCGCCGCTTTCACGACAATAACGTCAAACTCTAGTCAGCCAACCGTTATTGATTTACGTTAATCAATTGACAATAATACAGGATTATCCCCACGTATTCCTTAATTGAGATTTATTAAGTAATTGCACTATTGTGGAGGACACTAACTCCAACAGGGTGACCTCCTGGGAAGTTTCCAGGATGCGCACGAGTGAGGACAAAGTGTGCTGGAAAGGACCCGTGTTGGTTTGTGGGCGATGTACGCAGCCTGGCGAGCTACCGTGAGTGACCTTCCGGCCTTCAGTTGGGGCCGGGGTGTTACAAATGGTATCAGAGCAACCCGGCGACCGTGTGGTCGAATCCTGTGTCTTGTTGGCCAGGTACGCACCTAGCTGGGGAGGATTCTGGAATGCTATATTGTAAGTAGCTACCAGGCGCAACGAGGACGTTGCGTTCTTCAAGTGGGGGTGGGTAACACCCGGTGTTGTCCGAGGTTATTCGGGCCGCGTTTCCCGTTGAAGTGGTCCATGTGATGAGCTCAAGTGACCTAGTGCTTAAAAGGATTGTAAGTGCTACTCATATCAACAAGATGCATCTTCTTTTCTGGTGTCTCATCTTAAGAACTCTTCAGTTAAGCGTGCTTGCTGGAGAGTAGTCTTAGGATGGGTGACCTCCTGGGAAGTTTCCAGGATGCGCACGAGTGAGGACAAAGTGTGCTGGAAAGGACCCTTGTTGGTTTGTGGGCGATGTACGCAGCCTGGCGAGCTACCGTGAGTGACCTTCCGGCCTTTAGTTGGGGCCGGGGTGTTACATACTGCTTACGAGCCTGACCACTGAGTAGGTCATTGTACTCTAGTCGCTTGCATCTCACTACCAAAGTGCAGCGACTTACTCGACTCGTAAACCACGCCGAATACTATAGTACTTGCATCTCATCTTCTAGTGTTCGAAATGATTCGAACTTCAGATACAATCCCGTCAAGTAATCTTTACGCAGGGTAAGAACGAATGCAAGTGTCGCGCCCACAAAGAACGAAACACGGCAAGGAGACAGAACCGCAAGATGACAATCGCAATAAGGTCGCGGTGGCCCTGGTAACATTAGCGAAATAGGGGAATAAAACCCTAGTCTAATATGCATATACTAATATTCACTTTAAGAGTGGGCTATGCTATTCATAGAGCACCTTAACTCTAAATAAAACGACTATTTCCTAATGCCTGACCCAAAAGAGTTGGCATATTCCTTATCTTGTACGGCTTAGGCTATACGACTTAAGGCGTAACGGCATGGGCAGGATGCACTAAGCATATAATGTCAGCTTGGCTAAACCACACTAACCGGGATGACCAGCGTCAGAGACCGAGATAGTGGTGTCCGTACAAGACTATCTTAACCCCACTTCACTCACGATTGACGTTTTCATATCCGAGGCTCAAGCGTTTGACCTTTTATTTAACTTACTCATGATTTATCATTTATTTGAAATTACATATCTCATGTTACTAGAGTCTCCTAGTCTCATCGTCAAACGTTTAAGTATTTTATTTTCGGTTTCATATGATCACATAACACGTTCGTTTATTATTTGAAGTGTTGTTAATTATTAACGTTTTCAAGTTTCTATATTGAAACGTTTATTAGTATGTCAAATTTTATTTAAGCGTTTTTCAAAACATTTTAAGTTATTTACTTATTCATTTTCAATTTTCTATACTTAGTACATTTTTAATTATTTACAACATTTCAAATTTAGAAATTTGAAATATCTTTGAATTTTGAGACGTAACTTGTTTTACAAGTTTCGTGAATTTTTCACTATTCACGTCTCGGGATTTGAAAAGATAACTTGTTCAACAAGTTACCTCAAATTCCATTAAAATAGGTTTTGGGACATTACTTGTTCAACAAGTTTCGTCCCGGGTACTATTCACCGTCTTGAAATTTGGGACGTTACTTGCTTAACAAGTTTCATCCCGATTTACTATTCATCAATCACTATTCATCAATCACTATTCATCGGTCACTATTCATATCGGTCACTATTCATGATTGCTTGAAAATATTTAAATATTTTATAAGTCAAAAATCGTAACTTAGTTACTAAGTTTAAAATCTAGTTTTAAAAACGTTAAGTTCGGTTTGTAAAAAGTGATAATGATATTTATTTTAAAACTGAGACTTAGTTAAATTTAGTCGTCTATTTACTAAATTTAGCGATTTTCATTTTTAATAATAATAGTGTCGTGGATGGTTCATTTTAGTCCATATGTCCAAGTCCAACAGTCCAGAATTGCAAAGGCAGTAGCACACGATTT
The DNA here is from genome assembly GCA_023091065.1 of Dianthus caryophyllus. NCBI lineage: Eukaryota > Viridiplantae > Streptophyta > Magnoliopsida > Caryophyllales > Caryophyllaceae > Dianthus > Dianthus caryophyllus. The sequence continues at coordinate 20,457,621 of CM041523.1, read as the reverse complement.
AATTCATTTTTAAAACGGTTATTCATTTTTATCGGTTTATTATCCTTCATTTATAACTAAATCGATTTATACAAAAATTCAATTCTAATAACTATTTAATTTTAGTGACTTAGTGATAAATTCATTTTGATCAATTTTTTTGACCCATTTTATTTATAATGTCGTGTGGTTTAATATATATTTCAAAATTCATTTATTTCTTTTAATTTCTTAATTCTAACTTATTAACTACTAATTAAAATATTTTAACAATAAACTAAAAAGTGATAAAAAGCAAATTTAACCCTAAAATAAGGCCTAATGCCGTGGCTAGCATGGTTGGTATTATAAATTTTGTTTTTCAATTTTTATCGGTTTTTAGCTTAAAGTCTTTATATTTTAATTATTCTAATTATACTAAAATGATTTAAACTAAAATGAAATTTACTAAAAATTTCATTAGCCTAAAATTTTGAGCTAAAATATAAACTTTATTTTTCTAAAAGTTTTTCAAAAAAATGTAAGCTGATTTATGTAATACTACTAACATAATATAAAATAATAACTAAACATAAACAAAAATAAATAACAAACATAAAATAACATAGATCAAAATATACTCAAAGATGAACATCCCATGAACAAACATATGAACTTCAAGAACACAAAATATAAACTCAAGAACACCATTTTCATTTTTAACAACTTATAATTTATTTTCCTAATTTAATTTTTATAACATGGTAACATCCATTTTAAACTAACTTAACACAACATATTATTTACAAAAATTAAAAGTGAAAATTTATGTAAAAATAAGGGAAATGCCGTGAGGACTTAACACACACACACAATTTCGTTTTCGATTTTTATTCACTTTAAATTCATTGTTAATATTTCACATAATTTTTATATATAATTAAAGAATAACTAAGATGTGAATAAACATAAAAATTATATGAACAACAATTATAAATGCTCAAAACTAATTTAACTAAACATATTAACATATTACTACAACTTAACTATTAGCAAAATTACTTATTTATTATCATTTTATTATACTTCACATAACATACAAACACACATAAATGATGTTTAACATATATTAACATAATTTTCATACTCATAAAATCAAATACAAATAAATACAAAATCATTGACTAAACTATTGACTTACCTCACCTCATTTCCTATTGCCTATTAGCATGCCACGTAGGTTAAAATCCAAAATTTGCAAAAAATTACTCCGTACATATTAAATTAAATCCAAAACAATCAATGCAAATAATAAATGAAATTAAACTAAATTAAATTAAACGGTATCTTTGTGCACCAAGTAAGATGATATATCAATTTCCTAAAATTTAAGTTCATTATCTTAGGTTTATATGACTAAAAATCTAATATAGAAATGAATATTATAGAAGAGAAAATTATGATAAATATGAGATAGATGAGCCAAAAAAATTGGTGTTAAAATTGGAATTTTTGTGTGTATTAATTGAAATTAGAATTACCTACAACTGTCACACAGAGTATTAGTCAACAATAACTGAATTCCGAAAAAAAAAGCACACAATTATTAGATTTGGAGTACAAGTGAAAATGGGTGTTCATTGATCGATATGAAAATTTTGGATGATGTGGTGAAATGTATTTTGGTGCGTTCTTTTTTCTGCTGAAATGTTAATAATTAAGTCGTAAAAGTCACATGTCAATTTTTAAAAACTTCTTACATATAAATCTTTTAATCATTATTAAAATATTTTTTAAAAAAAGTTTTAGACATTTCAACAACTAATCTATTAAAATAATAGAATCATAATACACAAGCTATTACGGATTATTTTATAAGTTTACTTAAGTTTATATTATTTAGGAGTTACTCCCTACAAAAGTACGAATTTTAGAAGTCATTTATCAGTAAAGTAACAAATTCTCATTATTTTTAATTTAAGTAGTTTTTTTTAGCTTAAATTGTATATTTTAATTTTTTCAATCATCATCTAAAAGAAAAAACTAATTAAAAAAAATGAAAAACCTTTCGTCTTCTCTATCTTGGAATTCATATAACATCCATATTTATTTGAATTAATTGTTGTGAACCAATTGATTAATATAGGCTAATGAAAAGACATAAATTATTACTTTATATGTGCAGGATTAAATCTTAAATTCACAAAAAAAGTGGATGATTTTCAAGATATAACATATTTGATCAAAATTATAAGTGTATTAGAACTATAGGGATAAGTACAAGTTCAATCATTTATTTTTATTTCATGGTTCATTATTTTTTAAACTTGATATATCAATTTGATGTTTAAGAGGACCTAAAATACTTGTAATGCATTTTTTTTATATATATTAGTGATTCTTAAATTTGAAAGAAAATGAATAAGGTAAATACGTCTATCAGAATTGATATTTTTTCATTGACTCAAAAATCAAACAAAAAATTGTTTTAATTTGATATATTTTTTTATTGTATATAATTAAAAAAGTTATATATTTATAATATGGTATACTTACATATGAAACAAGTAAATCAATCTCATTATATTGTATATAATATGATTTATCTGTTTAGTGTTAAGTCATTCATAGTTGCTTATTAGAGTGCCTTTATTTTACTGCTATATACGTTGTAAGCCACTGTTGTACGTTGTTATGATGTTCTGTTGATAATCGTGCTCTGTAGAGACTGGGTCGCCAGAGTGGTAATTAATGTAAGCAGAATGAATGGTAATAGTGCGTTGTGTTCATGTGTGAAGTGAAAGATAAGTATGTGAATTGTATTTGTATATGATTTGTGTCGAGCGAGACTTGTTAATAGGTAAGAATCGTATTGTGTGTGGTTATGGAGTGTGAAACGTTGAGGGATGGACATAATGTTTGTACATATATATACTCAGAGAGTTAATGTATGTTTCTAGTTGTTCTACTGTCGTCTGTTGAAGTTATCTGCATATTCTGCTGTCGTCTGCAAAGTCTGTCGTCTTACGGTAACGTCTTCTACTTAGGTTTTTGTGGAGGAATAAATGTTGAGGTATAAGTTTCGCGAGTGTTGCGCCTAAACTACTAGTTAAGTGCGAGATAAATAAGAGAGAATGGTTAACACTATACCAGTATAGACTACTAGGGTTAGATAACAGTCTAGGCGAGCAGACTGTACATGTAATAGATCGCAGCTTTGACGATATGGTTAAGAGTGATTTAGATATAATATTTTAAGGTAAGTGAGAGTGGATTACCATACACGCGATGTTACTGAGCGCATGATCTTAGTGATTAACATCATTTGCTAAGTATGACTAACGTGATAGTGGTAAGTTTAGTAGTACCCTTGTATGCCTAGGAGTGATAAAACTCAGAGTGTGCCATGGGAGTGTAGTGAAATGTATTGATCGCATAGTATTCTTGAGGAATGTTTTGTAGTGGGTGGTTGATGTGGGATTATAAAGTGTAAGTATACGAATGAATTTGGAGATAGTGATCTAGATTGGGGTTTTACCGTATATTAACGAGTGTTTTGATATTATTTACAAGACTAATTAATGATTTGGATGAGTAGGCACATTAATAGCTTGCGGTGTACGACTTATGGTGGATAAGGATCACGAGATGGGTTGATTATTGTTCAACAGCATATTGTTACTTATAGACGAGAATTGAGATATAGACAGTCATAATATTAGATTGTAATACAAGGTAAGACAATTTTGGGAATAACCTAGAAAATCGACACCGATATGGATAAATTGATTATGAAAGTCATATGGGTTGGCTACGCGCGTTATGTGTTGACATTAGATTGGTGTATTTACATAGATAACGTTTGTGTATACTTAAGGATATGTGGGAATACGAGAACCTCGCAACATTAGGGTGCATTAAGATAGTGAAGTATAGTATTGCATCATGCTTCGAAAGGTTAGTGAGAAGTGAATGTGCTAGACATACCTGTCAGGGGAAATAGTTCATCATTATTAACGTGTGAGTGGATTAAGAAGCAGTGGAATATAAATGACTGTAATAACAAGAGTACGAACGGTGATGCAGACATGGGCATATGACGAGGAACCTGTGGAAAGGTCGTGTATAGAAGGAGTCATATTTGAGGGCCGGTAATATTAGTATGAGGAGAATATTAGGCATGTGTCATTAACAGGTCGGTAACGGTAACATACGGAATAGGTAAAAAAAAATAAAAAATTCCGATAGGTATGAATTAAGTATACCGGCAACAGGGAATGGTTAAGATTAAATAGATAAGTTGATAGAATAGATTAGTTACAGTTATGCGTGTAAGCTAATTATAATTCTTATACCACATTAATAGAGCAAGATTAGGATATATATTATATAGCGTATAAGGGTAATGTTAGTAGGGTGCTTCTAGTCTTGTGTAAACTTGCTGATATAGTTATTGTTAGTCGTAATCATCCTTTAGCTTATATATGTTGCGCGACAACGACGTATTAACTTGTCCTTGCGTTTTAGAACCGTGATTTATATAGAGTACTCCTGAGAGCTCGAATCATGAGATCGAAGAAGTAACATGGGAGCTCGATAGCTCAATGCAGGAACGCTACCCACATCTCTTTTCGTGGGGTACTCTGCTAGTTACGTGGACGTAACTCTTTTTTTTTTTTTTAGGGGGTTGAAAGCGCGAATTTTTTTTTCTGTTGTTGTTTTCACGTTCTGTGTGTCTGAGTTGTGCTACTTTGACCTTAGCGCTGGTTGATCATGAGGTAACTTGGTTGCGTACGTGTTAACACATTAGCTCGTCCTGTGCTGTCGTTAGCTTGTCTGGCGCTGTCGTTAGTTGGTTGGGTAATGTTATGAATTTCGGGGCGAAATTCTTTTAAGGGGGGAAGACTGTAATACCCCGTATTTTCGTAGTAACTAGTGGTTAGTCGTTCTGTCATTAATTTTATTTTCTTAAGCCGGTAATATTTATTTTTGGACTTTTAGGAGCTTTTGTTTTTAATTCGGAACTAAGTCGTGTGTGAGCTCGTTTGACTCATAAAGATGAGAGGAATTGAATTTCGAACTTGGTTAAACGTTTTGAGTGGTTAGAGTCAATTTTAGTATTTTGAGTGTTTTGAGCGGGTTTGACTTTCCACAAAATTCTTTTATGTGAAATAAATAAATAAAACTCTCTTTCCTTCACACAAATAATAAGAGGAGATAAAAACAAAAAGAGCAAACAAACATATACACAATACACAAAACAAAACACGATCAATGGAAATAAAAAGAAATGGAGCAGCAGCTCTCTCCTCTTCGTCCTAACCGTGTTCATCATCATCACCTTTGTTTCTTTGGGTCTTCTTCATTTCTCCACCAAATTCGTTCGTTTCTGTTGCTATAGCTTCTTCTTCTTCTCCTCTACGTCCTCATTCCAATTTCTAAGGAAGGTATGAGCTTTTAGACGTTCAAGTTCCAAGCTTTCGTTCTAGGGTTTGTGAGAATAAGTTCTAGTATGCTTTTGCTATTGAAATTCTCGGTTTATGAGAGTAATTGTGAGTGTTTTTGGGTGTGTAGAAGCCCTGTTTTTGGAGGAACTTCTTTGAGAGGAAATTCATCAACTTGTGTGGCTCTTCTTCCTCTTCTTTAAGGTAAGGGTAAAACCTTACTTAGCCTTGTGTATGTGTGTAATTGTATGTGTGGATTGTATATGTGTGTGTGTATGAAATTTGGGCAATTTGTTTGAGGATATCAGTATGTGTACTTGTGGGAGAATGAACGAATGAATGTCAGGTGATATTGTTGAAAGCTGTGGATTGGATGTATGTATGGGTATGTTGACTGTGTGTGTATGATTGTTTTGGTATATATTAGTGTATGTTGTATGCTTGTGTAGTTATATGACCGTGTACATTATAGACCCATGTATATGTATGTGTGTACGTGGTGTATGGCAGTGGTGATTTGGCTTAGTCGCAAGGGAATGTAAGGGGTCATTGTGATGACTTCACCACGGCCCAGCGAGGGGTTCTTGTGACGATTCGGCCAAAGACGGCGACGTAGGCGGTTAGGGCGTCTTTGGCCGAGGTTTGGGGCTAGGCTGGTTGTGTCGAGGCAGCCCTGCTGCTGGCAGCAAGGAGAGGCTATTTGCCAGTTGCACCCGGGGTCGGGTCGGTGAGTTCTAATTATTTCCTCAGAGTCAGGCCGTAGAAATGTGAGGGTCACGCCACGGTAGTTCTTTGGTTCTTTGGTCACTATTCTCACGTGGTTAGGCCTCGTCTCGAGTGGGTGCTAGTCATTTGGTTAGTGGAAACTTTAAGGATTGTTACGTATCATGAATTTAATGCATAAGCCCAACGAATGTTTGAAACCGAATGTCGTTATATATTCTCGTTAAGTCTTGTGTTAAGTTGTTTATGATGAGTTGAGTTGGGTGTAAGTAAACGTATAAGACTAATGATCTTGTTCTTTGCCATGTCGCGAAGTACGGCCTTGTGAGTTGGTTAATTTGAACTTCGAACGATTGAACGCATTGATACGAGCAAATTGATTATGAGTGAATTGATTTAGAGTGTCTTTGATTATGTGTGATGATGAAATACATGAGTGATGACGATACACATATGAGTGATGATGATTATGAATGTTGAAGGATTTTACTTTGTAATATATGTATATATATATAAGCTGTTCTCTTGCCATGACGTCCTGTACCTTGTGATCATGATGAGGTCTGTGTGGCTCGATGTCATGTGGTCTGTGCGACCTAATGCGATGAGGTCTGTGTCGCCCGATGTCGCGATGCGATGAGGTCTGTGTGGCCCGATGTCGCGATACGATGAGGTCTGTGTGGCCCGATGTCGTTATATGATGAGGTCTGTGTGGCCCGATGTCATAGTGTGATGAGGTCTGTGTGGCCCGATGTCACGAGGTGGAGGTGCGGGTGTTGACGGTATGGTAAGTCCCTTGTGTGGAGGTTACACAGCGGGGTTCTCAACTTGTTATTGTGCCTTGAATTGTTGATAATCGTCCGAGCAAGTTTCTTGCATTTTCTTTCAGACCAAGAATAAAACAGTACTAGTTTAATTTGCTTACGCGTTTCAGTTTTACTTTAAAGGCTTCTGTTTCCTTTTCCTTCCTCGTATATGAGTTTTCTGTTGACTAACTAGGTGGTTGTTTGTCTGTTGGCTTCTGCCCTTAGGTACTCGGACGTATGCTTGTTGATTTTGGGACGCTTGGAGGGATTCACAATAATACTAGTCTTGTGTCTAGTTTGCCACCATAGACGTCTCTTTTTGTCTCGGTACTTTACTCAGTTTATTTTTGGGGCCTGCGTGCCGTTTGGATATTGTTGCAGTTTTGTGTTTACTCCTTTTGTAGCCGAGAGCTACCGCGTTCCTTTATATATATATATATATATATATATATATATATATATATATATATATATATATATATATATATATATATATATAGGTGGGATCCGGTGAGTCCACCTAAATATTTGAGTCCATTAGTCCACATATTAGCCGTTGGATCTGAACCAAATGGAGGGCCTAGATTGATCCACGTAGCAACATCAAAACCCCCACCTTATCTTCAGAATTCAATCAAACCCTCATACACTTTCTCTTTCTAAAAATTTTATTTTCAAAAATCTCTCAAAATTCTTGCTGATTATAATACAAAAATTCGTGAAACAACAACTTGATTTCAACTTTATTGTTTAATTCGCTCACAACAATATAATCACGTTGAATTTCTCTCTCAAATCAATCAGGTAAAGTCATTTTTTTTCATCGATTTAACAATAACGTATGTAATATCGATCGAAATCCCTGCTGATTTGTTCAAAATTATTGTATCTACGTTGAATTAGATGAAATATCGACAAAATTGTTGATTGATTTGTGGTATTTTGTGTTCTTGTTTTAATGTTGTAAATACTTTAATAGTAGATCATTTCAAACGCTTTTTTTGAGATTATATCATCAAAATCAAACTAATTATAACTGATCAATGGTATACTATAGGTGTTCATCATATTTTTTATGTTTAATTGCAAAAATTTTGGGTTGAATTCTCTTATTTGTGAAAATTAACTTTAGCATTATTACTGATGAAAATTTGACGTTTATAGATTTTAAATCGTGAACATCTGTGTTTATCATTATTTAATTGTGAAATTATCGTTTCATATAATTATAGAATTGAATTTGTTTAACAATGAAATTGAGGATTTGATACTTTGTTCTCAGTTAATTGACTACACTAACCATGTGTTTGCACTTTGCTATGATACTGGACTTATATGATTTTGGTTTGTTATTCAATTATCGTACAATATATTGCTTATTATTTACTAAGTTGTGATATTATTGCTGTGAAGATCGATGAAATTGTTTGTTAGCGGTTGCAATATTGTTTGTTAATTGTTGTGATATTGTTACAAATCATGCTTTGTTATATTGGTTGTTAATAATCGTGATAATGTATGTTCAATATGTTATCACAGATATAAAGTATCAGCAATAGTTGTGAAGTTGGAAATTTTCAATGGACCTGTGAAAGTACCGACATTGAGATGCATCTAGCGACATATGATTGGGCTAAACAACCATCAAGTAAGAATTCAAAGGGCGCGAATAAAAGAAAGCGCGACCATTTCAAAAGACCAAGTGTATGGCAAAAATGAAGAGCGAAAGAAGGTTGTGAGAGATAGTGGATATGGTGGTTTGTTGGAGCTGAAGTCAACTAAAATACCCCTTGACATTATAAAATTTTTAGAAACGTTTTTTAGACAACGAGATATTATTTTGCATACTATGTGACAATGTTTAACAAACTCTGATTATGTTCACATTGAAGTGTGGTATACATAAAGATATTATTTTGCAACCAATTGGTGACGTATTTGAAATACTTTCAACACTGATATTGTTCAACGTGTATGGTGATATTGTTTTTGATAGGATGTGATATTGTTAATCAGTCTCACTGCATACATTGTCCATCATATGACAAATATTGATAAACACATATTGCAAATATTGATAAAAGTACATTACCAAAAATGCGTTTTTACAACATTGTTAACCACCTAAAAAAATATACAAAAGTTTTTCTATGTGGAATGAAATCCAAGAATAGATAAATTTCTATACGGTACGATAGAATCGTTTAGTTGAAAACTTTCTTGGTACAAAGCCACACGTTGCTGCGTAAGTCTCATAGAAATCGATACACTCATCCAACGTACTGATAATTTGTCTTCCTCTAGGTCTGAATTGACTAGCGACTCTAACCCACTCCTTAAAACTTCTATGAATCATCCTCAAATAAATGTGATTTCCGCCAAGAACTTCTGCAACTTCAATGCATTGAGGAGTAATAATAGAAGAATTTCTTTCTTTTGCAGAGGTTACAGCTGAGTCAAGAGGTCCTAACAGAACAAAGTGATACGACTAAGAATAAGCAACATGTGATACTGTCAATTAGAAAGTATGATACTGTTAATTATACTTTATGATACTGTTAAATTATGAAGTGCAACAACATACTAATTGGCATTATTTAGCTAAGGAAATCAAATACAAACTAATATCAAGCATGTGTTATAGTCAATAAATAATTTTGTTGCAATCAATTAGAAGGTCAGAGACTAAAAGACATTAATGAACATAAATTCATGGAGAAGTCTCAAAATCCGATTATAACTTACATTATACAGAAATCTGAATAGAGCAAAGTAAACACAATGATCATTGCTGATAAACAATATGTACATCCAGTAAACATAACTGAAGAACATGAATTCATGCTTAAAAACATAATTAAAGCCAAAAAAATAAATAAAAGATGATACAAATCAACTAAAATTCGAGATCATTAGAGATAAGAGTAATACATTAAATAAAATTGTGAACGAAGTTGTGAAACATCAATTAATTCATCACACAGTTGAAAATAGAATTTTTAACACAAGAAAAACACACAAGTCTATCAAAGGTTGAATATGAATAACCAATCAACAAACCATGCACAGTAATTCAGAAGAGTAATACTCATTCAAAGCAGCAAAAGTTTGTCGTAGCCTAGGTGTAAATCGACTGACATCATTTCTAGTCCACTTCTTAGAACCTCTACGAGCCACCATTAAGGAAGAGCGATTCCCACAATAAACCTCATCAACTTCCTAGCAAAAGAAAGTGATACAATTAAGAACAAGAAACATGTGATACTCTTAATTATAACGTATGATATTGTTAATCATAAAGAATGATATTGTTAATTATAAAATACGACAACATACTAATTGACATTATTTATCTAAGCAAATCAATTACTCCGTACAAACTAAATTAGGCCTCTATTATAGTCAAAAAATAATTGTGCAACAATGAATTAGAATGTGTGTACTAAAAGACACTTCTAAACATAAAATTCACGAAGATAAAAAAAGTGTCAATATACGATTACTTGAATCAAACGGAAATTTGAAGAGAGCAAAGTAAACACGATGATGACTGCTAATAAACACAATGTAAATCAAGTTAACATCATGAAATAACTGAAAGAACATGATTTGATACTGAAGAAAACAAATAAAAAGATTAAGCAAATAAAAGTTGAATGCTAAACATCAATCAACAAGTAAAATTGAAAAAACAATCCTGAATATCGTCAATTAGGAAGATTTACGTGAAAAAATATCATGAAAAACAAGAACGAAAATAGAAATTAATCAAAATAGCCGAAGAACATGATTTTAAACTGAAGAAAACAATTAAAACGAAAAAAAAGATGAATTCTAAACATCAATTAACAAGGAAGATCGAAACAACGATCCAGAATATCATCAATTCAGAGACTTACATGAAAAACAATCATGAAAATAAGAATGAAAACAGAAATCGATCAAAACACATGAATATGCAATAGTTTCCAATGATTAAATAGATTAATGACAATGAAAATAAAAATATGCATGATAGCTAACATTAGAGGACAAAATTGAAGGCAAATTTCAGATGAAAACAATGGAGGCATGTGATCCTGCGAAAACACAATCAGCGAACGAAATATCGGAAGAGAGAGAGAGGCGCTAGAGAGAGAAAGTGAATTAGGAAAAGTAATGAATGGTGGATTATTTGGGTATATATATTATGTTGTTCAATGACTAATATACCATTAATTATTTTAATCTCAACCATTAGATCTCATTGATCTAACGGCTTATGTTTGGCCTCATGGACTCAAAAAAGTAGGATGGACTTATGTGATATATATATATATATATATATATATATATATATATATATATATATATATATATATATATATATATATATATATAAGATCTTTCAAGCCCAAAGTTTAGGGAAAGTCATTGAGTCAGGACATCACTTTGAGATTTTAACACAAAAATTTGAGATTTTGACACAAAATTTAGAATCAAAATTACAGAATATTTGAGATTTTAACAAATGTTAAAATCTCAAATATTCTGGAATTTTGCAGTTCCAAATTTTTGTGTTAAAATCTCAAATTTTTGTGTTAAAATCTCAAAGCGGATTCAGGACTCAATGACTTTCTCTAATAAGTTGGGCTTAAAAGATCTTATATATATATATATATATATATATATATATATATATATATATATATATATAGAAAGTTATAGAGAGTCCAACTAATTAATAGAGTCCTAGAGTCTCATTCTCAGCCATTGGATTAGAGTTAGATGGAGGGTGGAGATTTGTTCTCATTAATAAAAAAAAATAGAAACAAAATAAATATTGTAGCCAATTAGAAAATTAGTCTGCTGCTACTGTTTCCTATGTTGAACGACATTTATCAAACCAAAAAAAACCATCCACCTCCCTAACTGAGTGATCTGCTTCTTCTTCTTCTTTTACTCTTTTTCCAGGTATTTTATTGTTCTCCTTTTTATTCTATTGCTCTTTTATTCATCCAAATCTCTTTTATTCATCCAGATCTCTTTTTGTTCATCAAGATCTCTTTTATTCTAACGCTTCTTTCCTGCTCCTTTCTCTTTAATCTTCTTCCAGGTATGATTTCATTGTTCTTCTTCTTCGTTCCTTTTTTTTCCCTCTCCTAATTCGTTTTTTCAAAAAAAATTCCCAGTTTTGCATACTACTTTTTCAGAAATTAAAATTTTAACAAATAAACAGATTTATTTAAAACGATGCGAACAAAAAAAATTAATTGTTCAATAGTATTTTTTTAGTTTTTTTTTCTAATTTTATTATGGGCGATATTGTACCAGTGAATGAGGATGAAGGTATTTTAATTAATTTTAGTATTTCATCGTTTATTTTTAAAATAATTTTGAAAGGAATTTTGGTGCTTATTATGCGCAGAAGAAGCCTCTTGAAGAAGATGACAATGTAGAGACGGTTGGAAGGAGAAGCCTCTTGAAGAAGATGGCAGTCAAATTTGAATGATTATCACAAATTTTTCATTGTCTCGAATATAAGGGTTAGTAGCTTAAAATTCTTTTTTTTTTGTTAAAATGCTTTTTTTCTACCTTGGAATTTCCTTTTAATAAATGAGTCACTGTGTGGCAAATTAGTTCTAATTTGTTTTTGAAATTTCAGTATGGGATCTTGTTTTGTTAAATGAAATTTCTTTTTGAATTTAATGAATTGAATAAATTGTTGGTTCTTTGATTGCAAGGTGTTTAAGACATTTCAGTTACGGAGAGTTTAATTTCATTATTAATTTTAATGATTTGTAATAGCTGTGAAATAGGAATTTCAAATTTTAATTTGAAATCTTATTTTTCGTAAATGGAAGTTCATTTTAGAGCTGAAGGAGTTGAAAATAAAATAGTATTAGTTGTTTGATACTGTACGTTGGAAAAATAATTTGAAATTCTAAAAATATTCATTGAAATTTCAAATAATCGTATTGGTATTTCATTTTAATGTGTATTTGAAATTTTGCTTGACAAATTTTAATATCGGAGCTACAAAGACCTATGGATGATCAAAGAACAAGTTAATGCGTTCGAAAACATTGGGGCGACGCTTAACCTGTTTAAAAATTTCCAACGAGACATGAAATGTTTCATTCACGAGAAAGATGGGTAATTGTTCATTGACCGCTTCAAAATTACGGCGGAGAACAAATCTGGTTTTCTCTTTGATTACGATGTAGATAGTGATGGTAGTTTACGTCGAGCTATATGGGCTGACGGTGTGGCGAGAAGGAATTACGAATTATACGGCGATGCATTGTCATTTGTTATTAGAATATTACTTTGTACATGAGAGTTTTAGAATTCTAATAATGTTGGCTACAATTCCTTTTATTCTCATTGAAATTTCATTTTATTTTACATATTATTTCTGTCTCTGTAGAAAAGCTAAAAATTAATTAGTACTTGTTGAAATGCTATAAATCAGTAGTAATAGTTAAATTACAATTTTTTTGGATTATTAAAATCTGAAAGTATCTTTATATGGTGAAATTATATTTATAATTTTAGAACACTTGTTTCTAATTTCTTATAAAAACTCTATATGCATTTCAGATGAGATATGTGAAATTTCTTATAGATATGTTATAATTTTAACATAAGTGAAATTTCTTACGGACAAGGACAAGTCAGTTGGATCAACAAATTAAAATGTTGTTTACGTGAGTGAAATTTTAAAAAAACCTGTTAGAATCTCATTTATACACGTTAAAATTCTGAATTCTGTAATATATGAAGTATGCAAATAAGGTAACTGTTGAAATTGAAATCATAACATTTATATAGCTTGAATTTGGTTATTGAAAACCAAAGTACATGTAAACACAAAATAAGCAGCACTTCAATGTTGATAGAGTTGAATGAAATCCAAGACAGAAAACCAAAGTACAAAATGGAACAAAATGAACAGTTCAATGAGGAGTTCAATGTTGACAGCGCTTCATGAAGATAACTTTTTCATCTTACGTTGGACACGATCTTTGTAGTTAAAAGCTTAGTGACTTCAGGTTTAGTTTTGACAAAGTTGTAAACGCCTTCAAGTAGACAAGCGCTTCAAGGCGCATTCATTGTCATTTGGGTCAGCTGTTGCCAATCTGGGCCACAAAACGCTTTCTCAAAATCGAAAACCACGAAAACATACTTGCCTAATTAAATCGTTAAATGTTATTTTCTTCTTTCGAATGTTACTCGTCCTAGACATATGTAAGCTATTGTCATACATTCCACTTGCACACCCACTTACACAACATCAATCCTGAGACAAACAACAAACGAATCGAGCAACAACAACTCAAACCGGCAAAGAATGAACAACGCAGAATAGCTACAGAGAGCAAAGATAGAGCAAAGAGAATCAAGAAAGCAAACGACACCATACGTGTCCCTAAACAGAAGCAAACTAGGCCCTAGAAGGGCAGCCATGACACGTGGCCCTAAACAGCAAAGAACTCGGCCCTAAAAGACAAGAACTCGGCCCTAAGAGGCGTGCAAACATGGTCGCTCACGGCTATCCAAATACTAAGCGACCAACACCCACAATAACATCAAGAATAACAATCAACTACGGCCACGACAAAGAAATCTACTCGACATACCACAACCACAACAACACGACACCACACAAAGCGTGTATAGCAAAGAAAAACACTACCGACAGAGGAGTATGACAAAGAAGAAAAATAGGCGAAACAAAGCAGAGTACCAAAGCAAAACAAATTCCCCACGAGCCATGAACGCAGCCTTTACACTCCGCCATACTGGCCCTCAATGCAACCCTTAATTTTCAACCCGAGTTCGATTGCAAGAACAACGACCTATCCATGTCATACACACACATACATTCATACATTGACTTTCACAATCATACTTGCAACTAAATAAGCCAACACTTACATACAATAATTCATACACACACAAATGCACAAACAAGCTAAGTAAGGTTGCTAATCTGGGCCACAAAACGCTTCTCAAAATCTGAAAACCAAAGTACAAGTATAAGTAAACACAAAATAAGCAGCACTTCAATGTTTTAAGTCAAAGAAAATATAAATGTGAAAACCAACACTGTTTTCGTTCTTTGAATACTAAATTAGGACTCTGAAAAATGTGAGAAGAAAACAATAAAATTCGAAATTCCAACCACAATTAAAAGAATACTATCACCTGACTTGTAATGAACTTCAAAATACGCGATCTCTAACAGAGTCGTGCAACGTTGTAACCTTTTCATTATCTTCTTCCTTGAATCCTCTTACAATACAATTACTAGTCCATAAGTTTATTCCTAAGTTTGCATAAATGAGCAAAATTAATGAAATTGTAACTATTAACCAAACAATTTCAATAAAAAAATTTGGAATTTCAACAACAATTTTTAAAATTTCAACACAAATATTTGAAACTTTAATACACGTACCCTAAAATTACAGCATGTCCGTTGAAATTCCACTATCATCTTCCATAGATTGATGCTTGAAAGTATGACCATGATTTAATCAATTTCGATTAATCACGCCTAGAACATATGAACACACATATTAATGAATGAACATTAGAGTAAAAAGTGACTAAAAAAAGTGGGTAATTAACAAAAGAAAAGCCTAAATATAAAATTCAATAAAAAAATTGCCACAAAAATTTAAAAAAAAAAATAATTCAAAATGCACAAAATAGATGAAGAACAAACCCTAAAAATTAAACCTTTAATGCAATAGTAAAACCCTTTTGTAGATCTAATTAGAATGGAGGATATGAATAATTGAAAAACTAGATAAGATGAATAATTAAAACATCAAAAATTAGAAAAACTTGAGTTACACAACGATTTATTTGAAACTGAAAATTTATGAAACAAATTTTACCTTAATTGATGATATAGGGCAAAAAGGAAGAACAAAGATGGACAATGAAAAATGTACTCGAAATTCAATCAGAGATATAAAGAGAAGGAAACAAAAAACAATAAAAAAGAATGGAGAAGAAGGAAGACCAACAATGGAGAAAAAAAATGAATTTGGGAGATGGAATGGCAGAGTAAAATGGTGGAGAGAGAATTAAAAAATTGAAAATGAAAATGCTAGGGAATGATGAAAATGTCGACAGAAATTTTGGTTCCTGTGAACCAATTTTATTTTTCCTTTTTTTTGTGTTTTGTTTTGTTTTTCTTTTTTTTTTTTTAATTAAATTTGTAATTAATGTTGGATGAATCTTGACCATTGATCTATTTCAATCCAAGGGCTGAGATGAAGACTCTAGGACTCTATCACTAAGGGTGGACTCTAAATAACCTATTTCTATATATATATATATATATATATATATATATATATATATATATATATATATATATATATATATATATATATATATATATATAGAATCTGATCTGCACGCACCCTCCATCCGTGCGCACTCCTCCATCCGTCAAGCACTCTACGCACCAAACAATCCAACTCATAAAATGCAACATAAGGTCCATCTTTGTCAGAACTCTAAATATCTCCTCCTTTTCATTTATCAAACCCAACCTAAAATTAACCTCTCCACCAAGCTTACTACTGCCGCCACCGAGCCACCGCCGACGTCACCACTTAGGGTCCCACCGCCGGCCGCCGGCCGCCGCCCTTCACTAGTCCCTCCATGACGGTGGTGTTGTCAGTTTCAAGAGGAATGACCATAAAAATTCGACGAGACTTTTCAGATCTGAAATTAAGGTTAGTAAAGAAGTTGTCGGCTCCGGTGGTCCCTCCACGACGGTGGTGTCGTTAGTTTCAAGAGGAATGACGGTCAAACTTCGACGAAACTTTTCAGATCTGAAAATAAGATGAGGAAAGAGGTTGTCGGCTCCGGTGGTGATGCTAAACTCACGTGAATCACTAGTAAAGGTGGTCCTTTCAACCACGACGACCATCGACAAGCTACTCCGTTTGAGTTGGTGTGGTTAGATTTTTGAAATTTAGTTCTTTTTTATTGTAGATCTACAATTTAATTTTTAAAAATTGTAGATCTATGGAGTTTTGGGTCATTTCAAGGTGGTGGAGGTGGTGGTACATGAACGCGGAGTTGGTCAGAGTTTTGGACTGTTTCAAGGTGTAGATTTGTGTACCTAAATCGTAAATTTGTGTACCTAAGTCAAAATTTTGTGTACCTAGTATTTTTTGATGTTATACAAATTAAAAGTTGATAAATCTAAATATTTAAGAAAGTATAATTTGTATTTAGATAACCTTTTCATGAATCTGAGTTATATTTTCGTGTAACTAAACTCGTTTTTTGTGTATCCGAGTTATAGTTTTGTGTATCCAATTTATCGTCATCATAAATAACTATGAGAAAAACATAAATGAAAACACTGAATTTATTAGTAATTTGTGTGTATTTAACCCGTTTTTCTGTGTATCTAATGCCCAAATTTGTGTATCCAATATATATATTTGTGTACCTAACATACAGACTTGTGTACCCAGTACACAAATTTGTGTACCTAATAGGTGCGTACGGTGCGCACCGTAAGGTGGTGCGCACGGGATCTTAACCCTATATATATATATATATATATATAGAAACAAGTTCAAACGAGACACCTAAATATTCTGAGATATTAAAGCGAGACCAAGATTTTAGCCTTTTTGGTGAAACTTTAACATAGTTTCATGAAACTTCAAAAATTGTGAAATTTTAATGTCTTAAAGTTTCACAATTTTGTTAAAGTTTCACAATTTTTGAAGTTTCAGAAAACTATGTTAAAGTTTCACAAAAAAGGCTAAAATGCTGTGTCTCGTTTGTGTCTCGCAATATTTGCTGTCTTGATATAACTTTAGAATATATATATATAGGAATATATATATATATATATATATAGAAACAAGATCAATTAAGTTGACAAATATTGGTACGCTCACTACGCTGGCGAAACTGTTATTAATATTTTGTGAAACTGTTGTTCTTTGTAAATGAAACTGTATTTCACAAAATTTTGTGAAACTGTTGTCCTTTATAAATTTACAGTTTCATTTACAAAGAACAACAGTTTCACAAAATATTAACAACAGTTTCGCCAGCGTAGTAAGCGTACCAATATTTGTCAACTTAATTGAACTTGACTCTATATATATATATATATATATATATATATATATATATATATATATATATATATATATATATATCTTGTCTTATTCCAGGTCTTCATGTTTTGAAAACAGGTGTTGCCTAAGGACCCATTCAGTTGGGTCCCGTAACACCCTAATTTAGGTGGGGTCCGCCCGGCTTAAATGGGGGTGTTACAAAGTGGTATCAGAGCGGCGACCCTGATAAAATGAACCTAAAATGAACCCTAAAATGAACATAGGTGAGTCGGGTCTTAAAATGAATGTAGGAATTAAAATGAACCCCATGAAGAGGAACGGTGATCCAAGCATAACCGGGGTGAAGGAGACGTCCTGAAACCTTGGTGGGGAGACGTCCCTATAGAGTTTGGTAGCCGGGAACCCGAGTGGTTAACGTTTGGAAGTAAATAGGGGTCTGTGATGTGCTGTTGTGTGCCTTGTGTGTGTTTGTGATATAAACTGTGGAGTATGGAGATATTCGGTGTGGCGGAGATGCGATGAAATGTAATGAGATGGTGTGGAGTTGTTGAGAGATGATGATGTTATACGTTGTGACTTTGTGATAGTGGCTGCGGTCACATCAGTGCTGATATTGATATTGATTTTAGGAGTGGGGTGAGTACGAAGTACGTCATGGCAAGAAAACAACAAAATAATAAATAACTTGGTCATAAGAGTATATAAGTGTCTAGTTTGCTGGTCTAATATGTTGATTAGTGTATGTTCTGTAACTGCTGCTTTTAAGATTGTGTACTCAATCATAGTTGTTGTAGCTTAATTGTTGTTGCCGTTGTTTCCGGTGATTGTTGCTGCCGCTGTTGTCGTCATGATTGTTGCTACTGTGTGTCTTGATGTTGCTACTACTTTGTGATGTTCTGCTGCTCCTTGTCGTTTATATGCTGTGGCCGTAGTATATTGATGTTGAACATGTGTGTGATTTATTGGTATGTTTTGGTAACGCTGAGGTGCCCGCCCACCCTTCCCTTTAAGCCAAGTATTGATGAGTTGATGTGGTTATCCTTGTATTCTAATCGCTTTTGTATCATGATTCCTATATATTTATTTTATATTCTATCACATCTTTATAATCATATGCTTTTGTATGCGTACTCGTTGATTATACCTTGTATTATGTTGAATATTGTCGACTAGCTAGGTTGTTAGATATGTCATAATTATTGAGAATGATGTGTGTATGAGTTTGTATTCCGCCTTCCCTCTCCTTGTGTGCCATAGTTGTTTATGTCTTAATATTATTCAAGTTTTCTTGTTATTATGAAGGGTATTAGTTGTGTTATATATACATAATTCTATTTATTACTACGTTACACTATGCGGTTGTCTTTTTGTTGCCCAATGTAAATTGTTGATTGTTGATGACAGAGGATGGGAGTAGGACCGTATGGTCACTGGAGGCACTATGTGGTGCATTATGGAACTGTGAATTTGGTTGCTGTTATATAGATTCGTATCTTGATGCTGGTTAATACTAGGTACTTATATGTTATGGAATTGACATATCTTCTAAGTGCATGTTGTATTGCGTCGTCATGTTTGTTCGATGTTCACTAACCCTGCTTTAGACTTCTCCATGTGTAATGTTATCAGATTCCTTTGTATGTGATCATGTGTCTGTTTATCGCTATGAGCTGGATATATTTCAGGAGATGTTATGCATGAGTATGATGGCATCTGACACGCCTTTTTGAGTTATAGTTACTGTAAAGTGTGTGGTATGTATACGTACGATGCAGTAGGTTGGAATGGTGTGGTGAAGGAACGACTTAGGGTCTCGGTCATTAGAGTATAGTATATGTTTGAGAATTGGTTACGAATATTGGATGCTGGGGAATATTATAGAACACTACTATATTTTGTTGTGTGTATTATATACTGTATAATAAGCTAAGGGAGGTGCTCGTATATTATAGCGAGTGATAGAGTGCCTGAAATGTGAAAATAAAAGTGCGTGCATGAGTTATAGGTGTAAATGTCGTAAAGTTGCATAGTAGAACTTTAAAAGCATTTATATCATGTGATTGTCTAAGTATTAAGTGAGATCTCAGTTGTGGGAGGTGATGTGTAGGACATGTGCGACGTGAGAGTGATGGTTAAGATGTTGGAAACGGATGTATGATAAGTATGAGAGTAGTTATAGTAGTTTACCGAACGGATCGGAATATGTATGAGCAGTAATGTAAAATGAAGTGTGTATATACATGAATTCTTTTGAGTTGAGCAAAGGCATATATAAATATGATAAGTGGGGGTTAAGTAAATGTTCTTGAGTATATCTCTGTGTGTGGTATGGTTGATGATGAACTATGGAAGTGAGCTAAGATAGTTGTATAAGTTGTATGAGCGTATGTTTGAATAGACACGGGTCTTATGTGTAATGAGAATCTGTGTTAATTTTCTTATAAGATATTGTTGAAAGTTTGCGTGTGTTTAGGTGCGTTTGCGTGTGTTTGGGTGTTGTAAGGCTAGTTTTGGAGGTGAGTGTGTTCGATTCTCCGTGTTTAGTTGCCGATGAAATTGCCCCGCTGTGTAAAGTTATACCTGCAACTTGATGATGTGTTTGGCCATAGTTCGTGAGCTCTATTGTTGATTGCTTGCCGTCTTTAAGCTCTAATATAGCTACTCGTTTGTTGGAGTGAAAATTTTGGTGTTTTGGATGAACTAGAACAAGTATAGAAGTCCAACCGCGATCGTAATTTCTTGTATATATGCTACCTGGTCACTGTTCGCAGTTAAATATTTGAGCAGAATAGAAGGAGTCTGAGTCTTGATCGTAATTAGTGTCTAGGATTTGAGTCGTATAATGTCATGTCCTTTCGTTGTTGACATGTGTTGTGGTTACAAGTTTAGATGGTAATGGTATTATGTGTATGTTGGAGTATGATGGGTCGGAAGGTTGATAGTGTGGGTTAGACATTAAAGGTACGATATGTTATGGCATGAGATTATTTGAACGATGGATCGTGATTGATGATGATTGTAAATCTATGGATGGATAAGATATAAATGGCGTGCCTCGTGATTAACGATGTCAGTTGTAATGGTGGTGTGTATGTGGTAAATGGTATGATGACATGAGTTATGCATTGTATGTATATATATGAATGATTATAGCTGTAAATGTGATATGTCTAAGAGTGGTGATTGTGAAAGCGAGTTATGTTACCTATGAATGCATGATATATATATATATATATATTTAATACAAGGCATGGGTATTCTTGAGTTAGCTTTGAGTATGGTGCAGTATTATTTATATAAAGTATATACGTATATATGTTTCGAGAACGAGATTAAGATCCTTGTTGTCTTTGGGGGCATTCTTGTGAATGGGTTAGTGGAAACTGTAGCTGTAGGTTAGTACATTGCCGTCTCTGTTGCATACATATATATAATTACTATATTAATTAAATATTGGAGAGATTGTTATACCAATGATAAGATGAGGATGCTATCCAAAAAAAAAAAAAAAAAAAAAAATTGATGTGTATGTCATGTGATTCCATATTGTGCGCTGCGCTGCTATTACTGAATGTGAACAAGGTAGTCTGTATGGGTCGTGTAGCTATAGCTCGTGCTACGTTTGGTTGTCTACCGATTGTCGCTTTGTGTGACGGGTCATGTTTCTATTTTAGGTGTGCTCGAGTGGCTGAGTTTTGATTAGGCTTTTGCAAAGGGCTATATAATGATTTATCTGTTTAGTGTTAAGTCATTCGTAGTTGCTTATTAGAGTGCCTTTATTTTACTGCTATATATGTTGTAAGCCACTGTTGTACGTTGTTATGATGTTCTGTTGATAATCGTGCTCTGTAGAGACTAGGGATGGCGACGGGCCGGATCCGGGCCGGGTTCGAGTGGACCCAGATCCGGACCCGCATTAATATTATTAGACCCAGATCCTGCCCAGATCCGCCGGATCCAAAAAATTGAGATCCAGATCCAGACCCGCCGGGTCTACTCGGATCCGGGTCCGGATACGGGTCCTACACTTTTTTCTTTTTTTTTACAAAACTAATTTTTTTTATAAAGACGACGAAAAACAAATATAACGAAAATAAATAAATGCTACCTAATAAAATTCAACATAGTTTCTATACTCCACAAGTCCATAATGTTGAAAACGAGTAGGGAAAGAAGAAGCACGAAGAAGGAGCAGAGGAAGAGCCGCAAGGCGCAGGCACAACGCACAAGGAAGGAGGCAAGGAGCAGAGGAAGAAGCACAAGAAGTTACTTTTTTTTTTTCTTTTTTTTTTTGTGAGGTAGCAGTAGTTTGTACAAGTAGAATTGTAGGGTTTGATTTTTAATTGTTTTTAAATTTTTTGAGGGTAGCACACTAGCATAGTAGAGGGCGGCTAGAGGGTAAATTGTTTTTATTTGTTTTTTCACCGGGTCCACGGGTCGGGTCCGGGTCTAGTTTTGGACCCGACCCGAATCCATATTTATAATATCCATATCCGACCCGGATCCACCGGGTCCAAAAAATTAAGGTCCAAACCCGACCTATTCGGGTCGGGTCTAGCGGATCCGGGCCGGATACCCGACCCGTTGCCATCCCTAGTAGAGACTGTTGGGCTGCCGGTAGTGGTAATTAATGTAAGCAGAATGAATGGTAATAGTGCGTTGTGTTCATGTGTGAAGTGAAAGATAAGTATGTGAATTGTATTTGTATATGATTTGTGTCGAGCGAGACTTGTTAATAGGTAAGAATCGTATTGTGTGTGGTTATGGAGTGTGAAACGTTGAGGGATGGACTTAATGTTTGTACATATATATACTCAGAGAGTTAATGTATGTTTCTAGTTGTTCTACTGTCGTCTGCAAAGTCTGTCGTCTTGCGGTAACGTCTTCTAGTTAGGTTTTTGTGGAGGAATAAATGTTGAGGTATAAGTTTCGCGAGTGTTGCGCCTAAACAACTAGTTAAGTGTGAGATAAATAAGAGAGAATGGTTAACACTATACCAGTATAGACTACTAGGGTTAGATAACAGTCTAGGCGAGCAGACTGTACATGTAATAGATCGCAGCTTTGACGATATGGTTAAGAGTGATTTAGATATAATATTTTAAGGTAAGTGAGAGTGGATTACGATACACGCGATGTTACTGAGCGCATGATCTTAGTGATTAACATCATTTGCTAAGTATGACTAACGTGATAGTGGTAAGTTTAGTAGTACCCTTGTATGCCTAGGAGTGATAAAACTCAGAGTGTGCCATGGGAGTGTAGTGAAATGTATTGATCGCATAGTATTCTTGAGGAATGTTTTGTAGTGGGTGGTTGATGTGGGATTATAAAGTGTAAGTATACGAATGAATTTGGAGATAGTGATCTAGATTGGGGTTTTACCGTATATTAACGAGTGTTTTGATATTATTTACAAGACTAATTAATAATTTGGATGAGTAGGCACATTAATAGCTTGCGGTGTACGACTTATGGTGGATAAGGATCACGAGATGGGTTGATTATTGTTCAACAGCATATTGTTACTTATAGACGAGAATTGAGATATAGACAGTCATAATATTAGATTGTAATACAAGGTAAGACAGTTTTGGGAATAACCTAGAAAATCGACACCGATATGGATAAATTGATTATGAAAGTCATATGGGTTGGCTACGCGCGTTATGTGTTGACATTAGATTGGTGTATTTACATAGATAACGTTTGTGTATACTTAAGGATATGTGGGAATACGAGAACCTCGCAACATTAGGGTGCATTAAGATAGTGAAGTATAGTATTGCATCATGCTTCGAAAGGTTAGTGAGAAGTGAATGTGCTAGACATACATGTCAGGGGAAATAGTTCATCATTATTAACGTGTGAGTGGATTAAGAAGCAGTGGAATATAAATGACTGTAATAACAAGAGTACGAACGGTGATGCAGACATGGGCATATGACGAGGAACCTGTGGAAAGGTCGTGTATAGAAGGAGTCATATTTGAGGGCCGGTAATATTAGTATGAGGGGAATATTAGGCATGTGTCATTAACAGGTCGGTAATGGTAACATACGGAATAGGTAAAAAAACAAAAAATAAAAAAAAATCCGATAGGTATGAATTAAGTATACCGGCAACAGGGAATGGTTAAGATTAAATAGATAAGTTGATAGAATAGATTAGTTACAGTTATGCGTGTAAGCTAATTATAATTCTTATACCACATAAATAGAACAAGATTAGGATATATATTAATATAGCGTATAAGGGTAATGTTAGTAGGGTGCTTCTAGTCTTGTGTAAACTTGCTGATATAGTTATTGTTAATCGTAATCATCCTTTAGCTTATATATGTTGCGCGGCAACGACATAGTAACTTGTCCTTGCGTTTTAGAACCGTGATTTATATAGAGTACTGCTGAGAGCTCGAATCATGAGATCGAAGAAGTAACATGGGAGCTCGATAGCTCAATGCAGGAACGCTACCCACATCTCTTTTCGTGGGGTACTCTGCTAGTTACGTGGACGTAACTCTTCTTTTTTTTTAGGGGGTTGAAAGCGCGAATTTTGTTTTCTGTTGTTGTTTTCACGTTCTGTGTGTCTGAGTTGTGCTACTTTGACCTTAGCGCTGGTTGATCATGAGGTAACATGGTTGCGTACATGTTAACACATTAGCTCGTCCTGTGCTGTCGTTAGCTTGTCTGGCGCTGTCGTTAGTTGGTTGGGTAATGTTATGAATTTCGGGGCGAAATTCTTTTAAGGGGGGAAGACTGTAATACCCCGTATTTTCGTAGTAACTAGTGGTTAGTCGTTCTGTCATTAATTTTATTTTCTTAAGCCGGTAATATTTATTTTTGGACTTTTAGGAGCTTTTGTTTTTAATTCGGAACTAAGTCGTGTGTGAGCTCGTTTGACTCATAAAGATGAGAGGAATTGAATTTCGAACTTGGTTAAACGTTTTGAGTGGTTAGAGTCAATTTTAGTATTTTGAGTGTTTTGAGCGGGTTTGACTTTCCACAAAATTCTTTTATGTGAAATAAATAAATAAAACTCTCTTTCCTTCACACAAATAATAAGAGGAGATAAAAACAAAAAGAGCAAACAAACATAAACACAATACACAAAACAAAACACGATCAATGGAAATAAAAAGAAATAGAGCAGCAGCTCTCTCCTCTTCGTCCTAACCGTGTTCATCATCATCACCTTTGTTTCTTTGGGTCTTCTTCATTTCTCCACCAAATTCGTTCGTTTCTGTTGCTATAGCTTCTTCTTCTTCTCCTCTACGTCCTCATTCCAATTTCTAAGGAAGGTATGAGCTTTTAGACGTTCAAGTTCCAAGCTTTCGTTCTAGGGTTTGTGAGAATAAGTTCTAGTATGCTTTTGCTATTGAAATTCTCGGTTTATGAGAGTAATTGTGAGTGTTTTTGGGTGTGTAGAAGCCCTGTTCTTGGAGGAACTTCTTTGAGAGGAAATTCATCAACTTGTGTGGCTCTTCTTCCTCTACTTAAGGTAAGGGTAAAACCTTACTTAGCCTTGTGTATGTGTGTAATTGTATGTGTGGATTGTATATGTGTGTGTGTATGAAATTTGGGCAATTTGTTTGAGGATATCAGTATGTGTACTTGTGGGAGAATGAACGAATGAATGTCAGGTGATATTGTTGAAAGCTGTGGATTGGATGTATGTATGGGTATGTTGACTGTGTGTGTATGATTGTTTTGGTATATATTAGTGTATGTTGTATGCTTGTGTAGTTATATGACCGTGTACATTATAGACCCATGTATATGTATGTGTGTACGTGGTGTATGGCAGTGGTGATTTGGCTTAGTCGCAAGGGAATGTAAGAAAGGCTGTGGCCAGACTTCACCACGACCCAACGAGGGTTCTTGTGATTTACCTGGTGGACGAAGGCGATTAGAGGCGTCTTTAGCGAGGTTTGGGGGCTAATTTGGTTGTGTCGAGGCGACCTGCTGCCTGGCGACAAGAGAGAAATTTCTTTGTCTGATTGCATCGGGGTCGGGTCAGCGGAGTTCTAATTATTTCCCTCGCGTAGCTGCTGTAGAAATGTGAGGGGCTGCTGCAACTGCCACGGTAGTTGCTGGTTGCTGGTCACTATTCTCACGTGGTTAGGCCTCGTCTCGAGTGGGTGCTAGTCGTTTGGTTAGTGGAAACTTTGAGGATTGTTACATATCATGAATTTAATGCATAAGCCCAACGAATGTTTGAAACCGAATGTCGTTATATATTCTCGTTAAGTCTTATGTTAAGTTGTTTATGATGAGTTGAGTTGGGTGTAAGTAAACGTATAAGACTAATGATCTTGTTCCTTGCCATGTCGCGAAGTACGGCCTTGTGAGTTAGTTAATTTGAACTTCGAACGATTGAACGCATTGATACGAGCGAATTGATTATGAGTGAATTGATTTAGAGTGTCGTTGATTATGTGTGATGATGAAATACATGAGTGATGACGATACACATATGAGTGATGATGATTTTGAATGTTGAAGGATTTTACTTTGTAATATATGTATGTATATATATATATATATATATATATATATATATATATATATATATATATATATATATATATATATATATATATATATATATATATATATATATATATATATATATATATATATATATATATATATATATATATAAACATTCTTTTGCCATGACGTCCTGTACCTTGTGATCATGATGAGGTCTGTGTGGCCCGATGTCATGTGGTCTGTGCGACCTCATGCAATGAGGTCTGTGTGGCCCGATGTCGCGATGCGATGAGGTCTGTGTGGCCCGATGTCGCGATACGATGAGGTCTGTGTGGCCCGATGTCGTTATATGATGAGGTCTGTGTGGCCCGATGTCATAGTGTGATGAGGTCTGTGTGGCCCGATGTCACGAGGTGGAGGTGTGGGTGTTGATGGTATGGTAAGTCCCTTGTGTGGAGGTTACACAGCGGGGTTCTCAACTTGTTATTGTGCCTTGAATTGTTGATAATCGTCCGAGCAAGTTTCTTGCATTTTCTTTCAGACCAAGAATAAAACAGTACTAGTTTAATTTGCTTACGCGTTTCAGTTTTACTTTAAAGGCTTCTATTTCCTTTTCCTTCCTCGTATATGAGTTTTCTGTTGACTAACTAGGTGGTTGTTTGTCTGTTGGCTTCTCCCCTTAGGTACTCGGACGTGTGCTTGTTGATTTTGGGACGCTTGGAGGGATTCACAATAATACTAGTCTTGTGTCTAGTTTGCCACCATAGACGTCTCTTTTTGTCTCGCTACTTTACTTAGTTTATTTTTGGGGCCTGCGTGCCGTTTGGATATTGTTGCAGTTTTGTGTTTACTTCTTTTGTAGCCGAGTGCTACCGCGTTCCTTTATATATATAAATACATATATATATATATATATATATATATATATATATATATATATATATATATATATATGTATATATATATATATATATATATATATATATATATATATATATATATATATATATATATATATATATCTTGTCTTATTCCAGGTCTTCATGTTTTGAAAACAGGTGTTGCCCAAGGACCCATTCAGTTGGGTCCCGTAACACCCTTATTTAGGTGGGGTCCGCCCGGCTTAAATGGGGGTGTTACAAAGTGGTATCAGAGCGGCGACCCTGATAACATGAACCTAAAATGAACCCTAAAATAAACATAGGTGAGTCGGGTCTTAAAATGAATGTAGGAATTAAAATGAACCCCATGAAGAGGAACGGTGATCCAAGCATAACCGGGGTGAAGGAGACGTCCTGAAACCTCGGTGGGGAGACGTCCCTATAGAGTTTGGTAGCCGGGAAGTAAATTGGGGTCTGTGATGTTCTGTTGTGTGCCTTGTGTGTGTTTGTGATATAAACTGTGGAGTATGGAGATATTCTGTGTGGCGGAGATGTGATGAAATGTAATGAGATGGTGTGGAGTTGTTGAGAGATGATGATGTTATACATTGTGACTTTGTGATAGTGGCTGCGGTCACATCAGTGCTGATATTGATATTGATTTTCGGAGTGGGGTGAGTACGAAGTACGTTATGGCAAGAAAACAACAAAATAATAAATATCTTGGTCATAAGAGTATATAAGTGTCTAGTTAGCTGGTCTAATATGTTGATTAGTGTATGTTCTGTAACTGCTGCTTTTAAGGTTGTGTACTCAATCATAGTTGTTGTAGCTTAATTGATGTTGCCGTTGTTATCGGTGATTGTTGCTGCCGCTGTTGTCGTCATGATTGTTGCTACTGTGTGTCTTGATGTTGCTACTCCTTCGTGATGTTCTGCTGCTCATTGTCGTTTATATGCTGTGGCCGTAGTATATTGATGTTGAACATGTGTGTGATTTATTGATATGTTTTGGTAACGTTGAGGTGCCCGCCCACCCTCCCCTTTAAACCAAGTATTGATGAGTTGGTGTTGTTATCCTTGTATTATAATCGCTTTTGTATCATGATTCCTATATACTTCTTTTATATTCCATCACATCTTTATAATAATATTCTTTTGTATGCGTGCCCGTTGATTATACCTTGTATTATGTTGAATATTGTTAACTAGCTAGGTTGTTAGATATATCATAATTATTGAAGATGATGTGTGTATGAGTTTGTATCCCATCGTCCCTCTCCTTGTATACCATAGTTGTTTATGTCTTAATGTTATTCAATTTTTCTTGTTATTATGATGGACATTAGTCGTATCATATATACATAATTCTGTTTATTACTATGTTACACTATGCGGTTATCTTATGGTGGCCTAATGTAAATTGTTGATTGTTGATGACGGAGGATGGGAGTAGGACCGTATGGTCACTGGAGGCACTATGTGGTGCATTATGGAACTGTGAATTTGGTTGCTGTTATATAGATTCGTATCTTGATGCTGGTTAATACTAGGTACTTATATGTTATGGAATTGACATATCTTCTAAGTGCATGTTGTATTGCGTCGTGATGTTTGTTTGATGTTCGCTAACCTTGCTTTAGACTTCTCCATGCGTAATGGTATCAGCTTCCTTTTGTATTTGATCATGTGTCCGATTATCACTATAAGCTAGGTATATTTTAGGAGATGTTATGCATGAGTATGATGGCGTCTGACACGCCTTTTTGAGTTATAGTTGGTGTAAAGTGTGTGGTATGTATACGTACGATGCAGTAGGTTGGAATGGTATGATGAAGGAACGACTTAGGGTCTCGGTTATTAGAGTATATTATATGTTTGAGAATTGGTTACAAATATTGGATGTTGTGGAATATTATAGGACTCTACTATATTTTGTTGTGTGTATTATATACATCAGAATAAGCTAATGAAGGTGCTTGTCTATTATAGCGAGTGCTAGAGTGCCTGAAATGTGAAAATAAAAGTGCGTGCATGAGTTATAGGTGTAAATGTCATAAAGTTGCATAGTAGATCTTTAAAAGCACTTATATCATGTGACTGCCTAAGTATTAAGTGAGATCTTAGTTGTGGGAGGTGATGTGTAGGACATGTGCGACGTGAGAGTGATGGTTAAGATGTTGGAAGCAGATGTATGATAAGTATGAGAGTAGTTGTAGTAGCTTACCGAACAGATCGAAATATGTATGAGCAGTAATGTAAAATGAAGTGTGTATATACATGAATTCTTTTGAGTTGAGCAAAGGCATATATAAATATGATAAGTGGGGGTTAAGTAAATGTTCTTGAGTATATCTCTGTGTGTGGTATGGTTGATGATGAACTATGGAAGTGAGCTAAGATAATTGTATAAGTTGTATGAGCGTATGTTAGAATAGACACGGGTATTATGTGTAATGAGAATCTGTGTTAATTTTCTTATAAGATATTGTTGAAAGTTTGCGTGTGTTTAGGTGCGTTTGCGTGTGTTTGGGTGTTGTAAGGCTAGTTTTGGAGGTGAGTGTGTTCGATTCTCCGTGTTTAGTTGCCGATGAAATTGCCCCGCTGTGTAAAGTTATACCTGCAACTTGATGATGTGTTTGGCCATAGTTCGTGAGCTCTATTGTTGATTGCTTGCCGTCTTTAAGCTTTAATATAGCTACTCGTTTGTTGGAGTGAAAATTTTGGTGTTTTGGATGAACTAGAACAAGTATAGAAGTCGAACCGCGTTCGTAATTTCTTGTATATATGCTACCTGGTCGCTGATCGCAGTTAAGTATTTGAGCAGAATAGAAGGAGTCTGAGTCTTGATCGTAATTAGTGTCTAGGATTTGAGTCGTATAATGTCATGTCCTTTCGTTGTTGACATGTGTTGTGGTTACAAGTTTAGATGGTAATGGTATTATGTGTATGTTGGAGTATGATGGGTCGGAAGATTGATTGTGTGGGTTAGACATTAAAGGTACGATATGTTATGGCATGAGATTATTTGAACGATGGATCGTGATTGATGATGATTGTAAATCTATGGATGGATAAGATATAAATGGCGTGCCTCGTGATTAACGATGTCAGTTGTAATGGTGGTGTGTATGTGGTAAATGGTATGATGTCATGAGTTATGCATTGTATGTATATATATGGATGATTATAGCTGTAAATGTGATATGTCTAAGAGTGGTGACTGTGAAAGCGAATTATGTTACCTATGAACGCATGATATATATATATATACACATATATATATATATATATATAAATATATATATATATATATATATATATATATATATATATATATATATATTTATATATATATTTTATGCAAGGCATGGGTATTCTTGAGTTAGCTTTGAGTATGGTGCAGTATTATTTATATAAAGTATATACGTATATATGTTTCGAGAACGAGATTAAGATCCTTGTTGTCTTTGGGGGCATTCTTGTGAATGGGTTAGTGGAAACTGTAGCCGTAGGTTAGTACATTGCCGTCTCTGTTGCATACATATATATAATTACTATATTAATTAAATATTGGAGAGATTGTTATACCAATGATAAGATGAGGATGCTATACAAAAAAAAAAAAAAAAAAAAAAAAAAAAATGATGTGTATGTCATGTGATTCCATATTGTGCGCTGCGCTGCTATTATTGAATGTGAACAAGGTAGTCTGTATGGGTCGTGTAGCTATAGCTCGTGCTACGTTTGGTTGTCTACCGATTGTCGCTTTGTGTGACGGGTCATGTTTCTATTTTAGGTGTGCTCGAGTGGCTGAGTTTTGATTAGGCTTTTGCAAAGAATGATTTTTCTGTTTAGTGTTAAGTCATTCGTAGTTGCTTATTAGAGTGCCTTTATTTTACTGCTATATACGTTGTAAGCCACTGTTGTACGTTGTTATGATGTTCTGTTGATAATCGTGCTCTGTAGAGACTGTTGGGCTGCCGGTAGTGGTAATTAATGTAAGCAGAATGAATGGTAATAGTGCGTTGTGTTCATGTGTGAAGTGAAAGATAAGTATGTCAATTGTATTTGTATATGATTTGTGTCGAGCGAGACTTGTTAATAGGTAAGAATCGTATTGTGTGTGGTTATGGAGTGTGAAACGTTGAGGGATGGACATAATGTTTGTACATATATATACTTAGAGAGTTAATGTATGTTTCTAGTTGTTCTACTGTCGTCTGTTGAAGTTATCTGCATATTCTGCTGTCGTCTGCAAAGTCTGTCGTCTTGCGGTAACGTCTTCTAGTTAGGTTTTTGTGGAGGAATAAATGTTGAGGTATAAGTTTCGCGAGTGTTGCACCTAAACTACTAGTTAAGTGCGAGATAAATAAGAGAGAATGGTTAACACTATACCAGTATAGACTACTAGGGTTAGATAACAGTCTAGGCGAGCAAACTGTACATGTAATAGATCGCAGCTTTGACGATATGGTTAAGAGTGATTTAGATATAATATTTTAAGGTAAGTGAGAGTGGATTACCATACACGCGATGTTACTGAACGCATGATCTTAGTGATTAATATCATTTGCTAAGTATGACTAACGTGATAGTGGTAAGTTTAGTAGTACCCTTGTGCACTTTAGAGTGATAAAACTTCAGTGTGCCATGGGAGTGTAGTGAAATGTACTGATCGCATAGTATTCTTGAGGAATGTTTTGTAGTGGGTGGTTGATGAGGGATTATAAAGTGTAAGTATACGAATGAATTTGGAGATAGTGATCTAGATTGGGGTTTTACCGTATATTAACGAGTGTTTTGAAATTATTTACAAGACTAATTAATGATTTGGATGAGTAGGCACATTAATAGCTTATGGCGATTATCACGACTTATGGTGGATAAGGATCACGAGATGGGTTGATTATTGTTCAACAGCATATTGTTACTTATAGACGAGAATTGAGATATAGACAGTCATAATATTAGATTGTAATACAAGGTAAGACAGTTTTGGGAATAACCTAGAAAATCGACACCGATATGGATAAATTGATTATGAAAGTCATATGGGTTGGCTACGCGCGTTATGTGTTGACATTAGATTGGTGTATTTACATAGATAACGTTTGTGTATACTTAAGGATATGTGGGAATACGAGAACCTCGCAACATTAGGGTGCATTAAGATAGTGAAGTATAGTATTGCATCATGCTTCGAAAGGTTAGTGAGAAGTGAATGTGCTAGACATACCTGTCAGGGGAAATAGTTCATCATTATTAACGTGTGAGTGGATTAAGAAGCAGTGGAATATAAATGACTGTAATAACAAGAGTACGAACGGTGATGCAGACATGGGCATATGACGAGGAACCTGTGGAAAGGTCGTGTATAGAAGGAGTCATATTTGAGGGCCGGTAATATTAGTATGAGGAGAATATTAGGCATGTGTCATTAAGCAGTGCCTGAATTCAGAACATCTGGAATAGGTAAAAAAACAAAAAATAAAAAAAAAAATCCGATAGGTATGAATTAAGTATACCGGCAACAGGGAATGGTTAAGATTAAATAGATAAGTTGATTGAATAGATTAGTTACAGTTATGCGTGTAAGCTAATTATAATTCTTATACCACAAAAATAGAACAAGATTAGCATATATATTATATAGCGTATAAGGGTAATGTTAGTAGGGTGCTTCTAGTCTTGTGTAAACTTGCTGATATAGTTATTGTTAGTCGTAATCATCCTTTAGCTTATATATGTTGCGCGACAACGACGTATTAACTTGTCCTTGCGTTTTAGAACCGTGATTTATATGAAGTATCACGAGAGCTCGAATCATGAGATCGAAGAAGTAACATGGGAGCTCGATAGCTCAATGCAGGAACGCTACCCACATCTCTTTTCGTGGGGTACTCTGCTAGTTACGTGGACGTAACTCTTCTTTTTTTTTTTTAGGGGGTTGAAAGCGCGAATTTTGTTTTCTGTTGTTGTTTTCACGTTCTGTGTGTCTGAGTTGTGCTACTTTGACCTTCGCGCTGGTTGATCATGAGGTAACTTGGTTGCGTACGTGTTAACACATTAGCTCGTCCTGTGCTGTCGTTAGCTTGTCTGGCGCTGTCGTTAGTTGGTTGGGTAATGTTATGAATTTCGGGGCGAAATTCTTTTAAGGGGGGAAGACTGTAATACCCCGTATTTTCGTAGTAACTAGTGGTTAGTCGTTCTGTCATTAATTTTATTTTCTTAAGCCGGTAATATTTATTTTTGGACTTTTAGGAGCTTTTGTTTTTAATTCGGAACTAAGTCGTGTGTGAGCTCGTTTGACTCATAAAGATGAGAGGAATTGAATTTCGAACTTGGTTAAACGTTTTGAGTGGTTAGAGTCAATTTTAGTATTTTGAGTGTTTTAAGCGGGTTTGACTTTCCACAAAATTCTTTTATGTGAAATAAATAAATAAAACTCTCTTTCCTTCACACAAATAATAAGAGGAGATAAAAACAAAAAGAGCAAACAAACATAAACACAATACACAAAACAAAACACGATCAATGGAAATAAAAAGAAATAGAGCAGCAACTCTCTCCTCTTCGTCCTAACCGTGTTCATCATCATCACCTTTGTTTCTTTGGGTCTTCTTCATTTCTCCACCAAATTCGTTCGTTTCTATTGCTATAGCTTCTTCTTCTTCTCCTCTACGTCCTCATACCAATTTCTAAGGAAGGTATGAGCTTTTAGACGTTCAAGTTCCAAGCTTTCGTTCTAGGGTTTGTGAGAATAAGTTCTAGTATGCTTTTGCTATTGAAACTCTCGGTTTATGAGAGTAATTGTGAGTGTTTTTGTTGTGTTTTTGGGTGTGTAGAAGCCCTGTTCTTGGAGGAACTTCTTTGAGAGTAAATTCATCAACTTGTGTGGCTCTTCTTCCTCTTCTTTAAGGTAAGGGTAAAACCTTACTTAGCCTTGTGTATGTGTGTAATTGTATGTGTGGATTGTATATGTGTGTGTGTATGAAATTTGGGCAATTTGTTTGAGGATATCAGTATGTGTACTTGTGGGAGAATGAACGAATGAATGTCAGGTGATATTGTTGAAAGCTGTGGAGTGGATGTATGTATGGGTATGTTGACTGTGTGTGTATGATTGTTTTGGTATATATTAGTGTATGTTGTGTGCTTGTGTAGTTATATGACCGTGTACATTATAGACCCATGTATATGTATGTGTGTACGTGGTGTATGGCAGTGGTGATTTGGCTTAGTCGCAAGGGAATGTAAGGGTCGGGCCAGCTGACTTCACCACGACCCAGCAGGGGTTCTTGATTCGGCCTGGTGGCGTAGAGGCGATTAGGCGTCTTTGGCCGAGGTTTAGGGCTAGGCTGGTTGTGTCGAGGCGACCTTCTTTGCCGCATCAAGGAGAGGTCTGTGCGCAGTTGCATCGGGTCGGTCGGTGAGTTCTAATTATTTCCTCGCGTAGTCTTTGTAGAAATGTGAGGGTCTGCCGCAATCGCCACGGTAGTTCTTTGGTTCTTTGGTCACTATTCTCACGTGGTTAGGCCTCGTCTCGAGTGGGTGCTAGTCGTTTGGTTAGTGGAAACTTTGAGGATTGTTACGTATCATGAATTTAATGCATAAGCCCAACGAATGTTTGAAACCGAATGTCGTTATATATTCTCGTTAAGTCTTGTGTTAAGTTGTTTATGATGAGTTGAGTTGGGTGTAAATAAACGTATAAGACTAATGATCTTGTTCCTTGCCATGTCGCGAAGTACGGCCTTGTGAGTTGGTTAATTTGAACTTCGAACGATTGAACGCATTGATACGAGCGAATTGATTATGAGTGAATTGATTTAGAGTGTCGTTGATTATGTGTGATGATGAAATACATGAGTGATGACGATACACATATGAGTGATGATGATTATGAATGTTGAAGGATTTTACTTTGTAATATATGTATATATATATATATATATATATATATATATATATATATATATATATATATATATATATATATATATATAGAATTAGGATCATTAGAGTCCACAAAAAAATTAGAGTCCTAGAGTCCAAATTTCGGCCATCGAAAAAATGAAATTCCAACCACAAAAAATGAAATTCCAACGAAAAAAATGAAATTGTTGATTTTGCCGGCCGGTTGACCGGCTGCCGGTCTGGACCGGCCGTCCCACACCTTTTTTGAGATTTAATCTCAGCCGTTGATCATCATAATCTAATGGCTTAGATTAGGACTCTAGGACTCTATTCTATATGTGGACTCTATATAACCTACCTCTATATATATATATATATATATATATAAGCTGTTCTCTTGCCATGACGTCCTGTACCTTGTGATCATGATGAGGTCTGTACGGCCCGATGTCATGTGGTCTGTGCGACCTAATGCGATGAGGTCTGTGTGGCCCGATGTCGCGATGCGATGAGGTCTGTGTGGCCCGATGTTGCGATACGATGAGGTCTGTGTGGCCCGATGTCATTATATGATGAGGTCTGTGTGGCCCGATGTCATAGTGTGATGAGGTCTGTGTGGCCCGATGTCACGAGGTGGAGGTGCGGGTGTTGACGGTATGGTAAGTCCCCTGTGTGGAGGTTACACAGCGGGGTTCTCAACTTGTTATTGTGCCTTGAATTGTTGATAATCGTCCGAGCAAGTTTCTTGCATTTTCTTTCAGACCAAGAATAAAACAGTACTAGTTTAATTTGCTTACGCGTTTCAGTTTTACTTTAAAGGCTTCTATTTCCTTTTCCTTCCTCGTATATGAGTTTTCTGTTGACTAACTAGGTGG
The DNA here is from genome assembly GCA_023091065.1 of Dianthus caryophyllus. Classification (NCBI taxonomy): domain Eukaryota; kingdom Viridiplantae; phylum Streptophyta; class Magnoliopsida; order Caryophyllales; family Caryophyllaceae; genus Dianthus; species Dianthus caryophyllus. The sequence goes on along the minus strand of CM041523.1, from coordinate 20,421,406 downwards.
TTGTTTGTCTGTTGGCTTCTCCCCTTAGGTACTCGGACGTGTGCTTGTTGATTTTGGGACGCTTGGAGGGATTCACAATAATACTAGTCTTGTGTCTAGTTTGCCACCATAGACGTCTCTTTTTGTGTCGCTACTTTACTCAGTTTATTTTTGGGGCCTGCGTGCCGTTTGGATATTGTTGCAGTTTTGTGTTTACTCCTTTTGTAGCCGAGAGCTACCGCGTTCCTTTATATATATATATATATATCTTGTCTTATTCCAGGTGTTCATGTTTTGAAAACAGGTGTTGCCCAAGGACCCATTCAGTTGGGTCCCGTAACACCCTTATTTAGGTGGGGTCCGCCCGGCTTAAATGGGGGTGTTACAATAATAGTGTCGTGGATGGTTCATTTTAATCCATATGTCTAAGTCCAACAGTCCAGAATTGCAAAGGCAGTAGCACACGATTTAATTCATTTTTAAAACGGTTATTTATTTTTATCGGTTTATTATATTTCATTTATAACTAAATCGATTTATACAAAAATTCAATTCTAATAACTATTTAATTTTAGTGACTTAGTGATAAATTCATTTTGATCAATTTTTTTTGACCCATTTTATTTATAATGTCGTGTGGTTTACTATATATTTCAAAATTCATTTATTTCTTTTAATTTCTTAATTCTAACTTATTAACTACTAATTAAAATATTTTAACAATAAACTAAAAAGTGATAAAAAGCAAATTTAACCCTAAAATAAGGCCTAATGCCGTGGCTAGCATGGTTGGTATTCTAAATTTTGTTTTTCAATTTTTATCGGTTTTTTTTTTAAAGTCTTTATATTTTAATTATTCTAATTATACTAAAATGATTTAAACTAAAATGAAATTTACTAAAAATTTCATTAGCCTAAAATTTTGAGCTAAAATATAAACTTTATTTTTCTAAAAGTTTTTCGAAAAAATGTAAGCTGATTTATGTAATACTACTAACATAATATAAAATAATAACTAAACATAAACAAAAATAAATAACAAACATAAAATAACATAGATCAAAATATACTCAAAGATGAACATCACATGAACAAACATATGAACTTCAAGAACACAAAATATAAACTCAAGAACACTATTTTTATTTTTAACAACTTATAATTTATTTTCCTAATTTGATTTTTATAACATAGTAACATCCATTTTAAACTAACTTAACACAACATATTATTTACAAAAATTAAAAGTGAAAATTTAAGTAAAAATAAGGGAAATGCCGTGAGGACTTAACACACACACACAATTTCGTTTTCGATTTTTATTCACTTTAAATTCATTGTTAATATTTCACATAATTTTTATATATAATTAAAACATAACTAAGATGTGAATAAACATAAAAATTATATGAACAACAATTAAAAATGCTCAAAACTAATTTAACTAAACATATTATCATATTACTACAACTTAACTATTAGCAAAATTACTTATTTATTATCATTTTATTATACTTCACATCACATACAAACACACATAAATGATGTTTAACATATTTTAACATAATTTTCATACTCATAAAATTATAATGACAAATCAAATTAATTTACAAAAGAGGTTAAAATGAGATATAACTAGTCACCTTATTTTGAATGTTAATCGTCGGGGATCTAAAATAAATTTTAGATCGGAAATTTTCTTCACCCATATTACCCAAGATCTTCACCCACTAATTAACTAGTAATACTAAAGATTTATTAGAATAATATTAAGGGTTTTTATTTAATGGTTTTTGGAAGAAAAAGAAAGAAAATAAAAGAGAGAAAATGGGAGAAAAAGCAACGGCAATTTGGAGTGAAATAAGTGTTGATTTTTGCACTTAGTAATTGTGAGGACAAGTTGTAAAGGTTTACTTAGTTTAGGTGTTAACTTATATGCTTAATTAATTAAAGTTTAATTAAAATCAAATAAAACATCATCATCACATTAAACCTCATAAGTCCTCTTTACTATTTGGACATAAAGTTTGTCCCCCCGATATTTTAAAATGTTTTATTTTCGAAAAACGTGTTACGAAATAAATCGGGTAAGAAAAACGGTAAAAGTTAAAGTGTGCGCGTTTGACGATTTTTCGAAATATCTCTACTTTAAAATTTTAAGACTAAAATATTTTATTTATAACTTTAGAAAATTTTTAAAAGTGATGGAAATAAAAATGGTAGTAACATTTGTATTAATTATGTATTTTGTATGTATTATTATTATTGTGTATAAACATTAAATTTAAATACAAAAATACAAATGATGATGACAAATTTAAAGTTGTAAGCAAAATTGGTTTTGTTTAAGTAAAAATGGAAGAGGATAAAACTTTGACTAAGGTGTCCAAAAGTCAAAAGTCAATTTTTCGGGCTCGATTTTCATTTCTCGAAAATTTCGATTTGCGCGATCGCGAAAGGTTTCGAAATAAAAGATATGATCTTAAAATAGTGTTTTGAAATAAAATCGGAAATAAAAATAAAAATAATTTTCGAAAGGGTACTAAAAACAAAAATTGAGTTTTAATCCTCGAAATTTTGAATAAAAATTTCCTAGGTCGAAATACTTATTTTTTTCGTTGAATGTTATAGATTTAAAGAATTATATTCAAACGTCAAAAAGTTAATCAATTTAAATTAGGTGTGACTTCAAATTTCGACAATTTAAAAAAAGGCTAGTTTAATAGAAATGAAATAGTAATTAGATATTTAGATTAAATGATTTAATAAGAAAAATCAAAATGATTACTTTTGTTTTGATGATAAGTTTACTTTTTAAATTAAGCGGAAAATGGAAGAGGATAAGGTAGCTTGACCTTGATTTGCGTGTTTGAAATCGTTAACTTGAATTTCAAAGCCGAGAAAAATATAAGGGTCCATTTTTATTTTGAAAACGAAAAATGTTCGAAATTGAATTTTATGAATAAAAGGTTTTACATATATTTTTATGAATAGTAAACATAACTTAACATTTTTGAAATTTGAAAGGCGATAATAATTTTTTGTTGATTTTTATAAAATTTTGAATCGTGTTTCTTTTTGAATTCTAAAGATAATACAACATATTTTATTTTTCAAAATTTTTAAATTTGGACTTAAGAAAATTAGTATTATTTAGCGAAAAATATTCAGTCGCATTTTTATTATATGGAAAAAGGATGAATTTAATTTAAGGAATTAAATTCTTTTATAATATTGTGTTAAAATAACACGGGGTGTTACAAACCTACCCCCTTAAGAAAAGTTTCGTCCCGAAACTTGGATAGAGTGGATAGCTACCCGAAGTTAGGCAAGGCATTTAGAGAGAATAACAAGATTTTACTAGTTTCGATAACGATATATTATTTTGGTAGAATAAAACTTTTCAAAAAGTTTGAATTTTTGAAATATTGAAAAGGTGTTAGACAGAGTGGAAAGATTGAAAGTTATAATCGTTTTATATTTTCAAATGGGATATTTTGAATTAATACAGAGATATTGCTAGGTTAACATTTTTGAAATCGTCTTCAAATGGATTTTTAAAAAGGTGGGGCCTAGAAGTTTTTGTACGGAATTAATTTAAATTAAAATCATAAGGGTTTTAAAATAATACAAATTCCTTTGAATTTAAAAATAGATATAAAGTTTAAAGTAGGTTGAAATAAAGCTTTTAAATTTTAAACTTTAATCAATGATTTTAAAACCATCGTAGTTTTGTCCTACCCCCTTAAGAAAATTTTTAAACATATATTTACGTAGTTAATAGAAAAGATTAAAATTCGCTTTAAAGGTTTAAGATTTTGAAAAGGTATTGGTAAGTTCAAAAATTTGAAAATAATTAAATTTGATAGTATATATGATAAAGGATATACAATTTAAAACAAAATAATTTCAAAGATATTTAAAGTCACGAAATAAAATTTTAGAATTAATTGAATAAATTTTCAGAGATATTTTCAAAGGGAAACATGAAAGTAAATTTTTAGAAGATAATTAGGAATTATAAAATTTTCGAAGATCTTTAAATTTTGAAAGAGATAGTATGTTTAGGAGAATGAAAAGTAATAAAGCTGAAAGGTTTTCAGAATAAATTTAAGGGAGTTTATGAAATTGAAAAGCAAAAACGGAATTATTTTGCGAAATTAAGGAATAGGAATGCAAATCGATTTTAAGAAGTCGGTTGTAAGGAATTATAGATTTAGAAAGTTAGAAGTTTGGCAGGAGTTCACAAATTTTCGAAAGGTCGAAAAATTTGAATGAGACGGAATGACGATGTTAGTTAGAGAGGATGATTGACCAAGTTGTTGTAGAATCCTTCAATGCAATGAAAATCTTCGATGCCTTGGGTGTCTCTTCCAGGTTATGCGAGTTTGTGAGCTAGTCCATTTGTTGCGCTTGAGATCTTGTCGTCATGTATTTGATTAAAGGCTTCGATCTTCGAGAATTAAACTTATTACTTAGATTTTATATCCGAGGATAGTTGTTAGTTTTTTGTTAGTCACATCAGCAAGTAGCAAGCATACGATAGTTAGTGTATTTTATTTGAGGGTAGTAGTTCGTTATTTAAAAGTCCTTAGCCTATGGTCGGTCCTTAAGGTTTCTACCCATTCTCACACTTTAAAGCGATTTCAAGTTTATTATTTAGGTGATCTAATAAAAGAAAAATCTAATTCATTATTTGATCCTAGTAGTCTTGCGGGTTAACATATTAATATGTTTGTACCGCCCAGGTGTCTCTCGTTAGGTAAGCATAAATCGCATTAGGCCATTCATGTTACGGTCACGAGTCAGCTTTGACACCAACTGTAACACCCTGGTTTTTAGTCGACTTTAATTACTAAGGCGGAAATTAATTAAGTCTTAAACCAGCGTCATTAATTATACATAAAACCCAAAAATGTTACATCATCGTTCAAGAGTTGAATAAAACAACTCTAAGTACGGAATTTAAAAGAGTAAAGTGTTATATATTACAAATCTCTCGAAAAGCAACTAAAGGTAAAGCATAAAAACGTCGCGTGGCCCCGTCCAAAATCCAGCTTCCGGTCCACGATTACCCTGCACAATAAACTGATGGGGGGTGCCCGCTGAGCGGACAGTGACTAGCTATGCTCATATACTTACCCTCGATTTCAACTACTTTGGTTTATTACTATCGCTTTATAATTATAACAATATGATAAAACGATAAACATGCTTATTACATATAGCATATAAAGAGATATAAGTCATAATAAGCATGCGATTGAAAGCGATAAATCATATAAGGCATGATATCAGTTATAAATGCAAATAACAGATAATATCATAGCAATAGTGTCACAGCATATCAGCAGGATTACGAAGCGATATTAGATCGTAAACAAACATACATATTGTATCAATCACATCATGCAGACTCGATTCACTTCAGAAAGTTTGTGGTCTTTAGTTTTCAAAGATGGTACGCACTCATTCTCATTTAATCAAACAACACATACTGCTTACGAGCCTGACCACTGAGTAGGTCATTGTACTCTAGTCGCTTGCATCTCACTACCATAGTGCAGCGACTTACTCGACTCGTAAACCACGCCGAATACTATAGTACTTGCATCTCATCTTCTAGTGTTCGAAATGATTCGAACTTCAGATACAATCCCGTCAAGTAATCTTTACGCAGGGTAAGAACGAATGCAAGTGTCGCGCCACTAAGAACGAAACACGGCAAGGAGACAAAACCGCTGATGAGAATCGCAATAAGGTCGCGGTGGCCCTGCTAACATTAGCGAAATAGGGGAATAAAAACCCTAGTCTAATATGCATATACTAATATTCACTTTAAGAGTGGGCTATGCTATTCATAGAGCACCTTAACTCTGAATAAAACGACTATTTCCTAATGCCTGACCCAAAAGAGTTGGCATATTCCTTATCTTGTACGGCTTAGGCTATACGACTTAAGGCGTAACGGCATGGGCAGGATGCACTAAACATATAATGCTACCGGTTAAACCACACTAACCGGGATGACCAGCGTCATAGACCGAGATAGTGGTGTCCGTACAAGACTATCTTAACCTCACTTCACTCACGATTGACGTTTTCATATCCGAGGCTCAAGCGTTTGACCTTTTATTTAACTTACTCATGATTTATCATTTATTTGATATTACATATCTCATGTTACTAGACTCTCCTAGTCTCATCGTCAAACGTTTAAGAATTTTATTTTCGGTTTCATATGATCACATAAGACGTTCGTTTATTATTTGAAATGTTGTTAATTATTAACTTTTTCAAGTTTCTATATTGAAACGTTTATTAGTATGTCAAATTTTATTTAAGCGTTTTTCAAAACACTTTAAGTTATTTACTTATTCATTTTCAATTTTCTATACTTAGTACATTTTCAATTATTTACAACATTTCAAATTTAGAAATTTGAAATATCATTGAATTTTGAGACGTAACTTGTTTTACAAGTTTCGTGAATTTTTCACTATTCACGTCTCGGGATTTGAAAAGATAACTTGTTCAACAAGTTACCTCAAATTCCATTAATATAGGTTTTGGGACATTACTTGTTCAACAAGTTTCGTCCCGGGTACTATTCACCGTCTTGAAATTTGGGACGTTACTAGCTTAACAAGTTTCGTCCCGATTTACTATTCATCAATCACCATTCATCGGTCACTATTCATGATTGCTTGAAAATATCTAAATATTTTCTAAGTCAAAAATCGTTACTTAGTTACTAAGTTTAAAATCTAGTTTTAAAAACGTTAAGTTCGGTTTGTAAAAAGTGATAATGATATTTATTTTAAAACTGAGACTTAGTTAAATTTAGTCGTCTATTTACTAAATTTAGCGATTTTCATTTTTAATAATAATAGTGTCGTGGATGGTTTATTTTAGTCCATATGTCCAAGTCCAACCGTCCAGAATTGCAAAGGCAGTAGCACACGATTTAATTCATTTTTAAAACGGTTATTCATTTTTATCGGTTTATTATATTTCATTTATAACTAAATCGATTTATACAAAAATTCAATTCTAATAACTATTTAATTTTAGTGACTTAGTGATAAATTCATTTTGATCAATTTTTTTGACCCATTTTATTTATAATGTCGTGTGGTTTAATATATATTTCAAAATTCATTTATTTCTTTTAATTTCTTAAATCTAACTTATTAACTACTAATTAAAATAAGGCCTAATGCCGTGGCTAGCATGGTTGGTATTCTAAATTTTGTTTTTCAATTTTTATCGGTTTTTAGCTTAAAGTCTTTATATTTTAATTATTCTAATTATACTAAAATTATTTAAACTAAAATGAAATTTACTAAAAATTTCATTAGCCTAAAATTTTGAGCTAAAATATAAACTTTATTTTTCTAAAAGTTTTTCAAAAAAATGTAAGCTGATTTATGTAATACTACTAACATAATATAAAATAATAACTAAACATAAACAAAAATAAATAACAAACATAAAATAACATAGATCAAAATATACTCAATGATGAACATCACATGAACAAACATATGAACTTCAAGAACACAAAATATAAACTCAAGAACACCATTTTCATTTTTAACACCTTATAATTTATTTTCCTAATTTAATTTTTATAACATGGTAACATCCATTTTAAACTAACTTAACACAACATATTATTTACAAAAATTAAAAGTGAAAATTTAAGTAAAAATAAGGGAAATGCCGTGAGGACTTAACACACACACACAATTTCGTTTTCGATTTTTATTCACTTTAATTTCATTGTTAATATTTCACATAATTTTTATATATAATTAAAACATAACTAAGATGTGAATAAACATAAAAATTATATGAACAACACTTAAAAATGCTCAAAACTAATTTAACTAAACATATTAACATATTACTACAACTTAACTATTAGCAAAACTACTTATTTATTATCATTTTATTATATTTTATGTAACACCCCGTGTTTTTATAGCAAAATATTATGAAAGAATTTGATTCCTTAAATTAAATTCATCCTTTTTCCTTATAATAAAAATGCGACTGAATTTTTTTCGCTAAACATGTAACACTCCATGTTAAGTTAAGCCTTTATAATTGCGCAAATCATTAATTAAACATCCTCGCTTATTTCCCTAACACATTATACTACAAGTTATTTTGCACCTAAATTAAAACCGTTTTGAATTACTTTGAATTTGAACCTTATTTTTACATTTTCAAACTCGATAAATCAAACAAAGAATCTACGACAATTTTCTCAACGACAAATTTTGGCACGCAAATCGAGGTCAAACGTTGACCAAATGGCCAAGCCACCTAAATGTGATTAAGTCACCTAATCCTTTCTTAAATATACTTACTCATAATCGAAATCTAATTAAAGTAGTTTAAGCTTAATCATTTTGATTATTACTAACAAAACATATAATAATAATATCAAATTACTATTCCATTTTGGTTTAACTAACACTTTCTCTAAAACTCGATATATTGAGTTACACTAAGCCTAAACTGGTAAACTTTTTGACGTCTGAGTATAATGATTTAATTCAATAACATTCAATGAAAAAAATATATATTTCGATCGAATAAAATTTTTATTCAAACTTGCGAGGAAGCTAGTACCCAATTTTTCTTTTAACTTCGTTTTGAGTTTTATTTTCATTTTTATTTTCGATCTTGTTTCAAAACATTATTTTAAGACTATATATTTTATTTCAAGACTTTTCGCGTGCGCGCAAATCGAAAATTTCAAAAACGAAAACCGAGCCCATTTTTCTTCATGGGAGCCGAAATTTTTGACCATCCTTGGTCTTTGTTTATCCTCTTCCATTTCCTAACTTTACTCAACCATCTAATCTCTTACACCTCTAGTATAATTCATCATCATTTTCTAGCTTGAATTAAAATAAAGATTATATATTATTAACACATTAATGCATACTACATAAAATACAAAACTTACATTTACTACTACACATTACTACTACACGTTACAAACACAAACACCAAAAATATTCTTGGTCTTTGCTTGTCTTCCTTTTTCTTCTCTACTCTTACACATAATGCTACAACTTTAGTAAGTTGTCAAAGAACACTTACCATCCTATAATTGTCATCATCATTCTAGCTTGCTTAATTTAATGCTTTACACAACTTGATTGCACTCTTGCATTCACATTACATTACATTACATAAACTTACTACTAAAACAAAAACACAACTACTACTACTACTACATATCACACGTCCAAACTCACACACATACAACAAACATCTATTTTTCTTTCCTAAGTCTTTTCCTCTCTAAATAAAACTCATACTCAAGAGCTAGTAAGCATCTTCATCTTCTTCCTTGGTCATCCATGAAGATCTTCATCTTCTTCCTCCTTATTTTTCTTCTTAAACTTTTAAATTCTTGTTTTAAATTCACTAGAACACTTGTGTTCATTCTCCACTAATTAGTTTAGCAATCATCTCCTCTTTTAATCTTATAAATGAACATGAACATAAATCGAAATCATAAAAAAATTAAAACATCACCTAAACATAAAAATGAAACTACACTTCAAATTTTTAGTTTAACTAGTTTAGTTCTAAAATAAGTTACTAATTTATTTATTTCATTCTTATGTACCCATTCTAACCAAAGACGAGGAGCAAGGTGGAGGAGTCGATTTGAGCCAGTTTGATCATATCATTGATCCCGACAACTGCTAGGACCTTTCTCATTAACCTAACTAAGGTGCTTCCCGCACACTTATGTGATAAGCGCCTCGTAATTGATTTATTGTTTTCCTAAATGATGTTGTGATGCATGCATAGTTTATTTTACCACCTAGTGTTCATATGTTAAATTAGGAGACAAAAATCGAAAAATAATATTAGTGTGACCCATTAAACCCACACGGCATAACCCCTTGTTTTTGTCTAATTTTTCGTTTTAATTTTTGTAAATTGCATGCTTAAAATACTCATAATAAGGTGAACATGAAAATATAATCAGTTTATGTTTAGGACTTAAAATGATTTAGTTATGAATTTTAAATGTTTTAAAGTGTTATGTGTGTTCTTGAATATTTGTTGTTATTCTTGTGTTTGAATGATTTTTACTTATGTGTGTTAATGTTTGTTTATGATTTTCACATATGTTAAATATATAAATGTTATAAAGTAAGTTAGTTATTGAATTAGAAGTATAAAAATCAAAAATCAAAAATCATAAACATATATACATATACACGGCCAAATTGATTTTAATGGACCAATTTTTAGTTTTAATTTTTCTAAATAACATATTATGATTAGTCTAGATAAAATAGACTTGCTATAAAAATTTGAGAAAATAAAACGATAATATGAAATTTGAGTTAAAAATGTTCATATGAAAAATATTAGAAGTTCTTCATATATTCAAGTGTTCTTCATTTATATAATTAGTTTGATTCATAATTTTTATAAGTTTTAGTATTTGTTGTTTTTAATTACTAGTTTGAATCACTTTAGCATAAACAAATTATTTAGTATATAAAAACTTTAAGTCAAAAACCGATAAAATTACAAAACGAAAATAAATTGCTAGGTAGTATAAGGTCACAGTTTAGGGTCTATTTTTGACCTAAAATGAATTTGTCACTTTTTATTTTTATCACTTAAGTAATTAAAATAGTTAAAGTAATGAATTATTAATAAAAACAAAAAAAGAAATAAATGGCTAACATACTAAGACCACACGACATTTCCCTTATTTTTGGGTCAATTTTGGTCAAAATGAATTTATCACTTAGTCACTAGAATTGATTTATAAGTAGGATTATATTAGATTGTATAATGAGCCGTTAATAAAAAGAATCAACTAAACCGATAAAAATAAACGTTACACGTATTAAAATGAACTTTGTCGAGTGCTACTACCTATGCTTAAATTTGGATGTGGACATACGGACTATTTAAAATGAACTACGACAACCTCGCTAAAAATGGAAACCGCTTAAATGTTAGTTAAGTATATGACTAAATTTAACCGAGTTTTACTTTTAAAATGTTATTTAAAATCACCAAGTACAAAATGAACTTAACAACTTTGACATTAGAATTTTGTACTTAGATTATATCAAGTTTTTACTTCTGAATTATTACTTAAAATCACTAATTACAAAACGAACCTAACGACTTTAAAACTAGAATTTTACACTTAGTAAATAAAAAGCTTAGTTTTATTTTCTAAAATATCCTTAGTATAAAAAAATGTATAAGAGTATAAAAATACTAAGTATAAATAAAGTCAAATAATAAATACTAAGTATAAAGAAAATATAATAAAAATACTAAGTATAAAGAAAATAAAATAATACTTCCTCCATTCCATTAGATTCTTTACGTTTCACTTTTTTGACACTATTCATACGTGTGTAGAATCTTCGATAAAACTTCTAAAATACAAAATAAAAAATAGTCATGTGTGATCTTGTTTTAATTGTCTTAACGAGGACATTATTAATATCAAAATTTTAAAATTTTCGAGAATGCGAATCCAAAGATATGAACGAAACAAAAAGAGTATTGATGTACGTGTATAAAGCAAACGTAAAGAATCTATTGGAATGGAGGAAGTAAATACTAAGTATAAGAATACATATACGTATAAAAATATGTATAAATACGAATACGTATAAAATACGAGGAATAGTAAATACGAGGAATAGTAAATACGAGGAATAGTAAATACGAGGAATAGTAAATACGATGAATAGTAAATACGATGAATAGTAAATACAATGAATAGTAAAATAATGAATAGTGCAAATATTCAAAATTTACCAACGGACTCAAAATAAATAATTTAGTTTTTCTATGCTTTCTGTTTACTTGAAGAACTGCTGTTACTAAAATTTCATTATATAAAGTTCGACGATATAATTATGTTTTAGAAGTAATATATGTTACGAGTGAACGAGAAAATAAGAAATTGAGAAAATAAGCTACTTGAATAAAATACTTGGATTGTTCGCCATGTTGCGACTTTTGATTTCGAAGTTAAACGAGGTAGTCGTTGTCTGGGGACTTGGGCTCCCTCCCTGTGTTGCCCAAGGCATATAACGATCTTGAGATTGCTATTCGGCACGGTATATACAACCTCAGGGATGGGGCAACATTGATATTTCCGTGGGCCCATAGATGGTAATTGGAAACTCCAGCCCCACCCGGGGGTACCCGTCTAAGGTGATAGTCGTATTTTTAAATCGGTGATACCTTTTGAATAAGCGAATCGTATGATCCTCGATTAGATGGTGTATGCATACATTAGACTCGGGATTTGGCTGTCCTTATCGCTTTAGGTATCCTTAGCACATCACCATGTCCAAGTTATGTTGGCCCCTGGCTTGGCCGCGGACGTCTAGTATGTCGACCATGTCCAAGTTATGTTGGCCCCTGTCTACTATAAGCGGCGTCTACGCCTGCATGCTTAGCCGCCGCTAATGAAGACTCATTTGTTATCACATGTTGAATGTATTTCCTTGTCTTGTTTGATTGAGTATTGTTTGATGACTTGAGTTTATGAGTGTTGGAATATGACTGCTGAGAATGATTATTTGAGAGTGTTGTACAATATGTGATTGAATGTATACTCATGTCTGAATAATCTTGATTTCTTTATGTGCTTTACCTGTCTACTTGCTAATCGTTTTTACTTATTTATTATTCATTATTTATACTGCATATTGCTTTAGAAATTGCATGTATCGAAAGAGTGTGCGGGAAAATGATGAGAGTTTAATGCAGGTACCCCGAGACTACCGCTATTGAATGCTGGGGATGGTTTACCTTTATTTTGTACTCCTTTTTGAGAGAATGTAATCGAATAACTCTGTTTATCTTAAACTCATATTATGTATATGGAGTTTGTAATACGATAACAGCTGGTTTTGTAATATATAGACTTAATTAATTTTCCGCCTTAGTTTAATTAAGTCACGAAAAACCGGGTTGTTACATTTTACATAACATACAAACACACATAAATGATGTTTAACATATTTTAACATAATTTGCATACTCATAAAATTATAATGACAAATCAAATTAATTTAGAAAAGAGGTTGAAATGAGATATAACTAGTCACCTTATTTTGAATGTTAATCGTCGGGGATCTAAAATAAATTTTAGATCGGAAATTTTCTTCACCCAAATAAACCAAGAAGTTAGCTCCTAATACCCACTAATTAACTAGTAATACTAAAGATTTATTGGAATAATATTAAGGATTTTTATTTAATGGTTTTTGGAAGAAAAAGAAAGAAAATAAAAGAGAGAAAATGGGAGCAAAAGCTACGGCAATTTGGAGTGAAATAAGTGTTGATTTTTGCACTTAGTAATTGTGAGGACAAGTTGTAAAGGTTTACTTAGTTTAGGTGTTAACTTATATGCTTAATTAATTAAAGTTTAATTAAAATCAAATAAAACATCATCATCACATTAAGCCTCATAAGTCCTCTTTACTATTTGGACATAGAGTTTGTCCCCCCGATATTTTAAAATGTTTTATTTTCAAAAAACGTGTTACGAAATAAATCGGGTAAGAAAAACGGTAAAAGTTAAAGTGTGCGCGTTTGACGATTTTTCGAAATATCTCTACTTTAAAATTTTAAGACTAAAATATTTTATTTATAACTTTAGAAATTTTTTAAAAGTGATGGAAATAAAAATGGTAGTAACATTTGTATTAATTATGTATTTTGTATGTATTATTATTATTGTGTATAAACATTAAATTTAAATACAAAAATACAAATGATGATGACAAATTTAAAGTTGTAAGCAAAATTGGTTTTGTTTAAGTAAAAATGGAAGAGGATAAAACTTTGACTAAGGTGTCCAAAAGTCAAAAGTCAATTTTTCGGGCTCGATTTTCATTTCTCAAAATTTTCGATTTGCGCGATCGCGAAAGGTTTCGAAATAAAAGATATGATCTTAAAATAGTGTTTTGAAATAAAATCGGAAATAAAAATAAAAATAATTTTCGAAAGGGTACTAAAAACAAAAATTGAGTTTTAATCCTCGAAATTTTGAATAAAAATTTCCTAGGTCGAAATACTTATTTTTTTCGTTGAATGTTATAGATTTAAAGAATTATATTCAAACGTCAAAAACTTAATCAATTTAAATTAGGTGTGACTTCAAATTTCGACAATTTAGAAAAAAGGCTAGTTTAATAGAAATGAAATAGTAATTAGATATTTAGATTAAATGATTTAATAAGAAAAATCAAAATGATTACTTTTGTTTTGATGATAAGTTTACTTTTTAAATTAAGGGGAAAATGGAAGAGGATAAGGTAGCTTGACCTTGATTTGCGTGTTTGAAATCGTTAACTTGAATTTCAAAGCCGAGAAAAATATAAGGGTCCATTTTTATTTTGAAAACGAAAAATGTTCGAAATTGAATTTTATGAATAAAAGGTTTTACATATATTTTTATGAAGAGTAAACATAACTTAACATTTTTGAAATTTGAAAGACGATAATAATTTTGTGTTGATTTTTATAAAATTTTGAATCGTGTTTCTTTTTGAATTCTAAAGATAATACAACATATTTTATTTTTCAAAATTTTTAAATTTGGACTTAAGAAAATTAGTATTATTTAGTGAAAAAAATTCAGTCGCATTTTTATTATATGGAAAAAGGATGAATTTAATATGAGGAATTAAATTCTTTTATAATATTGTGTTAAAATAACACGGGCTGTTACATCGGCGCATACCCGTATTTTGCCTTTTTTCTTCATGACCGGGACCATGTTTGAGACTCAGTCAGAGTATTTGATAACTTGGATGAAGCTAGCTTGTAGTTGTTTTTCGATCTCGTCTTTGACCATGAGAGACCATTCAGGCTTGATGCGTCGGAGTTTTTGCTTAACAGGTTTGACACCTTGTTTGATTGGGATGCGGTGTTCAGCTATCTCGCGGTCGATGCCGGGCATGTCTTTATATGACCATGCGAAGACGTCTTTGAATTCCGTGAGGAGCTTGATGTATGTGGCTCTTTCTTCTGTGCTTAAGGAAGCCCCCAGCTGTAGTTTTCGAGGCTCTTCAGGCGTGCCTACATTGATAGTTATTGTGTCTTCAATGATGGGGTCCTGTTCGGGTTTTGAGAAAATGCTTGCAATGTATCTATATAATGCAATGTTGTTTTGTTTACAATTGTCGCAATCATTAGAAAATGCAGAATTTAAAGGAAAATGAGGCAAAGAGTAGCCGAAAACGTTCATGTCATTAATGTTATCAAAAGCGGTTACATTTGAAGATAGCTCAGACGAGGGAGCTTTGGACAACCTTAACGACTCTAATTCCTTAGCTAAATTGATTACATCAGGGAGATAGCCCGGAGGCTTAGTTGGGGTGTAAGATTTGACATGACGACGCGGGAGCCTAAACTCTATGATAGGTTTGTTGTTGGGGTCGCTGTCTTCATCCTCTTCGGAGTCAGAATCCTCGAAGGTATAGCTTTCTCCAGTAGTGATTTTGAAAGTGCGACCTTGTTCGTCGGTCCACTTGAGAGTTTTTGACCATCCGTTGTGCGTTTTTTCTTCGTACGGGACGATCAAGTCTGTGGGGTTAAAGTTGTGGTTGCGTATGATGTCGGAGATGAGTTCAATCCCGGCGACAGTGTATGAGGATACGTCTTTAGAGACCTTGCTGGTGCCCTCTTTGACGAAGTACTTGTTGAGGAAGATGTGGTACGGCTGCATGTGGAAGTCGTGATACTTCTTGCGGTCGTTGTATGCTTCCCAACCGCGAGAGACTTCATATGACCATGGTACATAGGCTAGACCCATGGTCGGCCATTTATTATCGTTGTCTTTGGCATAGAGTGCAGTGATCTCTTCTTGACGAGTCATAGTGCAGATGTTGAAGTCGAAGTCAAAACCACATATGTCATCTGCCGGATCAGCGTTTATCTCCGCAGTGCTGTTATTAGTCTTCTGTTGTTTAAGGGTAGCCCGAAAGTTTGAGGCGTCGATGGTGACGACCTCGTCGTCCAAAGGTAGCCTGACTTTTTGGTGCAGGGTCGAGGTGACTGATTTAGTAGCGTGGATCCATGGCCGACCCAATAGCATGTTGTATGTTGGGGGTATGTCAATGATTTGGAACTCGGTTTCCCTCATGACAGGACCTGTCATGATGGGAAAGGAGATGGTTCCCTTTATGCTGCGACGTGTTCCGTCGTAGGCTCTGACGTCGTCCGTACATGGGATGAAATCATTTTCCTTAATCCCTAGCTTTTTGGCCGTTTCAAGGGGTAGGACATTGACTGCATATCCGTTGTCGATGAGGACGACTGGTAGTGTCAAGCCGTGACATTCAACGTTTATGTAGAGCGGTAAGTTGTGCGTACCTCCGAATGGAGGGAGGTCTTTGTCAGAGAAAGTAACGGCGTTAGCTTGCCATTCACGTGTAATGCGACTGATGAGCTTGTCCGGAGATATTTCTGATGTCATTGGGGTGATCTGCAGTGCTTGGTAGAGGGTTTCACGGTGTCCTAGTGATTCCTTTAAGAGCTGCCAGATCGAGATGTTTGCTTTTGTCTTGTTGAGCTGCTTATGGAGTGTATCTCCGATCTCAGGTGTAGGTGTGGGTGCTGGAGTCGTGCTTGACGATGCTAAATTGTTAGCTGGAGGCGTGGGTGCAGGAGTAGTGCTGGATGACGCTATATTGTTAGCTGGAGGCGCGGGTGCAGGAGGAGCGCCGGATGACGCTATATTGTTAGCTGGAGGCACGGGTGCAGGAGTAGTGCTTGGGGGTGTGAGTGTTGGAGTAGTACTTGGAGGCGCGGGTGCAGGATTAGTGCTTGGGGGCGCGAGTGCTGTAGGCGAAGTAGGCGGCGTAACGTCGTCTATGACTATACCCTTGTTCTTTTCTTGAGTAGTCAACCTTGGCGGAGGGCCTGGCGGTTCAAGGGACTTTAGTGAGGCTTGGTATGGGCGTCCGGAACGCGTCAGGTTAGCTATTTCGTCATCGCTGTCCGATAGCCTGATCGGGTATTTGTGACGTAATTCTCCATACTTGCCTGGCGGGCGACGAGGTTTGGTTTCCTCTTCGAAGGGTTCGTTTTGAAGACACATGCGGATGTCATCATTGTTGACTTCATCGTCAGAAGTATTCCAAATGCCGTTAATTTCGTGGTCATTTGAGATGATCAGATGAGAGCAGTCGATGATGAGGTGTGTCCCTACGAATATAGCATGGGTATGCAGAGGGTTGAGTTGGTTTGAAGGCTTAGGACTCGGAGTGGGCTTCACGATGGTATTTTCATCGATCAGGTCCTGAACTATGTTCTTCAGGCGGAAGCATTGCTCGGTGTCGTGCCCTTTTCCCCTGTGAAACTCGCAGTACGTGTTCTGATCCCATGATTTCGGTTTCTTGTCTGGGGGAGGCTCGCTAGTAGGTCCTAGGAGTTGTAGTACATTGCGACTCACAAGCTTTTGTAGTGCTTTTGAGTATGTCATGTATATTGGGTCAAAATTTCGTCGTGGTCTTGACGAACTAGGACCTGCAGATGAGTATGGCGCCTTTGGTAGTGGCGCAGCTGGCTTTGTAGGTGTCGTGAACACTGGTGGCACTTGCAGTGTATCTAGCGCGTTGATAGTATGTATGGGCTCGACTTTGGCAGGGGCTCGGGATGAGCTACCTTGGTACCCGCGGCCTGTACTTTTTGTTGATTTTTCCTTGCGCAGGTCGTCTTCTATGTGTTCACCCACGGCGCTGAGTGTTGAGAAGCTGTCAAAGTTTCCTGTACCGTAGGTGTTGTTGATATGTAGGGGTGAGGTTGTTGACAAACTCGGTGATCAAATCAGTGTCCCTAGGACGGTTAGGTATTTGAGCACAGAGTTTCTTCCAGCGTGTCATGTACTCGGTAAGACCTTCAGTGTCCCTTTGAGCTAGGACCTCCAAGGTTCGTAGTGAGACCTGGATGTCGTTGTTGTCTCGGTATTGTAGATCGAATGCAACTGTGATGTCCTCGAAGCTACTGGTTTTGTGTGGCTCTAGGGCGTAGAACCATGCTCTGGGTTGTGCGTCCAGCGAGTGTGGAAATAACGTAGCCCAAGCGGGGGGTTCGACACCCATGATGGCTATTTTAGCTTTGAAAGCTTCGACGTGCACGAGCGGGCTCTCGTGACCCTTGAAAACAGGAAGATCACTGAGCGCCAGCTTATCCGGTAGCATGGACTTGACGCTCCTCGGGATATGTTCATTTTCTTCGTGTATGGAGTAACCCCTTGAGTTTGTAAGGCGTTCTTCCATAGATCGAATTCTCTTGGCGTTTCGCTCAGACTCTTCGGCGAGGCGCATGGCGTTTTTCTCGACCTCGAATTTTTGCATAGCGGCCATTTGTTCGATTGCCGTTGTGAGATTGGCAATTTGGTCATTGAGTTGTCGGACTTGCTCGGCGGTTACCTCCGGCGGAGGAGGTGGTGGTCCGCCGATGTTGTCGTCGTGTTGAAATGCCATGACGGGTTTCGGTTTTGATCTGTTGTAGGTGCGCTTCTTCGAAGGCGGAGAAGGGTTCAGGTGACGATCTTTAGTTCGTCGTGTATCCAGGATTTTTCAATGAGTGGACCTGACAAAGTTTCAAACCTTAGTGACTTGAAAAAGGAAGGAAAAGACTCAACGAAAATCGCATTCGTAACCAAAGAAAAGCAAAAGTGTGAAAAGTGTGTGCAGTACTTGACTCGTGTTTTTAGCTTGAAAGACACGGGAAGCTTTTGAGGTAGAGGCGTATTGACACGTCCCTAGTCTCGATGTAATAAAATTTTTATGATCATAATCTGATTAACCCAAGTTAGCGGTATGTCGCCAGGGTTTATTGCTAGATTATGATATAAAAAAGGGTCAAACCGAAGTAGCGATAGGCTAGTCGATCTGAAGACGTTAAATTGAGTAAAAAGCGATTGCTTGTTCGCTCTTTATGTGAGACACAGGATATCAAGTCAAAGTGACGATAAGCCACTCGACCTGTCGTATAAAATGACGGGTTCGTGTCTGAACGAGCCCGTGTTTTGCTTACTTTTGAGAGAAAAAGTTCGTTTTAAGTCGAGGTGACTATTGAGTCACTCGACTTAGAGTTATTTCTAATGTAAAAGTGTTTGCTTTGTTGAAATATCCGAAATGAATTGACATTTTCGGGTTTTGCTTTGCGAAATATTTTGCAATAAATGTATTATGACGATACGTCAGTCGTATAATCCTGTGGATACCCATATCCGTACCCTCCCACTCAAAACCCTGTGATGTATCACGGACTTTTATTACGCATGCTTTAACGTTGACTTAAACGGTTCTAACTAATGTCGAATTCATTTTTGAGTCGTTTGAAATGTTAAATGTTTTAGGTCACTTCACATCGCACTTAAATAACGTTCATTTTGTCCATTTGGAGTCTAGCTAGGTCTTTGTCCTGCTTCATTTGGCATGAGCTTCGCATTTGCACCACAATTAGCCCTTTTACATTAACAAGGTCTAATTCATCATTCCTAAATCCCTAAATTTAGGCCCGGCGGCTAGATCTTCCCTTTAGCCTCCTCTTACACAAAATGCAACCTCACGTCTTACCTTATTTCACAAAATCTATGTGTGGAACCCGGGAGGGACCCAACTCGGCGTCTTGCTTAAGGGCGGATTTTAAAGTTAAAAAAGATTAAGTTGAAAAACCTTTAAGAACTGTTATGGAGTCGCCACCTATTTATCGCGGAAAATAGGAACCTGCTACCATGTTCTAAGCTAAAAACATGTCCTAGATTTTGGAGTACGCCGACACCCCTAGATCTAAGGCTTGTGAAACCAGATTGGATTCGGGGTGAGGGTACTTTAGAAAAAGAGTTAATTCAAATAATGATTTATGAAAACCTTTTAGAAAAGCCTATGTAAAAATAGCCTCTACTGACCTAGAACAATCCTTGTAAGATGATATTTGAGCTAATGTTATCGCTACGTACAAGTGCGATAAGTTTGTAAAAGAATGCAGATGCAGATGCAAAAAGATTGATTAAAACCCTCGCTTAGCATGTTTAACTTGTTAACGAATACAGTTCGATTAAAGGTCGAATTCATTGTTTAAGTTGATTTTAATGCAAAATAAGAAGGGTGCAAGATGCATGCAAATAAAATAAAGTTCAATTGTCCATTGGTTTATTTTATAAGGTCGGTTGCTTATGCGACTTTGGCGTGTCATCGGATATGGAGTGTACCCGAAGTAAATAGAACACTTGGATTGCAAGCGCGCTGGGTGCCAAAGCCGGGGGGGGGGGGGGGGGGGGCGCTAAAGTGTAGACCCCTTTGTTAGTCCATAGAAAATAAGAAAAAGTTTTGATCCAAGTGGATCGGTACCTACCTTGTCCTCGACGCTTGGATCTGGGCAGAGCTTCGCTTCTTGAACTTATAAGGAGGATGAATTCAACACGGGATGGTGTGTTGAACTCAAGGATTTGAGTGCGTGAGGCTTTTGTGAGTATTTTGGTGTATACCGTGCTAGACGGTATATTTTGTGGGACCCAAGTATGGGTGCTAAAACTAGGAAGAGAGGTTGTGAGAAGAGAGGTTTTCTTGTGTGGAAAACTTGTGAGAATAGGTCGTGCGAGGGGTTGTATATATAGGAGAATAGCCGAGGGAAATTAGGAAAGACAGTGCAAAAAGCCAGCTTGGGAAACCGCATAGCCTTATGCGGTTTGGTGGGCAAACCGCATAGGCTTATGCGGTTTGCACCATGAGCCGCATAAGCTTATGCGGTTTGCACCATGAGCCGCATAAGCTTAAAAAGCCAAGCTGACAAACCGCATAGGCTTATGCGGTTTGTGTAGGGAGCCGCATAAGCTTGTTTGATTTAGTGGTGTGGTTTTAGTTCCGTGATTTCGTATTTCCTTAATCCGGCTTGCCAAATCTTGGAAATATTCGGCATAATATCCTTGCTTGTGCTCCAAGAAGGCCAAGTATGACCTACTAGAGGGTTGAGGGCTTTGGAGTGCGGGCCAAAGGCTGGGTTTGGGCTCGGTTTCGGGCCCGAGACCCGGAAAAATGAAAAGGGTGTATTTGCATAGTTTTTGTGAAATAAGATAAGACGTGAAGCCGTATTTTGTGTAAGAGGGGGCTAAATAGCGGTTTTAGCTACCGGGCCTAAATTTAGGAATTTAGGAATGCTGAATTAGACCTTGTTAATGTAAAAGGGCTAATTGTAGTGAAGCTCATGCCAAATGAAGCAGGACAAGGACCTAGCTAGACTCCAAATGGACAAAATGAACGTTTATTTAAGTGTGATGTGAAGCGACCTAAACATTTTAACATTTCAAACGACTCAAAATGAATTCGACATTAGTTAGAACCGTAAAAGTCAACGTTAAAGCATGCGTAATAAAAGTCCGTGATACATCACAGGGTTTTGTTTGGGAGAATGCGGATATGGGTATCCACAGAGCCCCGGTTTGGTCGAGCTCGGACTAGAGCGCTAGTCAAACTCCACGACCATATCCCACCATTACGCCTCGATATAGTCGGCGAACGAAGCATGTGTCCATGGGTGAGGCGAGGACTTGAACCAAGCTAAGCGGGGAGGCGTGCGCATTTTAAGGACTTGGCGGTCCGTGCATGCTATAAGGGCTTGCCGGCCTGCTGAATGTCTTCGTCGTGCTTGTCGTACTGTCGTTGTTGGTGCCTTTGTATATGCCTGGTATCGTCGGATGTCTGGTGCTGGTGCTTGTAATGTCTTCATGTTGCATGTGTTGAAACGTGAAAGGGGCTAAAGTGCAGGGGTGCAGGTGCTTGTAAGATGTTTGGGTATGCGTGAGGTGTATAATTGAGTAGGGGTGTTCATGTAGGTGTTAGTGTAGGTCTCGTGAAAGAGCGTCCGTGTAATGCTTGTGTTCGAATGTGTTTCGCGAAATACTTGTGCTTGAACTCGCCGAGGAGCGTCTATGTAGAGTGAAATGCTTGGAGTTAGGTGTATATTGCAGAGTGTTTGTGCTTGGGCTCGCCGAGGAGTGTCTATGTAGTCGTAGCTGCATATGATTGCCTTTCGTTAAGGAGAAGGTAGTGCCGTTGTCGTTGCTGATGCCTTTGCTGACGTTGTTGCTGATGCCGTCGCTTATGCTGATGCTGTTGTTGATGTTGAGCTGGGTCTCGCCGAGGAGCGCAGGTGCTTAGTGTAGTATTTGCTGGAGAAGTACTAGTTTGCTAGGGAAGGGTGTATATGTATGGTCTCGCCGAGGAGCGTAGGTGTAGTTGTGGTTGTTTGGGAGAGTGATGGTGTTTCGTCTTGTAAGAGTGCAGTGTATGTTCGCCGAATTATGGTCCGAGGAAGGTGTATGTGTGCTCAAGTGTACGGCCGTGTAATTGCTTGGATGTCTTGAATGTCGCGATGAGGCACGCTTGGTGTTTATGTTAGTGATTTGCTGGGGAAGTCGAAGGGTATGTCTTGGACTCCGTAGGAAATGTCTGTATAGGTGTGCGGACTCCATGGGGAGGAAGCGATACTCCACAGGGACGGGTAAGAGGGTGTAAGGACTCGTGAAGAGTGTTCGTGTTTCTGCTTCTGTACCGTGTATTAAATGCTTAGTACACGAGTATGGCGGACTGTAGGTGACGCCTTAACCAAGGCATAGCGCATAATGCATGTGCTAGCGCTTGTGGCGGACTGTAGGTGACGCCTTAACCATGAAAGCTTGCGTGTATGAAGAAAAATGAGGAGAAAACGTGGAACAAAACATGCTCTGGAAATTGCCTGTAGACTAGTGACTCTTCCGGGGAATCCCTTATCAATTGGCGACTTCAAGCGTGAACTCATTCGCACATGTTGCGGTTTCAAATCCGGAAATATTCGAACTCGCGATTTTCCTTTCGAGATCTTCAATTTCGCTTGCTTCGACCATGAAACGTGGTATCATTGCGATTCGTTTGGATTCGTATGATACATGTCTCTTGGACTTGGAATGCATGGTGCTTGGGATGTTTCTTGGATATGTTAGGGTACTTGGTGCTTGGACCTACGTTCGGGTGGTTGTCGTTTGATGCACACGTGAAAGTGTTATGCTTTTAGCGTGCATGCTCGTGTTTATAGCGGTTCTGGAGGTGTCGCTAAACCGGAGGTGTGTGTGTTGATGTGGGTATTTATGCCAAGGGTGTCTTCAAAAATGCGAAAAATTATCCCATTTTTCGTTGTAAAGGTTTGAATCTTGATAGGGAGCGTCAGCCCCCAGTTGTCTTGGTATTGGCGCCGGTGTATGTATAAGCCCCCAGTTTGATCGAGATATGAAATATAACGATGATCAAACTATGTAAAAGGCTATGGGTTGTATTAGGATAAGGGTGTATTAGGAGAAGGAGTTTTCGGATTACCCCCTCGAGTTTGACTAAGTTTTGCATGAAAACTAAGTCAAAGTGAAGAGTATGGTGTTTGGTTTTGAAATTTCCGCCGTAGTTTGGCTTAATTTGATTGAAATTAAGGCAAAATGGAGAAGAATGTAGCGTGGGCGGAGCAGGCGATTCAGCTGTATCAGGGTCGTGCTGAGGTGGCTTGGGTTCAGTAGACTTTGACGAGTACCGCCGTCTTCACCATTAGGTGTATTAGTATGCTTGTGTAATAAGGATTGTGTGAACCCTTGTTTACATTTCGTATGCTGGTCCTGTAGTGTTAGTAAGCTAGGTTTGAAAAACGAAATGATTCCCGATTGGGATGTTTGGATGAAAATGTTTTTGTTGAAAAATCTTTTTGTGAAAGATTCATTTTAGTTGTCGAAATGAGCTTTAAAAATGAACATTTGAAATGTCGGTTGTAAGGCTTCATGCAAGATGAAAAAGTGTTTGACGTTGTGAGCTTAAGCTAGAGTTGTGAAGACCGTGGAGGGTCATTTGAGTGCAAAGGTTGAAAAGCCCCCAGTTGTTGAGGATGAGAATTCGGTAGAATCTCAACACGGAGTGGGGTGTAGTGCTAGGTTCGGTTGTGCTTTGCGTAAGCTGCCTACGTATCCACGAACGTGGAATCAAACCGGCGTAGTTCGAAAGAGCTTTTGCTTAAAATGTGTTAACTCGAGTGAGTTAAATTCGAAGAATGTTGTTTCTCAAAATGTATTAACTCGAGTGCCGAGTTAAATTTTTGGAAAAGCTTAGACTTCGAAGATTCGAGATGCATTTCAAGAATTTGAGATGCATTTTCGAAAGGTACATTTTGCTTGTGCGAAAGGGTGTCTTTTTGCAAAAGTGAATTGCAAAGTGCTTTCATATTAACTCGAGTATTGAGTTAAATTTGAAAGGTGATTACCTAATTTGAGGGTGCATTGCCTCGTGTAATTTTGAAAAAGCGTGTCGTTCCGTGGGAGCGTTTTGAAAACTGGAG
Organism: Dianthus caryophyllus; assembly: GCA_023091065.1. Classification (NCBI taxonomy): domain Eukaryota; kingdom Viridiplantae; phylum Streptophyta; class Magnoliopsida; order Caryophyllales; family Caryophyllaceae; genus Dianthus; species Dianthus caryophyllus. The sequence goes on along the minus strand of CM041523.1, from coordinate 20,397,028 downwards.
AGTTTTTGAAAGGAGCGGTTTAAATGTCGCTTAATTGTTTGATTGGAAGAGGATTGACTCGACGTGTGACTCGATGCTTAAAATGCCGAAAAGTTTGCAAAATAGAGACGAATCGTATGCGTGATTTGAGACTCGACGGTTGCATGGATGCCATATTCGGGAACACATGCGTTGGTGGAGCCCCCAGTGTTGCTTGCTTGTCTGCGGTAGGATGCTGTTGTTTCTGCAAAACAGTGTTAGACCAAAAGGCAGAGTACTACTCCTAAGTCTATGACAACTTTGCCTTGACGAATTCGTTTTAGTCGCCTCGATAAAGAAATAGTTTGCCTTTGAACTTTGTGAATTTTTGTGGACACATCCTTAGCATGGAAAGCTTTGGACGGGGAATATTTTGTGGATTTTTGTAAAAGGTTGGTTGAGCTCGGGAGAGCGGCCTACGTATCCGTGGTTACGGAATCAAACCTAGCGTAGTTCCGAAAGGGGTGTTTAAGGGCGTGCATGAGGTGTTTATGTGGAAAGGTGCGTGTGTAAGGATCCACCGGTCTGGGAGGTGGGTTTGTTTTTGTGGAAAGGTGCGTGTTTAGGGACCCGCCGGTCCAAAGGGTGTTTATGTGTTTGACCTTGATACATTGCATCCTAAGGGTGAGTTCTCCTTGGTTGATCTAGGCTGGTTGCTTGCTACTTCTGTTGTGTCTTAATTTGGAATTTCAAAGACCTGGCCACTCGTTTCTGGGCTTCGGTACTTCTTGCCTTTGGGGTTTCGGCCCCTCGCTTATTGATTTCTAAGCTTGTTGACTTCTTAAGCTTTTTGACTTCTTGAGCTTTTGACTTCTTAAGCTTTTGACTTCTTAAGCTTTTGCTTAGTTGTTTTGCCCCTTGTTCTGGAGCTTTTGAGACTTTTGCTTTTTGGTGACTTTGGTTTTTGACCTTTGTACCTTGTATTCCCGTTTGGTTTGAGAATATCCCACGCCCTGTATGGCTTGGGCTTGAGCTCGGACCTTGCTAAACCCTGTGGCTCGGTGGTCGCTTGTGATCGTGTGTCTATCACGCCAGGCTCCTTGACAAGTTCGTTTGCTTATTAGGCACGCGATCGAGTACGCGGAGGACGATCCAGAATACTGCACTTTTGGTCGCGATGAAATTCATGATCACTGTGGAGCTCCAAATTAATGGATCCTCCTCCGAAAGCAGCGGAGTAGTAGACCACAAGCAGACTAGTGAACCTTAGGTGTTTAGTCGTCGGAACCTTCTTTGTCTTTGTGTTTGTCTTTGATTTTGTTGTTTACTTGGACCTTCGTACCCGGCCTAGACCTTCTTAGGATAGCTGTTCCTGGGATGCAATGTATGTCAGTGTATAATTATGTCTTTCATGGGAAAAATGTGTAAAAAGGAAGCTGGGTTGTAGGCAAACTTATTCCTTTATCGGTTTGTTAAAATGTCGTACGTCGAAGACTCGATTGTCCTAGACTGACAGAGGTTGACTCAATGCTTAAAAACTCGACCCGTATTGAAAAGACTCGAATTTCTTGAGGAGATCCGTGAGATCGTCGGTGGCGCCTTGATGGATTCTTTGCTGGGTGCCCGAGACGCACATGTCTCGGATGGGGTTGATGCTCGCGTCGGGACTTGGCTCATGCATACTTAGATTTGTCCTTGATTTTGTAAAAGTTTTGTTTTCGGCGAAAAGCAGGATGTTTTGTTGAGCAAAATGTGTTGTCACATTTTGGCTCGATGTAAAAGGCGTTTTGAAATCAAATCCGATAAGCTCGTGTTAGTGGCTTGTCGGTGAAAGTGTGAATCGATTCGGAGTGGCGATAGGCCATCCGAATCAAGGATGTTTGAAAATGTGATGAAGACGGTTATACTCGTTTTCATACATTCGGTTTGAAAGAGGGTTAGATTAAAGCGACTATGAGCCACTTGGTCTAACCGTGAAGGATTCTTGAGGATGATGCTAGTACATTCCTAGGTTTTGTTGTCTTGTGAAAAGAGATGTTTAGATTAAAATGGCGGTAGGCCATTTTGAATCATGGATTTCGAAAATGTTTATTTTGCTGGATTTGTTTTCAAGAAAAGGTCCATTCTCGGGTTTGAAAATGTTTGGTAATAAATGGGTTACAATGAGTGTGGGTCATGTAGTTCATTTATGTTTTGGAATGTCACGAGAATAAAGTGATTATTCTCGGGTGTTTTGAGGAGACTGTTTGTCTAAATCAAACCGTCCTGACTATGGGCCATTCGGTTCGAAGGAAGGATTTTTGAAAAAGGTTATTTCAAAAACGTGATGAGGATTTTGTGAAAGTAGTTTGTAAGAGGATTTGGGCCAAGATGGTTATGAATCATTTGGTCTGATGAAAAGTCCGCGAGATTGGGCATGGCCATTCTCGGGTTTTGTTTGCTTGAAAGAGACGATTTTTGCTGAAACGAGTCGACTTTGGGCCGTTTGGCCTAAAGAGAATGTCGTTATTTGTTTTGCAGGAGTGAGGAGATTTTTGAAAAGAGCTCATTTCAAAAGCGGGTGTGTTTTGCTTGGTTTGTAAAAATAAGAAGATTTTGAAAATAATTTATTTCAAAAATGAGAGTTTTGTAAAAGTGAGGAGATTTTTGAAGAGAGCTTGTTTCAAAAATGAGAGTGTATTGCTTTAGGAGCAATGTTGTGCCTAAAAAGTCTTTGAGGCAAGAACGCGTGTGCGGATCTTGTCTCGACGTTGAAATGTGTTTGATTTGCATTAAATCGAGCCCATGTTAATCTGCTCATCGTTAAGGGCTCGAGCCTAGATGCATGGAAAGGATTCGACTCGTGAACGGTTAGCTAGTCGAGTCGAGGATGTTGAGAATGGATTGGTTTGTGTGACGTGTATCTAGTTAGTCCTATTAGATTCAACGTTCGTTTTAAGCGTTCATTTTTAGCTCATTTTTGTTTAGGAAGACCTTTTAAGCTTGAAAAAGGAGATTTTAGACAAGGTTTGGCTAATAGGAAGCTTTTGAGACGAGGATGCGTGTGCACATCTCGTCTCGATGTTAAAAGGTGTTAGCTTTGTCGAGCCCACCTAATGGTTCATCGTTAAGGGCTCGAGCCTAGATGGGCGAGAAGGATTCGACTCGAGAGCGATTAGCTAGGCGAGTCGAGCGTGTCGAGAATGGATTAGGTTGTGTGGGTTAAATTTGCACGTTAGTGACGTGACTAGACCAACGTTCATTTTAAGTGTTCATTCTAGCTCATTTCTTTGTTAAGAAAACTCTTTTTAAGCTTGAAAAAGGAGGTTTTCGAAAAAGTTTTAGCTAAAGGAAAGCTTTTGAGACGAGGATGTGTGCGCACATCTCGTCTCGATGTTAAAAGGTTTTGCTTTGCATCCATCGAGCTGATATCGGTGATTTGCCGAGGTGAGCTCGAGTTCGGATGTGTAAAAGAGGAAGGATTCGGCTCGAGCAAGTCGAGTCGAGGATGTTAAAACGGAGTCTAGGCCGTATAACCTAGAGGATCGAAATCCACGAGCTCGGGTTTTAATCCTTGCTCGGGTTTTTGCTTGTTAGTGAAAAAGGAAATTTTGAAAAGGTTTATTTCAAAAATTCGCGAGAGTTTTGTTTGAAAAGTGTTAGTTTGTTAGATGTTAGGTTCATTTATCTTTGAAACGTTTAAGCGAGTTTTCGAAGATATGAATGCAAATGCTCGTTTTGAAAAAGACCATGGAGTGCATAGCCTCGAACTTGTACGTATGACTCAAAAAGGGTGAAAAATGAGTCAGACGGGTACACCTCCAACTACCTCGAGTACGCTTTGGCAGATACTTAACCCCTTCATTTCCTTACGCCGGGGCGATAGGTTTTCTGAAGGGAGCACTGGGGCGGTCGAGATAGCCGTTCTGCAAGCCGTGGAGGCGAGAGGAAAGCTAGTCCGGCATGTGCTCTAGCGAGTGGACAAGCCCGCATGTGGGAACCACCTCTCGAGGGTGCAAAGGGTGCCTAGATTCCAAAAGGAATGGACTCTAAACGAATGTGCATAGCTCAAATATGTATACTTGGATTGTTCAAAGCTTTCAAGTTTCACCTCTTTATTTTTAAAAGAAAAAGCTAGTTTTTGGTTTTAAAAATAAGATATCCCCAGTGGAGTCGCCAAACTGTGGAACCCGGGAGGGACCCAACTCGGCGTCTTGCTTAAGGGCGGATTTTAAAGTTAAAAAAGATTAAGTTGAAAAACCTTTAAGAATCAAGTATGGAGTCGCCACCTATTTATCGCGGAAAATAGGAACTCGCTACCATGTTCTAAGCTAAAAACATGTCCTAGATTTTTGAGTACGCCGACGCCCCTAGATCTAAGGCATGTGAAACCAGATTGGATTCGGGGTGAGGGTACATTAGAATAAGAGTTAATTCAAATAATGATTTATGAAAACCTTTTAGAAAAGCCTATGTAAAAATAGCCTCTACCTGACCTAGAACAATCCTTGTAAGATGATATTTGAGCTAATGTTATCGCTACGCATAAGTGCGATAAGTTTGTAAAAGAATGCAGATGCAGATGCAAAAAGATTGATTAAAACCCTCGCTTTAGCATGTTTAACTTGTTAACGAATACGTTCGCTTAAAGGTCGAATTCATTGTTTAAGTTGATTTTAATGCAAAATAAGAAGGGTGCAAGATGCATGCAAATAAAATAAAGTTCAATTGTCCATTGGTTTATTTTATATGGTCGGCTGCTTATGCGACTTTGGCGTGTCATCGGATATGGAGTGTACCAAGTAAATAGAACACTTGGATTGCAAGCTACTGGGTGCCAAAGCCGAGGCGCTAAAGTGTAGACCCCTTTGTTAGTCCATAGAAAATAAGAAAAAGTTTTGATCCAAGTGGATCGGTACCTACCTTGTCCTGACGCTTCAGATCTGGGCAGAGCTTCGCTTCTTGAACTTATAAGGAGGATGAATTCAACACGGGATGGTGTGTTGAACTCAAGGATTTGAGTGCGTGAGGCTTTTGTGAGTATTTTGGTGTATACCGTGCTAGACGGTATATTTTGTGGGACCCAAGTATGGGTGCTAAAACTAGGAAGAGAGGTTGTGAGAAGAGAGGTTTTCTTGTGTGGAAAACTTGTGAGAATAGGTCGTGCGAGGGGTTGTATATATAGGAGAATAGCCGAGGGAAATTAGGAAAGACAAGGCAAAAGCCACTGGGAAACCGCATAGCCTTATGCGGTTTGGTGGGTAAACCGCATAGGCTTATGCGGTTTGCACCATGAGCCGCATAAGCTTATGCGGTTTGCACCATGAGCCGCATAAGCTTAAAAAGCCAAGCTGACAAACCGCATAGGCTTATGCGGTTTGTGTAGGGAGCCGCATAAGCTTGTTTGATTTAGTGGTGTGGTTTTAGTTCCGTGATTTCGTATTTCCTTAATCCGGCTTGCCAAATCTTGGAAATATTCGGCATAATATCCTTGCTTGTGCTCCAAGAAGGCCAAGTATGACCTACTAGAGGGTTGAGGGCTTTGGAGTGCGGGCCAAAGGCTGGGTTTGGGCTCGGTTTCGGGCCCGAGACCCGGAAAAATGAAAAGGGTGTATTTGCATAGTTTTTGTGAAATAAGATAAGACGTGAAGCCGTATTTTATGTAAGAGGGGGCTAAAAAGCGGTTTTAGCTACCGGGCCTAAATTTAGGAATTTAGGAATGCTGAATTAGACCTTGTTAATGTAAAAGGGCTAATTGTAGTGCAAATGCGAAGCTCATGCCAAATGAAGCAGGACAAGGACCTAGCTAGACTCCAAATGGACAAAATGAACGTTTATTTAAGTGTGATGTGAAGCGACCTAAACATTTTAACATTTCAAACGACTCAAAATGAATTCGACATTAGTTAGAACCGTAAAAGTCAACGTTAAAGCATGCGTAATAAAAGTCCGTGATACATCACAGGGTTTTGTTTGGGAGGGTACGGATATGGGTATCCACACTATGCAAATACACCCTTTTCATTTTTCCGGGTCTCGGGCCCGAAACCGAGCCCAAACCCAAGCCTTTGGCCCGCACTCCAAAGCCCTGAACACCACAAAATATCTCAGGAATATCCTAGCTGCTTTCTTGAGCCACACGTCCAAGATTATCACGTAATCTTTCAAAGATCTAGCAAACCGAAACTAGGAAACTACACTAAAAACCACACCTTCCAACCGCATAACCTTATGCGGTTTGGAGGGGAAACCGCATAAGCCTATGCGGTTTTTTCTGGCAACCGCATAAGGCTATGCGGTTCCCTGGCCTGTTTTTATCCCCGGGTTTCCTAATTTTTCCGAGGTTTTTAGTATATATACACCCATATACCTGACCTCGGAAGAAAAGAATTCACAACCAGTTTTCACAGCAAGCACACTACAAAACTCTCCCAAAGCCTCAAGCACTCAAATCCTTGAGTTCAACACACAATCCCGTGTTGAATTCATCCTCCTTTCTAGTTCAAGAAGCTTAAGCTCGCCCAGATCTCAAGCGTCGAGGACCAGGTGTAGGTACCGATCCCCTTGAACCAAAGCTTTTTCTTATTTTCTATGGACTAACAAAGGGCTCTACACTTTAGCGCCCCCGCTTTGGCACCCAAAGGCTTGCAATCCAAGTGTTCTATTTACTTCGTACACTCCATATCCGATGACACGCCAAAGTCGCATAAGCAACCGACCTTATAAAATAAACCAATGGACAATTGAACTTTATTTTATTTGCATGCATCTTGCACCCTTCTTATTTTGCATTAAAATCAACTTAAACAATGAATTCGACCTTTAATCGAACTGTATTCGTTAACAAGTTAAACATGCTAAACCGAGGGTTTTAATCAATCTTTTTGCATCCAGATCTGCATTCTTTACAAACTTATCGCACTTGTACGTAGCGATAACATTAGCTCAAATATCATCTTACAAGGACTGTTCTAGGCCACGAGAGGCTACTTTTACATAGGCTTTTCTAAAAGGTTTCCATAAATCATTATTTGAATTAACTCTTTTTCTAAAGTACCCTCACCCCGAATCCAATCTGGTTTCACAAGCCTTAGATCTAGGGGTGTCGGCGTGCTCCAAAATCTAGGACATGTTTTTAGGCTTAGAACATGGTAGCAGGTTCCTATTTTCCGCGATAAATAGGTGGCGACTCCAAAACAGTTCTAAAGGTTTTTCTAAGATTAGTCTTTTTAACTTAATCCGCCCTTAAGCAAGACGCCGAGTTGGGTCCCATCCGATCCCGGGTTCCACAGTTTGGCGACTCCGCTGGGGACATTTTATTTTTAAAAAACTTAAAACTAGCTTTTTCTTTTTTAAAAAAATAAAGAGGTGAAACTTGAAAGCCTTGAACAATCCATGTATACATAATTGAGCTATGCACATTCGTTTAGAGTCCATTCCTTTTGGAATCTAGGCACCCCTTGCACCCTCGAGAGGTGGTTCCCACATGCAGGCTTGTCCACTCGATAAAGCACATGCCGGACTAACTTTCCTCTCGCCCCTCCACGGCTTGCCGTAAACGGCTATCTCGACCGCCCCAGTGCTCCCTTCAGAAAACCTATCGCCCCGGCGTAAGGAAATGAAAGGGTTAAGTATCTGCCAAAGCGTACTCGAGGTAGTTGGAGGTGTACCCGACTGACTCATCTTCACCCCTTTTTTGAGTCATACGTACAAGTTCGAGGCTATGCACTCCATAGTCTTTTTCAAAACGAGCATTTGCATTCATATCTTCGAAAACTCACTCAAACTTTTCAAAGATAAACGAACCTAACATCTAACAAACTAATACTTTTCAAGCAAAACTATCGCGAATTTTTGAAACAAGCTTTCTCAAAATTCTCCTTTTTCACTAACAAGCAAAAACCCGAGCAAGGACTAAAACCCGAGCTCGTGGACTTTAGTCCTCTAGGTCACACGGCCTAGACTCCACTTTTAACATCCTCGACTCGACTTGTTAACCACTCTCGAGTCGAATCCATTCTCTTTTACACATCCGAACTCGAGCTCACCTCGGCAAATCACCGATACTAGTTCGACGGGTGCAAAGCAAAATTTTTAACATCGAGACGAGATGTGCGCACACATCCTCGTCTCAAAAGCTTCCTTTAGCTAAAACCTTTTCGAAAATCTCCACTTTTCAAAACATAAAAGGTCTTTCTAAACAAAGAAATGAGCTAAAATGAATGCCCAAAAATGAATGTGAGTCTAGTGGGTCGAGTCGTGTCACTAATATACAAAGTGAAATGCAGGCCTCAGCTGAATACTCACCATGAATCGCATCATCACTCCTCGCTTCAAACGCACCTCAAAGATGGCTAACCTCAAAAGATTGAGAACTCTCCGTAACCGCATTAGCCAATTCACCAAAGATATTGACAACTTGAAGGCCTTGCATCAGATCGAAGTTGAACGTGTACAACAACGCATCAAAAACAAGGCCAACAAGCATGTCTCCCTCCATACTCTCGTAGCCCAGTATCAAAAGGACGAGGAGGATTTCGCCCAATACCTCGCCCGTTGGAGAAAACTACTTGCCCAAGTTCCGAACCCTCCACACGAAGACGAGCTCATGTACACATTTCTCGGTAGCTTACGACCCGAGTGGCGAAGGCGCTTTGATTACGGCGATGCCGAGAATTTCGAAGAACTTGTTGAAATTGCCATCGGAGCCCAAAGCAACCACACAACTTATGACAACCCTGCAGTCTTCCTTGGATCAGCACCCGTCATAGATTGCTCCTACTTGGTCACACCCACCAACAACCAAATCAATGGGGTCTAGTTCAGTGATGACGAAGACGAAGAGTGGCCACCCACTAACAGAACGGTAGCTCAACTCTCAACTACTCCTTCCTCGAATAAAACCAAAAAGAACAAAAAGGGGAAGAAAAAGAGGGGCAAACAGCCCGAAAACAAAGATCAAAAAGAAAAGGGCGACCAGCCCGAGAAGAAAGAACAAGATGAGGTTTCACACCTCACACGCTCTGGCCGTCCTTATCAGAATATCTTCACAGATGAGCATGCCAGAAAAGCAACTGCGGCCGAGAAAGGCAAGGCCGTAGCCCAAGAGGATATTCCCTCTACAAATACACCCTCCACCTCTACAATAATTCCACCACCTAACACGAATGAGGTGCTTCAGAAGCAACTCGTTCGCACAAAAGCCGATGTTTCAATTTGGGCCCTTTTACGTGACTCGGCGGAACATAGGAACGCATTCATTCGCGCTCTACAAATAGCGTGCGCAGATGCTGAGATCTCTCCAGATCAAATGGTCAGCCATGTCACGAGAGATTGGTTACCAGGGGCTATTACCTTCTCAAATGATGATCTCCCCGCATTCGGACCGAATCACAACCTTGCTCTATACATTAGCGTAGAGTGTATGAAGAAAACTTTACCCGTGTCCCTTGTTGATAACGGGTCTGCCGTCAATGTCCTACCATTGGCCACCGCACATCGCCTCGGCCTATCCGATAAAGACTTCACCCCGAGCACGGATGGAGTCAAGGCTTTCGACGGAACCCGACGTCACGTGAAAGGAACCATTTCTCTTCACATACGCAGTGGTCCCATAGAAAGAAAGGTCGAGTTCCAAGTCATCGACATGACCCCTTCCTACAACATACTCCTAGGACGCCCGTGGATTCACTCCACCAAAGCCGTAACTTCTACCCTACATCAAAAGGTTAAAATCCCTCTCAACGAGGAGATCATAACCTTGAGTGCCTCAAACTTCCGTGCCCTTTTTGATACACCAAAAGAGCCCAATTCTGCGGAAATTGTGGTTGAACCTGCGGGAGACTTATGTGGTTTCGACTTTGAGGTCGGCACCATCACACGTACACCAATCAAAACCTACAAACCTTTCAAAACAAAAAACAACAACAGTCTTTGGCTCACCATGGGTTTAGGCTATAAACCCAAGGACGATGACCAGGAAAAGATGGTTAAGGAAATCCAAAGGCGAAGGTCAACTCACAAAGTCACCCTACGACCTTACATCCTCGACTTGAACGCATATTTCACCCCCGGAGGAACGGTCGACGGGAATACCTCCCTTCGAAACATCGCCCATTCATCCGAAGCTTGTTTCTCTAGTGAGGCTGAGCCCAATACACTGAAGGCCTCACTGAGCACCAAAAACGAAGAGATTGTCTCCACAATCATGCGAGACCGTCATTTCGATCCTAACTTACTCATAGCCGACGCCGCAGACAAAACCCTCAACGGATGGTATAAAACGCTGAAATGGACCGATGCACAAGGTCACCACTTCCAGCTTATCACCGGTGAAGGACCACTTTTCGATCATGTCACTAATCTCAAGGACAAGGACGAGAGTGATTCCAACTCAAGCAACTCAAGCAGCTCAAGCAGCTCCAGTGGCACAGAAGACGACGAAGAAGAAGAAGAGATTCTTTTAGCTTCTAATGCTCTTACTGTCGGGTCATCTGTCGACCCATCTATCCTAGACTCTAGCTTTAGTTTAGATTTCCTTTTTACGGAGGCTAGCTCCAAGCAATTTTCTGATTTGTCGAATAATTCTCTTCAAAATAATGAAATGAATAAATTTGCTTACGTCTTGTCTCAAGCTAAAACAAACAACAAAATGCAAACAATCAAAAATCAACAAACAACCAACAAAACGCAAAATGCAAAAGACACTAACTCATGCGATGAAAATGAACAAACAAATGAATCATTAAACAAATACATTGTAAACATCATCTCCCCAAAAACACAAGACCCCATCATCGAGGAAACCATAACCATAAACGTGGGAACCCCCGAAGATCCAAGGGAACTACAACTAGGTGCCTCACTAGACGAAGATGAGCGCACCCAATTTACACAACTCCTAAGCGAATTCAAGGACGTATTCGCTTGGTCATACAAGGACATGCCCGGAATCGAGCGAAGCATAGCCGAACACCGCATCCCGATTAAACCCGGTTACTAACCCATCAAGCAAAAAGTAAGAAGACTACGCCCCGAATGGTCCCTTATGGTTAAGGAAGAAATCGAGAAGCAACTACAAGCCGGTTTCATCCAAGTCATCGAATATCCTGAATGGGTCTCAAACATGGTCCCAGTCTTGAAGAAGAATGGCAAAATTCGAGTATGCGTTGACTTTCGCGACTTGAACAAAGCCAGCCCGAATGATGACTTCCCATTACCCCATGTGGACGTCCTAGTCGACAACACCGCCGATCACGCCCTCCTATCCTTCATGGATGGCTACGCGGGTTATAATCAAATCAAAATGGCTTGCGAATACATGGCAAAAACGGCCTTCATTACACCGTGGGGCACATACTGCTACACGGTCATGCCTTTCGGCCTGATCAATGCCGGTGCTACATACCAACGCACCGCCACAACCCTACTACATGACATGATGCACAAAGAAGTCGAAGTCTACGTCGACGATATGATCGTGAAGTCAAAGGAGAGAAGTGGTCATATCACCAACCTCCGCAAGTTCTTCACTCGCCTACGACAATACAAAATGCGCCTCAATCCCCAAAAATGTACTTTTGGAGTCAAGTCCGGTAAACTACTAGGACACGTAGTAAGCCAGAGAGGCATCGAGGTCGACCCCTCGAAAGTCAAAGCAATTCTCGAGATGCAACCCCCGAAGAACCTCGACGAAATTCGAAGTTTCTTGGGCCAAATTCAATACATTTCACGCTTCGTTAGCAAACTCACCATGATATGTGAACCAGTTTTCAAGAAACTCAAGAAAACCGACCACGTTCAATGGGACGAAGAATGTCAAAAGCCATTTGACAGGGTCAAAGAATTACTAACTAACCCGCCAGTTCTACGACCACCCTACAAGGATTTACCATTATCCTTATACCTTACAACAACCCCTACCGCCATGGGCGCCATGCTCGCTCAAGAAATAAACGGCGAGGAACACGCAATCTATTACATAAGCAAGAAATTTCTCGACTACGAAACTCGATATTCACCCGTCGAGAAGAGCTGTCTAGCATTGGTATGGTCATCCAAAAAACTCCGTCACTAAATGCTAGCACACCAAACGAAGGTCTACTCAAAAATGGACCCCGTAAAGTACCTTTTCGAGAAACCTGTGCTTAACGGACGAATGGCCAGATGGACACTGCTCCTAGCCGAATTCGACCTTAAGTACGTACCCCTCAAAGCAATCAAGGGACGAGCAGTCTCAGACTTCCTAGCTGAAAATGCAATCAACGAAGAACCAATCATCGACACAACATCCCTTCCAGACGATGGGATTTACAACATCAACCAAGAACAATGGGAGTTATACTTCGATGGCTCCTCAAACTACCGAGGATGTGGAGTAGGAATACTTCTCATATCCCCGAATGGCGAACACACCCCCTTATCCATCAAACTGGATTTCGACGTAATGATACATGTTATTTATATTCATTTTATGCCCCCGGTTCAGTCGCATTTAGCTTATATTTACTCGTGATTATTGCTAGTTTACGAGCTATTTGTTACATTTCTCGATACTGCTGCCTTTTATTTACATTTTGCAGGTTTTGGTGGTTTTGAGCCAAAACCCGGCACGTTAGGAGCTAATACGAGATACGAGACTACGAGACCAGGCTCGAGCTCGCGCAGGAGCTCGAGAACACAAACCAAGACCAAAAGACAAGAAGGCCTCGAAGGAATGAAGGCCCAAAAAGGGGCCTTGAGCCCAAGACAAAGGAAACGAATGGCCCAAATTTAAGCAGCGGGTGGTCGAGGATCCGTGATCACTACTACCGCCATGCTCTATTGCGTCGATTTTCCTATTTTCGAGTTTTAATAATTTAGGGGCTTTATAAATACCTAATTTCGGAGAAACTCAGGGGTGTGCTTTTATTTTAGTTTATTTCTTAGTTTTAGTTACTGCTTCTTTTACTTTTCTCTCAAAACTCTAAAAACCTTAGTTTAATTTCAAGATTCATCGCTTTGTAACCGTCGGTACTCCGTAAGATTTCAGGTTTCATTTCAATTGCAATTATTCCTATTATTATGTCTTCTCTTATTGTTTTTATTGCTTTAACTTTTAATATGAGTAGCTAAATTATAATTAGGGTTTGAAGGTGATTTGTGATAGTTGATTCAGGCATGTTTTAATTGTTATTTTGATTGAAATTGTGCAAGTTGGTTTCTTCCTACGCGTTTTATTATCAATTGAATTTAGGGACGCCTTTATTGAATTGAACTTAGGTTGTTTCAGTTTAAGATCGAAAGCCTAATTGAAACTAGACTCACGCGTAATTGATAAGTTGAATTTAGTAAGTTGCGCGTGCCCGCTAAATTTGCTTAAGGTTAATATTGACTCGAGAGAGTGTATTCCTAAACCTAGCCACTTGCATAGCTTCAATTGAATGTTTTCTACTTTTGAGTTGAGTTCCTGAATCACTGTCATAATGATCCTGATGCCCTAATCTTCCTCTATATTGATTTTTGTTGATCTGCTCTATTTCTGCTCTAGTTTATAGCTTTTTACAAACCCACTTTTCACACCCGAAGTTGAACTCAAGTTATTGCCGACTTTAACTTATAATCGAAAGTTTCCCTGTGGATACGATCCTTCTTGCTGCTAGCTACTGTTAGTTGTCTTTTAGGTTTATTTTGATATTGGCGATACGACTTAGCCGTGTCAATTTTGGCGCCGTTGCCGGGGAAACGGCTTTGCTAGTTTTAGTTTTTGTTAGTTTTACAGGTTTTGTCTCCCTTGTCTCAAGGAACCTAGTTCCTTGAGACCGTTTTTAATTGCTTGCTTGTAGTTTTGTTTATGCACAGGTCACCTCTGTGTTTAGTTCCATTTGAGCCTGAACTCGAGCGAGCATTTCATAGGCTACGAAGGGAAGCAAGGAAATTAATTGATCTTGATTTTGAGGAAGCTTCGCGACTCAATCCAAAGGTAACGCAATCGCCCTACGAAGAGGACACACCTCCGATTACTCGGTTTTCAACGGTTGGTGACTATGCCTAAACTAGCTAGTCACTGCTCCCAAAGACTAATCCATACCTAATGGATTCACGATGCCCGCCACTCTGCAGGCAACTTTGAGATCCGCCCGCCTTTCTCACTTTGGTGGAGTGAATCGCCGGAGGCTATCCTACGGAGGATCCTGGTCGACATATGCAGGTTTTTACGGACTATTGTTCGACTATCAAGCGGTAGGGATCACGCAGAGCAAATAAGGAGATCTTTGTTCCCTTTTTCGCTGAAAGATCGAGCCCGCGAGGATTCTTGATCTAAACAAGGAGGCCGCCAGATATCGATTGGAGGAGTTTGGCCCTCGCGTTCTACTCAAGTTCTATCCTCCCGAGCGCACTAATCAAATGCGCAATGATTCGTGGCTTCAAGCGCATATACGACGAGACTTTTGTCAAGCTTGGGAAAGGTATAAGAAGTCGATACGGATTGTCCTCATCATGGGTGAACGATTGGCTCGTGATTATGACTTTTACAATGGTCTTCATGCGAGAGTAGAGCCATTCTTGATTCTCACTGCGGAGGGCGTTTTGCTAATAACGCCGACGACGATAAGGCTTGGGGTTGATTGAAGATATGGCTATTCACTCATCTCGATTCGGGGAAGCCTAGGGGAATTCGCGGTCCGCACATGATGACCGTGATAAGGGAGCGTCGGCGCTCACGAAGTCAAGTTCTTTGCGCTAATCTGCGCAGATTAGCCAAATGAGCGGAGGGGTTCTTCTAGTGCTCACGCCAACGCCGCTGCAGGCACGATTCGGGTTACTCCGCGGGGCATGTCATGCGCCCGGGAGCGAGGTTTATGCGCACCAACCCTATACTCAAAACTCGCCCTACCAAAACCAACCTGGTTATGATCGCCGCCGCTATCTTATCGTGAGCTGAATGTGCAGAACCCGACTACCCAACCACCCCAAAACACTCCCTACCAACCCCTCCCAAAACTTCCAACAACAACCACCCACCTACCAAAAGCCACCCTATGTCCCTCCATCACAACATACACCGCCCCCGACCCATTAGTGAAATGCGCTCCATGATGATGGCCATGCGTAAGATGCAGATGGACACTCAAAGATGCAAATGGAGACAAATCAGCCGTTAAGCATCTCGAGACGCAGTGGCTCAACTTGTTACTCGCAGCGACTCCGGTCAAAGGGTCAATTACCTCCGCAGGGCGATCAACCGACGAATATTGAGCATGTTAATGCGATTCAGTTGCGGAGTGGACGAGCTTATGATGGACCTAAGTCTGCGGAACCGCAGAGTCGAGTGGAGGAGGCTGGCTGGTGGTGATGGGGAAGCGGATAAAGACGTCAATTGCGGTGAAAAACACGACACAGACGGCAAGAATCGGCCGACCGGCCGATCGGCCTGGATCGGCCAAATCAAAGAACAAAGAAGCTACGGGTGATGGTAAGGGTCCGGAAATTCAAATTAGGGTACCCTTCCCACGAGTGCACGATCCAAAGAGGACTCCCAGTTCAGTAAGTTCTTCGAGATCATCAAGAGCTTGCAGGTAAACATTCCTTTTATTGATTTAATTCGTGAAATGCCTGCTTATGCTAAGTTCATGAAGGAAGTCTTGCTTAGGAAACGGTCTTTGAGTGAGGTAGAGTCAGTCGCTTACTGGGAATGTAGTCGTTTTTGCAGGTAACCCTCCCCTGTCAAGGATCCGGTAGTTTTTCTATCCCCTCGCTATAGGCACCCACACGATTGATAATGCCCTTTGCGATTTAGGAGCTAGTGTGAGTGTGATCCCTTACTCCATCCTGTAGGAAGCTTAGCATGACATCTTTTAAGTGTACCTCCATGTCATACAGGATGGCCGGCCGATTCGATCCACGCGACCTCTAGGTATTTTAGAAGACGCCCCAAGACGGGTTGGAAAGTTTTTATCCCCAGTAGACTTCGTTGTGCTCGACATACCTGAGGATTCCCATATCCCGGTTATCTTAGGACGACCCTTCTTACATACCGCGGGAGCGCTCATTGATGTGGGTAATGGGACTTTGACCTTCACAGTAGGGGGGGAGAAGTTGGTTTTCACTCAGTCGAGTGTCCCGAGATCGCCGATGCAGTTAGAGTCGGGTGGTACTATTGATGCCATACCTCCGTCTCACTCTATCGAGACACTTTGGAGGTCCTTTCATTGTCTCTCCTCAGTGCACGTCGCCGAGCAACTGGATGACTGGTTTGGGGGAGAGGAAAGTGTTGAAGGCTGACCTTTATGCTGCTATTAATAGGAATGAGAGCCCCACGATTGAGTCGCTCGGAGCACAGGGGAGATATGGTGAGCTTATTCGAGGAGGAATCCCGTGCGTGCTGATATTTGACGATGAGCTGCCTCGAGGAGGCAGGATTCTGCTGCGTTCTGACCACGTTACGACAAGCGAGGTGGTTGCAAATGGCCAATGTCCTTGGCCTCCGTATACTTGATTTCTAAAGCTGTGAAGAGTCGTGCGGGACTATAAACCAGCGCTTCCGGGAGGCAACCCGATGAAGTTGTACTTTTTATTAGCACTTGTACTTTGTTTGGTTTGTTTTTATGACTTTTGGTTTGTTTTTGAGCGCGAGAGGACGAGGGTTTTTATGAATGATTTTAGCGCGCAGGTACTTTTGGACTTTGTCCTTAGTATTTTTGAAGAAAACGCTACGAGTATGCATGCCAGCCGGTCGACCGCAGCTGGCCCCGACCAAGACCGTAGTCAAATTTGAAAGTCGGTGAAAAAACGCGAAAAAACGTAAAAAGGCATGGGAGCCGGCCGACCGGCCACGGCCTGGACCGCCCCATGTGTCAGCTTCCTGCTTTTTCTTTTTCTTGCGTGTTCTGCTGAAGTACTTCAATGTTGGACTGATTTGGACGCATATGCGTGGATTTTAGCCGCACTCCATGATTGACTTCGATTTGGGGGAGCTCCGACTTATAATGTGAGCACTCTTTTTCCCCTTCTACCCTCTTTTCTCATCTTTGTTTTCCTTACCCCGTATGTTATGTGTCCTCCTCTACTTTTGTGGTTGTGCTGTTTTCCACATTGAGGACAATGTGTGATTTGGTTTGGGGGAGGGAAACACTTTCGCGTTTATAGTTCATTTGCATTTTCCTATTTCGTGTGCATTTATTATGAAAAAAATAAAAAAAAATCAAAAAATTCAAAAAATTACAAAAATACGAGTCTTTTTGGTCTGCTTTGTCCTGCTTTATCTAGTTTGGGGAATTGATTTGTACACTTACTTTGATCTTTAGTATCTCTGAGTCGACTTTCTATCGCCTTAGCTTGCACGATTGGTTTGTTTCCTATTAATAGATTGCGAGCCTCAACACTAGCCCACTTGTATTTGCTTAATTCTTTTCGCTTTTCGTTTGTTTACTTTCGACTTTGACGTTCGAGCTTGGCAATGGTTTGTGGAATGTTGGGTTGTTGGTTGGAGGTATGGTTGGAATGATCTTCTACATGTTGGAGCAATGCTTCGATGCTCTCGGAGGGGACTCATTGATTTGAGTAACCACAGTGGCCATGAATTTGGCTGCGACCGGGAGTATGAGCAATAAGGTAACCCTTAAGGAAATATGTGTACCCGAGCGCGATTTTTACCGAGTGAACGTCAAGCTAAACGGTACTGCATACGAGGGATGCTCCACATTTGCGCAAAAAAAAAAAAAAAAAAAAACAAAAGAAAAAGAAGAGACAGAGGAAATGATTTGTAAAGATCGGATGATGGAAACTGGTTAGTACGGTTGGCCTTGCTTGAATTCAATTGTCGTCAGTTTTATTTTTGCGTAGGCGTTAGAGGCTAGTGATATAATGTGGCGTGAACGGTTGAGACTTGTGCTCTATTTCCGGTGAAATAGACTTTGGTTGTAATGTTTATGTGCATAGGTCGTCCACTTCGAGATACTAACGTGATTAGTTCGTGTCGCTTTGATTTTCTCCGATGATGTTTGCTTGAGGACAAGCAAAGGTTTGGTTTGGGGGAGTTTGATACATGTTATTTATATTCATTTTATGCCCCCGGTTCAGTCGCATTTAGCTTATATTTACTCGTGATTATTGCTAGTTTACGAGCTATTTGTTACATTTCTCGATACTGCTGCCTTTTATTTACATTTTGCAGGTTTTGGTGGTTTTGAGCCAAAACCCGGCACGTTAGGAGCTAATACGAGATACGAGATACGAGACTACGAGACCAGGCTCGAGCTCGCGCAGGAGCTCGAGAACACAAACCAAGACCAAAAGACAAGAAGGCCTCGAAGGAATGAAGGCCCAAAAAGGGGCCTTGAGCCCAAGACAAAGGAAACGAGCTGGCCCAGCCTAAGCAGGCCGGCCGGTCAGAAGGACCGGCAGCCGGCCGGCCGGCTGCCATGCTCTATTGCGTCGATTTTCCTATTTTCGAGTTTTAATAATTTAGGGGCTTTATAAATACCTAATTTCGGAGAAACTCGGGGGTGTGCTTTTATTTTAGTTTATTTCTTAGTTTTAGTTACTGCTTCTTTTACTTTTCTCTCAAAACTCTAAAAACCTTAGTTTAATTTCAAGATTCATCGCTTTGTAACCGTCGGTACTCCGTAAGATTTCA
Source organism: Dianthus caryophyllus (assembly GCA_023091065.1). Lineage (NCBI taxonomy): Eukaryota > Viridiplantae > Streptophyta > Magnoliopsida > Caryophyllales > Caryophyllaceae > Dianthus > Dianthus caryophyllus. Next base: position 20,378,475 of record CM041523.1, on the reverse strand, counting down.
GGTTTCATTTCAATTGCAATTATTCCTATTATTATGTCTTCTCTTATTGTTTTTATTGCTTTAACTTTTAATATGAGTAGCTAAATTATAATTAGGGTTTGAAGGTGATTTGTGATAATTGATTCAGGCATGTTTTAATTGTTATTTTGATTGAAATTGTGCAAGTTGGTTTCTTCCTACGCGTTTTATTATCAATTGAATTTAGGGACGCCTTTATTGAATTGAACTTAGGTTGTTTCAGTTTAAGATCGAAAGCCTAATTGAAACTAGACTCACGCGTAATTGATAAGTTGAATTTAGTAAGTTGCGAGAGCCCGCTAAATTTGCTTAAGGTTAATATTGACTCGAGAGAGTGTATTCCTAAACCTAGCCACTTGCATAGCTTCAATTGAATGTTTTCTACTTTTGAGTTGAGTTCCTGAATCACTGTCATAATGATCCTGATGCCCTAATCTTCCTCTATATTGATTTTTGTTGATCTGCTCTATTTCTGCTCTAGTTTATAGCTTTTTACAAACCCACTTTTCACACCCGAGTTGAACCTGTTATTGCCGACTTTAACTTATAACTGAGCTGTTTCCCTGTGGATACGATCCTTCTTGCTGCTAGCTACTGTTAGTTGTCTTTTAGGTTTATTTTGATATTGGCGATACGACTTAGCCGTGTCACGTAACAAACAACGCCGCAGAATACGAAACGTGCTTGCACGGTCTCCAAGCAGCGCTTGTACTCAATGCCCGCAACATAAGTGTCTATGGGGACTCCTCCCTCATAATCAACCAAGTATCCGGAGCATGGAAGATACTTAACGAAAACCTAGCGCTATACCAAAACAAAATACAAGAGCTCACAAACGAATTCTATCGCGTAGAATTCATACACCTCCCTCGCGAAGAAAATCAATTCGCCGACGCGTTATCCAAACTCGCGTCGCTAATCAACATACCCCCGGGAATGGAAACACTACCCATTGTCGTGGAACGACGGAATGAACCCGCCTACATCTGTGACATTGAAACCGAGGAAGAACAAACCGACCCTTGGTACCAAGCAATCATCAACTACAAAACGAACGGCGAATACCCGCCGAACACCGACAAACGGGGCAAAAGAGCCCTACGCCTATTATCATCACAATTCGTAATGGAAATGGGCAAACTACTCAAAAAGACACCCCAAGGCACACTACTCTTGTGTGTCGATCACAAAAAAGGACATGAAATCATGTCCCAAGTACACGACGGCGAACGGACTACGATGAACGCTACGAGCCATGTGCAAACAAATCATAAGGCTAGGATGGTATTGGACTACCATGGAAGCCGATTGCGCAAAATACGTCAAACATTGCCATAATTGTCAAATTTTTGCGAACGTACAACACATCCCTCCTTCACCGCTATACAGTTTAACCTCGCCATGGCCTTTCTCGACCTGGGGAATTGACGTCATAGGCAAAGTTCAACCCGTGGGAGCAGGAGGACACTGCTTCATCCTCGTGGCAATTGACTATTTCACCAAATGGGTCGAAGCCGCATCATACCGTACGCTAGGCACAAAAGAAGTTGCGAAATTCATACAAAACAACATCATTTGTCGTTATGGCATACCCCACGAGTTTATAAGCGACCAAGGCACACATTTCCAAGGAGAAGTCGAACCGCTCCTCCTTAAATACAAAATACAACGACACAAATCATCACCCTACCGACCACAAACTAACGGCGCGGTCGAGGCAGCAAACAAAACCGTCGTATCAATCCTTAAAAAGATGATCGATACCTGTCACGACTGGCCCAACAAAATCCCATTTGCATTATGGGGATATCGCACCACTATCCGCACACCCACAGGCATGACACCCTATTTCCTAACCTACGGGATGGAAGCCGTCCAACCTGTAGAAATCGAAATGCAATCCCTTCGAATTCTCATGGAAGCAGACATTCCTGAAGCCGAATGGGCACGCGAACGATACGAACAACTCATCCTTTTAGACGAAAGACGGTTACATTCACTAAGTACAGTCCGGATGTATCAATCTCGCCTACAACGCGCCTACAACAAACGGGTCAAACCACGAAATATCAAAGTGGGTGACCTAGTACTCAAATCAGTCCGAGCACCACTGCCAGTCGACCCAAGAGGAAAATTCAAACCCAATTGGGCCGGACCGTACTTGGTCAAGGAAATCCTCCCTGGAGGAGCCGTGAAATTAACCGACCTTGACGGTCAAGACTTCCGACTACCAACAAATCTTGATAAACTCAAGAAATACTACCCCTAAACACAAACAATTTTGCAATGTATTTCAAAAACAAAACTCACTCGCATGAGTGAACTACGCTCGGTTTGATTCCACGCACCGTGGATACGTAGGCAGCTTTGCAAAGAGCTCAACCGAATCACACGAACTACGCCGGTTTGATTCCGCAAAACACGGATACGTAGGCAGCTTGTCAAAAGCACAACCGAACTTCCTAGCACGCAAGCCCGAAGCTTAAAAAGGTCGAGGGCGATGCACTCACAAAAGACACGCTCAAAGCTTAAAAAGGTCGAGAGCACAGTCAACACAAAACAACAAATCTAAGTCCGAAGCTTAAAAAGGTCGAGGACTTAAGCATAAACAAATCAAACAAACAAATCCAAAGCTTAAAAAGGTCGAGGATTTAAAAGCAAATGCGAATGTTCGAAGCTTAAAAAGGTCGAGAACATTTCCAAGCAAAACACAAAAGAAAGCAACGAGACAAGACAAAAGCAAATCAATTCTATTTTATTACTTGATTTAGAATTTTTTACAACTTAGAAATGAGCTAGGAACAAGCCTCCTTAACCCTTTTTATTCGAATCTAAAACATGTATTTGAATAAAGAAATTTTTCTAAACAAAACAAAACAAACTAAGCCGTCTTCCGCCGTTTCGGATTAACCTCTTCATCTTCAGGAGGCCGATCCGTCACGATCTTCGAACTGATTACGGGAGTAGGTCTCTCAAATCCTGGGGGCTCGATCGGATCCTCGTCCTGCTCGACTGGGGGCTCCTCGATCCTTGACCCTAGACGATCTTTAACAGTCACCTTCGGTCCAAGCCTTTCCCGCGCCGGTCTCGAAGTAGAAGCATCCACATTAGCAGCACAAAGATCACCATAGTCCCTCCTTTCGCGCACCACCTCATACGCCAAGGAGGGCCTTGGCCCGTTCTTTTCCCTCCTCCTCTGATTCTCCCGTTCCTTAGGATCATTGGAACGGTACCACCGTGTATAGAAGTCCGTCACACGACTAGACTCTATATGCTCCGGAACAGCCCAAGTCACACGGTCCGACCATCCTCGGATACAAGCATCAATCATCTGGTTGTTTAGGACAACAACCCCTCCAACCTGAGTATCCTGCTCGGGGATGGTTTGAGCAAGCCCGATTTGCCTTTTCAAGCGAAGAGGATGAATCTACACCCCTCGTTCAAACCCGCACAACATCAACCCACGAGCCGCATTCATAACAGACGGCGCCGTAATCGCCGTAACACCCCACCAAGACACATACCAACGAATAGAGCTCTCCTTCACAAACCACCGGTAGTAGTTGGGCGAACGCTCCCGAAGGTCGGCCCACTCCATCTTCCGTGACGTTGTCGCCGCCGCCTTGAACACACTTCCAAGGGGAAGAGCTTTATACACACTTAGCCTCTCCATGAGCCAAATGTTGAGAATCCTAGCACAACCCCGGTACGAGCTCAGACGATTAGCATAACGGTCGTCTAAGCCCAGTATGGTCTCAGCTAGGATCAACGCAGAAGGATCATATCCCCTTTCCATCTCTTCGACAACACGAGCATACCTCGCGTTTCCGAACACTCCATCTGGCATGGACCCCGCAAAAGCATAACGATGAATCAAACAAAAAGCAAGGGCCCTCCGCTTAGAACGGTCCGAAATACTATTGTCTACCTTACTCATGTACCGTTGACACAAAAGAAGCATATTCACCTTACCTCCTTCAAACAAACCTGCAGCATGAGCATTTGTCATCCCAAGAAAATTTCGCAACATCCCGTTATAGCAAAGCTCACTCCTCACAACCACCGGAGTAGTCCGTTTCGACCACCCAGCAATGGCCGCAAACTCCTCCATCAAAGGACACACCTCTCCCCCGGGAAACCTAAACACATGCAAGCTAGGATCCCAATAATCTAAGCACGCATCCAGGAAGTCTAGATCGACTTTCATTTGACGAAAGCCAATGAAAACACCCGCACCATCGTCATACACCGCCCTCTTCATCGCCGGACTCAGTGAGGAAGTCCACCTCTTCAAAAGAGCATCAAAATGCTCAACCATTTTCTTGAATACAAATAAAAAAAAAAAAAAACTTTTGTAAATATACCTAATATATTTATGAGAGCAAAAACTTGTACTAAAAGAAAAGAAAAGAAGTGATTGTGAATGAAGTTTATGGCACGCACCCCGCCTCCTTATATAGGAAAACCGCGTCCGAAATATGGAAATACAGCGCTCCCAGCCACGCCAATAAACCGCATGACCCTATGCGGTTTGACACACAAACCGCATAAGCCTATGCGGTTTGCACCTCAAACCGCATAGAGCTATGCGGTTTCAGGGGCTGGTTTCTTTCTCACAGTTTCCTAATTTCGTCTTTCCTAAAACACTACAACTAACGACATTCTTTTGTTGTTCCCCACGCAGCAACATTTCGCCTTAGCAAATACGATTCATACCACGAGTCAAACACATAACATTTTCGACATTCAAGCAAGCTCATTTCACATTTAAAATGAACTTTTTACAAAAACATATTTTACAAGCTAAATCAAACATCAACGCATCCCACTCGGGAATCATTCGTTTTTCAAACAAGCTAAACAGGTCTACGACAAACGACAATCAAGTTCAAGTCCAAGCTACAACGACATGTAAACAAGGGTTCATACAATCTTTGTTACACAAGTTCAATCATGATAACGACGACGATACTCGTCGAACTCACGATTTAACCCGAGCCGCCTCAAAGACGACTCGACATTAATCAAGCTACCGCTTTGCCCACGCCATCCTCCACTGTTATTGCCCCTCCACAGCTTCTTGTGCACCTCCTTCGCCACCTGCAATAAACAACACGACAACGCATTACAACATACTCTCCATTTTGCCTTGATTTCATTCAAATTAAGCCAAACTACGGGGGAAACTTCAAAAACAAAATGCCAAATACCCCACTTTGCCTTAAGTTCACTCAAATTAAGACAAACTCGAGGGGGTACCCACAAAAACACGCATATCACTAGTTTGATCATCGCTATAATCTATACCTCGATCAAACTGGGGGCCTCCACATTTACAACAGCAAAATACATACCTACTTCACCTTGCCCGTCCAAATTGTCCATCCTCGCTTGGCCGTCACCGGCAAGTACGCTTCAACACAAAGGTACGACGGACACCCGAGTCGCTATACTCAACGGTGGTAGGAAAGTCACCAGGTCGCTCCGCCATCTCGGGATCAAACAACCGCAAACAAGTACAAAACGCACACGCCGTGGGAATTTTTCGCAAAATTACCTTACGCGCCTCACCGTAAGCAAGCATACCTCAACCGCCCACAAGCAAGCCGAGATCACAAGAATCGGGCCGTAGTCTTCCCAGACGCAGAAGACTCACCGACTCCTCCTCTCCGCATAACGCCACGGATCCCGAGCGAAACCCTCGCCAAACAAGACCCTCGGCGGGTCCCTAGGCACCACAGGAGCCGGCCACCCGGCCTGATAGACCAAACGCTCTCCAAGATACCAAACCGGCCCGTACGGCGTCGCGCTTGGCACAAAGCGCTGGTGTCACGCACCGCAAACCTAGCTCCAATGCCCTCAGGAATACCCGCATACTGATTCCACGGGAAGGGCTCGAACTGCAAACAAAAGCAACAACAACATCATCAAGAGCACATACAATCATTTTAAGTACACTCTATTTAAAATGGTTCAAACACAAACCTGATCGAACTGCATCCGGTTCAGACGGTCCCGAACCTCGTCATACGACCAGTTAAACGCAGCACGGTTACACGTACCCCAAGTGCGTACCGCCGGGTACTCTCTCACAATCCTCGTAGCATGCGGGGGAAGCAGAAAAGGAAAATGGCTAAGAATCCACGACTGCACACGCAAGAAACAAAAACACGTTACAAAGACAACAAAAACAAGCAATAGCGCACAAGAAACAACAAAAACAAAATCAACACGTACCTCCATCAAGAATCCAGGCGAGACTAAGGACAGTCTCGACCCTCGATCCATGACCCGTGGTCTCACGGCATCCATACAGAAACGAATGCACAAACCCAAAGACGGCGTCACCCAGTCAAACGTCCCAATTGCATTCCAATCCAGGAGATGCATAAGAACCGACGTCGACGCCCTTTCACCCTTATCGCCGAAGTACACGGCACTGACAAACCACAACAACCACATACGAGCATTCTGCTCGTCACTCCACTCCGAGGGGCCATACTCGGTCTTCCCCTCAAAGTACTCCAAGATGTAGCTCGTCTTGAAAGTATAAGGTGGTGCACCCTCACAAATCACCTCCAAACCACCGCCAATCGCAGCAGTCACAACCTCGTCCACAACGGACGGCGCAAACTCAAAACTCATGTCACGGTCCCCAAACGGCAGCCCCGTTATGACCGCATACTCAGACAAAGTAATGCCGGCCTCGAAGCCGGGCATATGGAACGTCGTCGTGGTGTCCCAATACCTGTCTAGGAAGGCCCTGATCAACATCAGGTTCGCCGTCTGCTTCTTCCTCGCAATCTCCCTCCAATGGCCGACCAACGGGCCAAAAGCACTACGCAACACCCAAGCTTGCGCTCTCGGCGAAAGCTTCTCCTCAAAAACACACATCACGGACGAGACGCCCGAGAAAGTCCTCATCGGACCCTTCTGCCAACCCATCGTCACACGATAGGAAACGTGTCTCTCCGGAGCAAGCAGAAGGTTATGGCCATCCCAGCCCTTGGCAAAGGCCCTGTTTGCACGCGACTTCCGCGGCCTAGAGCTACTCGCCCTAGGCGCAGCCTCCTCGGCCTCCTCGGCCTCCTCCTCAACAACGTCCATCTCAGCTTCCAGCTCATCCACTAGCTCTTGAGCAAGCGCATCCTCCTCCTCCTCAGGATCAGGCACAGGGACGTTCCTCCCACGACCCACCGCCTGCGTGATCGCCACGCTGCGGCGCAAGTCACGAGAGTCAGCCTCCCTCTCACTACGCGAACGCGTCATGCGACTACCCGACTTGGGGGCTCCCTCAGTCCTCGAGCCAGTGCTCTTACGGGACGATTTTGATCTCGTGACACGACCAGAACCCTCTCCTGCAACAAACATGACAAATACATACAACTAAAATACATGCAAGCATGCAACTTGGCATACATTATACACATACACACACACATACACGAAACACATACAAATAATACGCACAAATAGTATATACACATAATACATATACATCCTTTAACACATTGCACTATACGCCCTACAGAGCATTTTTAGGCCTAATTCACAATTAAGCCGAAAACCATTCTCTACACCTCAAAATTGCAACTTTATGGTTTCTACGCGCCATAATAGTCCCCAACAACAAACCATTACAAGCAATTGCATTTTGGTCACCCCGATCAAAAACCCCCAATTCGCCTTAATTACTCCGTATAACTACGACTTAAGACGGCGATTTGAAAGCCTTAGCTCGACATTTTCGCAAAATTAACGCTATAGGCATGCTATACACACTATGGACATCCTACACCGAAGTTTAATTGAAATTCCGGGTCGAAAAATCCGGGTTCGTTTTCGGGTCGGAAACCTAATTTGGACGTTTTTCACACGAAGACGGTCCAAATCACAATCAATTCACACATGCACGTTCACATGGCATAATGCAACACAATGACGTCAATTTCAAGCATTCAAACGGCAAATTTCAAGCAAAACTCGGGTTTTCATTCAAAACCCGTCTTTTCAACGTTTCAAGGCAAAACTAGCTAATTACCACGACAAGTAACGTAAAAGCAAGTTAAAATGGAGCAATACCTCGTTCCATAGCAAGGCAACGCAAGAAAAACGAGCAAAAACGGTTGAGAAATCGAAAAATGGCGTTTTTAGAGTTGAAAAACCGAAAGAGTATAGTGAAGCATGCTCACGGCTCAACTCGAGCTTTATATAGCCCCTACAGCCCTCAGGGGAAACCGCATAAGCTTATGCGGTTTGCCCCATGAACCGCATAAGCTTATGCGGTTCCTGCCCTTGGTTTTTCTCGGTTTTTTTCTCGTTTTACGCCTACTTTTCGATTCCTAATTCATCCTAGCTCTAATACAATTCCAAGTACGTCCCGTGTTTGGGTTAAGGCGTCACCTACAGTCCGCCATACGCGTATATTAAGCATTTAATGTACGGTACAGAAGCAGCAGCACGAACGCTCTTCACGAGCATTACATCATTTTCTCCTCAACGGAAGGCAATTATATTCAATTACGACCACACAGACACTCCTCGGCGAGCCCAAGCACGAGCACTCTCGATATACACCAAGCACCCCACTCTACATAGACGCTCCTCGGCGAGTTCAAGCAGAAACACATTCAAGCACAAGCATTACACAGACGCTCTTCCACGAGACCTGCGCTAACACCTACATGAACACCCCTACTCAATTATACACCTCGCACATCTTACAAGCATATGTACCCCTGCACTTTAGCCCCTTTTACATTTCGACACCAAGCATATACAAAGACACCAGCATATACAAAGACACCAGCATTTACAACGGCACTACGCAGCAGCACAACAAGTACAACGAAGACATCCAGCAGGTCGGCAGGCCCTTATAGCATGCACGGACCGCCAAGTCCTTAAAATGCGCACGCCCCTCCCCGTTTAGCCCGGTTCGAAGTCCTCGTCTCACCCATGGACACATGCTTCGTTCCGCTGACTATATCGAGACTGTAATGGTCCGGATATGGTCGTGGAGTTTGACTAGCACTCTAGTCCGAGCTCAGTCAAACTGGGGGCTCTGTGGATACCCATATCCATACCCTCCCACTCAAAACCCTGTGATGTATCACGGACTTTTATTACGCATGCTTTAACGTTGACTTAAACGGTTCTAACTAATGTCGAATTCATTTTTGAGTCGTTTGAAATGTTAAATGTTTTAGGTCACTTCACATCGCACTTAAATAACGTTCATTTTGTCCATTTGGAGTCTAGCTAGGTCTTTGTCCTGCTTCATTTGGCATGAGCTTCGCATTTGCACCACAATTAGCCCTTTTACATTAACAAGGTCTAATTCATCATTCCTAAATCCCTAAATTTAGGCCCGGCGGCTAGATCTTCCCTTTAGCCTCCTCTTACACAAAATGCAACCTCACGTCTTACCTTATTTCACAAAATCTATGCAAATACACCCTTTTCATTTTTCCGGGTCTCGGGCCGAAACCGAGCCCAAACCCAAGCCTTTGGCCCGCACTCCAAAGCCCTGAACACCATAAAATATCTCAGGAATATCCTAGCTGCTTTCTTGAGCCACACGTCCAAGATTATCACGTAATCTTTCAAAGATCTAGCAAACCGAAACTAGGAAACTACACTAAAAACCACACCTTCCAACCGCATAACCTTATGCGGTTTGGAGGGGAAACCGCATAAGCCTATGCGGTTTTTCCTGGCAACCGCATAAGGCTATGCGGTTCCCTGGCCTGTTTTTATCCCCGGGTTTCCTAATTTTTCCGATGTTTTTAGTATATATACACCCATATACCTGACCTCGGAAGAAAAGAATTCACAACCAGTTTTCACAGCAAACACACTACAAAACTCTCCCAAAGCCTCAAGCACTCAAATCCTTGAGTTCAACACACAATCCCGTGTTGAATTCATCCTCCTTTCTAGTTCAAGAAGCGAAGCTCTGCCCAGATCTGAAGCGTCAGGACCAGGTAGGTACCGATCCACTTGGATCAAAGCTTTTTCTTATTTTCTATGGACTAACAAAGGGGTCTACACTTTAGCGCCCCCCCGGCTTTGGCACCCAGCGCACTTGCACTCCAAGTGTTCTATTTACTTCGGGTACACTCCATATCCGATGACACGCCAAAGTCGCATAAGCAACCGACCCTTATAAAATAAACCAATGGACAATTGAACTTTATTTTATTTGCATGCATCTAGCACCCTTCTTATTTTGCATTTAAAATCAACTTAAACAATGAATTCGACCTTTAACTGAACCGTTTTCGTTAACAAGTTAAACATGCTAAACTGAGGGTTTTAATCAATCTTTTTGCATCTGCATCTGCATTCTTTTACATCTTTTTCGCACTTGTACGTAGCGATAACATTAGCTCAATTATCATCTTATTTGGATTGTTTTAGGTCAGTAGAGGCTATTTTTACATAGGCTTTTCTAAAAGGTTTTCATAAATCATTAATTGAATTAACTCTTTTTCTAAAGTACCCTCACCCCGAATCCATTCTGGTTTCACAGCCTTAGATCTAGGGGTGTCGGCGTGCTCCAAAATCTAGGACATGTCTTTAGGCTTAGGACATGATAGCAGGTTCCTATTTTCCGCGATAAATAGGTGGCGACTCCAAAACAGTTCTAAAGGTTTTTCTAAGATTAGTCTTTTTAACTTAATCCGCCCTTAAGCAAGACGCCGAGTTGGATCCCATCCGATCCCGGGTTCCACAAATCCATTTACGTTTTGTAAAGGATCGGAAATTTAGTTATTATTCCCGATCGTTTTTGAATATTGTGATGTACTGTTCGTCAGGTTCAGTTGACTATAGGTCAATGATCCTGACAGCATGCTTAAAAAGTATGCCTTTTTGAAAAATGTTTGAACATGTATTTTCAAAACAGACGTGTTTTGTATGTGTAATGCCTAGGAAATGTTTTTGCATGCATTTGTTTAGAAGACGGCTATAGTGAGGGTACTATAGCTTCGCACTTGTACGTATAGATACGGGTTTTTGGCTTTCAGGGTAAGGTTCCCTCCGGTCATTCTCGCAACGTTTGGGTAGGGTTATCTGCAAGATTGCACACGTTTAAGTGTTAATTCAATACGGGTCCTAGAGCGTCCGAGTTTGACTGGTTACGATCGTTTTTATAGATGCCGTACTTGTAATCGTGGAGGGGTGAGAGATCGACGTGTCCAGATTAATCTCGCTTATGAAGCAAGCGTTACTAGGGGCCGTCCCTCGAGGGGTGTGGTTATGAATCAGGAGGATTCGACTCAACGTATTTTTGCCCAAATATCGAAAGCGAAAATGTTTTCAAAGTTTCAAGTTTCACTTCTTTATGTTTTTTAAATAAAAGAAAGGCTAGTTTTCAAAAATAATAAAAATCATGCTCGTCCCCAGCGGAGTCGCCAACTGAAGGTACCGGGGAAAACGAATGCGGACGGATGTTTACCTATCGACGCCCCGTGCGCGCCCGCCCTCGTCTCGCGTGGAGGCGTCGGGGCGGAATGCGCGTCGCGGGAAAAATTGTGTCGCTTGCAAAAAGGCGCGCGGGTCGAGGGACCGCGGCTTGCCGTTGAGTGTAAATGGGGGGTGTCATTGCATGAATTTGTGACAAAAAGAAATGTAGAAAAATCCTTTTGAAATGTATTTTCGGAGTCGCCACCAAATATTAAAGGAATTTGGAACCTTTTCAGCGCGTCTTAAATCATAAGACACGAGGGGTCTCAGATTTCAAGGTGCGTCGATACCTATCCTTCTGAGGTTATTGTGAAACCAGAGAGGATTCGGAGTGAGGTTACTTTTCGAAAGTCTTGACAAAATGTATTTTGAAAACTGTAATCAAAAAGCCTACGTAAAAGTAGTCTTTACTAATTTGAAAACAAATGCTTAATTTCGATATTTGGGCTAATAGACGCTACGTACAAGTGTGAATATATATGACTCGGTAAATAAGTAAATAAATAATGTATATTGCCAAAGCTATGACATTTTGCTATAGGAAATGTACGTAAAAATAATAATTCATTGCTTGAATTATTAAAATAAACGTTATTTTCCGACTTTGTATTTGACTCTAAGAATTTGTGAAAAACCCTCGGTTTTACATGTTAAAAGACTAGTTGAAACGGTACAATTTAATGTCGAATCCGTGTTTTAGTCGTAATTAAATGCATGAATGAGAATTTGCGTAATTTAAAAAGTGACGTCGGTTCGTTTAGTGATTTTGAGTCGTTGTTTATGCGATATTGGCGAGGTTTAGACGGATTTTGAATCCGAATTACTACAACCGTATTACGAATACGGGTTCGCTAATGCCAATATCGGGTTGGGTTAAGGTAACCCGTTGTCCGAGTCTCAAACGTCTAATCCGAAGGTAAAATGTTTACCTTTTGAAAATGCAAAGACGGTATTTTGAGTGAATTTTTATAAGTGTGAGTGAGAGACGATAATAAGTATTGAATATTGGTTTTTGTATGTAAGTAATGAATGAATATGTTGAATGTAAAGAGTGGTATTTATAGGAAATGGTTCGTATTTTTTTATGACTAAAAACTAAATTGCCTGTGTACCAGCGGTTTAGTTTCAGTGTAGCTGTAAACTGAAAGAGAAAACCAAATGGCTGCAGGAGGAAAACAAAATTGCCTGTTAACAGGCGATTTAAATTTAAAATCGCCGGTTGAGAGGCGATTTTATTTTTGTTCTGGTGGGCTATGATTGGACTTGGGCCGCCTTTGGTCACTTGTGACGTGTGTATGTTTGTGATGATGGTGTTTGTTTGTGTTTTACGTGTGATTTGGGCCAAGGTAATTCTTGGCTCAAATTTCGTAATTCGTGCCTCGGTTTTTGTCGTGTTTTTCGGTTTTGGCTCGACATATAATATTGTAACGTATTATTTTGCGGTATTGTAGAGTCTAATTTCACGAAAATGTGACACGGGACGCACTTTGGCCCGTTTTTAATGTTGGGCTAGTGTGCGTTTTGGGCCGTCTTGTAAATTTGGGCCATTTTATAGCTTGTTGGGCTGTTTTTCGTGAGTCGTTTTTGTAAGACGTTCTTGTATTGTACTTGTGTTGTGCTTGAAATGACTAAATTGACCTTCATTTTTATGATATATGCAAATTCAAATTAATACGTTAAAAATGACCAAAATGTTTTAGACACTTTTGTACCGTTTCGTCTTATTTATAAACATGCATGAAAGTCCTTTTCGTCATTGGGCTTGTTTTTGGGGGGTACGGATACGGGTATCTACAGCAGACTACTCCCTTCTATCAATCTTAAGGTCACACGACACTATACTCTTTACTTCTAATACAATTTAGTAAGCTGAAACGTTTATATGACATATCCCTACGGGGTCGACTACTAACCAGCTGACAATAGGACCTCAACTAGTTAGTCCCGCAGACTTGACAATAGGATCTCAAGATACTTCCGGCAATACTGACAATAGGACCTCAGTAAACTAGTTTAGGCCAACAATAGGACCTTGGACACTAAACCAGTCCGAAAACGGATAAAAATGTAATTGTTTCGTAACTTACTAAACTAAAAACACACCAATTTAAGTATATAATTAATTAGTGAACATCATAAATAAACAATGTAATACTTATAATCCCTTTAAAGTATTGTTTATTATATAAATAATTAATAATTAAACACCTAACTTACCCTCAATAAACCACTCCCCATACACATATTACATACATACACGACACACCCAACACAACGCCCATGTAACATGCACGTACAAAGCTTCCTACTACATACCTATATTAATACACACATACTTTCACTCACGAACATACCATTATACACGACATAAGATATATCACACACATTAAACACGACATATAACACACACAGGCCTTAGAGCAACGTAATATCGAGTAACGTCATCACCGTTACCTTTTTGCGGTAGTCCTCAATTGAGTACGTATTAGCGTCAGGGTCGCTCAGGTTTAATCCTACGATCGATTAGGGAGAAAAACGAGTATAAATACGAGTTATGATATCGACAGCGATCCGAGTGACTGAGACGAAACGGAGTATAGCTTACCTTGATGTGAAGAGGACGAAGAGAGGGTAATTATGACGCAAGAACGGAGTAAAACGGTCAAGAAACGAAGGAGTATTGAAGGGATGAAGTAACATTAGTGGAGGCTTGATTAATCGACGAAGACAAACTAACGTAGGGTTATAGGTTACACAATTAGGTTTTATTTTTATATAAACGTATACGAATAAATAACATAGAGTCTTTAACAAGTCTTATACTTATACTAAAAGTCTAATACTTTCTTTTTAGGAGAAATAAATATAATTTAACTTAAAGTTAATCTTGATCAAAATAATTTAAAATACACAAAATAAGTCAAATTTAATATTTTAGGAAATACTAGTACCATATGATAACAAATATTTATAACTATAGAAAATATTATTAATTTATACTATTTTACTATTTTTATATTATAAAGTAATAATATTATTTTCCTATAAAAATATTTGTCTTCCAAGTATTTTATTAATTTTTTGTATCAAATAACATTTAAGATATTATATAAATGAAAAGGTCCTAAAATTAGCTTTAAAACTATAAAAATATAAGGTATTATGAAAAATAAATATAATTTTAAATAAATTTGTGAATTAAAATATATTTTAATTTAATCGTAAAAATACGGGGTGTTACACGGTCACACCTTCCACACGCACGACCTCATGCTAGAGTGAACGGCCACAGAAGGTAAGAGACAAGCGTGTCAGGGTTTGTTTGTAATTGACCACTACAGGACAACGCTAGAAGACAAGATGCCAACTTTATAGCTGACACAAAGCGCTAAAAGACAAAGGCAACCTTTATAAATAAGAGAAGATTTACACGGTTGAAGATTCATTCACATATAACACAAAATACTCAAAAGAAAAGGTTAACCACCCTCTCTCTCTTAGTTTATCTACTTACATAAGCTGACTTGAGCGTCGGAGGGACTTTCCGTGGAACCCCAGGGGCTAGGTTTGCTACGTGTTTCAGGCCGAGAGGAAGTCAACTACAGTCAAGCGCAAGTAGACTCCACAACAACATTCACAATATTACCACACTTGTATTTGATTAGTTTTTGTATTAAGTTACCTTAACTTTATACTCGAAACAATTGGCACCGTCTGTAGGGAAAATACATAAAAGCTATGGCAGACCAAAAAGAAAATCCAGAGAAAGCTACTGAAAACGCAGGACCATCAGGGGCGGCCGTAAGGGGCACCCCATTTGTAGAAAAAATCCTCACTCCCATTACACCTAAGGAAAGAAGAATGATGAACGCCCTCCTTAAGCAAATGAGGGGGACACCGGCCATAGGAGCCGCCGAAGGATGACCAAATATCGCCTCCATGGATAGAGGAACTAGAGAGTACACGTCGAAGTACTAGAATCACCCCTAGAAACCTCTTTTGTAATACCCGGTGTTGTCTGACGTTATTCGGGCCGGGTACCCCGTTGAAGAGGTTCATGTGTTGGCTCAAGTAACATAGTGCTTAAAAGGATTGTAAGTACTACTCATATCAACAAGATGCATCTTCTTTTCCGGTGGCTCATCTTAAGAACTCTTCAGTTAAGCGTGCTTGCTGAATAGTAGTCTTAAGATGGGTGACCTCCTGGGAAGTTTTCAGGATGCGCATGAGTGAGGACAAAGTGTGCCGGAAAGGACTCGTGTTGATTTGTGGGCGATATACGCAGCCTGACGAGCTACCATGAGTGACATTCCGGCCTTTAGTTGGGGCCGGGGTGTTACAAATGGTATTAGATCAACCCGGCGACCGTGTGGAGATCCTGTGTTCCTGTTGGCCAGGTAAACACCTAGCTAAGGAGAATTCTGGAATGCTATATTGCGAGTAGCTACCAGGCGCAACGAGGACGTTGCGTTCTTCAAGTGGGGGTGTGTAATACCCGGTGTTGTCAGAGGTTATTCGGGCCGGGTACCCCGTTGAAGAGGTTCATGTGTTGGCTCAAGTGACATAGTGCTTAAAAGGATTGTAAGTACTACTCATATCAACAAGATGCATCTTGTTTTCTGGTGGCTCATCTTAAGAACTCTTCAGTTAAGCGTCTTGCAGGATAGTAGTCTTAGGATGGGTGACCTCCTGGAAAGTTTCCAGGATGCGCATGAGTGAGGACAAAGTGCGCTGAAAAGGACTCGTGTTGGTTTGTGGGCAATGTACGCAGCCTGGCAAGCTACCGTGAGTGACATTCCGGCCTTTAGTTGGGGCCGGGGTGTTACATCTTTGGGGGAGAAAGTACCCACCACACAATTGAAGGTGGAGGAGTAGAAGACTCGACCGAAGCCGAATCAAATTTCAAGCCCGAAATCTCAGTCCAGGAAGTTTCCAAGTTTGAGAGGCCGAGAAGCAACATACAAAATAAAGGACATGCAGCGATCAAATCACCACTAGCTCCTGCTGTGCTAGAGTGTCCGCTACCGAAAATGAAAATGCCGACAGCTCAGTACGACGACAAAACTGACCCCGAGGAGCACTTGGCTGCTTACGAAAGCCATATGATGATGTACGACACGACAGACCACGTTTGATGCAAGGTATTCCCAACTACCTTGACGGGCCTTACGCAAACATGGTTCCGAAACCTTCTAACGGGATCGATAACAGGTTACGAGGACATGACGAGGTTATTCAAGCAACAATAAGCGGGAAACCGCAGGAGAGAGAAGACGACAGTAGAACTACTGAACGTTGTACAAGGAAAAAATGAAAAGTTGACGGATTACATGATTAGGTTTGACCATGAGTCCCAGCAGATAAGGGATCTAGACCCAAAGATTGGAGTGCACGCGCTAACCATGCGATTAAAAGTAACGGAGTTAAGGTGCCTCCTGATCAGAAACCCACCCTCAGACTTGTTGAAAGCCGGGGAAATGGCCGAGAGTTTCATCAGGGTAGAGCAATTTTACAAAATCTTCGGCAAAAGACCGGAGAAATCTGAAAAGAAAGAAAAGCAGAGTGGAGGCAAAGAGAAATGGAGCCCGCAACCACAGGGCGACTACGCACTTGACAAACTGAGAGCGGAGATTTCGAATTGGCAAAGTATGAAACGAAGTTGGCAACGTCGAAGCTAGTGGCACCTCACGGAAACATGGACGGGTATTGGAAGTACCATAAGACTATGGGGCACAGTACTGAGGATTGCTGGTCTCTAAAAAATAAAATTGAGCGCCAGATTCAATAAGGGTACCTGCATCAGTACACCACTGGCAAGAGGGAAAGAGGAGATAAATACAAGGATCATGATGACCGCAAGAAAAACAAACAAAGGGTTGGAGAAATTCACTTGATCGCGGGAACGAAGGAGTCAGTTCTGTCCGGCAGGAAGCGTAAAGCCGAGAAGAGAAGAGAAACTTTCAGTGAGATTTATTCAGCGAGCTGTAAAGAGCCACGGATAGTACCGAAACTATCCATCGGTAAGGAAGACTATGAGCGCGTCACTTATCCTCACAGTGACCCGTTGGTGGTGGCCATGGATATCAGTCATCACCTTGTCCGTAGATGTATGATTGACACCGGAGCGTATACCAACCTGTGATAGGCTTAAGTCGCACTCACCTAATCAAAAATAACCTGACAAAACTAATAGGTAGTTAGGGTAAGTCGGGGTCGAATCCATAGGGAGATGGTTGTTAATGTAAGTTACCTATGGGTCAATTCTAGACTCGGTCGGTTCGAGGTTTGAGTGTTGCTATAGCTAAAGCGAAAGGTAAGGGTTTAAC
The DNA here is from genome assembly GCA_023091065.1 of Dianthus caryophyllus. Taxonomy (NCBI): domain Eukaryota; kingdom Viridiplantae; phylum Streptophyta; class Magnoliopsida; order Caryophyllales; family Caryophyllaceae; genus Dianthus; species Dianthus caryophyllus. Next base: position 20,360,662 of record CM041523.1, on the reverse strand, counting down.
TTATAAGGAAAAGGTCTAGGAAGTCGGGTTTGGCATGGGTAAAGCTAGGTTAAGGGATGATAATCGGGTTGAGTAGGGAATCACACATAAGCATTTACAAAATACGGCCTCACGGGTCATCTCATTTCACAAAACACTACAAAATGCACCTCTTTTACATTTTCGGGTCTTACGCCCAAAACCGAGCCCAAACTCGCTTTAGGCCCGTACTCCAAGGCCCTAAGCTTGCACAAAGATCCCACAAAATATCTACGATGGTCCCTTACTCGGTATACTTGAGGTACAAGTCGAGGTTATACCGTATCTTTCCAAAATATTTTAGGAAAGTGAACAAAATAGGTTTAGAACCAGACCTACAAACCGCATCAGCTATTGCGGTTTGTGGGGCAAACCGCAAGCCTTCTAATGGTTTGTCTTGATGGTTTTTCCTGAATTTTCCTAATTTCTTCGAGGTTTCTACTATAAATACCCCCTTATACCCGACCTCTTAGAACACAATTCAAGCAGCTCTTAAGCACAAAATACAACACAAAACTCTCCACAAAAGCCTCAAGCACTCACATCTTGGGTTCAGCACAATCCCGTGTTGAATTCCTCCTTTTGGTTCAAGAAAGAAGCGAAGCTCTCCTAGATTTGAAGCGTCGAGTCAAGGTAGGTACCGATCCACTTGGATCAAAGCTTTTTCTTATGGCCGTCTTTTTGGTTTTGTCCCGTCTCTGCTTTGGACCATGTAGTTCCTTAGCGGCGGGCTACCTCGTTTATCTCACCCACTTCTGTGGTCCCCTTTTCAGTCAGGCATTTTGTTGAGGGTTTTATAAAATTGTTCTTCTCTGACGAACCCTTCGGCTATCTCTCTTGCTTTAATCATGTCCGAGGGCGGTTCTCTTATCTGAGCGCTCTTCAAGTTTCCTTCTGTGGATACCCATATCTGTACCCTCCCAAAACAAGCCCAATGATGTAACAGACTTCTAACATGCGTGCTTTAACGTTGACTTAGACAGTACTAATTATGTCGAATTCATATTACAGTCGTTAAAATGTCAAAATGAGTTGAGTCGCTAAACATCACGCTTAAATAAATGTTCTTTTGTCAATTTAGAGTCTAGCTTGGTCCGCGTCTCGCTTCATCTGGCATGAGCTTCCACATCGCATTACAATTGGCCCTTTTACATTAACAAGGCCCAATTCAGCATTCTTAAATTCCTAAATTTAGGTCCGGTAGCTAAAACCGCTATTTAGCATAAGCATTTACAAAATACGGCCTCACGGGTCATCTCATTTCACAAAACAATATAAAATGCACCTCTTTTATATTTTCGGGTCTTGGGCCCAGAACCGAGCCCAACCCCGCTTTAGGCCCGCACTCCAAGGCCCTAAGCTTGCACAAAGATCCCACAAAATATCTAGGATGACCCCTTACTCGGTATACTTAAGGTACAAGTTGAGGTTATACCGTATCTTTCCAAAATATTTTAGGAAATTGAACAAAATAGGTTTAGAACCAGACCTACAAACCGCATCAGCTATTGCGGTTTGTCTGGCTGGTTTTTCCTGAATTTTCCTAATTTCTTCGAGGTTTCTACTATAAATACCCCCTTATACCCGACCTCTTAGAACACAATTCAAGCAGCTATTAAGCACGAAATACAACACAAAACTCTCCACAAAACCCTCAAGTACTCACATCTTGGGTTCAGCACAATCCCGTGTTGAATTCCTCCTTTTGGTTCAAGAAAGAAGCGAAGCTCTGCCAGATTTGAAGCGTCGAGTCAAGGTAGGTACCAATCCACTTGGATCAAAGCTTTTTCTTATTTTCTTATGGACTAACAAAGGGGACTACACACTCTAGCCCCCCCTCCCCCGGCTTTGGTACCGAGCCCGCTTGCCGCCAAGTGCTCTTATTACTTCGGGTGCACACCAGATCCGATGACACCGCCAAAGTCGCATAAGCGACCGACCAATTAAAATAAACCAATGGACAATTGAACTTTATTTTAAGTGTATGCATCTAGCACCTTCTTATCTATGCATTAAAACAACTTAACAATGAATTCGACATTAACTGAACCGTTTTCATTAACAAGTTAAGCATGCTAAATTGAGGGTTTTAAACAACCTTTTTGCATATGCATTTGCACTCTTTTACAACCTTTTTCGCACTTGTACGTAGCGATTACATTAGCTCAAATATCACTAAACATGGATTGTTCAAATGCTAGTAGAGGCTATTTTTAATAGGCTTTTCTAAAAGGTTTTCATAAAACATTAATTGAATTAATCTTAAGAAGAGTACCCTCACCCCGAATCCGAATCTGGTTTCAGAATAACCTTAGATGGATGGGTGTCGACGTGCCTTGAAATCTAGGACGTGTCTAAAAACTCAAGACACGTAGGCGGGTTCCAAATTACCTCACAATTTGGTGGCGACTCCAAACAAGTTTTAAAAAGGTTTTTCTAACTCAATCGTTTAAACTTAAACACCTAAGCAAGACGTCGAGTTGGGCCCCGCACCCCGGGTTCCACACCTTCCACGAGCTTAACAGTCACGGCATGGACGGCTATCTTGGGGTCAAGTACCTAACGTTCTCAGACTCCCGGTCGAAACTTGTCATATAGTCTTTCTAGTTCTCGTTCTTCCCTTGTACTATATTCAGCAGTTCAATGGACAGCTTCTCCCTCCTACGGTTTCTTGCATACTACTACTACATTCAGGTTTGTAGGCCGAGTCTGCCTCAGTGAAGTTTTGTCTTTCTGTTCTTCTTGCTGACTCTTGGTTTCCCCCATATTCATAGAGTTTTCTGGGGTTTACTTTGCTGGTTGCAGCTTTTTGTATTATCTCTTGCGTTTCTCTCGGCGGAGGTTGCGGGGGATCCTCTGCTCCTTGATCCTGCGGCGTCTTCCTAATTTGCTTTAGGAAGGCGTTCATCATTTTTTTTCTTCTGAGGTTAATGGTGTAAGAAGTTCATCATCATAGGGGGGTCCTACTGCAGCCCATCTGACTGTCCTATGCCCTCAATTACTCGTTTTGAATTTTGTCCTTTTTGTGTCAAGGTTTTTGTGTGTCTTCCCCACAAACACCATCAGTTGTTTCGGGCTATAGACACTTCAACTGTTAATAGCACGAATCATGTAATTATGTCTTTGTATGATTTTCTGTGGAGGCGGTACTGTTTGCTTTCCCTTAATTTGTAAACCTTCACAGTTAACAAACCTAGCCTCGATGGTGTCCGAGTAGAACGCCTCCGATGCTTAAGTAAGCAATCTATGTATGACAAAATATGAATGTAGAAAGGAAAAATCCAAGTAATACATATTTTGTATATGATGTGAATGAATCTTCGGTCGTGCCTCTTCTCCTCTATTTATAGAGGTCTTGACCTATCCTTTAATACTTTGTGTCAGCCTCAAAGCTAAGATCTTGTCTTCTAGCGTTGTTTTGTAGTGATCAAGTACATACAAAGTCTGACATGCTTGTCCCTTAGGTTAGGTGGCCACACCACTGAAGCCCAGGGTCGTGACACACAGGTGACCGTGCGATGTGGGGCGTCGGATACCTCCACCTGTGATTTTGATAACATAAGCCGTGCGGTCTTGTATTCGCATACATTGCGGCTCCTTAGGGCCACGGCTGACCATGCCCCAACAATTGTTGTTGTTGTTGTTGTCGTTGTCGTTGTCGTTGTCGTTGTCGTTGTCGTTGTCGTTGTCGTTGTCGTTGTTGTTGTTGTTGTTGTTATTATTATTATTATTATTTTAACCTTATTATTAAACCAAAATCAAGAATATTTACACAAAATTGGTGGGTAGCCGAGATACAATCTGGGTTCCCACCCCCTTAGCTACAGCAAAGCTTAATCCAATAAAAATATAAGCGGCAACACGAGCCCATGCATCATGGGACGCAAAGAATTTCTGTATCCGCTTGAGCAAACCCACAACATCCGAATTCGGCTCCTCAAGCGTAGAGAAAGAGAAGGGTAGGGAACTATAACCTGCAGCTGCACACAAATCTCGATACTTAGCATACTTACATTGAGTAGCATCGACTACAACCCAACCGGACACGAACTCGGCCATCCCAGCCTAAGTCAAGAGGGATGATTCGGTCAGGTCGACATACACATCCCTGCTCCTGTCCCAAGAATAAAGAAGCAAGTTTGCTGGACGTAAAGATCCGTCCTGTCCATTAACCAAACCAATATCAACCTCCTTGGAGCCGAAATGTCAGTCCTACATCAGATGTCCAATAAAGTTTTATGGACGAGGTTATGCCGACGCTTAACACCCACAATACCAGTACAAGAAACCGCATGGTCACCAAAAACATCAGCAGCGAACACCCGAGAGCAAGCAGGTTAGGGCCTAGATACCGTGAAAAGCAGAACACCCAGCCGATAGCCAAATACACTACAATAAGTCCTCCTGTTCATAGTCTGACCTAGCCCCGTGATAGGAACCACACGCACCAATCAGACGAATGAGCACCGTGCTAAGACTTCCACAAAGCGACCTGACGCGGGTCAACGAGAAAACAGACTCTGTAGAGGCAGCGACCGTCGCGAAATATATATCTGCCAATTTCTTCATAAGTTTAGGGGCAGCGATTTCACTAAGACCACTTGGTAAAGCAGTACCTGTAGTCACTATAAACACCTGCGAGGCGCCGTCAAAAGCAGGAGCAGCAAACATGATATCAGAAAGCCGTGGGGAAGGAGCGTATCCTGCAAGCCTGCAGATTGCAAGAGGGATGCCAGGAAAGCATAAGGAATAACATATCCCGCAGCGTAAACACCCAGCCCACCATGCCGAAAAGGGAATGTGGCAAGGCACCACTGCCAATCTCCAAAACCAGGGCCCGACGCGGTGACAATATGTTCCAAGCTAGAACGACGCAACCCGTCAAAAGGAAGATGGACCGACCCAAAGACACACACTGAACAAGTGTGTAAAGTAAAATAAAGTTTAAAAAATCCAGTTGAAGCTCGAAGTAGAAGCAGCTCACACTGTGGGTCCTCAATCCTCGCAACTAAGTCCATAAGGTCAATGGTCTTTAGTCACTCTCTTTGCCACATGCTTACTACCAAAAAAAGACAAGTGCTGACAAGGCCGCCCAAAACAGAAACACCACGTAGAGGTCGGGCAATAGAAGTAGGGAAAACCAGGGAGCCGACTCCGGGGGTCCTCCGTAGGCCAAAACACCTCCGTCTTATCGACGTTAAGATGGAGGTCAAAATGAGGTTATGATGACATGTGCAAATTGTTCAAGCAGCAATATGCAGGATACCGTAGGAGAGAAAAGCTGTCCACTGAACTGCTGAATGTGGTACAACGGAAGAACGAGAACTTAACCAATTGGATCTTAAGGTGACACTTAACAGCTCCAATTAATGTCTAAACCAATTTTGGTCACGTTTGACCTTCACTAATAAAGGTCAAGGGTATAACTGGGATTATGGGGATTACTGGGGTACAAGTGAGAAAAGTCATTCCTTCAGGGGCACGGATGAGAATTTCCCTTATTATTATTATTACTAGCGTAACACCCGTGAAAAATCACGGGGTTGTATAAACTTTTGTTTAATTAATTTTTTTTTAATAAATCTATGAATAAATATTAGAAAGTGTATTCATAGAGAGGATAGAGAATGTATATTCAAAAAAGTTAATTTTGATTTATTTTTTCTAAATAAGATAGGTTAAATAAAGTGACATACATTTTTATTTTTCTTTACTCATGAATTTGCTATTTGTCTTTTTTCTTCAGTTGTGAACTATCGCATTTTAATTTAAATGAGACAAATGGCTATATAAAACCATCTTATATAAAAGAAAAATGACCCATAACAACGAAAATCCAACAAATCTATATATTATATTAAAGAAGAGTTTTGCAAAGCTGATGTGGCAGCCTAATATTTCAGCTTTTGCAATTTCCAGCCCTCTCATTAAAAGGGCAAAATAGTCCACCAAAATCAATCAAGTAGCTTTTCAGTTGTATAGCAAAGGGTAAAGTTGTCCATCTATTATTACTCTAACACAATAATCAATGCAAGTCTTTTTTTTCCCTGAGACAACTGTCTGAAATAAATAGAAAGTACGGAGTAATTTTTTTTTTAAATGTACCAATTTACTACGGAGTAATTTACTACTGAGTACTAATAAAATTATTCATAATAATGAGTCACAATACATAAAAAATAGTTTTAAAACAATTAATTAATTAATTCCGTCATCCAGAACTCCAGAAGTTTCATGCAATTGTTTAAATTTTTTGTTCCATGGAGAAAATTTAAATTTAAATAAAATAAGCTAATTTTCGATCTTAAAAAATCTTTAAAAAAGATAATTAATTCTACAGTAAACTGAAAATTTGAAAAACTTACTTTTATTTTGCAATTAGTAACATAGTTAATTCATCCTATAAAATATGAATAGGTGCTCTGTATTATATGTAGAAATTGAGAGATATGTTTTCCCCTTTTTTTTTTTTTTTTTCACTGACATTGAAAGGCTGAAGATTGAAGAAGAAGTACTATGTAGGGTTTTGTGTCTTCCTCATCCTATTTCTAATTTTAATCGTGGGTTTAGTTGGGTTTTGGGCTTTTTTTTAGGTCCTATGTAAATAATTTGATACCATAAATATTACGGAGTACTTCTATCGGAGTTCTATAGCATAAATATAAATGTGTAAGTCTTGTGTGAAGCAGATGCTTAGTTCTTTGTAACGGTCAAATATTAGCGAAAGACAAAGATGAGTGGGAAGAACATCTTTCTTCCCCACTTGTCTCTTGTCTTTCGCTAATATTTGACTGCCACGTTAAACCAAGCACTGCTTCATATGAGACTCATGAGCATAAATTCAACACAAAATTATTTACGGAGTTCTCCGTATCATTTTATTATTCAATTTGTCAAAATTATAATTTTTTGAATTTTTATCTTAGAGTTAATAGAAATAATTTATATAAAATTATTTCACTTACTTTTGACATGACGAATTGAGTTCAATAGGATTTTAACATTTAATTAAATGCTCATTTTAAATCCAAGTTCAGTTTACAAGTCAAACTACCTTTTGAAAAACAAATAATATAATTGTTTATATTTTATCAAAAAATTAAAAAACGTTGTATTTTTCATTGAAGTAGTTGTTGGAAAATATGATTTAAGACTTTACCAAATGTTCTTATATAGTGTACAAAAAATTCTTATATCTTGGATTTAATTTAGTTTGTTAACAAATGTATTTTGATTTCGTTATTACTAATGCTCTAAATAAAGGTCATAATATAGAGTATTAAACTGCCCACTTGATAATCATACATTCATACATATACCACATCATACCCATCTTGATTTAGCAATTTTTTTGGTTTTCTTATAAGTTGGCAGTTACAATTTGAGAATGTTATTTTGTTATATGTCAGGCTGTACGGGTTGAGGGTCGATTTAAATTTTTTTTTTTTTTTTTTTTATATTAAAGCCCGTTAATTGGACGAAAATACTTCACATTTTATTTAACAACTCTTCTATTATATTGGATATCTATATATGGAGTAGTATAGAGCCTAATTTGGAATAAAATCACCCAATTTTAAAGTGGAGGTCATCACTGAAAATTGAAGGTATCAAGTTATTTGTTGGATTTTCGTTGTTATGGGTCATTTTTCTTTCATATAAGATGGTTTCATATATAACTATTAGTCTCATTTAAATTAAAATGTGATAGTTCGCAACTTAAGAGAAAAGATCAATAGCCAATTTATGAGTAAAGAAAAATAAAAATGTCTGTCACTTTATTTAACATTTCTTATTTATTCACATGACGATGAAGAGACGAGTACGGGGATAAAGACGGCATCGGTAATGGTACGTATCGGTGCCGACACAATCATGTCCGCGTTGTGTTTGGTGCTTAGGGTTTTGGGGTGGGGATGTGTTACAACGAACTATTACGTAGTACCTTTTTTAAGTTTTGTTATTTTGTTTATTTAATATTGTACGGAGTAATTTGTTACTTTTAATATTTTTTTAGTGAATTAATTTAGTGTTTATTTTTTGTAAATACATATTTTAATATTTTAATGTTTTAAATTTAGTGTTTATTTTTTACTCCGTAATATATATTTTGAATAAAAAAAGTGCACAAAAATGAGTAAAAAAAAAGTGTACAAAAGTGGTACAAGTAAATTTAAAAAGATGAGAGAAAAACTAAGAGTGAAAATAAGAGAAAGGGTATAAAATGGAAAATTGTGTATACGAATGAGTAAAAGTTGTACATGAAAGAACAACACCCTTAAAAAATGGTCTTTTTAATATTATAATTTAAATACTATAACTAATACACTGCATTTTTTAAATTATAATTTGCAATACTAAAACTAATACACTGCATTTTAGAATTTAAATATTAAAATCAAATCTATTAAATTTAAAAAATATACTTAAATTATATTAGTGTCTCAATTGATTTTGTCAAATTGATCCGCCATTTTAATCCTAAATTGACATGTCATTAGCATGATTTCCTGTCATGATTAACGGATCTTTAATTTAGGAGATAATGTGTGGGATGGGTTTACAAATTAGTGTGAACTTAATTTAAACATATCCATATGACCACATATACTCAATGAATAAACCATTACTCCGTATTATCTTTTTGATTGATTAATTATCAAATCACGTGTTTACAATATATTATGTATTATTCACATTGAACACAATCTATTTATAAATTATACAATAAACTTATAAGAAAAATTAAAGCAACCCCGTGATTTTTCATGGGTGTTAAGCTAGTAATTAAAGAAGAGATCACTTAACTTTCTTTGGTGGCTAGTGTGAAAAATAAGTTTATCTTCAGGTTCTTAAATGACCCAAGAGTCCTATGTATCGTAAAATAGACTAAGACTACCCGTAGTAGTGGTCTTGAAAAGTAGGTCTTAACCTACCTTTTTCATTAAAATATTATTTTTTCAACTCATTACCTTCCCACCAAACCTACCTCTTAATTTACCAACACAATAACACTAGGTCTAGACCTAGGTCTTCTCATTATTTTATCAATATTTTTATACACATCACATTTAATATTTACACATTATTTTCTTAATATTTAATTAAATAAAATAATAAACTAATAAAAAAACAAAAAAAACTAGGTTTAAACCTAGGTTTAAAAACAATGAATTTGGACCTAGGTCTTGAAAAACAAAATGAGGTCCAAAATTTATAATATTATTTTAATAAAAAAGTAGGTCTAAACCTTGCATCCATTTGCTACTACGGCTGGTCTAAAATAGCACTTTCATACATTTTAATTTCTCGCTGGTTCACTGCGGAGGGTTTGGATCCTCTCCATTTTTTAAAAAGAAATAGACATCCATTTCTTATAAACGGTTGGGATTTAATCTAGTGAAAATCTAAGGGTTGTAATTATTTTGGTGAAAATAATGTTTTAATGAAGGAGAGAGAAAATATATTAAAATATAGGTGTATTAGAGAGGAAATGGAGGAAAAGAAATTGAGAGGATCTAAATTGCACTGCGGATACGCCAATAATGTAAATACTTTTTGTTGTTATTGATTGATTGTGCAAATAGCACTTTTGTATTAAATAGTATAGTTAGCTCAAAATTGAATCATTGAGTATATACTCCCTCTGTCTCAGTCATTTGTTTACAGTTTGACTTTTTTCCTCTCACAAAAAAGTCAAACTGTAAACAATTCACTGAAACGGAGGGAGTATAAAAAGAGTAAAATTGGTAGAATAAATACAGAGTATTTAATCCTCCATATTTTGTATATATAAGACGTTTGATGTTAATCCTCCATATAAGACTAAAATTGGTAGAATAAATACAGAGTATTTAAGGCCATGAGAAAAGAAATTTGAATGAAAGCATTAAAATCCCATGGAGAATATAAAAAAACTGATATTGTAAGCATTAAAATCCAATTTATTAATTACATGTCTATATGCACGATATTTATTGTAGGAGTTTTTATCCGACATTGACTAAAAATTCAAATTTAAAAGATCATATTTAAATATTTAATTCAAAAAATCAAATTTATACTTTCATGACTATAAATTTTTATAAGAAAAAGTATTTCAAAAATTTAGGATGACAAATTTATTCAACCTTGAGTAAAAAAGTTAAAATAAAACATAAAATATTAATAATCACTCAATATAAGAGTTTTTAATATAAAATTATAATAAAACTGTTTTATCTAAAAATATGAGAAAATCAAATAGTGTGTAAATGTTAAAAAATACTGCCAGTATATGTATAAGAAGTGTGAATTTAAATTTGTGAGAATAAAATTACTCCCTCTGTGCCACAATGTTAGTCCCGCTTTAATTTTACCCGGTCTTTAACGCGCCTTTTCAACCATGTTTTTATCGCTTATATGCAATTGTTTTTGGTTGAAAATTAAATTTTGTGAAAGATATTTTGATAACAAATGTAAATATCTTATTATTATATAACAACTATTTATATATTTTAAGCTATATACGGTCAAAGTTACAAAACTTTATAAATGAGACTGACATTGTAGAACCAATTGAGTAATTAATACTTATATCACAAATTCTTGGGTGAGTACTATTAATATATTACGCAGTACTTCCGAAAATACTCATAGTTAGTACCAATAAATAGAAAAAAGAGAATAAAGGTGTTTATCAAAAAAAAAAAAAAAAAAAAAAAAAAAAAAAAAAAATTGGGAGTTTACCAATAAAAAAGTCTGAAACAATTAATTAGTAGAGGTCATTAACTACTCCGTATTAATTAAAATAAATACAATGAATTTTCTTTTATTGTTTGTAGAAATTGAGGGTAAAAGACGGATTTGCCCTTTAGTTTCTATTATATAAGCAAACCTTAATAAGTGAATGGACTATTGTACCCAATTAATGAGAGAGCTACAAACCAAGTTTTCTGAAATATTAGAGCGCCACGTCAGCATTTGCAAACTTAACTTTAATATATATAATGATAATGATAATGATAATGATTATTATTATTATTATTAGAGTAAATTGACAATTACACCCATGGTTTATTGCCAACTTGAAACTTACATCCACATTGTTTTCGACTTTGTAACTACTACCACTATGTTTGGTTCGGTTAATGTTTACTACCATGTACGGACCTGAAGCTACCAACTTTCAATCTAAGCCATTGATCTCTAATGTCACTGTTAGATGCTAAATTTAATACCCATTTTACCCTTCTTCTTCCCTACTACCCTAATTGATTTTCTTTTATTCTTTTTTCTTCTTTTTCCCCCTTAAGCCCCTATACTTCATCCCCTCAAACTGATTTCCCCCTCAAATTCTCAGTTCTAATTTTTTTCTTTCCCCAAGCCTTTCTCTTTCTTCATCGAAGACAATTTATAACGGGTAAATCAATTATTTTTCAACTAAATTCTTCTTTAATTTCGTAAACACTACATATTTAGTTTAGGTTATCAATTGGTTTTTCCAATATTGATTTTGATGAACCCTAAGAATTGAAAATTAGGGTTACGAATTGATAAAATCCTAAGTTTTCATAATAAGGTGTTCTAAGTTATCATTAATTAGGGTTTTTCTGGGTAATGGGTCAATAAAGTTATGGCCTTTATGGGTACCGAATCAATAAAGTTACATTTTTCTGGGTAAATGATCAATTAGCTTATGATTTTTCTGGGTTATCAAGGATTTCAGGAAAATTAGGATTTTTTGGGTTAATCCTAAGTTTTCATAATAAGGTGTTCTAAGTTATCATTAATTAGGGTTTTTCTGGGTAATGGGTCAATAAAGTTATGGCCTTTATGGGTACCGAATCAATAAAGTTACATTTTTCTGGGTAAATGATCAATTAGCTTATGATTTTTCTGGGTTATCAAGGATTTCAGGAAAATTAGGATTTTTTGGGTTATTAATTTTTGAATTTCTGTTTGATGTGAAAAGTGAATTCGAAGACAGGAATTTTGGTTGTTAATTGTGTGAAATTAGAATTACCTAAATTAACATGATTGAACATGGCTTCTTTGATGTGGCAGTAAAGCCAATAATAATGTCTATCAATAGTGGCATGAACTCTTGTAATGGTGTCGGTTGTCGAGTGCTTGAAAATGACGAGAACCCAGGTGAAGAATTTATAATGGTGAAAAAGGTGAAAAAAATTTATTAAGTGAATGAATTTTTGTTGAGTTACTGAGTTAAATTTTAGTGTAGATGACTTATTTAGGTGATAGAGTACATCAAAAAAATAAGGCAAAGTAAAGATGTAAAGGAGGGTAATCTGATGAAAATTAAAATGGGGGTATATTGGTCTTTTTATGTCTTTTTTTCTGGTTCGGATGAAATGTGGTAGTAATCATTAACCGAACCAAGCATAGTGGTAGTAATTACAAAGTCGAAAACAATGTGGATGTAAGTTTCAAGTTGGCAATAAATCATGGGTGTAATTGTCAATTTACTCTTATTATTATTATTATTATTATTATTATTATTATTATTATTATTATTATTATTATTATTATTATTATTATTATTATTATTATTATTATTATTATTATTATTATTATTATTATTATTATTATTATTATTATTATTATTATTATTATTATTATTATTATTATTATTATTATTATTATTATTATTATTATTAGTCATTCCTTCAGGAGCACGGATGAGGATTTCCCTTATTATTATTATTATTATTATTATTATTATTATTATTATTATTATTATTATTATTATTATTATTATTATTATTATTATTATTATTATTATTATTATTATTATTATTATTATTATTATTATTATTATTATTATTATTATTATTATTTTTATTATTATTATTATTATTATTATTATTATTATTTTTATTATTTTTATTATTATTAATTTTTTTTTTTAACGCAATTTTTATTGATATATAAACACAGTTTACATGAAATTGGTGGGTAGCCGAGAAACAATCTGGGCCCCCACCCCCTTCGCTACAGCAAAGCCAATGTTGGAGTATGTGTCCTCCACAATAGTGCGATTACTTAATAAATCTCAATTAAGGAATACATGGGGATAATCCTGAATTATTGTCAATTGATTAACGTAAATCGATAACGGTTGGTCGACTAGAGTTTGACGTTATTGTCGTGAGAACGCAGCGGTAATCAATTGATCCCTTTAAGTCACACCTATAGAACGCATCTAAATATTTAAGCTAATTAATTGTATGAGATACGATTATATTAGTGACTTGATAATTTGACTAACTAGTCGCTGTATTGATTTAGAGAGAAATCGAGTTGAGAACTCGAATGATTTAATTTTATATCGATAAAATTATTAGAGGAGATGAGAATTAGTGATTAAGTATTAATTCACTAATTGTGTATATTTCACTAATGAGATTAGTAAAAGTACATTTTTAATATATGTGTAAAGTACATGTATATTAAGGAAGAGTTTAATTAATTTACACTTTATTATATTAGATAATTAAGTGATAAATTATAAGTATTTGTGGGACAAATATTGAAAACAAATAAGACTCTTTTAAGGTCCATTTGGACCGTGAAAATGAGAGGCATGTGAGCTTCTCTTTTGTCTTGTTTTGTTTTGGTTGCTTGTAAGTGTTTTTTGCATGCATGTGATATTAGAGTAATGATCATAATGCATACAATCGTTCTTACAAAACAAAGACTCTTTTCTCCTCTTTGACCCATGTTGGCCGGCCTTTATGGCTCATGCAAGGGTCTTTGGTTTTCATTTTATTTTCTTTAAATAAGGTGAAGACTAGTGAGAGATAGGTGATTATTCAAGCATTTTGTTACTTATCTCTACTACACATCCTCTCTAAATAATAGTTTTATTACTAAGTGTTAGTAATATTATTTCACATATTATCAAGCTTTTGCTAAGTTATTTTCTAGATCAAAAATACTTAGTATTTTGGTAGTAGTTCTTGGGTGCAAACTAGAGGAGGTTTTCTACATTGAAAACTTGGGTTTTTAAGGAGGATCATCCTAAGCTCATACTCAAGAAACTAAACTAGAAAGGAGTTCTAGTTTAGTGCCCTAATATCCTTTAAAAGAAAGGTATAAATTTCTAAACTTGTTAACAATGTAAATTTGTACTACATAGATCTTGCTAAATCAAATTAGAGTAATTTGATTTACACTAATACTTGATTAGTGAAGGGGATCCGATCCTTACAAGTGGTATCAGAGCCAAGGCTTGTAGTTACAAATTTATTTTGTTAATTTTGGAGTTTTATGTATTTATTGAGAATAAATAACATAAAATCCGAAAATAGTGTTAAAAATGGTTTTAACACGAGATTTTTATTGCATGCAAAGTTTCTGGTCTCATGAATTTACTGGTCAAATTTCGTATTTTTTGAAATTTGTTTGCTAATTTTAATGATTTTTATACAAAACCGAGTCAAAAAGTGTGTTTTTGGCTAAAATAATTACTATAAATAGTTATAGTTCGAATCTGGTCACGAAATTTTTACACAGTGATTTTTCATATTTATACATTCTGCATGTAAATTTTCAAAGTCAGATTTTGAGTTTTGAATATTTATTCATATTTTTGTTTAAAATCGGTATGGTTTGCATTTTATGTCCAAAAATATAGTAAATGTTGTTTTCTGGACATGAAATTTATACCAATATTTTTACACATTATGAGGATGCTCTCGTATAAATTTGGGATTTTACCTCACTGTTTTAGACGTTTTCTTGATTTTATGAGTTAAAATCGATGAAATCGTATGTTATTTTATATAAAATAATTCGTAAATATTTTCTGGCCAAACTTTTCTTTTCTGATATTTTGGAAGTGTTCCAGAATATACAAAATTTTTTCAAAATAAAAATAATTTTATTTTATTTTATTTTGATTTTATAAAGCTTTATTCATAAAAGGGTTATGATTAAAGTACTTCTAATTAGCAAATGACCATGTTTATGAACTAAAATCACCATGAGTTAGTATAAACTAATGTTGGGTGTTCTAAAATCAGTTTAGAAGTTTAGTTCAAGCTTAAAAGGTGTTTTAAGCATTATTGATTAATATAAGATTAATCGGTTAAAAATGAGATCGGTTTGAAACGATTAAATGCGATTATTGTTTAAGGCGATTTTGGCATGTTTTTATTTATAAGCTTTACATCTTGCATGTTTGAATGAATGTTTATTGTTGAATGAATGTTTATTTTTACTAGTATGGCCATAGTTTGTTATATTTTACCGATATTACCCGTAATGAAAGGGAATATCGTGTGGTTTGTAATTAAATGCGATCTCAGACGCGGTTTGTAATTTTTAATAGTTTATTTCATTTATAAATGTATAATAGGATTGCTATGTATTCATTTGTAAATCATACTAGAATTATTTGTAAATCAAGCACCTGATGGAGATCGACTTGGAGCCTTAGAA
Source organism: Dianthus caryophyllus (assembly GCA_023091065.1). NCBI lineage: Eukaryota > Viridiplantae > Streptophyta > Magnoliopsida > Caryophyllales > Caryophyllaceae > Dianthus > Dianthus caryophyllus. Next base: position 20,345,203 of record CM041523.1, on the reverse strand, counting down.
GAGTTCTAGAGCTTGCAAGGAGGAGCCTTGGATGAGATCCATTATGAAGAGGACCAAAGGAGTTGGTTTCCAATTTGTAACTCCTTGTATTTTAATTACTTTAGGTGGCCATACTAGGTTTATGTTTGCTTGATGCTTGTTTGTTTGCTTATTTTCCGCACACATGCCAAAATCGCCATGCATGCCACGATATCCCACTATGATTGTCGATTTAAGTCACGATTCCTAAATTAGTTCACTTATAAAGAATTTTATGACTAAAATTGACAAGATCACCCACAATTTTTATCAAAATGAATTGAGATTAAGCCTTTCCAAATTTAGCAACTATGAACCCCATGTTCGTGAGGACCTAGACGACGTGGAACCTTGTTACCATGGGTAAGTAGTGGGAGGAAGTCCCATGCTAATTTGGTTTGGACTCAACCGAATAAGAGTTATTTGGGGCTAAAAGATGCATTTTAAAGAAAATCATCAACCAAGCATTCTAGTGTAGAATTAGTCAAGTGTTGACTTATCGCTTTTATATAAAAGGAAACATGAGATGTCTAATTTTATATGAAAACGAGTCTTGGAATCATTTATATAATTTCGTGGGAGATCATTATATAAATGGACATTTGTTTTAAAAATGAGTTTTAGCAAATGTTATAAATGAACAATGTATGCTTATATATTTCCTCATATTTATTGTAGAATCAAGCATCTGCAATGGCATCATCATCATCAACTCCGCGCTTATTTTGGGCAAAGATTCATGGTTGCGAACCGTGATGGATAAGTGTCTCCCCAAGGATGAGGGTAGCAACATCGGCGAATGGGATTCGACAATGAAGGGCGCCGCTACATCCGACAATGTGCTCAAGCACCTTACCGATCAACCACCCGCCGAACCCACTTCGATCCGCGGCTCGTGCCGCCTATGATGAGTATGTGAAAGTGGACAATGACGTGAAAACGCCTTAATTTGGTCCATGTCACCCGCTCTCAAACTCCGAATGGTTACTCAAAAGAGTGCATATGCGATATTCACTGAGTGACAACCATGTTCTCCAAAGCACCGCAAATAAGGCTTTATGAAGCCGCGTGCGGTTTTCGATGCAAAGCTTGAGAGGAACCAAAAAGTTGGTCTCATGTGCTCAAAATGATTGAGCAAATAGACACTCTTGAGCGTCAAGAGTGTGCTATACCCAAGGCTCTTGCGATCAACCGCATCCTCCATTCTCTTCCTAACAAGTTTGCTCAATTTCGAGTAAACTATAACATGAATAACATGGATAAGAGTTACCATGAGCTTCATGCTCTCTTGGTCCAAGCCGAGAGGGATATGGAAGTGAATGAGGTGGAGAAGAAAGACGTTCTCTCCATGAAAATGAAGAACATGAACTTGGGAGTGAGGAAAGGGAAGGTGGCCAAGAAGGGGCCATCTAACATTGGCAAGGGTAAGGGAAAGGCTATTGTGGAAGGTGTTCCACATAAGCCTAAGCCCAAGATCAACAAGGGAAGACCCCTCAAAGACACTTGCAAATATTGTAATGAGGTGGGTCATTGGATGCGCAATTGTCTCAAGTATAAGAAGGATCTCAAAAATGGATGTGCGACATCCAAAGGTATTCCTTCTAATCTCTATATGATTGACATCAATCATGCTTGCATTTCTACATGGGTATTGGATACCGGATGTGGATCTCACCTTTGTAATCATTTGCGGGGATGAGAAACGCGTAGCTCTAGCCAAGGGTGATGTAGATCTCGCATGGGCAATGGAGCTAGAGTAGCGGCCGCTTCGTGGGAACTTTTGTACTCGCTCTCGCTAGTGGTTTAGAGTTGCATTTAAATAATCAAGTATTTTGTACCAACTCTAACTAAAAACATTATCTCCGCCTCCGCACTAGATGCTAAGGCTTTTGTTTCATGATTAAGAACAACCGTTGTACTTTTTCATTTAATGAAATGGTTTATGGTGAAGCTATTTCAATTGGAGGTATTTATGTTTTAAATGATGTCAATGATGTTTATCATGTGGAGAACAAGAGGCTCAAATCGAATGAATCAAACAAATCCTACCTTTGGCATTGTCGCTAGGTCACATAAACGAAAGACGCATAAAGAGACTTGTTGCGACCAAGGTTCTCAAACCATTTGATTGCGAATCATATGGTACATGCGAATCTTGCCTCTTAGGCAAGATGACTCGCCAACCCTTTAGCGGTAAAGGGACACGAGCAAGTGAGGTTTTAGGACTCATACATACCGATGTGTGTGGTCCGTTAAACATCACCGCTAGAGGAGGATATCATTACTTCATTACTTTTACCGATGATTTAAGTAGATATGGTTATGTCTACTTAATAAGGCATAAAAGTGATGCTTTTGAGAAATTTAAAGAATTTCAAAATGAGGTTGAGAACCAATTAAACAAAAGGATAAAAGCACTACGATCGGATCGTGGTGGCGAATATCTAAGTAATGAGTTTGATTCACATCTTAAAAATTGTGGTATTATATCACAAAGGATTCCTCCCGCACACCACAATGGAATGGTGTTGCAGAAAGGAGAAACCGAACCGTGCTTGACATGGTTCGGTCGATGATGAGTCAAACTGTGCTTCCTGGATCATTTTGGGGCTTTGCGCTATTATCTGCAGATTTTCACTAAATCAAGTCCGACTAAAGCGCCAATAAGACTCCATATGAGATATGGACGGAACGGTTCCCTATTTGTCATTCATGAGAATTTGGGGATGTGAGGCATTAAATCAAGAATAAAACTGACGATAAACTCGCTCCAAGGTCTGACAAATGTCTATTTGTAGGTTATCCTAAGGAAACCTGTGGCTATTATTTCTACAACCCTCACGAGAACAAAGTGTTTGTGGCTCGTGATGCTGTTTTCCTAGAAAAAGAGTTTATTTCTAAGAAACAGAGTGGGAGAAAATTTGAACTTGATGAAGTTCAAGAGCCACAAACCGAGACAGAAAATGAGGAAACCGTTCCCTCGTCATCTGACACGGTTATAATCCCTAGGAGGTCAGGAAGAGTTAGTCTACAACCTGACCGTTACCTCGGTAACATCGAGGAGGAGGGGGATTTGTTGTTATTCAAAGCAACGAACCCTCAACCTACAAGGCGCTATTAGTAGCCCTAACTCAACAATGGCTTGAGGCCATGAAATCCGAAATGGATTCTATGTACGAGAACCAAGTTTGGGACTTGGTAGATTTACCCAAGAAGTGCGACCCTTCAAAGGTAAATGGATATTCAAAATCAAACTCGGCATAGATAAACATATTGATGTTTACAAAGCTAGATTGGTGGCGAAGGGCTTTTCACAAGACCAAGGTATTCATTATGTTGAAACCTTGGCACCGGTAGTGGTGGTTCGATCCATAGGGATAATGTTAGTGGTTGCCGCATTTCATGACTATGAAATATGGCAAATGGATGTAAAACCGCCTTCTTGAATGGGATTCTAGAAGAGGAAGTGTTTATGACACAACCCGAGGGTTTTGTAGACACATCCAACCCTAAGAAAGTATGCAAGCTTAAGAGATCCATTTATGGTCTTAAGCAAGCATCGAGGAGTTGGAATCACAGATTCGATCATGTTATCACACAACATGGATTCGGCCCAAGTGCCGAGGAACCATGTTTGTACATGAAGTTTAGTGGGAGTAAAGTAACCTTGCTTGTTTTGTATCTGGATGACATCTTACTGATTGGAAATGATGTTCCAAGTCTAAATTCGGTAAAGGTGGAATTGGGAAACCATTTCCAAATGAAGGACTTGGGAGAGGCACAACGCATCTTGGGTATCCGGATCTATAGAGATAGATCCAAGAGGATACTAGCATTAAGTCAAGAAACTTATATCGATAAGATTCTTGATAGGTTCAATATGAAGGACTCCAAGAGAGGCTTTCTTCCGATGAGTGTAGGAGTAACATTGAAGAAATCTCAATGTCCTACGACTCCTGCGGAAATTGAACGCATGAAATTGATCCCTTATGCTTCCGCTGTAGGATCAATCATGTATGCTATGATGTGCACTCGTCCCGATGTCGCTTTCGCTTTGAGCATGACGAGCCGGTATCAAGCTAATCCCGGTGAGAGTCACTGGATAGCTGTGAAGAACATCCTTAAGTACTTGAGAAGAACTAAGGATTCGTTTCTAGTGTTTGGAGGAGAACTTGAGCTACGTGTAAAGGGTTACACGGATGCAAGTTTCAAACCGATGGGGATGATCTCAAATCCCAATCCGGCTATGTCTTTATGTTGAATGGAGGAGTCAGCTTGTTGGAAGAGCTTCAAACAGAGTGTCACCGCGATTCTACGACTAAGTCGAGTATTTGGCAAAGATCTCAAGTCGCTAAAGAAGCCGTGTGGATTCTGGCAATTCTTGGATGGACTAAGAGTAGTCCCTAGTGCCGGATCCCGCCACCGCTTATTGCGATAACAAGTGGGGCTATTTTCCAAGCGAAAGAGCCCAAGTCTAGCAACAAGTCTAGACACGCTGAGGAAATACCACGCTATTAGAGATAATGTGGAAAGGAAGGAAATAGACATTTGTAAGGTTGGGATGCACGATAATATCGCCGATCCTTTAACCAAGCCTCTTTCGAGGGCTAAGATGACGCCGCACACCGCCTCCATGGGGTTGCGGCGTATGCCAGATTTCCTTTAGTTTCGCAATATGTAATAGAAAGATGTATCTTTTACATATATGAAAATAACATTCATTGTTTTTATGTTAAGTCATTATTGAATGCAAACTTTGTTTATCCGAATATTTGTGTGCCAAGTATGAACATATTCAAGAGAACGCAATAAACTAACTATTTGGTCCCTGCTCTCTCATATGAGGTGACGTCTCGGAGAGACTAGATTGCAAGTCGATCGATGGTGAGGTTCAACACCATAGGGTCATATGTGATGACTGATCGTTTGCATAGACAGACTGTGAAGAACACTCTGTCGGGCAGTGACGCTTATAGAATTCCTTTTCAATGAGATTGAAACCTGGTCGTGGTGGGAATTCTATAGTATTCCTTTTGAGTCGATTCTTTGATCGAGCCGATTGTCCGAGCCTGCGCTTCCGAGTGACTTTCATTTTTGCCCTAAGCCATGCCGTGAAAGGGGGTTATAAGGGCATCTTTGGGGTCATGGTGATCTGCATTATACAGTACAATCGAGTGGAAGGGAAATGTCCACCCTCGTCAGGGTAAAACATCTTTGGGCCACTCGAGGAGTAGTCGCTGAAAATGCGTGGCCACGCTCGGTAAGAATCTACCGTTGATTCCCTACGACAGCTACTCTCCTTATCGAGGAAACCACTCACGATATATATCACAGGATGCAAGTACGACCTGTAAGACACCTTGCATCGAGTGGGAGATGTGAAACGGACATGAGAATTGGTAATGCACAACTTGTCTCGGACAAGTGGGAGATTGTTGGAGTATGTGTCCTCCACAATAGTGCGATTACTTAATAAATCTCAATTAAGGAATACATGGGGATAATCCTGAATTATTGTCAATTGATTAACGTAAATCGATAACGGTTGGCTGACTAGAGTTTGACGTTATTGTCGTGAGAACGGCGGTAATCAATTGATCCCTTTAAGTCACACCTATAGGAACGTACTCCAAATATTTAAGCTAATTAATTGTATGAGATACGATTATATTAGTGACTTGATAATTTGACTAACGGTTAGTCAGTGTATTGATTTAGAGAGAAATCGAGTTGTGAACTCGAATGATTTAATTTTATATCGATAAAATTATTAGAGGAGATGAGAATTAGTGATTAAGTATTAATTCACTAATTGTGTATATTTCACTAATGAGATTAGTAAAAGTACATTTTTAATATATGTGTAAAGTACATGTATATTAAGGAAGAGTTTAATTAATTTACACTTTATTATATTAGATAATTAAGTGATAAATTATAAGTATTTAATGGAGACAAATATTGAAAACAAATAAGACTCTTTTAAGGTCCATTTGGACCGTGAAAATGAGAGGCATGTGAGCTTCTCTTTTGTCTTGTTTTGTTTTGGTTGCTTGTAAGTGTTTTTTGCATGCATGTGATATTAGAGTAATGATCATAATGCATACAATTGTTCTTACAAAACAAAGACTCTTTTTCTCCTCTTTGACCCATGTTGGCCGGCCTTTATGGCTCATGCAAGGGTCTTTGGTTTTCATTTTATTTTCTTTAAATAAGGTGAAGACTAGTGAGAGATAGGTGATTATTCAAGCATTTTGTTACTTATCTCTCTACTACACATCCTCTCTAAATAATAGTTTTATTACTAAGTGTTAGTAATATTATTTCACATATTATCAAGCTTTTGCTAAGTTATTTTCTAGATCAAAAATACTTAGTATTTTGGTAGTAGTTCTTGGGTGCAAACTAGAGGAGGTTTTCTACATTGAAAACTTGGGTTTTTAAGGAGGATCATCCTAAGCTCATACTCAAGAAACTAAACTAGAAAGGAGTTCTAGTTTAGTGCCCTAATATCCTTTAAAAGAAAGGTATAAATTTCTAAACTTGTTAACAATGTAAATTTGTACTACATAGATCTTGCTAAATCAAATTAGAGTAATTTGATTTACACTAATACTTGATTAGTGAAGGGGATCCGATCCTTACAGCCAAGTCGTACAAAAATGTAAGCGGACACCCGAGTCCCTGCTTCATGGGAGGCAGAGAAGTTCAGAATCCGCTTGAGCAAAGCCACGGCCTCCGAATCCAGCTCCCCCAACGTAGAGAAAGAGAACGGTAGGAAACCATACCCAGCTGCTGCACACGTATCCCTGTACTTAGCACACTTACGCCGAGCCGCGGGCCGATAACCCGTTTCTGACACGAACTCAAATAACCTGGGCCTCGAGTCAAAGGCGAAGATCCCGTCAGGTCCACACAGACATCCCGTCCCCTGTCCCAGGAGTAAAGCAGCAAATCCGCAGGACGAAGATATCCGCCGTGGCCATCAACAAGACCAATGTCAACCTCCTTCCCAGCCGAGACGCCAGACCTGTAGCAGATGTCCAGTAATGTGTCACGGACAAGGTTATGCCGATGCTTAACTCCCACAGTACCAGAGACCGCATGATCCCCATAAACGTCCCCAGCAAACACCCGAGAGCAGGCAGAACAAGGCCTAGACGCCGTGAATAACGGAATACCCAACCGGTAACCGAGCACACACCGGTAAGTGCGTCCATTCATAGTCTGTCCAAGCCCGGAGATAGGCACCGCCCGCAACCAGTCCGAAGAATGGGCCCCCTGCTGAGACCTCCATAAAGCGATCTGCCGCGAGGAAAGCGAGAAGATATTAGGGTTATTTCATGAGAATAATCTGAACTATGCCTCTACTTCTCAATTTAATCCAACCTATACTTTAACTCATACTAACCTAAACTATACACTCATTTTTCTCAAAATACACCAAGTAACCGTCTACTTGTTTTTTCGGTTACAAAAAATTGGTTAAACAATAATCATCTTTTTTAACTCATCCCCCTTCCTATAATCCCTTCATTCTAATAACCAATCCCCAAATACTCATTTCACCTCTCCATTGTTTCTTTATAATCTTCATCATCCATAATCTTTCTTCTTATAGTATCACTAATTCTATATCATCAATCTTTTTCATTATACAACTCCCAAAGTTCAGATTAGTTCTTACGCCCAATTTGATTTGAAGATATAGTGTGCTACAAAGTTATCTATATTATTGATGTTAGTTGTGCTTACCTTCTTCACAAAGACACAAAGCTTAATTTCTGCCATTGAAGACCACCTTAAACTCAGAGAACCCAGAAACTCGACGACGACGACAACAACAACAACAACAACAACAACAACAACAACAACAACAACAACAACAACAATAACAACAACAACAGAATAAATCCCTTCAATTATGTGATCAACACGATGCAAACCCGCTGTCTCTTCCCTTATCCCAGCAATTTCCAACAATAACAACAAAACCAGTAGTAGCAGTTTAGCCGAAATTCATAGAGTATGTTGCGAATTCGACTGGATGATGTCAGTGGTTTTGAGCAGTGGCCAATTGGGTGAAGGGTACATAAATCTGGGTAATTTTTGTATGTTGCGTAATTAGGTTAATTGTTAATTGGGTATGTGGATTGTTGGGGTGACAAATTAAGGGACTTTAGGATAGGAAGGTGATTTCTTAGGTATTGTTTTTAGTTTGGGAGAGATGAATTAGCTGAAGAAGGACAAACTAAATAGGGCCCATAGCCTATGACCTGATGCTTTACCTATTGTTACAGGTAAAAAATTGGCTAACTTCATCGAAAGATAAATGAGCGTATAGTTTAGATTAATATGAGTTAAAGTATAGGTTGGATTAAATTGAGAATGAGAGACTTAGTTCGGATTATTCCTATGAAATAACCCAAAATATTATTATTATTAAAGAATTATAAACAACGTTTACACAAAATTGGTGGGCAGCCGAGACACAATCTGGGCCCCCACCCCCTTAGCAATAGCAAAGCTAAGCCTAGGAAAAATATATGCGGACATATGAACCCCTGCATCATGGGATGCAGCGAAAATCTGGATCCGCTTCAGTAAAGCTACAGCACCCGAATCAAGCTCCCCTAGAGAAGAGAAAGAGAAGGGTAGGAAACCATAGCCAGCCGCCGCGCATAAATCCCTGTACTTAACACTCTTGCGCCGCGCAGCATTGTTTTGGTAAAAAATTTACCAAGGTTAAATTCAAGGAGTTTGGGGTTAAAGCGACCTATTCGTATGACGAACTAAGACTCGTAAATGGAAACTTAAGAAAAAAGATGAAGAATGCAAAGTAAGACTCGAAGGTTTTTTGGTTACGCGGAAAACCCGATATGGGAAACGACCCCGGGGGGAAGCTCTTGTCCCACCAACTTTCCACTAAATTCAGAGGAGGATTACAAGGTTTTTGGTGCTTGAGCACGTTTGTTTTACAATATTGCTGTAAATGCTAAAAGTTGCTGAAAATATGTGAAAAGTGCTTAGAAGGTTGCTGAATAATTGCTGAATGTTGAATGCCGTTCCTTTGAACCCTAGTGCTCCTTTTATACTTAGTTCCCCCCTCGTTTTGCTCCTATTTTCTCTCCTCTTGATTACCGTTGTAGTCTCCCCATTTTCTCCTGTTGAATAGGCCTCAACGTCTTCTTCTGTTGAGTTGCTCCCTTCAATCTCGCAACTGCTTTGACTGTCCGTTTTAGTTGAGATAATTCCGTTGGTGGGACTCCTGAGGGCCCTGGCTGTCCAGGGTCCTGCGCGGCCTGTCTCCTTGGGATGCTCTGGGTCCTGCTCAGGGTCCTGAGATGCCTAGGGTCCTGAGCAGGTCTTTGCTGCTGACTGGCCCAAATCTGGGCCGTAAAATTTGGGCCCAACATTTGCCCCCAAAATTTCTGTCCACGTCTTGCATGTGTTTTGGGCGGGAATTTTCCCTCCAAGTTGTGACGTGTTTTTAAGGGTCATATCACATTTAATACTCCATTTCCCAACTCCCTCTACTTATACTTCCCTCTCTCCCACTTTCAACCCCCTTTTCACTTTCTCAACCTCTCCCCCGATTTCTCCCCTTCTTTCAACTCGCCTTGCATCCTTCGTCCTTTGCTCCCCAGGTAATCTTTCCATCTCTTCTTGCTTCCCTTTGCTTTTCCAATGTCTACTCGCTCTCAAAAATGTTCCTCCACCCCGATAAACTTCCCTTCTGGGGGCATCCTAGATGAGAAGCATCGATGCGACTCCGAGATTTCGGAGGACGACCTCCCTGCTCTCAAATCCATGATGGGTTTAGACGATACCGTGATCTTGCGTGCCCCCGCTCCCGGCGAGTTTGCCGACGCTATTTGTCCTGGGTGGGTCACTCTTTATGAATACCCTTTTACTTTGGGCATGAAGTTTCCTTTTCCTCCCCTGATTCAAGCTTTCCTCCTCTGGTTCTCTCTATCCCCCGGCCAACTCTCCGCCCAGGCCTGGAGGGTTTTGTACTCCATCCACGTGGTGGGTGAACGCATAGGCGTTGACCTAAGGCTGGCGGATTTGGCTGGTTTGTATTCCTGTAGGCATCTTGGCTACGGCCACGTTATGATGAGGGCGTTTGATGGTAATAACCCCTTCATTGATACTAGCAAAGCGAGCGACGAGGGATGGTTTCGTCGTTTCGTTTTTCTAAGGGTTGGCTCCATGAACCCCTCCCCAGGATATCTGCTGGAGAAGTGGGGTGGAACCAAAGGTACCTGGCTGTTCTTGCTGCGATAATGTCGTCTTCGTTTCTGCTTACTCTCCTTAACCGTCCTTCCTTGCAGGGCTCAAAAACCCGAAGGCTTCTCCTCCTACTAGCGATATTCTGACGAGGCTTTGGTCGATCCCCCGTGCGTCGCGTACCTTTCCAAATCTGTTCTCCATCGTTCCCTCAACTCCCACACCTGATCCTGCCATGGCATCTGGTAGCACTACAAAATAACAGTCGATTTGCGACGGAATTTGCGACGGCTTAAAAAGTTCGTCGCAGAATTAAAAATTTGCTACGGAAAATATAATTTGCGATGGATTAATAAAATTCTGTCGCAAATTCCCTCGCAACACGGCCCGCGAATTATTGGAGCCAAATTTGAGTATGCGCCAAAACTTGCGTGAATTTGCGATTTTAATTTTATTAATCCGTCGCAAATTCCGTCGCAGAGTAACCCGCGAATTATTGACATTAAAATAATATTAAGCGCCAAAAGTCTGCGACGGTTTTCTGCGACGGACTTGGGATTTGCGACGGATTATTTGCGACGGACCAAAAATCCGTCGTAAATTTCAAAGATGCCAAGGAATATTCCTTGGCATCTTTGAATTCGTCAGAGTGTGCGACGGATTTATAGTCCGTCGCAAATATTCCGTCGCAAACTTAAATAAAAAAAAAACCCTCGCCTCCTAAAAGATCATTTCTGCCGTTGTAAAAAAAAAAAAAAAAAAAAAAAGAGAGAGAAGGCGATTGGAGACGACGACGACGACGCTTCACCTCGCCGCCGCGCCACCACGCCGCCGCTTCATCACGCCGCCGCCCCATCACGCCGCCGCTCACCCTCGCCGCCGCTTCCTCCTGTGCCGCCGCTTCTCACCGCCGCCGCACGCTACCACCACGCCACCCTGTCGCCTATTCCTAAGATCTTCCGACGTAATACTCCGGTGAAGAAGGTATGTTTTTGTAATTTAATTAGTTGATTTGATTAGTTTAGTTTAGTTTGATTAGTTTGATTAGTTTGATTAGTTTAGTTTAGTTTAGTTTGTTTAGATTAGTTTAGTTTAATTGTTTTAGTAGTTTGATTTAAGTTGATTAGTTTGATTTAGATTTGATTAGATTAGTTTAGTTTAGTAGTTTAATTGATTAGTTTGATTTAAGTTGATGCTTAATTGATTAGTTTAATTAATTAATTGATTAGTTTGATTGATTAATTAGTTTAATTAATTTAGTTTAGTTTAATTGATTAGTTTAATTGATTAGTAGTTTAATTAATTTAGTTTGGTAGTTTAATTGATTAGTTTGATTAGATTATGTGTTAATGCTTAATTACAGAATTGTAGAGCCATTTTTAAGTTGAATTAGTGTTATAAAGTGATTGTTAAGTTATTTTAGAGAACTGTAGAGCCATTGTTAGGCTATTTTAGAGAATTATAGAGCCACTGATAGGTTGATTTATGGTGATTTTAGAGCCGTTGGTAGATAATTATTAATGTCTTGGGTATAGTATGATATAATGTGATTGTGTATTTATTAAAATGATTTAAATTCAAAATTTTTGCGTTGACCGTAGTGTACCCATTCGAGAATTATTCATTATGAGTAATTCTCGAATAGTTCCCATTTTTGGGACTGTTTTTGAATGATTAATATCACTTAGGTGACAAATAGTTACATTTGTTTATGTGATAGTAAAAATTTCGGTGGCAATTTTTAAGCAGATGTTCTCCGGATACATATATTTTGAGGAAACTCAATTTATTTGTGTATCTGGAGAACTGATGCGAATTGCTGCCGAAATTTGTACCATTACATAAATAAATGTAACTATTTGTTAGTGATATTGGTCATTCAAAGATGGGTTTAGGTTGGAGAGATAAGAAGTTACCTATGACTACACGTTTTTTCAAAAAAACAAATTACTTCAAAGCTTTTGAAATTCAATTAATAATTTATAACAAGTTTATTTTTGTAGACGGATTGACAATGAAGAGAATTGAACGTAGTTGGATGTACGAGCGTTTGGATGATAATAAACGAGTGAAAGTGGGATTTGCTAATGGTGTTGTCGCATTCATCGAACATGCTAAACTTTTGCCATATTTCAACCGTAATGGGGAAAAGATTAAGTGTCCATGTGTTAATTGTGGCAACTTTAGACTTTTCAATGAGTTCGAGGTCAAAAGCCACTTGATTAAAAAAGGATTTATGAGTAATTATTTTAGTTGGTTTTGTCACGGAGAGGATTTCCCCTTAGATGATAGACCTATGCGTACGGTGGTTGATAATCCTTATCGAGAAATGATAAATGACGCTTTACGAGATGAGGTGGATACCATTAGAGAAGAAGCGTTGAATGCTGACGAAGTAAACCAAGCACCACACCCTCAAGTAAAAGCTTTCTTTGACATGTTAAACAAGGCTGATGAGCCTCTGTATGAAGGAAGTCCCATGTCCGTGTTGGAAGCTGCTTCTAGAATAATTACGTTGAAGTGTGACCACAATCTGTCTCATAGGGTTGTCGACTCGATTAGTAGTCTGCTTGGAGACGCTTTCCCAAAAAATAACAAAATGACCAAAGATTTTTATGCTGCTAAGAAATTGCTAAAAGGTCTTCAATTACCCCACGAGAAGATAGATGCATGTGATGAAGGGTGTATGTTGTTTTGGGAAGAAGACGAGAATTTAGATGCATGCCGAAAATGTGGTCTTCAAAGATATAAACCAAACTCAGATGAACGGGGGAAACGTGTGGCAAAACAATCACTCCTCTACTTTCCACTTGGCCCTCGTCTTCAAAGGTTGTATGCTACTAAACATATAGCCGAACAAATGAGATGGCATGCAGAGAATTCTCGAGTAGGTGGTACTATGGCTCATCCGGTTGACGGTGAGGCTTGGAAACATTTTGATGCGACATACCCTGACTTTGCAAGTGAGAGTAGAAATGTTCGATTAGGGCTTTGTACGGATGGATTTGCACCGTTCTCTCAGTTCGGTAAACCGTATTCGACTTGGCCTGTAATGTTAACGCCATACAATCTTCCTCCTTCACTTTGTCTAAAAAGACAATTCATTTTTCTATCTTTAATTGTTCCCGGTCCAAAAAATCTAAAGAAAAATTTAGATGTATACCTCCAGCCGTTGGTGAAAGAATTAAAAGAGTTGTGGGAAACTGGAGTATTCACCTACGATGTCTCAAGGAAACAAAATTTTCAACTTAGAGCTGCACTATTATGGACGATTAACGACTTTCCCGCCTATGGCATGCTCTCTGGTTGGTCAACTCAAGGAGGAAAGACGTGTCCTTATTGTGGTGATAAAAATAAGTGTTTCTGACTTAAGCATAGTGGGAAGTGGAGTTGGTTCGATTGTCATAGAAAGTTTTTGAAAGCCAACCACCCGTATCGTAAGGATAAAAGTTTTTTGAAGAAAAAACCCGTGGAACTTGATGCCCGACCACAATTGTTGTCTGGGGACGAAGTCTGGAAAATTGTGGAACCTCTACCCACTGTTGTTGATGCAAGTGAAGCTCAATTGAAGGCTTTGAAAGCTAGAAAGTTGGGATGGTGGAAACGGAGTATATTGTGGGACCTTCCTTATTGGAAAACGTTGTTAATTCGTCATAACTTAGATGTCATGCACATTGAGAAGAACTTCTTTGAGCAGACAATTAACACAATTATGGACGACAAGAGCAAGACGTGTTATGGTCCTAAAGCAAAGGCAGATTTGACGACTCATTGTCGAAAGCGCTCTGTTCCTAAGTTTGTCCTAGATAAGCAGCGGAGAAAGGTTCTTTGCGAGTGGCTTATGAAGCTAAAGTTTCCAGACGGGTATGCATCGGATCGAAGTAGATGTGTTGACAATAAAAACATCACCCTCCGTTGCATGAAAAGTCATGACTGTCCCGTGTTTATGGAGCGGTTGTTGCCGGTTGCTCTTAAAGAATTAATTCCAAAGAACGAATGGAAAGCTTTAACGGAGATAAGTCAATTTTTCCGCGACTTGTGTGCCACTACAGTTTCAATTTCCGATGTACATCGTCTTGAGGATAATATACCGGAAATATTATGCAAATTGGAAAAAATCTTCCCACCTTCGTTTTTCAACTCGATGGAACATATCCCAGTTCATTTGCCTTACGAGCTTAGAGTGGGCGGTCCAGTCCAATATCGATGGAGTACAAAATGTGATTGGCTTGACAACTCAGAACGTGGTATGAATATACACAAGGAGTACAAAATAGTTGAAGTTCATCGTGGTAGAAAATACCCAACGTACGATCCTTTTGTGTTATCATATCAAGTTGAGCAGGTGTGTTATGCACCATATCCAAGTCTTAAGAGAGACAAAGAGCAGTGGAGAGTTGTCTTCAAAACGAAAGCGAAGTTAATCGTTGATGCCTCCGCGGAGGATAATGCTTATCAGGAGGTCGTTGTTACAGATCCACCAGAGTTATCAGCCCCTAATGTCGATGATGAAGATGATGGCAGTAGTATTCCTATCGGTCATAATCAGGCTGATGAGAACGAGACTGACATGACTGAGAACGAGAATGACATGACTGAATTTATTGCAGACGAAGATGAGCCCATTGAGGAAGACTCGACAGAAGATGAGCAATGTGACGAGTTTGAGGATGACACGGATGAGGATGAAGAAGAAGTTGGGGAACTGTTTCCTGATGACGATGATAGTGAAGCTAATAGTTCAGATGACAGTGATTAACTTAGATTTAAGTATTTAACGTGTGTTGATTATGTAATTTTACAATTTGCAAACAATTTAATATATTTTATTTTTAGTTCGTGTCTAATTTAATTTAATTTTAAATCAGTTTGACAAGACATTTCTAAGATATACATATATATATATATATATACATGTGTTCACGTTTGCTTTAAGTGTGTGTAGTATGGTGAATACAAGATTCCGGGGTAGCGGAAGCGGCTCAGCTCCAAATAATCAAGATGATGAGAACCGCCAGTTGACTGAAGAGGAGATAGGTGAGATTATGGTCAACGGCGAGAGGTTTCTACCCACATTAGATCCTAACGGCATATGGTAAATTTAATGCTTAATTGTAAATTAATTTGTTTAATACTTAATTATATAATTTAATTAATTACTTTAATATAATATTGTTACATATACTACTAATGATTTCCGTATGTTATGTTGATGCAGGTTTAAAGAAAGCACCGTGAAGAATAAAGTTCGCAAAGCCGTAATTGCTACGATGACCGAATTCGTTCCGAATTGGTCTTCGGCTTCAGAGGAGCACAGAGAGAGGTGGTGGAACGCTTTCAGGGTAATAATATTTAATTTACCCTTATTTAATTTAATTTTTAAACTTTGAAAATTATATATGAGTATTGTTGATGAAATTTTTTTATGAAAATATGAACGTACTTCAACTACCAGTACAAGCAGAAACATGAAGCCGAAATAAAAAAGAAGTTCTTTGCGACGGTGAAGAAAAGGCTTCCCGACTACGTCCACCAAAAAGGTATGAAAAACTCATATACGTATTATTAGATAGATTATTTTTTCGCCTCATCTATGATGCCGTAAACTTTGTTAATTATAAATCGCAGATCGAGTTAAAGGTAAAACGTGGATTGATGACAATCAAACCATTTTGGAGGGATATCTAAAATGGAAGAGTGACGGGGTAATTATGAAACTTAAAACTTTAATTAATTTATCGCTAAATATTATATGTATATACGTCTACTAATTTATAGTTAAATATGTTATTGATTTAGAAAACGAAGAAAAAGTCGGAGATCCAAAAGAAAAACTGTTGCGCACAGGGGGAAGGTGGAAAAGCTGCGGGGACACACACAATGGGTCGACAAGATATGATGCAATATGTCGACAAAGCGGTTCGTATTATTAACTTTATTTATATATATATATATATATATATATATATATATAGAATTAGGATCCGGTACGCACCATTCTTATGGTGCGCACCGTACGCACCAAACACAATCCAAGTCAGTGAACATAACATAAAGCCCAACCCCCCCTCACAAACCCTAACATCTCCAAATATTCCTTATCCCTTAATTACCCAGATTACCACCAACCACCTCATCTCCTATCTCTTCTCCTCCTCCACCACCGTCATCACCACCACCACCACCACTACCACCATCACGCGCACCGCCACGTTTTGAGACCACCCTTCTTGGTGGTGTCGTATCGTCGTCATCTTATCCAGCCTCCACATGTACTCGCCGGAGTCATCGTCGACTCCACCGCCACTTTCTTTGGTGTTAGATCCGCCGTCGTTAGTTGATTTCTAATGTCGTTGTTGTCGTTATAATTGACGGTGAGTGAAAATTTGAGAAATGAGAGACCAAATAAAGGTTGATTTTTTATGTGAAAATGGTGGCCCAAATTTGGAGGTGCTCACTGTTAATTTTTTATGTGAAAATTTCTATTTTTATCAGATCTACTATTATGGTGAAATTTTAAATCTCATTTTTTTGGTAATTAACTAATTATAGTGGTGGTGTTCGGGTTGAAATGGGGGTGTTGCGGTGGTGGTATAGTGGCGGCGCCAGAGGTGGTACATTGGTGGTGGCAATGGTGGTACAGTAGTTGGATAATTGACGTCTTTTTGGGATGGTGTACCCAAATCTGATTTTTGTGTATATGTGTTGTATTTTATGTATCCAATTAATTCTATCAAATTTTGTAAGCAAATTAAAAAATAAAATTATGAGAAAAAGTGTAAAGAAAACATTACATTTATTGATAAATTATGATAAATTTCTGTGTATCTAAATCACGTTTCCGTGTATCCGACTCACATTTTTTGTGTATCCAAATAATGTCGTCAAATTAATAAACTAAATAGAATAATAAAATTAAGAAAAAATTGTAAAACTATTGAGAAAAACTTAATTAATATTTATCGTGTATTTAAATCATGTTTTCGTGTATCCGACTCACTTTTTTGTGTATCCAAATTATGTCATCAAATTAATAAACTAAATAGAATAATAAACATAAATAAAACATTGTATTTAATAAACATAAATAAAACAATAATATTTTCTGTGCACACAAAAATAAAACGAAGCCTAGCTCCCTCACATAAATAAACATTGTATAAATAAACATTGTATTTGTGTATTTAATATAACTTGTGTACCTAACCTAGGAATCTGTGTATCTAATACTCATTTTTGTGTAATCTGATTCGCACCAATTAGGTACACAAATCTGTAAATTAGGTACACGAATTTCCATATTAGCAAGTACACAAAATTTGTATATTTTTTACACTAATTTGGGCATTAGATACACACAAAAATGAGTAAGATAAAAACATAATACTAATATATCCATGTTTTATTTATGTTTTTTCTTTTTTTGTTTATATAAATTTAAAAGTAGGAATTGGATACATAAGAATGCAAATCGGGTACACAACATAGTGTTTTAGATACACAAGAAATATTAATAAATACAAATATACAATGTTATAATTTTAATATTATTATGACGATAAATTGGATGCGCAAAACTATAACTCGGATTAAAAAGAAAACGAGATCTAAATACACAATCCGAATAAGCCCACTGTTGTACTATCACCGCAACGCCCTCATCTTAATCAACACTTTCATCACCACCATTGTAACCACACCACCGCCATCACCACCACCGTAATAGCCTTTTTTAAAAATAAAAAATAAAAAACTGAAATTTTAATAATTGGATATGAAGAAAATAAATGAAGAATAACACATAAAAAATGTAATGGTGAGAGCTCCATTTTAGAACGGTACCACCATAGTCCATGCTTATAGTTTCAATGTAATGGAATTGCACCACCATCATCATTGCACCACGGCCATCGCCTCCGCAACCACATCTGACCGTTGCCGTTGACGGCGGATTGATGGAAGGAGGACTCGGGTATAAGATTTTTCGGGCTGGTAAAGAGCGTGGTGTCGGCGGCGGTACCGGTGGAGGTGGAGGCGGCGGTACCGGTGGAGGT
This sequence comes from Dianthus caryophyllus, assembly GCA_023091065.1. NCBI lineage: Eukaryota > Viridiplantae > Streptophyta > Magnoliopsida > Caryophyllales > Caryophyllaceae > Dianthus > Dianthus caryophyllus. The sequence goes on along the minus strand of CM041523.1, from coordinate 20,326,901 downwards.
AGAGGCGCCGGTGTTCGGTGGTGATGAAGAGGTTGTAGATGAGGTGGTTAATGGTTATGTATTTGATTAGAGATAAGGGTTAAAGAAGGGATAAAGTAGCTGAAGTTGAATTAGTGCTTTTTATTTATTGCTTCAATTCATATGGTGCGTATGGTGCGTACCGTAAGGTGGTGCGCACCGGATCCCAGCCATATATATATATATATATATATATATATATATATATATGTATATATATATATATATATATATATATATATATAGGAATAAGATCAAGTAAGAACAGTCCATTAGGTAAGAACGGTAAGAACAGTCAAAATACATTATTAATATACATAAGGTACATTTTAAATTTAACGTGCGGGTTAGTCATGAATAATAGTTGATACGCATTTTAAAATTTAGAAGGTAAATGGTCATTAAATTGAAGATTTCTTTCAAATTTTAAGGTACATTTTCACTATACTAAAAGTACAGTTTAGTTTTGAACTTGAAATGTACCCAAAAATTTCAAATATAACTCTTAATTTTTAAATGTACCTAATATATATTTATAATGTACCTCACAAAATGTACTTTATGTGTGAAACGAATGTATTTTACGTATATTTATAATGTACTTTAACTGTTCTTACCGTTCTTACCAAAGGTAGTGTTCTTACCGGATCTTAACCCTATATATATATATATATATATATATATATATATAAACAAGTTCAAACGAGACACCTAAATATTGCGAGACACAAACGAGACACAGCATTTTAGCCTTTTTGGTGAAACTTTAACATAGTTTCATGAAACTTCAAAAATTGTGAAACTTTAACGTCTTAAAGTTTCACAATTTTTGAAGTTTTATAAAACTATGTTAAAGTTTCACAAAAAAGGCTAAAATGCTGTGTCTCGTTTGTGTCTCGCAATATTTGCTGTCTTGATATAACTTTATATATATATATATATATATATAGGGGTGAGATCCGGTGAGACCCCCTAACTCGGTGAGACCTCGTGAGACCCCATGAAAATCACATAGTATGATTAAACAAAAAGCATAGGCTCGTCACTATCCATTATTTTAATTTGTTTTCACCATTAGTTGGGTTAAAAATATAAATTACATATTAAAAATTTTAATAAAATATTTATGTTTCGGGTGAATAATATATTAGATACACAAAATTGATACTGCAGATACATTAAATGACGTAGTAGATACACCAAAAAAGATTAGATACACAAATAGATGTCGTAGGTACACCAAAGTTATAAAATACATTTAACGACGATATAACGTGACATGATAAGGTAGTTATGAACCCCAAATATGTTCCTTAGACCATAAATTAGATAATAAAGACAACTATGCCGAATTTTCGAAATAAAAACTTTTTTAAGAAGGGGTCTCACGAGGTCTCACCGAGTTGAGGGGTCTCACCGGATCCTAAATCTATATATATATATGTGTGTGTGTGTGTGTGTGTGTGTGTGTGTGTGTGTGTGTGTGTGTGTGTGTGTGTGTGTGTGTGTGTGTGTGTGTGTGTGTGTGTGTGTATTTTGAACGTGTGTATGTATTTTTATTTAATAAGTAACCGTTAATTAATTTCTTTATGTACAGTGTGCAGGAACGTCGACACCCTTGTCTGTCCCCGAGCTCGTAAAGAAGTCAAAGACCTCCAAAAAGAGTGGCGGTTTCATAAGTCGCAAAGTGAAGAGTATATTTGTAAGACTTAATTTATACTTAAGTAAAAAAAATTTGATTATATTGTTATTTACAATCTATTTAAATTAACGAGTTTTATATTTTATATTTTATTATTAGGACCGCTTCGGACCACGAGTGGAGGAGGTCTAGAATACCCAGCCCGACACTCCCGTCGACGAGAACCGATTGTACTACGAGGTTGTCGGCGGATACGACAAGAAAGGACGTGTCTACGGCACAGGTTCTGCGACTTCTATGTTTTACGAGCGTCCGCCCCCTCGTCACTCATCTGCTGGGGAGCAGTCATCGTATACTCCCGGCCTACTGACCCGCCTTACAGACGAGAACCGATCAATGAGTCAAAGGTTGGCGGCAATTGAGCAGTACATCGAGTCTCAACGCCTAAGTACGCAGCCTCCTCCGACTTGCAACCAAGGAGACTTTGACTTTTTGAGGCGCGGACCCTTTGACGGTGACGGCGCTAGTTGTAGTGGCGGGGCAGATTTATCATTGTATTGATCACGTTTTGTTGTTAAACGTTGAAAACTGAAACGGTTAAAGTTATTAGACTGTGTATTTTGGGTGTATATATGGGTGTTGTTAATATATGATATGTTAAGTTTATATGGGTGTTGTGTGTTGTGTGTTGTGTGTTGGCTGATTTGGTGTATTTTGGGTGTATTGAACACCGTAAAAGGATTGTAAATGCAGGTTTTGGTGGGGAGTAGAAAAAAATTTGTTGCGGCAAATGCAGGAAGGGTTGCGACGGAATTATCTCAATTTGCGACGGATTTCCGTCGCAAAATTGCCTGGTTTTTTGCGACGGATGTGGTCCGTCGCAGAAAATTTGCGACAGATTTTCCGTCGCAAATAAAACTTTGCGACGGATTTCATAGTAATTTTGCGACCGTTTTCGCCTTCTTGGTCTGCGACGTATTTAGCCAGTTGCGACGGCCTCGTCCGTCGCAAATTAATTTGCGACGGAAATTTCCGTCGCAGAGTAATATTTGCGACAAAATAGCTCGACGGGCACGGTTCGTCGCAAATTCCGTCGCAAATGGCTATTTGCGACGGATTTAGCCTATTTGCGACGGAATCTGTCCGTCGCAAATCGACTGTTATTTTGTAGTGAAGTTCCCCAAACTCCCCTGCTGGTTTTTGTTGCTCCTAGGCTTATTTCTGACTCTGTTTTTGTTCCCAGGTTCCGCTGCTCCTGATGTGCTTGACTCCCTCCTATTGAAGAAGAGAAAGCAACCCTCCTCTGGCTCCTTAAAGCCTCCCCTGAAGAAGGAAGCTAAGACTCCCAAGCCTCCTTCCGCCTTTTGCTACAAGACTGCTCCAGGTCCTGAGTTGCACCCTTCTGGGTCCTCCAAGGCTCCTGTGGAGGTTTCTGATGATGGCTGTACTATCACCCTCTCCCCTGGCTTCGGTTACGATGCCTCAGTCTCGATGTGGCCTGATTTGGACGCGTTCCTCCTCCCTGGCCCCCGAAAGGTCCTGGAGGGCCAAGGGACCTCATCAGTTGGCAAGGGTCTCTGCGAGGCTGCTTTTGACGTAATGAAACTTCTTCTCCTTTTTTTTTTTTTTTTTTTTTTTTGACCATTTCGTTGATTGCAGACCCATCAATCTGCATTGCATGTTCGTCAGAGGATCGAGTCTCTTCAGGCTACGAACGCCAGTCATTGCTTAGGATCGGTGAAAGGTCGAGCGCCGCTACCGCTGGCCAAGGAGAGGGATGAGGCAAGGGCGGCGACTGAGGAGGCGAACCGGCTGAAGGCGGCTGCGGACCAGGTCGTTTGGAGGTTGGATGCTAAGATCACGGAGCTCGAGACCTCCCAGCACCAGTTGAAAAAAACTCTCGCAAAGGTGGCGGTGTACGCTGCTTGGGACTCCAAGATCAAGAGCTTCAAGGAGTTTCAGGCTGGTGAGGCTTCCACCTTCGACCTGGCACAAGAGGAGGCCAGCTTTCGTGCTGAGTTTCCCCAGCCTCCTGACCTCAGTGTCCTGGTGGGTTTTGAGGGCTCTGATGACGATGGGCTCTTTGCGTCACCGATCTCGCCGAGGAGCAGAAATGAACTCTTGAGGAGGAAGTCTTTGTCATTTGTGGAGGAGACATCGTATCGAGGAATCTCTTTGGAGCATTCTTTGGGGATAAGCGTTGCGCAGCTTGAGGAGGTTCCTACTTTGGATGCCTCGGCTGAGGTGCCTGAAAAACAAGAGTAGCCTCCTGCCATGATGTAATTAATCAGTTTAGTTTAAAACTTATGTTTTAGAATCGTTATTTTGGGGTGGCGTGCCTATCATGGACGCTTTGTATTTAAACATTATATTTTGGTAGACATGTGTGCTCAGGGTCCTTTGCTACAAGGGACCTTGAGTATGATGATGGAAACTCATGGTGGCCAACCATGTTTTGCTTACGTTTGTTTTGTTGCGCGCGCGTTTGTTTGTGTTTTGTATGCATGCTTTTTAGAGTCGACTTTATAGTGGTGGCCTGGAGCCTTGATGTCCAAGTGGGGTCATGTTTATCCCCGTTGCCACGCCTCGTAGTGGTGACTTGGTGGCACTGGAGCCTAGAAGCCCGGAGCAGGGTTACGTTTGTTCCCTGTCGCCACGCGCACGAAGTCCTCTCTGAGGAGGATAATTGAAGGGGCCAGCCAGATTCCACTTTTAACCTAGTATTTCAAAGATAGAAAAATTTTTTAGAAGATTTGTAAAGTACTTTGGGCTCCTAAAAAGGCGCCTTCCTGAGAATGTTTAGATCAGAAACCTTAAAAACGTGCTAAACATCTAAACCAAGAGTTGCTTTGAAAACTGTTTTTGAAGAGTGTTTTGAAGGAACAAAAGGAAAATTCTTCAAGTAACTTGAAAATACTCTTCTTTTTTTAAACAACATAGGCTTGCAACAGCTTTGAAAATGTGTTTACAAAGAAATCAAATGCCTCGAAAATCAGGTGTTTAGAAAATCAGGTGGGGCAAAAGGAACCTGGGTGACGATACTGGGAGCCTTGAAGTCCCTGGGGCCTTGAGCGCCCTTACATGTAATATTTTTTGAGGTGGAGTATGTTCCATGGGTTGTGGATGATTTCTCCTTCCATGGTCATTAGCCTGTAAGCCCCTCTTCCTACAACGCTCTCGACCTGTTAGGGTCCTTCCCAGTTGTAAGCAAACTTTCCTGCTCGTCTGTTTTTTGTATTCTGAAAAACCTTCCTGAGGACCAGGTCCCCTACTTGCAGGGTCCTGATTCGTATGTTCCTGTTGTAGCTCTTGGCGACTGCTTGTCTGTAGGATGCTAATCTGATCTTAGCGCTTTCCCTGAGTTCATCCACTGTGTCCAGGGAGCTGGTCATAGCGGCCTGGTTTCCTTCCTCCGTTTGACACCCATACCTTAGCATGGGGACCCTGACTTCCGATGGTCCTGTCTGCCCACAGAACCAGGGGGAGCTCATCAGCCCACTTGCCCCCAATCTCCTCCAACTTCTTCTTGAGATTATCCATTACCACCTTTTTGCTGGATTCTGCCTGCCCATTGGATTGGGGGTACCTGGGCGCTGACTTTCTCAGGGTGATGTTCCACCCGTCACAGAAGCCCTGAGTCTTGCCGGATATGAACTGGGGCCATTGTCGCATATTATCTCTGAGGGGATTCCAAACCTGCAGATGATGTTGCGCTTTATGAACGAAATAACCTGCTGCTCAGTAACCTGCGCATAAGCCTCAGCTTCGATCCATTTGGAAAAATAATCCGTCATTGCTAGCATGTATAGCCTGTTCCCTGGGGCCCTGGGCAGCAGTCCCACAATATCCATCCCCCACTTCATGAAGGGCCAGGGGGAGATGATAGGGTGGAGCGGCTCCCCAGGCTGGTGTCTCACTGGCGCATGTCGCTGGCAAGCGTCACATTTTTTGGTGTATTCCACAGCATCTCTGCTCATGGTGGGCCAATAGTAACCCTGTCGTAGTGCCTTATTGGCTAGGCTCCTGCCCCCTGTATGATTTCCACAGTCGCCACTGTGGATTTCATACAACACAGCCGAAGCCTCCTGCTCTCCCAAGCACCTCAAGTAGGGTCCTGCTAGCGACTTCCTGAAGAGGACCCCATCAATGAGGACAAACCTTGACGCTTTCATTTTTAGGCTCCTAGCCTCCACTCGATCTTCTGGTAGTTTATCTTCCCGCAACCAATCCATGTACGGCTTCCTCCAATCTGGCCCTACCTGTTGTACCTCCGCGCTAAAAGTTACCCCTGCCTCCTTGAGCCACGACCAGCACTGGTCCGCATAAGAGTCTTTTCCCCCCTCAGGAAGGGTCAGTGTAATTCCAATTGCAGGATCCAAAATGTGTACTATCGGTACGTTGGATATCTGGTCAGGCTTGAAAGTTGCCCCTAGTGAAGCAAGGGCGTCAGCTTCCACATTCTGGCCCCTGGGAACTTGCGTTATCTGGATGTTGTCGAATTCTGCTACCAACTCTTTTGCCACCTTAAGGTACGCCATCATTTTAGAATCCCTCGCCACATATGTGTCGTTCATGTGGTTCACAATGAGTTGTGAATCACTGAACACCTCCAAACTTCTTATTTTCATGTCCTTTGCCAATTTCAGTCCTAGTATTAGAGCCTCGTATTCTGCTTCATTGTTGGTTGCTCGAAACTCGCATCGTACTGCTTGGACAATCAGGTCCCCTTTTGGTGATTGCATCACCAGACCCACTCCAGTTCCTCTCATGTTGGAGGCTCCATCTACGTGCAACTTCCAGGTTCCTGTTTGTCCTGCTGATTCCAGGCTCAGGGCCTCCTCCTGCACCCCAGGTTGCTGAGCTGGGCTGAACTCTGAGATGAAGTCCGCAAGGGCTTGTGACTTTATAGCTTTCCTGGGCTCGTACTTCAGGTCGTATCCACTCAGGTGCACTGACCATTTTACCATCCTTCCTTAAAGTTCAGGTTTTCGCAAAACATTCTTGATGGGAAAGTTAGTAACCACAATAATAGTATGAGACTCAAAATATGGGCGTAACTTATAGGAGGCTGTAACTAATGCTCTCGAGTTCAGTGTACCTGGTCTCTGCTGGGAGCAGAGACTTGCTTACGTAGTAAACTGGCTGCTGGGATCCTTCATGTTCCCTTATCAACACGGCGCTCACAGCTACCTCCGTCACGGACAGGTACAGGTACAAGGGCTCCTCAGGTCCTGGCTTAGCGAGGAGCGGTGGCGTAGCCAGGTACCTTTTCAGCACCTGGAAGGCTGCTTTGTGGTCTGAGGTCCACTCGAACCTCTGGCTCTTTCTCAGCAGATCAAAGAACATCTTGCATCTCTCTGAGGACCGAGATATGAACCTGCTCAGCGCTGCCACCCTTCCTGTCAGCTTCTGCACGTCCTTGGGCTGCTTCGGTGATTCCAGCTGAAGCAGGGCCCTGATCTGTTCCACACTGGCTTCTATTCCTCTTTGCGTCACAATGTACCCTAGGAACTTCCCTAAGGAAACTCCAAAGGTACACTTCTGGGGGTTGAGCTTCATCTGGTACTTCCTCAGGGTCCCAAAAGTTTCTGCCAGGTCCTTAGTATGCTGTTCTGCTTTTAGGGACTTGACCACCATGTCGTCTATGTATACTTCCATTGTTTTTCCAATCAGGTCTTTGAACATCATGTTCACCAACCTCTGGTAGGTGGACCCTGCATTTTTCAGTCCGAAGGGTATAACATTATAGCAGTATATACCTCTCTCCGTCCTGAAGGCCGTCTTCTCCTGGTCCCTGGGGTGTATCCTGATCTGGTTGTATCCGCTCCAGGCGTCCAGGAACGTTAGCATTTCGTGCCCAGCAGTGGCGTCCACCATCGCGTCTATGTGAGGCAAGGGAAATGGATCCTTGGGACAAGCTTTGTTCAGGTCCGTGAAATCTATGCAAACTCTCCATTTTCCGTTCTTCTTTGGTACTACCACCACGTTTGAGAGCCACTCTGGGTAGTTCACCTCCCTGATCTTTCCAGCGGTCAGCAAGTTCTCCACTTCCTGATTGATTATTTGGTGGCGCTCTGGAGCGTATTTTCGCTTCCTCTGCTGGATTGGGGGGTAGCTAGGGTCCACGTTGAGTTGGTGCATTATGACACTTGGGTCTATCCCTACCATATCATCATGGGACCAAGCGAAACAATCCATGTTAGCTCTAAGCAAATTGACAAGTTCAGTTCGGATATCACCTGTATAGTCTGATCCTATCAGGACCATGCGTTCTGGGTGCTGCGCGTCAAGGTTCACCTGGTCCAGGTCAGGCTGCTCTGGCTCCTGGTACATTTCCTCAGCGCGCTTTCTCTGTAATTGCTATGCTCCCGGGGGCACCACGGTTGGCTTCAGAGCATCCTTGTAACAGTCCTTTGCAGTCTCCTGCTCACCACGGATTTTTTGCACTCCCAGGGCGTTGGGAACTTGAGGCACTAATGGTACGTTGAGGGTACAGCTCTCATCTCGTGGATCCAGGGCCTGTCAAGAATTACATTGTAAGATGACTGGCAATCTATAACCAAATATTTTACCTGCTTGTTGATGCCCCCTGCGAAGGTTAGAATGGTGATCTCCCCCAAGGAATGCGCTGTTTCGCCGCTGAAGCCTACTAGAGGAACCTGCTTCTTGATTAAGTCCTTCTCACTGAAGCCCATGTCCTTCAGCGAGTGCAGCATGATCAGGTTTACTGAGTTTCCGGTATCTACCAAGATCCTTTTCACCAAGCAGTTCCCTATGGACAGGGTGATGAGCAGAGCGTCATTATGCTCCTCTAGAGTGCTCCCTGCATCCTCTTCGTCAAACGTTACGGTAGGGAGGTTGTGGTGTTTCACCCTGGCTGAGGATGCTAGCCTCTTTCCCTTGCTGCTCCTGGCTCGCCTCTTGGCTGCTGAGTAAGTTAGCCCACACAGCTCCGAACCTCCAGTTATCACGTTCACGATCTTTGTGTACAGCGGAGGCGGTGACGGCAGGACCTGATCTGTGGACCCCACCTTGCTGGACCTGGAGTCTCTTGGTAGGATGTGGTCGAGATGCCCCCTGTCCTGGAGATACTTCAGTTCCCTCCTCAGGGCTATGCAGTCCTCGGTGTTGTGCTTGATGTCGTCGTGGAACGCACACCTCCTGCTAGGGTCTTTCCTGCTGGAATCTCCGTTGGCAGGGCTCTTGCGAGGCCACCTGACTTTGTCTCCAAGTTCGTACAAGTATTTGAGCAGACCGTCAGTACTAGTAGTGAATTTGTACTCACTTACCTTGGGTGGGAGATTCTGGTTGCTCCTCCAACCCATGGTTCCTGAAACCTTGTTGACTGAAGGCCTTTCGTACGGTCTGGATCTCTCATTCCTGCGGTCGCTGGTGACCTTTCTGGAGGGGCTGCTGTGGGTCCTTTTTCTGGATGCTGCGTCATCCTCGAGCCTGATTGCCGCCAGCGCTTTTGCTTGCACATCCTCGAACGTTAGGCACGGGTACTTCGTCAGGTCCCTGTAAAGGTCTGAGTCCTCCCGGAGCCCTTGGCGAAGGCTTCAGTGGCGGTTGCAACGTCACAGCGTGGGATGGAGATCTTTTCCTTGTTGAAGCGGTTGAGGAAGTCCCTTGTTGCTTCTCCAGTTTTCTGCACCAGGCGGTATAGGTCGCCGTCCGCTTCTCGTGCTTCGGCCGGGCGAATCGCCGATCAAGGCGTTGACCGATCCGTGACGAGGTAATGGACCGGTATATATCTGTATACATGCCCTTTAATCATCCAGGATTATAATGAAACTTATTCTATATGATTAATAGTCATAAAAGAAATTGCATAAATAAACATAAGATTAAGAGAACAACCTTTAGTCCTTGCTTAATGGCCTAAGATTGAATATCAAGAAGCTTGATATCTCCTAAAAGTTGCACCCAAGATTGCTTAAGATATGCCCTTAGTTCTTGCTAGAAAACTTTAGAGAGAAGAAAACTGATTTTCTAAATTTTTGTGTGTGAATTATGATCAATGAATTAGTGAATTAAGATGAGCCAAAACTCCCCTTAAATACACCAGAAATTTCGGCTAACCCATCAATTATGGGGAGTAATTTTTGCTTTCCAAAAATCACTTTCCAAAAACCAATTCCTTGTTGACCAAGGAGTCAAAGAGCAAAAAATCTCTTTCCTAGAGGTTTCCTTTAGCTTTATAATATAATATAATATTACTAGTGTCATAAATATGATTCACTATAATATATCATTAAATTATTAATATCCTCATATTTATTATTTTCTAATTAATTATAACAGTTTATGATTAATTAGCCTATATTATATTCAATAATTAAATATAACATTTTATATTCAATTTACGAATTACATTTAATTCGTCTTAGCTAATATCATTAATCCTTATTAAATGGCCGTATCATTATCACACACTTGACTAACATTTTAGTCAAAAACACCGACTAACCTTTTAGTCTTTTTGTAAGGCATCAATATGATTAAATTCTCAAATAATCACATTTCTTAAACACATCCTTTAGGTGTGACTTTTTAGGGACCAGTTGATCACCGCCATCTGTATGACAATAACGTCAAACTTATCTAGCAAGCCAACCGTTATTGATAAACGTTAATCAACTGATTGCATACAAAATGTACCCAGTGTACTTTAAGAGGTTTATTTATGTTATTGCACTAACTGTGGAGGACACTAACTCCAACAGCTGGGGCCTGCACCTTCATGGCTGGCTCCTGAGAACGCTGCTCCGATGTCCCCGCGTTGGACCTTGGATTCCAGGGCCTGCACCCTTCTGTTGGTTTCCTCGCTTCCTTTGCGCACTTGATCCATAACCGTGGACAGCGACTCGATACTCCTCATGAGGGTATGAAGTGGGTCCTGAGGCTGGATGTCGGATCGTCCCAAGGAGCCTGCTGTGGACTCTGGCAGCCACCCCGGGGGCATTCCAAATCCTCCGGTGCTTGCTGGCGGCGGTCCTCCGGAAGCTGAAGAGAATGACCTGGGGACACCTGCGGATGGTGTCACCGGCGTAGGGGATCTCGTGACACGCCCAACCTGGGTAGCAGCCGCGGTGGTTGGAATTACTCGAGTTGAGGACGGTAAGGCAGTTGAGGATCCTGAGGCCATTGCTGGATAGCGCCCTGCACTGGACACCGCTGGCGCACTGCTCGACCCCTGCTCGACCCCTGACTGACGTTGGTTGACATGATTGCTGGATGAAGAAATGAGTCTGGCTACAAAAGATGACCGCTATTCCCCACAGACGGCGCCAAAATGTTTTGGTAAAAAATTTACCAAGGTTAAATTCAAGGAGTTTGGGGTTAAAGCGACCTATTCGTATGCCGAACTAAGACTCGTAAATGGAAACTTAAGAAAAAAGAAGAAGAATGCAAAGTAAGACTCGAAGGTTTTTTGGTCACGCGGAAAACCCGATATGGGAAACGACCGCGGGGGGAAGCTCTTGTCCCACCAACTTTCCACTAAATTCAAAGGATGATTACAAGGTTTTTGGTGCTTGAGCACGTTTGTTTTACAATATTGCTGTAAATGCTAAAAGTTGCTGAAAATATGTGAAAAGTGCTTAGAAGGTTGCTGAATAATTCCTGAATGTTCAATGCCGTTCCTTTGAACCCTAGTGCTCCTTTTATACTTAGCCCCCCCCCTCGTTTTGCTCCTATTTTCTCTCCTCTTGATTACCGTTGTAGTCTCCCGATTTTCTCCTGTTGAATAGGCCTCAACGTCTTCTTCTGTTGAGTTGCTCCCTTCAATCTCGCAACTGCTTTGACTGTCCGTTGTAGTTGAGATAATTCCGTTGGTGGAACTCCTGAGGGCCCTGGCTGTCCAGGGTCCTGCGCGGCCTGTCTCCTTGGGATGCTCTGGGTCCTGCTCAGGGTCCTGAGACGCCTAGGGTCCTGACCAGGTCTTTGCTGCTGACTGGCCCAAATCTGGGCCGTAAAATTTGGGCCCAACAAGCATCAATAACAACCTGTCCGGCCACGAACTCGGCCATCCCAGACAGAGTTAAGGGTGACGACCCTGTCAGATCAACACAGACATCCCGCCCCCTGTCCCAAGAATAAAGAAGCAAATCCGCAAGACGAAGAGATCTGTCATGTGCGTCAACCAAGCCGATATCAACCTCCTTACCCGCCGAAATGTCAGCCCTAAAGCAGATGTCTAACAAGGTGTCCCGGACGAGGTTATGCCGATGCTTAACACCCACAGTACCAGTACAAGAAACAGCATGATCGCCAAAGACGTCGTCAGCAGACACTCGAGAACAGGCAGGACAAGGCCTGGGGACCGTGAATAGCGGAACGCCTAACCGATAGCCAAGCACACTACGGTACGTTCTCCCATTCATGGTCTGACCCAACCCCGAGATAGGCACCACACGCAACCAATCAGTCGAATGAGCACCCTGCTGAGACTTCCACAATGCAACCTGTCGCGGGGTCAACGAAAAAACAGATTCTACGGAAGAAGCAAGCGTCGTGAAATATATATCTGCCAGTTTCTTCATAAGTCTGGGGGCAACGATTTCACTAGGATCGAGACCAGAACCTGTAACCTGTGTAAAAACCCGCAAGGCGCCACCAAAAGCAGGACCCTCCACCAAAACACCAGAAGGTCGTAAGAGCAAAGCCTGCAAGCCTGCAGTCTGCAAACGGGACGTTAGGAAAGAATAATTTAAAACATCACCCGCAGCATAAACACCAAGCCCACCAAGCCGAAAAGGGAACTGGGCAAGGCGCCATTGCCAGTCCCCAAAACCAGGTCCAGACGCGGTAACAATACCTTCCAAACTAAAACGAAGTGCCGCATCAAAGGAAAGATGAGCCGAGCCAAAAACACGCGGGGAACAAGTACGGAGAGTAAAATAGAGCTTGGAAACACCAGTACAAGCCCGAAGAAGAAGCAACTCACACTGCGGGTCCTCAATCCTCGCGACTAAATCCATTAGCTCAATGGTCTTAGCCACTCTCTTCGCCACAAGTTCGCCGCCAAAAATAGGACAGGTGCTAACCGGACCACCCAGCACAGAGACACCTCGCATAGGTCGGGCAATTGATGGGGGAAAAACACCAGGGAGCCGACTCCGAGGGTCCTCCATAGGCCAGAAGACCTCTGTCTTATCAACATTAAGATGGAGGCCAAAACGAGACCCGTCTGCCAAGATCAACTCCAAGACCCTCCCAACCTCTAAAGTGTCCCCAACTATGGTGTCATCATCTAAATACCAAGCCTGTAAGCTCAGGTGAAACGAGTCCCGGATCTTGCACACTAAGGGATGCAAAACCAAGGCAAAAAGCAAAGGGCCCAAAGGATCACCCTGTTGGACCCCACGACATGACCACAAGCTATGCTCCCCATAATAGAGGCGAGCAGGACTAGAGTAACAAAACTCCACCCAACGGGAAAGAAGCGGACAATGGCGACGTACCTCCTGCAACATGGTAACACGATCAAGAAGGTTGAAAGCATTCTGGAAATCGACTATCAACATAGAAAGCCCAACCTCAGCACCACGAGCCTCTACAAGCCGGTTTAAGGCATGCAAGATGGCCTCACCACCACCGGACACTCCAACCCCGAACTGAAGCCCAGAAAAATAACCAGCCAAAGATGGACCCACCAAAAAGCACCCACCTTAGAGACAAGACGTCTCCAAATAGTGCCAATGGCTATAGGACGAATGCCCCCACCCGGTTTAACAAGCGGAGTGAGTGGGACGCTGGCAATGTACTCATCTAGGGCGTGCGGACAACGACCTTCAAGAAAAAGGTTAACCACCCTAGTAATAGAGGTGATGAGGTCATCCGAAATAGCCACTGCAGCACCCCCCAAACAGTCCAAAAGGTGCTGCGCACGGAGCCCATCCCTCCCACACGAAGTGCCACATCGAAACCTCCGAATCATATCCACAACCACGGACGAAGGTGCAGCGAGAGGAGGATGATCTCCAGCCAAAGGCGGCAAAGATGGAGAAGGGGCAACGGGATGCTTATCCCGCAAGGCCAGAAGAGTAGCGTCCGTGTAAGGGGCGACGCCAGAGGAAGAAAACACACGCACCGCAGCAGTAAAGTGACCATCACAGACCTTCCGCCGACACTGACGGAGATTAAGATCACTAGAAGCGAGGTCCTCCACCTCAAAGGATGGGGAAGGCTCTGCTAAACACTTCTCCAAGAGATGCAAGCTCCCACCAGGCGTACCCCAAGCATGAATAGCCCTAGTAATACACTCCTCCTGACGCTGCCGCCGAACCACGGACTGACACTCAAGATTACTCCGCTGAGCAAAGGTTCGAAGCAAACACAAAGGTAGCACAACCAACCGAACACAACAGGAGAGATCCCCAAGAGAATTAGCTACTGCATCTAAGGCCCCCTTTAACGCCCGAGCAAACCCAAGCCGACACTTATGAGGAATAGATTTGACGGTGCGCAATCCCAAAGAAAACAAACGATCAAGCGAAGATATAGACCACTGAACAAGCTCCACCCCACTATCAGATGAAGGGACCAACGAAGATGGAGCTGTAGGTCTCGGAATACCATAGATGATAAAACGTACCTGGCAATCCCCACAATCAGGAGGCGCCACAACGTCCTCCCGACTATGACGACATCTAGAACGAAAGGTGTGAGTCTTTAAACACACCCCACATAACTAGAGCCCCATCCGTTTGAAAGTAATCTCGGGATTTGTGTAAACAGCCAAACTATCGACAAGAGTTTGACGTGTAAGCCTCGAAGCATCAGCTCCGCAATGCCGGTCCTGATAATGTCGTTGCCAAGAGGCCTGAGTGAGGCCCCGACCACCTCCATCCGGACACCCATGAAGACCCGAAAACGGGCAATGAAAACGAACTAAAGCGGGCATGATAACGGGGGAAGAAAGTAGGCAACACTCAAGGGAAACAACACAAGACCTGAAAGCAAACTAAACAACACACCACACACCTTAAATAAAAAAAAATAAAAAAAATAAAAAAATAAATAAATAAATAAAAAACCCGGCACCCACACAGAAGCACGAAAAATGGCAGCAGACACGAAACAGGGCAGCAAACACGAAACAGGGCACCAAAAAGGTCCGTGAACCACCCCAAACCGACCGAAAACACCCTTGAAACAGGGCACACACCTGAGACGCACACCCCTGCACCGATCAGACCGAAAACACCACCAAGACCACCAAACCACCCACCAGCCACCCTCGAAAATCGCACAGACCGACGGTGATGGCGATCGAAGACCGAAGAGAGATGATGGCGATCGAAGACTGATGATCGAGGAGGACGATGATGATGGCGATCGAAGAGGATGAAGATGATGGTGATTGATGAGAAAGGTGATCGAAGAGGATGAAGGTGATGGTGGCCAAGAAAGGCGATGGAGATGATGAAACCAGCGAACAGAGCACACACACCCGCATAGGCGACCGGAAAAGATGGTCTCTGGCGGTGGGAGCAAGGCTGAAAGACGGCCGTTGAAGGAGGGCAGGGGTGAGGAACGCCCTAATCGCCCTAACCGCCGCTCTCGATATTATTATTATTATTATTATTATTATTATTATTATTATTATTATTATTATTATTATTAAAAAATTCCCATATAATCAACCCGTTAAAGAATTTCATTGTTATCGCTCTCTTCGGTCACCATTTTCCTCCCTAATGTCTCACTTTTCTTATACCAGATTTCCAATTCTTTGTCACTAGCGAGCTCCCTAACCTTACACCTCAACCACACCACTAATAACATGACAACACACCACACTCCAATGTCACATTACCTCCATAGTATTGCGTAATTAGATTTGAATCAGCCAACCCGCCGTTATAGTAAAAACGTATACTAAACCGAAATGGTTTACTCGTGTCAAGAAAAATGAAGTAGTCACTAAATAGAATCGAAGCTAAAACAGAAGCTGAACTTAAATTTGGTCGAAAAATAGAGTTGGAGGTGATTTGGGGGAAAAAACCCGTCTTACAAATGAGTTAAAAAAATAATAAATAATAAAAAAGTAGAGTATTTAAAAAACCAATAAAATTGTGTTTTAATCTTCAAAAAAATTATGTTTTTCCCCATCAATACCCTCATAGTATTCACATTTCCTACATGTACCCTTGCGTTTGGCGTATTACCAACTGTATCATTAACCTTACATAGTCACCCCAACCGT
This sequence comes from Dianthus caryophyllus, assembly GCA_023091065.1. NCBI lineage: Eukaryota > Viridiplantae > Streptophyta > Magnoliopsida > Caryophyllales > Caryophyllaceae > Dianthus > Dianthus caryophyllus. The sequence goes on along the minus strand of CM041523.1, from coordinate 20,311,029 downwards.
GATCAAAACAAGAGTAAACCGTTAAATTTAACCGTTTTGTTTTTTTTTTTCATATTTAATTTTCATCTTTTTTTTTCATTTTGTTTTTTCATCTTTTCGCATCAAACAATGAAGGGGTTACGTTTGAAAATAATGGAGGGTAAAACAAAGTTTTTAATGCGAAAAAATGGAGGGAAAATTGAAAAAAAGATGGGGGGTAAATCTGTAGGAAATAAAACTAGCAATTAAATTTATACCTTGTTTTGATCATTATTGAGACTAACTATATAAGGTTAATGATACAATTGGTAATACGTCAAACATAAAGGTATAACTAGAAAGAATAAAAAACACGAGGGTTAAAAAAAAAAAAAAAAAAAAATGTTGTATTCAAGTTAGTAAGTTACCCATTTATTAATTCGAAAAAACTCAACACGGTCCAAAAGTATTCGTCGAACACCGGACTCAATTGATCCGTGTAAACGTCTGTCTACTGGCTACTGCTATCTCCTTATCCCCTTATCCTCACATCACACAAGACAGAGTAGTTTCTCCTACTTTGTGCTGCAAAACTCCCTCATTGTTTCTCATACAACCATGTCTTCTTCAAGTCTACTCACCTCTTCTTCTACATTTCACCTTTCTTCTTCCTCTAACATTTCTTCTTCACTCTTCACTTCTACTTCTGGTATTTTGCTTTACTCTTTTCAACAAATAAATGTCTATGTTTTTTTTTTTTTTTTTTAGGTACTATGCATTCATTACGATACGTGCTTGTTTTTTGTGCATGTAATTGTTGATTTTGATGGAATTTTTGTTCAGGGCATTTGAATTGGAGGAAATATTATGGTGGAATTGGAAAGAGGAGTAATTCACAGTTGAAGTTTTCTGTCTCGAATGTCGCCACTGAAATCAAATCTACTCCACAGGTACTTTTTCGCTGTCGTGTTTGATTTCACGTGCATTTATCTTCGTGATTTACTAATTCTCACGTGAGACGGTCTAACATGATACATGGGTTTTGTTTCTGAAATTAGTTATTACACGGTCTCCTATAAGACTTATTGTTGTCGATTATTGTGTCAAATTTTGAATCATTTTCGACCCATCAATACTTTTGTCTGAATTGTGGTATTGATATTCATACTAAGAATCTGGGTGATATGGGCATGTCTAATTGTTGTGAAAGACCGTCTTATATTTTTAGAATAAATGAGACATATTCGATATTAAAGGAAATGGTCTTCCACAATTCACTAAATAATGTCACATTGGGTTATATTAAGATTTAGTTAGCGTATAAAATATCGTTGTTGTCCCTCAATTTAAAACTAATAACATGTAGAGATTTCAGTTCGTCCATGTTGGCGATGAATCGAATGGAAGGAGTATTAGTGAACTAGGGATAGCACGAGAAGTTCGCTTTTATATTCTAGCAGAAAAGAAAAGGGATGATTTTGGAAATATGAGGGCAATATAAACGAGTTTACCTATTTGCAGCGATTATGTACTTCTTACAAGTTTGATAAAATTAACATTGTTGTGGTGTCGATTTATTAGGCTCCGAGGGCTGCGACTGAAAGCCAAAGGCCAGTTTACCCATTTGCAGCTATAGTTGGGCAAGATGAGATGAAACTCTGCCTTTTATTGAATGTAATTGACCCTAAGATTGGTGGGGTAATGATCATGGGTGACAGAGGTACTGGGAAATCGACCACTGTGAGGTCGTTGGTTGACTTGCTTCCTGAAATCAAGGTTGTTTCCGGGGACCCCTTTAACTCCGACCCTGAGGATCCCGAGTTAATGGGCATAGAAGTGAGGGAGAAAGCTATCAATGGTGAGGAACTTTCGATTTCGTTGACGAAGATCAATATGGTTGACTTACCGTTAGGTGCTACCGAGGATAGAGTCTGCGGGACAATCGACATTGAGAAGGCTTTAACCGAGGGTATCAAGGCGTTTGAGCCGGGGCTTCTAGCTAAGGCTAATCGAGGCATTTTGTATGTAGACGAGGTCAATTTGTTAGATGACCATTTGGTGGATGTGCTTCTTGACTCGGCTGCTTCAGGGTGGAACACGGTTGAGAGAGAAGGAATTTCCATTTCTCACCCTGCGCGGTTTATTCTGATTGGCTCCGGAAACCCCGAGGAAGGAGAGCTTAGGCCGCAGTTGCTCGACCGTTTTGGGATGCACGCCCAGGTCGGGACAGTGAGAGATGCCGAACTCAGGGTGAAGATCGTGGAAGAACGGTCCCGATTTGATAAGAACCCTAAGGAGTTTCGGGAATCATACAAAGCTGAGCAAGATAAACTACAAGAACAAATTTCAAGTGCTAGAAGTAACCTTTCAAAGGTTCAGATTGATCGAGATCTCCGTGTTAAGATCTCTAAAGTCTGCGCAGAGCTGAATGTTGATGGGTTAAGGGGCGACATTGTTACTAATAGGGCAGCTAAGGCCTTGGCTTCTCTGAAAGGCCGAGATGAGGTGACGACAGAGGATATTGCGACCGTCATACCCAATTGCTTAAGACATCGGCTGAGGAAAGATCCTTTGGAGTCCATTGATTCGGGTTTGCTCGTTGTCGAGAAGTTCTACGAAGTATTCGCTTGAATGAAACACAAATTTGTACACAATACCTGTGGTGTTTCATTTAAGTTTTGTCGCGATTTCTAACTTGAGTGCTATATTCAATCCGCTGTAATTTCGCATTGAAAAGTTCAGAAATCTTAAAAGACTTTTGATTTCTGTATCTGTAAGATTTTGAACAGAAAAGTTCAATTAGGTACTTAATTCGCCATGGGTGTCTTGGAGGTTTTTGAAAGGTTACCTTAACCACGTTTTAGGTCGGAATTAAACACGCTAATGGTGCAATGACCAAGATAGAGCCTATATAACTGATTTTGAGCTCAAAATGTTCACTTTCTTATATGCCTCTCCTACTCGGAAATGGTAGCCTCTTGAGTCTTGACTCTTGAGAGATATTGATCACTATAGAAGAACATGAATGCATTAAAAAGTTTAGCCGAGTGAATTTTGACAGAAGAATACATTTTCACTTGATTAGTTGGTTTTCTTTGAAAATGTACACAATTTATGTCCACAAATGACCCTATACAACAATCGTCTTCGACTACCAAATTGTGGCTGCAACTTCATTTACATACCAGCTATTATAATTTCACTTTCACATAAATAAAAGCAACAAGCAGCTATCTTCGTCAATCGGCTTCAAATCCCAAGAGGAAATTTTGGCGATGCACGAAGCAAGGCATTAATCTCGGTTTCCTGGCTAAACACAGCTGAGATCCTCTCAAAAGACGGCAATATAGGGCTGTACTGTGCACAGACATGAGGGATGAATACTTTGCGTGAAGTCCTCTGTTTTCATTCAAGGCATTACACTGTCTTCATCAGCAATTTTTACAACCTTAGAAAATCTAGGATTCTGCTCCAGAAACGCTGGAGCTTTTCGGTAAACAACTGATGCAGCCCGAATCAAGATTCCAGCAGTTAAACCCCATATCAAAAACTTCTTGCTACCAGTTTCGTAATCGAAAAAATGAATTAAATACTTGTATCCCATCCATTCTCTTTCTTCTGCTCTTCGATTTTCATCCTGAATAAAGAACAAAATAAGTCTTCTATTAAAGCAGAAAAAAAAAAAAACATAGAAAAGAGCAGTTTCGCAGGCTGAAGTAAAACAGCAATTCAGAAGAACCTTGAGGAACATCTCCAGGGGTGCGTCAAAAACCTCTTCTACTTCGGCAGCATTTGGAATAGGCTTGAATGCATCTTTATCAGATAAGATTGCGATAACAGGCACCACCCTCAAGAGATGCTATACAACATGATCAAGAAGAACAAGATGCATTAACACAGCAGACAACACAGAATTTTTATGAAAGTCAAATTAATTTAGAGACACATCTGTAGCTAATACTCCCTGCAGCTCCGATTAGTTTTCCGATATGGCTTTGTGAGAATACTTTGAGCATAACATTTTGCCTCAATATAGTGATTTTGTTAAATCTATAAATTGAATTCATAAAATATGTTTTTCATAATAATATAAACATCTTAAAATCATACAAATAACTTGTGACTTGAAATTGTTTTAGGTGTTTATCTCGTCAGCACCTGGTAGAAATTGTTGACTCTCAGGGGACTAATATCTTTTGAAATTCTGAATAAATTACCCTCCAAAATTTTGAACCAAACAAAGAAAGGGGAAAGAAAATGAGGGAAGGGGAAGGGAAGGGGAGGGAGTATGAGATGTTGGTGTTTGGATAGATTTTCCCTCCAAATCTTGCCTATTATGGAGTGATTTTAATTACACTTGAAGTAGGGAAAAAACGGGACCTAAATCTCTCTCCTTCCCTCCCCTTCGTTTCCCTTCATTTTCCTCAATCCAAACACACCTTTAACCATCAACTTCTAAGAATAGTCACATTTTACTCAACAATGGTCAAAACAAGCAGTCAAGTAGACACATTATACTATTATAGTTACAAGAGGAACGTCCTATAAAACAGACATATTATAGTATTATACTATTATAGTTACAAGAGGAATGTCCTATAAAACAGAACAGTGTAACCAAAGATGAGTTATTTAGTTACAAGCAGTAAAGTAGTCACCATTAACCTCTAGAAGTAGTCACATTCCTACGATGAAGCTGAGTTATTTATTCTTAATTGTTACCCCAACCTATGTATGGCATTTGCGCAAATTTGCTATCCATTCTTAATTGTGTCTGTATAATCCTGACATATAAAACAGAACAGTATGAACCGAAGATGAGCTATCAACACCTATTCTACGTCCGTCATCAATCCAAATGGACACTTCATCAATGAGGGAGGGATGTTGGACAGACCAAATTTCCATCATCGGAATGTGGAATCCTAAATTCTTACACCTAGTCACCTCTACGAAATTGTTTCAGCCATGTTTTAAGTTTCAACAGAAGGGTAAATTTGTTCAATTCACCTGAGAAGGTGATCTATATTTAACAAAATCACCAAATTTAAGCCTTTGGGAAACCGCTTCTTAGTATTATCACCATTAAAACCTTTGCAACGACATAGCTGTGCTGCTGTACGAAATTTCAACATCAATTCATGTCTGTTTTAAGTTACAGCAATCTTCCCGTGATTCTCATTCAACTTCCTCGCTAACTGATCCATCTTTACCTAGGATTGACATAAAGTCCACAAAATATGGCTTCTAAAAATCACCCGATTAAGTAACATCATACCAACTTTAAAAAGTAATGTAAGACTCAGTAATTGGTGCTACGCTTGATACTTAATTGTTGCTTTGAACAAGTTAACGAACACAAATTCCTTAGATGGAGGGCTTTCTTGAATTTTACGATTACAGGAAGCAAAAAGAAAGCATATTTTTTATAGCCAAGTGCCCAACTTATACACATAATTTACCTTAGACAAAAACGGCTCAAGTGTAGTCACCACGTTCACCAGAGACGGATCCAATCCGATTTCCTCCTTCGCTTCCCTTGTTGCAGTGTCTGCATCATCCTTATCACCTTCATCTGCTTTTCCCCCAGGCAACGCTACCTCCCCTGGAATATTTAGGGGGAAAAAAAAGAAGATCAAAGTCAATCTTGTATACATGACTTGTGTAATAATTTTATATTCCGAAATCCCTTTTTTGCGGATATGTAAATAGTTCGGATTCTTCTTCAAACCCCTAACAAACCCAACTTAATAAAATTAACATTCTACATTAATCATTAAAGTCATGAAAATCATTCATAATCAACATATACCAAAAACACCAACTTCTCGAATGAAGAATCAGTCGGGACAATCGACGAAAAAGAACAAAACAGGAGTACATTTCAAGTCTATGAACCAAGTAGCAACAATTGTAAGATCTCCAGTACTCCAAATTCATCAACACAGCCATAATTGGCAATGAGTTGCAACTGACGTGACACGAAAAGCCAATCTGAAGCAATTTCTTACAGATATTTAACATAATCAAGCTCAACCACACTTTAATAAATCCAGTTCACTGCAGCTACGAGAATTTCATTTAAATATGACTGCAAATGAATAATTCTTTTATGGGACTGTTTTAAGTGTACGTAAGGGATACTTCAACTAAAACGTAAACATTATTACGATTAGTGTGCACTTCATTCAACAATGGTTACAACAATTGACCATATTTTAATCGCTCAGACACCATGGTAGTATATTTATTAGTTATTACGATTACGATTAGTGTGCACTTCATTCAACAATGGTTACAACATTTGGTCACATTTTAGTTGCTCAACACCATGATAGACATACTTATTACGATCAGTGTGCACTTTATTCAACAATGGTTACGACAATTGGTCACATTTTAGTCGCTCAGACACCATGGGAGACATACTTATCAATGACCCGTACCACAAAAATCTATATTTCCAAACCAAAATCTATAAATCAAACACAAAAGAATATCGAATTACTGACAACATTAAAAACGGTAATAATCAGATACAGCCATATAATAGAGGGTTTGCAAAACATTATACGACAAAAATTAAGAGACTCACCAGAGTGAGAGGAAAGTCTAGAAGATCGTTTAGTAAGAATAACCCTGAAATCACCATGATCATCCTCAAAAACACACACAAGTACAGCAGCTCTTTTGGGAATAAAGCCTTGATTTTGAACATGACCCACTTTTTTGCCCAAGTTTTGGCCAATTGGGTTTGAAGATTCAGCAAAACCCACCTGTGCAACCACTTTACCCGTCTCATTTTCGATGTCGTCTTTGTTATTATCGTCGTCGTTGATTTCTGGAGGGGGTTTGTAGAGCCTCAGTTGTTGGGCTAATGCTGCTAGTCTTTGAGAGGAAGTAGAGATTGAGGAATCCATTGAAATGATTGAGAGAATTGAAGGTGTTGTTAATGATGATGGAGGATTTAATGGAAGTGGTTTGATGAATGCTGGTTTGTGTAGGTGAAATGGAAGTTTTCTTAGGATTGATGAGAACATGAGTCGGAATTTTACATGGAATTGTACCAAAAAAAAAATAATTACATGGAATTGTAATTTTTTTATCTTGGAAATTCTACGGGAGTAATGGGAGTAAGGGAGTATTGAGTTTTTATTCATTTTTCGTATACGGATTTTACTTCCGTTATATATTTTTTTCATTTACTTTTCCAACTCTATCATTTTCTACGAAATTCTCTCTTCTTTTATTTTTTCTCAAACTTTTCTTAATCAAAATTTAATTATTCTTTCTCAAAAAAAATTTAATTATTCAATTATTACTTTCGATAATCAATTCAATGAAGTAATAATCGTTTTCAATTTCAATTTTGTCATTAAATTATTGATTTTTATTAATTTTTAATAGAGTTAGTTTAAAATTAAAATTAGGATCTACCTATGAAGGGGCTTGTGGCGGCGACAGGAGGCAGCGGGCGGCGACAGGAGGCGGTGGTGGCCGGAGTTGGTCAGACGCCGGCGTGAGGTTGCAGGTCGATGGGGTCCAGCGGCAAGGTGAGTGGTTGTGGTGGTTTGGGTGAATTAATTTGTGAGTTGAGTGATTAACCAATTAAGTAAGACCGACAAACGGCGAGGGTGGGACCGCTATGGGTGGTCGGCGGTGAATCCGGCATAGGGATGTCATTGGGGCGGGGCGGGGGAAACATCTCCACCACCGCATCCACCAACAAAAACCCACCTCCACCTCCGCCCCATCACCCATTGCGGGTGACCACCCGTCCTCCACCACCCGCCTGACAGGGAAGTTTTTAGACGACCCACGACCCCCCACCTGTAACCTCTCGCAGCGAAACTCCATTGTAAACAAAAAAAATATATATACAATGCGCTTATATATAAAATATAAGGCCAATAAAAAAAAATCCGAAGTGGCGGAAACACTACAGGTACTGCGATGATTACTAAATCCTTACAAAATATACAAATTACTAAAAGTTGTTCACACGCATGCTAGCGAAGGCGTTAACAGTTTTACAGAGTTATCGTTTTGCCAGAAACAAAATGAGATGCTACGACATCTAGGGTGAGAACAACGCGGGCAACTCACTGGTCTCGTCTTATCCAAAAAGAATCACCCAAAAGCAAGCGAAAGAGTACCTATAACCTGTCAGTCATGAAACATGACAGCCACAGTCAGTGGGGAGTAACTCAAACGTTCTCCTAGCCATGTCAAATAATTATTGCATAATTAAAAACGTAAAATTCAATTATTTACAAACAAAATAAAACAATTGTGTATAATATACTGCTATATATGTCTACTAATACTAGAACACCTGATCAAATAATATTATCTTCTATAAACCACTACTACTCATCATACAATTATTTATTCCATGAAATAGTACAGAACCCCTATTCCAACCTCGAATAAATAACAATGTGAATGGTACAAAATCCCCAATTCACGACACAAGAATGCAAGTTATCCGCACCTAAGGTAGTACGAACCCCTACCTCGACCTCAGATAAACTTAGGAGTGATACGAACCCCCACTCCTACCCAACAGTAGGCTCACGAATAACCTCGTGCACCCAGTTTAAGTTTGGCCAAACTCTCGAAGCATAACCACTTCGATTCAACAACTATACCTGCAATAACTGTACAGAAGATAGTTCTGTAGTCTCGATAGAACCACGAGAAGACTCTAAACATTGCTAATGTGCTACTAGCTAGCTAGTTTAGAGCAGGTATAAACATTCTTTAATGTGTCAACTTAACCGAATAACTTTCCCGGCAAAATATACATAAAACCAAAACGAAGCACACTCAAAAATACAGCCATAATAAACATTCAGTGATATAGCCATACAGTAAATCATTAAGTAATACAGTAAACCATTCGACGATAAAATAACATGTCACAAGGCACCATCTTATTTTCTACATAACTAATTAATTACCAGGCAATAGCAAAAAAATATGACACCATGAGATCATTAGAATCACCATGAATACGTGATGGTCTTATAGCACTTGACATTAATTATGATCAAAATCAATATAGGAGATCAAATTAACCATTAATTCACTTAAAACTAACATATATTAAAATAACTAAATTTTTAGAATTAACCATACAATAAAAGTTTGACACCGAGAATATCCTCATCGTTATCTTTAACGATGGTACTCGTCCAAAGTTTCATCTATCTCATACAAATCGTCCTCCGAGCTAGTATTTGTAACACCTATTCAAATAACACATAAATACTAAATAAATTTGAAATATGACCAAAACCAAAACTACATAAAATTTGGGGCTTTTGTTATCAAATTGAAAAGGGTGAAGAGAGGATTACAACGATGAAGACGGATTAAAGAACGGACATATAACGGAGTCTCAAATTGACGTTGAATGTGTAAAGAGGTAAGAAAATGGAGGATGGTTCACAAAATCACAAGTATAACTTACTGAGTAATAAAAGCTCTTTTGTTCCAAGTTGAAGTGAAGAATGAAGAGAATCATTAGGACTAGGAGGGGTTGCGTGTCAATACTTGGACTCAACGCCAAGCTCCAAGCCCGGATCTCATAATCGAGACTCGATTTTTAATTATGAGATGGTTAGTTATAACTTATAAATCTAAACATAAGTGTTAGGCCCAAAATACCCTCACGCCTGGGCGAGGAAGCAAATGCCCAAGTCAAGGAGAGGACAAATGGTCAACAAAAGTCAAGGCCCAAGGACGGTACGGTCAAGGAAAGTCAAGGTCAAAGGTGTGATGGGCCGAGTCAAACAAGGTCCAAGCAGAATAAGCCCACGAAGGGGGAAGCAAGATGACGTGGAAAGTACGACTAAGTCGAAGACCACCAAATTTCAATCTGCCGCAAATATTACAACCTCCAGACGTTACAAGAGAGAAAGGTGGAAGTGGTTTAACGTGCAGCGAGAATCAAGGAAGCATTTAACAGCTAAAATGACCGTTATGTGAAACTTATAAAAGGGGAAAGAAATCATAATTCAAGGGACTAATCAACGACTGCATAACTCATACTCAATATTCTAAGATCACTGAAATTTACTCTCGATTGTATACTCGTAGTCTGGAACCTCTGACCGTTTTGTACGTTCTGTCCGAATCATAGTGCAAATCCTTTCCTGGCTTGGTGCCCATGGTTTTTTCCTACTTTCATAGGGTTTTTCCCACGCAAACATATCTTGTGTCATTACTTGCATTATTTTCGTTTTGTTCCTTGTTAAACACGTCTAATTCACTAAATTACAATACTAAAATATATTAAAGGATAATACTAATAAACCCACCATATAAATACAAATAGAGTGAGAAAATCACCCCGAACAGTTTGGCGCCGTCTGTGGGGATATTAGTTCATTAATCCACAAAAACCTTCTTTATATCCATAAAAACTCTCTCACACTCACAAGAATCAGAGATGGCGGTCGTAAGCAGAGATCATCCGAAACTCCAAAGAAGACTTGGAGTAGGCGGACAAGGCTGCGAGCGAGCCAAACAAAGTTGCGGACCAAGCCCACGCAGAAGCTGCACGCTCAAAGGAAGCCGAGGCTGCTGATACGTGCTATTTATATTGATTTCCTGCCCCCGGTTTAGTCGCATTTAGCTCGCATTTACTCGTGTTCATTGCTAGTTTGTGAGCTATTTGCTTTATATTGCGATACTGCTGTTCCTCGTTTATATTTTGCAGGTTTTGGCGGTCCTGAGCTAAAACCTGAGTCAAGTGGAGCATTTTAGTATCAAGACGACGGGACTAGGCTCGAGCTATCACGAGAGCTCGAGAACACGAGCAAAAGACTAAAAGATTAAGACGCCACGAGGAAATAAAGGCCCAAGACCAAGGGTCAAGCCTAGAGTCAAAGGAAGAGCCCGGCCAATTTGAGCTGGCCGCCGATCTGGTGGGCCGGCCGGCCGGCTCTGGGGTCCTATTCGTCGGGTTTTGTTTTAATTTATGATTAATTGTTTTGGAACATATATAAATAACCTAGGGCGAGAACTAAACATCCATCTTGAGTTTTTGCTTTTATTTCTGGTTTACTTTTAGGTTTTTAGTTGTCTCTTTTACAAACCTTCAAACTTCATTAGTTTTAGTTTCAAGATTGATTTACTTTGTAACCGCCGGTACTCCGTAAAACTCCAGGTTTAATTTCAATTGTTATTTTCATTCATCACGTTTATTCTTATTGATTGTTTTGTTTGCCCTTTAATTATGTCTGGCTAATTCTTTATTAGGGTTTGAGGGGAATTTGTGCCTTTGGTTCAGGAACATGTTTTTAGATTAAACTGGTTGAATATATTGTGCAATTGAATTTCTTTCTACGCGTTTTATGCCAATTGAATTAGGATTATTTCGCCTGATCAACGATTTGTCTGAGTTTAATTGAACCTGAGTAGGTTTTAATTTAAGATCGAAAGCCGAGTTAAAACTAGACTTACGCGAGATTGATAAGTTGAATTTAGTAAGTTGCGATAGCCCGCTAAATTTGCTTAAGGTTAATATTGACTCGAGAGAGCGTACTCCAAACCTAATCATTTGCACAGTTTATTGTTCCTTCTTATGAACTTGAGTTCCTAAATCATTGTCATAATGAACCCGATGCCCTAATCTCCCTCCTTATAAGTTTCTATTCATCTTTATTATTGCTTTAGTTTATAGCTCAAATCAACCCCTTTTCGCACCCTTGAGTCAGACCTGTTTCCGTCCAACTTAACTAATAACTACGCTGTTTCTCTGTGGATACGATCCTGCTTGCCGCTAGCTTCTGTTAGTTGTTTGTCTAGGTTTATTTTTGATAGGCGTGACGATTTAGCCTTATCAGCTGCGCTAAAAAAGCAATTGGACGCATCCTCAAAGACAAAAGCCTCACGATCTCGGATCCAACCAGGTACACCAATCTCTGATGTGATCAAGAGAATTGACTTTTCTATCTTTTCTCCTGGTGCAGGGTCCAAGGTAACTCCTGAGAATTCTGGAGGAATTCCAGATGATGACGCTGCAGTAGATGATGGCCACCCAGAGCAGACAGAACAGCCTGAGGATTCAGAGGCAATCACAGCTGCACAGGTGATGCAGTACATGACGCACGAGATGGGAAAACTTTCAGAGCTGGTGCGCAAAGTTCCAGGCCTTCCACCACCAATAGAGATAGGTACGCCTGATAGCTATGCAGACTCACCCTTCGACGACTACATAGCAATGGTGGAAATGCCCAAGAAGTACACTCCACCAAATCTGAAGCTCTATGATTGGACAACAGACCCACAGGAGCACGTAGCTCAGTACAGGCAGCGCATGTTCAATGCTGCCATACCGATGGAGAAGCGTGAGGCGTGCATGTGCAAGAGTTTCGGGTCAACACTGATTGGACCAACCCTGCGGTGGTACATCAACCTGCCCGTCAGAAGCATCAAAACTTTCGCAGAGTTGATCAACCTCTTCAACGCGTTGATTCGCGGCAGAATCTTTGGAGAAGCGGAACCGATGATCATGCGAGGTCATCTAGGAAGAGGACGAGTCGTTCAGAGACTTCCTGCACCTTTTCAACAAGGAGAAAGTGTCTATCCCGCGATGCGATATCGGAACAGCGATCGAAGCCTTTAGACAAGGTCTGGTAAGAGATTCTGTACTATATGTTGAACTAACCCGTTATCCTTGTTCTACCTTTGAGGACGTGCAGGTCAAGACGTTAGCTCAGATCAGGGTAGAAGAGGACCAGCAGTTCAGGTCACGTTACCAGGACAACGAGAGGACTTCGCGCAAAGCCCCAGCTCAGCGTGGAAACAACAGGTCTGCTCCATACTAGAGACCAGCCAGGAAAGAGACTCACGCAGTGGAGGATCAAACAGAGCAGCCCAGGATACCTCCACCAATATCAGAGTACTGCTTCTCGGTAGACTCTCCCGGACTCATCTGCAAGATGGACAAGCTAGGAGCAGCGGTCAGATGGCCCAAGCCAAACGAGAAACCAAACCCCAGGAGGGACACGACCAAGTAGTGCGAGTATCATGCGGATATTGGCCATACGACTGAAGAATGCATAGCTCTAAGGAGGGAGGTGACTCATCCTGCCCGGAAATAGAAGGTCAAAGGAGGAACGCGAGCAACCTAAGGATCAACCACCCCCTTTGACTCACGAGGTAAAATTCATTTCTGGTGGTTGAGATATTTGTGGACTGACCTATTCTGCTGCCAAGCGTGTAGCTGTGGAGAACATGCAGAGACCTCCAGCAGGCCAGCCAGAGTCCATCAAGTCTGTCACCTTCGATGAATTAGATCTAGAAGGAGTGCATGGACCACATCATGATGGGCTAGTGATCAAGCTACAGATGGGGACCTGTCTGGTCAGGCGAGTTCTGGTGGATGGTGGCAGTTCCGTCAATATCATAATGATGAGTGCACTGGAAGGAATGGGGCTGAAGGAGTCAGATGTTACGAAAAGGTCCAGCTTCTTGGTTGGCTTCAGTGGTGAAACGAAGCATAGCCTGGGTGAGATCACCTTGCCAACGTATGTCGAAGGGGTGACCTCGTTCGAGAAGTATTGTGTAATCGACTCTTTGTCCTCATACAACGTCATATTGGGTCGCCCTTGGATCCACAACCTCAAGGCGGTACCTTCCACATATCATCAATGCGTCAAGATCCCAACCAAGTAGGGGCGACAAGCGGTAGGCGGCGAACAGAGCGGCCGAGTGTTCTACAGACCACTGAAACCCTCCAGCCTAGGTAAGTCCCTTGCATAGCAATTAAAGCAGCCTGTCAGGAATATCGAGAATCCTGTCCCATGCATGGAGACAGAAGAAGTGGTATTAACGCAGGACAGACCTAACAGGAAGGTTCTGATTGGCTCTGATGCTCCAGAGATACAGGCCTGCCTCGATTGACTTTCTAAAAAGTAAGGAGCACTGTTTTGCCTGGTCCAATCGTGATATGACTGGGATCAGTCCTGATATTATTTCTCATAAGTTAAATATTGACCCTCGTATCAAGCCTGTCAAGCAGAAACGCAGGAAATTCGCTCCAGAACGTAATGAGATTGTGAACGAAGAAGTGCAGAAGCTGCTAGATATGGACATGATAAAGGAAGTGATGTATCCTGAGTGGCTAGCAAATGTGGTCGTAGTACAGAAAAAGAACGGAAAGTGGAGGGCCTGTGTGGACTACACGGATCTGAACAAGGCGTGCCCGAAAGATTGCTTTCCTCTGCCCCACATAGATGCCATAGTAGATGCAACTGCAGGTCACGAAGTCTTGACGTTCATGGACGCAGCAAGTGGATTCAATCAGATCAGGATGCACCCTCCAGACCAGGAACACACAGCGTTCATGACCACCAGAGAGATCTACTGTTACAAAGCTATGCCCTTTGGTCTGAAGAATGCTGGTGCAACGTATCAACGGCTGGTAAACATAATGTTCAAAGATCAGATTAGGGATATCATGGAGGTCTACATTGACGACATGGTGGTCAAGTCAAAGAGAGTTGAAGATCATATCCGTGACCTGGCCGTGGCATTCGAGATTCTTGAAAAGTATAATATGAAATTGCAACCTACTAAATGTACTTTTGGTGTGACCGTAGGAATGTTCTTAAGGTACATGGTGACGAAAAGAGGGATAGAGGGCAGTCCTGAGCAGATTAAAGCAATCATGAATCTGGCGTCCTCCAGAACCCAAAGGATGTACAGAAATTGACTGACAGAGTTGCAGCTCTGAATAGGTTCATATCTAGATCTTCAGAGAGGTGCAGATCATTCTATGATATGCTAAGGAAAAACAAGCAATTTATCTGGAAAAACGAGCATGAAGAAGCATTTCAAGAGTTGAAAGGTTACTTGTCATCTGCTCCGTTCTTTGTCGAAACTGAGCCGGAGAGGCGTGGTCGTGTATCCATGCCTGTGATGTAATTTTCTGTAAGTCTTTGTCCTGGTCGAGAGAACTGAAGAGAACGACATCCCGTGTATTATGTAAATAAAAGTCTGTTGGATGCTGAAACAAGGTACACAGTTCTTGAAAAGTTTGTTTTAGCGTTAACGGTAGCTTGTAGCAAGTTACGACCTTATTTTGAATCTCATCATATTATCGTACGCACTAATGTTCCTGTCAGGTCTGTATTGTGCAAGCCAGAACTTTTAGGAAGAATGTCTAAGTGGTCAGTCAAGTTGAGCACGTATGATATATCCTATGAGCCCAGGACAGCAATCAAGTCTCAAGCTTTGGCAGATTTTGTGGCTGATTTCACTCCCACACTGAACGAGCAGGCTGCCCAGGAAGTGTTACAACTGACAGAGAACCAGGGTGTATGGGAACTCTGGACAGACGGTTCAGCCAACGTCAGGGGGACAGGACTGGGTGTGGTCCTGAAATCGCCACAGGGGGACAAGATAGTTCAGGCCATGTCATGTGAGTTCAGGACAACCAACAACGAGGCTGAGTATGAAGCCTTGATTGCAGGTCTGAACATGTGCCTAGATATGGGTGTACGAGATGTAAAGGTAAAGATAGATTCTTTGTTGGTGACCAACCAGATCAACGGTATGTATGCGGCTAAGGATTCTAAGATGGTAGCTTACCTTGATTTGGTAAAATCTCTTTTTGAAAAATTTAATAATATTGCTGTTGAGCAAGTGTCCAGGGATCAGAATGTACAGGCTGATGCTCTGGCCAACATCGGTTCAGCTTTTGAACCACAAACGCTGGACAACATTCCTATTGTGCATATCTGTGGAACCCGGGATCGGACCCAACTCGGCGTCTTGCTTAAGGGCGGATTTTAAAGTTAAAAAAGATTAAGTTGGAAAAACCTTTAAGAACTGTTATGGAGTCGCCACCTATTTATCGCGGAAAATAGGAATCTGCTACCATGTTCTAAGCTAAAAACATGTCCTAGATCTAAGGCTTGTGAAACCAGATTGGATTAGGGGTGAGGGTACTTTAGAAAAAGAGTTAATTCAAATAATGATTTATGAAAACCTTTTAGAAAAGCCTATGTAAAAATAGCCTCTACTGACCTAGAACAATCCTTGTAAGATGATATTTGAGTTAATGTTATCGCTACGTACAAGTGCGATAAGGTTGTAAAAGAATGCAGATGTAGATGCAAAAAGATTGATTAAAACCCTCAGTTTAGCATGTTTAACTTGTTAACGAATACGGTTCAGTTAAAGGTCGAATTCATTGTTTAAGTTGATTTAATGCAAAATAAGAAAGGGTGCAAAATGCATACAATTAAAATAAAGTTCAATTGTCCATTGGTTTATTTTAAAAGGTCGGTTGCTTATGCGACTTTGGCGTGTCATCGGATATGGAGTGTACCCGAAGTAATAAGAACACTTGGAAGGCAAGCGCGCTCGGGTGCCAAAGCCGGGCGCTAGAGTGTAGTCCCCTTTGTTAGTCCATAGAAAATAAGAAAAAGCTTTGATCCAAGTGGATCGGTACCTACCTTGTCTGGCGCGGATCTGGCGAGCTTAGCTTCTTGAACTTAAAGGAGGATGAATTCAACACGGGATGGTGTGTTGAACTCAAGGATTTGAGTGCGTGAGGCTTTTGTGAGAGTTTTGTAGTGTATACCGTGCTAGACGGTATATTGTGTGGGTCCCAAGTGTGGGTGCTAAAACTAGGTAGAGAGGTTGTGGGAGGTGAGGGTTTTCTTGTGGGGAAAACTTGTGAGAAGAGGTGGTGCGAGGGTTGTATATATAGGAGAATAGCCGAGAGAAAATAGGAAAGCAGGGGAAAAAGCCAGCCTGGGAAACCGCATAGCCTTATGCGGTTTGGTGGGCAAACCGCATAGGCTTATGCGGTTTGCACCATGGGCCGCATAAGCTTATGCGGTTTGCTGGTGTGGTTTTAACTTCGAGATTTCGTATTTCCTTAATCCGAATTGCTAAATCTTGGGAATATTCGGTGTAATCTCCTTGCTTGTGCCCCAAGAAGGCCTAGTATGATCTTCTAGAGAGTTGTTGAGGGCTTTGGAGTGCGGGCCAAAGGTGGGTTTGGGCTCGGTTCTGGGCCCGAGCCCTGAAAATGTAAAAAGGGTGTATTTGCATAGATTTTGTGAAATAAGGTAAGACGTGAAGCCGTATTTTGTGTAAGAGGGGACTAAAGGGAAGATTTAGCCACCGGGCCTAAATTTAGGAATTTAGGAATGCTGAATTAGACCTTGTTAATGTAAAAGGGCTAATTGTAGTGCAAATGCGAAGCTCATGCCAAATGAAGCGGGACAAGGACCTAGCTAGACTCCAAATGGACAAAATGAACATTATTTAAAAGCGATGTGAAGCGACCTAAATCATTTTAACATTTCAAACGACTCAAAGTGAATTCGACATTAGTTAGAACCGTTTAAGTCAACGTTAAAGCATGCGTAATAAAAGTCCGTGATACATCACAGGGTTTTTGTTGGGAGGGTACGGATATGGGTATCCACAGAGCCCCCAGTTTGACTGAGCTCGGACTAGAGCGCTAGTCAAACTCCACGACCATATCCGGACCATTACAGTCTCGATACAGTCAGCGGAACGAAGCATGTGTCCATGGGTGAGGCGAGGACTTCGAACCGGGCTAAACGGGGAGGGGCGTGCGCATTTTAAGGACTTGGCGGTCCGTGCATGCTATAAGGGCCTGCCGGCCTGCTGGATGTCTTCGTCGTGCTTGCTGTCGTTTGCTGGTGGCTCTGCGTGTGCTTGGTATCGTCGGATGCTTAGTGCTTGGTGCTTGGTGCTTGTAATGTCTTCGTATAAGGGGCTGAAGTGCAGGGGTGCATGTGCTTGTAAGATGTAGGGGTATGCGTGAGGTGTATAATTGAGGGTGCTTATGTAGATGTAGGTCTCGTGAAAGAGCGTCCGTGTAATGCTTGAACTCGCCGAGGAGTGTCTATGTAGAGTGAAATGCTTGGAGTTAGGTGTATATTGCAGAGTGCTTGTGCTTGGGCTCGCCGAGGAGTGTCTATGTAGTCGTAGTTGCATATGATTGCCTTTCGTTGAGGAGAAGGTAGTGCCGTTGTCGTTCTTTGATGGCTTTCTTGTATTCTTTGATCTGGCGCCGCCGCTTATCTTTGATGCCGTTGTTGATTGTTGAACTGGGTCTCGCCGAGGAGCGCAGGTGCTTAGTGTAGTATTTGCTGGAGAAGTACTAGTTTGCTAGGGAAGGGTGTATATGTATGGTCTCGCCGAGGAGCGTAGGTGTAGTTGTGGTTGCTTGATCTTGTGGAAGAATGATGGTGTTTCGTCTTGCAAAGTGCAGTGTATATTCGCAGGAATTATGGACCAGGAAGGTGTATGTGCTCATGTATCTTTGCTCAGGTGTAATTGCTTGGACTTGTTGGATGTGCTGATGTAGACGCTTGGTGTTTATGCTCCGAAGTTGAAGGATGACTCGTCCATGGGGAGGAAGTGATACTCCACAGGGACGTGTAAGAGGGTGTAAAAGGGGGTGTAAGGACTCGTGGAGAGTGTTCGTGTTTCTGCTTCTGTACCGTGTATTAAATGCTTAGTACACGCGTATGGCGGACTGTAGGTGACGCCTTAACCAAGGCATAGCGGGATATGCTAGCGCATGTGGCGGACTTTAGGTGACGCCTTAACCATGAAAGCTTGCGTGCATGAAGAAAAATACTTAGGCTTGACGAGCCTAATATGGAGAGACAACGTGGAACAAAACACGCCTCAGAAATTGCCTTGTTGACTAGTGATTCTTCCAGGGAATCTCTTATCAACTGACGACTTCAAACGTGAACTCATTTGCACATGTCGCGGTTTCGAACCCGAAAAAATTCAAACTCGCGATTTTCCTTCCGAAATCTTCAATTTCGCTTGCTTCGACCATGAAACGTGGTATCTGCTGATTCGTTTGGATTCGTATGATACATGTCTCTTGGACTTGGAATGTATGGTGCTTGGGATGTTTCTTGGATGTTGCTTGTCTGATGCACACATGAAAGTGTTATGCTTTTAGTGTGCATGTTCATGTTTGTAGCGGTTCTGGAGGTGTCGCTCAACCGTAGATGCTTATGTGGGTATTTATGCCAAGGTGAAAAATTATCCCATTTTTCGTAAAGGTTTGATGTTGTAAAGGCTTGATCCTTGATAGGAAGCGTCAGCCCCCAGTTGTCTTGGTCATGGTGCCGGTGTATGTATAGGCCCCCAGTTTGATCGAGGTATGGAATATAGCGATTATCAAACTATGTAAAAGGCTATGGGTTGTATTAGGATGAGGGTGTTTTAGGAGAAGGAGTTTTCGGATTACCCCCTCGAGTTTGACTAAGTTTTGAATGAAAACTAAGTCAAAGTGGTATGCATTAGGAGGAGGAGTTTTTGGATTACCCCCTCGAGTTTGACTAAGTTTTGAATGAAAACTGAGTCAAAGTGAAGAGTATGGTGTTTGGTATTGAAATTTCCCCCGTGGTTCGACTTAATTTGATTGAAATTAAGGTAAAAAGGAGAAAAATGTAGCGTGGGCGGAGCAGGCGATTCAGCTGTGTCAGGGTCGTGCTGAGGTGGCTCGGGTTCAGTAGACTTTGACGAGTACCGTCGTCTTCACCCTTAGTTGTATTAGTGTGCTTGTGTAATAAGGATTGTGTGAACCCATCATTACATGATTTGTTTGTTGTAGCTTTGCTTGAACTTGTAGTTGCTTTTTGTCGTCTACTACTTCCTTGCTGTGCTGTGCTTCCGTGGACCTGCGTAGTTAGTAGGCTCGGGTTTGAAAGTGAAATGATTCCCGATTGGGATGTTTGGATTAAAATGCTTTTGTTGAAAAAACATTTTTGTAAAAGATTCATTTTAGTTGTCGAAATGAGCTTTAAAAATGAACACTTGAAATGTCAGTTGTAAGGCTTCATGCAAGATGAAAGAGTGTTTGACGTTGTGAACTTAAGCTAGAGTTGTGAAGACCGTGGAGGGTCATTTGAGTGCAAAGGTTGAAAAGCCCCCAGTTGTCGGTGGAATCTCATGACAACACGGAGTGGGATGTAGTGCTAGATTCGGTCGTGCTTTGCGTAAGCTGCCTACGTATCCACGAACGTGGAATCAAACCGGTGTAGTTCGAAAGAGCTTTTGCTTAAAATGTGTTAACTCGAGTGAGTTAAATTCGAAGAATGCTGTTTCTCAAAATGTATTAACTCGAGTGCCGAGTTAAATTTTTGGAAAAGTTTAGACTTCGAAGATTCGAGATGCATTTCAAGGATTTGAGGTGCATTTTCGAAAGATACATTCTGATTGCGAAAGGGTGTGTTTGCAAAAAGTGAATTGCAAAGTGCTTTCATATTAACTCGACTATTGGGTTAATTTTGAAAGGTGATTTGCTAATTTGAGGGTGCATTGCCTCGTGTAAGTTTGAAAAAGCGCGTCGTTCCGTGGGAGCGTTTTGAAGACTGGAGAGTTTTTGAAAGGAGCGGTTTAAATGTCGCTAAATTGTTTGATTGGAAGAGGATTGACTCGACGTGTGACTCGATGCTTAAAATGCCGAAAGGTTTGCAAAATAGAGACGAATCGTATGCGTGATTTGAGACTCGACGGTTGCATGGATGCCATATTCGGGAGCACGTGCGTTGGTGGAGCCCCCAGTGGTGCTTGCTTGTCTGCGGTGGTATGCTGTTGTTCCTGCAAAACAGTGTTAGACCAAAAAGCAGAGTACTACTCCTAAGTCTATGACAACTTTGCCTTGACGAATTCGTTTTAGTCGCCTCGATAAAGAAATAGTTTGCCTTTGAGCTTTGTGAATTTTGTGGACACATCCTTAGCATGGAAAGCTTTGGACGAGGAATATTTTGTGGGGTTTTGTAAAAGGTTGGTTGAGCTCGGGAGAGCGGCCTACGTATCCGTGGTTACGGAATCAAACCTAGCGTAGTTCCGAAGAGCGCGTTTAAGGGTGTGCATTAGGTGTTTATGTGGAAAGGTGCGTGTTTAAGGACTCGCCGGTCCAGGAGGTGGGTTTGTGAAAAGGTGCGTGTTTAAGGACCCGCCGGTCCAAGAGGTGTATTGTGTTTTGTAAAGAGGTGCGTGTTTAACGACCCGCCGGTCCAAAGGGTGTTTATGTGTTTGACCTTGATACGTTGCATCCTAAGGGTGAGTTCTCCTTGGTTGATCTAGGCTGGTTGCTTGCTACTTCTGTCTTGTCTTCAATTTGGAATTTCAAGGACCTGGCCACTCGTTTCTGGGCTTCGGTACTTCTTGCCTTTGGGGTTTCGGCCCCTTGCTTATTGATTTCTAAGCTTGTTGACTTCTAAGCTTTTTGACTTCTTAAGCTTTTGACTTCTTAAGCTTTTTGCTTAGTTGTTTTGCCCCTTGTTCCGGAGCTTTTGAGACTTTTGCTTTTTGATGACTTTGGTTTTTGACCTTTGTACATTGTATTCCCGTTTGGTTTGAGAATATCCCACGCCCTATGTAGCTTGGGCTTGAGCTCGGACCTTGCTAAACTTTGCGGCTCGGTGGTCACTCGTGATCGTGTGTCTATCACGCGGGCTCCTCTGACAAGTTCGTTTGCTTATTAGGCACGCGATCGAGTACGCGGAGGACGATCCAGGAATACTCGTACTTTTGGTCGCGATCAAATTCATGACCACTGTGGAGCTCCAAATTAATGGATCCTCCTCCAAAAGCAGCGGAGTAGTAGACCACAAGCAGACTAGTGAACCTTAGGTGTTTAGTCGTCGGAACTTTCCTTGTCTTTGTGTCTTTGATTCAGTTGTTGACTTGGACCTTCGTGCGGCCTAGATCTCCCTAGGATAGTTGTTCTGGGATGCAATGTATGTTGGTGTAGAATTGTGTTTTTATGGAAACAGTCTGTAAAAAGGAAGCTGGGTTGTAGGCAAACTTATTCCTTTATCGATTTGTTAAAAATGTCGTACGTCGAAGACTCGATTGCCCTAGACTGACAGAGGTTGACTCAATGTTTAAAAACTCGACCCGTATTGAAAAGACTCGAATTTCTTGAGGAGATCCGTGAGATCGTCGGTGGCGCCTTGATGGATTCGTCGCTGGGTGCTCGAGACGCACATGTCTCGGATGGGGTTGATGCTCGCGTCGGGACTTGGCTCATGCATACTTAGATTTGTCTTTGATTTTGCAAAAGTTTTGTTTTCGGCGAAAAGCAGGATGTTTTGTTGAGCAAAATGTGTTGTCACATTTTGGCTCGATGTAAAAGGCGTTTTGAAATCAAATCCGATAAGCTCGTGTTAGTGGCTTGTCGGTGAAAGCGTGAATCGATTCGGAGTGGCGATAGGCTATCCGAATCAAGGGTGTTTGAAAATGTGATGAAGACGGTTATACTCGTTTTCATACATTCGGTTTGAAAGAGGGTTAGATTAAAGCGACTATGAGCCACTTGGTCTAACCGTGAAGGATTTGCGGGATGATGCTAGTTCATTCCTAGGTTTTGTTGTCTTGTGAAAGGAGATGTTTGGATTAAAATGGCGGTAGGCCATTTTGAATCAAGGATTTCGAAAATGTTTATTTTGCTGGATTTGTTTTCAAGAAAAGGTCCATTCTCGGGTTTGAAAATGTTTGGTAATAAATGGGTTACAATGAGTGCGGGTCATGTAGTTCATTTATGTTTTGGAATGTTGATACACGTTATTTATATAGCTTTTATGCCCCCGTGTTAGTTGCATTTAGCTCACATTTGCTCGGTTACATTATTGTTTTAGTAGCTATTTGCTTTATATTGCGATACTGTCGTTCCTCGTTTGTATTTTGCGAGTTTTGGCGGTCTGAGCTAAAACACGAGGTTATAAGGCGTTCACAGTATCGAGAAGTCAAGACGAGGCTCGAGAGACGATATGGAGGTCATACGATGATTTGTGAAGTCAAACCTATAGGTTCAGAGCAAAACCTATAGGTTCAGAATACGTGAAACAGGGCAAAAGTTGCTGGAATCTGCTGGAAGGCTTAGAACCGCTCGGTTCATGCCTGAACCGATCGGTTCCCCCCCTGAACCGATCGGTTCTCCCCCCGAACCGCTCGGTTTTGTTGGTTTATGCTCCGGATTTTCGTTGGCCTATAAATATAACTCGAAGTTAGGGTTTAGTGGATCTTTCATTCTAGTTTTTACTGCTTTGCATTAGTTTTTAGTTCTCTCTTTTAAACTCTTAAAAACCCTTAGTTTAGCCTTTAATTTCCTTGCAAGATCGGATCTTTACATTGCGAATCGAATTACTCCAGGTTTAATTCAATTATTCTTGTTTCATCTACCATGTTTAAGTTTATCAATTTCATTGCTTTTACTTTAATCATGCATAGCTAATTCTTCATTAGGGTTTAGGGTGATTGTGAATTGGTTCAAGAACATGTTATAATTGCTTTAATCGATTGATTTTGTGCAAGTTGTTTTCTTCCTACGCGTTTTGATTATCAATTGAATTTAGGGACGCCTTTATTGAATTGAATTTAGGTTGTTTCAGTTTAAGATCGAAAGCCGAATTGAAACTAGACTTTCGCGTATTTGATAAGTTGAAATTAGTAAGTTGCGAGAGCCCGCTAAATTTGCTTAAGGTTAAAATTGACTCGAGAGAGCGTTTTCCTAAACCTAATCACTTGCATGATTTCAATTGACTGATAATCCCTTTTGAGTTAGTTCTTGAATCGATGTCACATGACCCCGAATGCCCTAATCTCCCTCTCATTCAGATTCTATTCTCCTTACTTTCATTGTCTTTAGATTAGCTCTTAAAAACACCCCTTTTTGCTACTCTTGAGACTAACCTTAGTTGACTAAGCATCCCTTGACTACCTGTCTCTCTGTGGATCTCGACCCTACTGCCACTAGCTACCCAGTTAGTTGCTTTTAGGTTTATTTTGATTAGGTGACCACGACTTTAGCCTCATCAATTTTGGCGCCGTTGCCGGGGAGACGGTTAGCTAGTTAGTGTTTGCTTAGTTTTTGTTAGGTTTTTCTCTCTTGTCTCAAGGAACCTAGTTCCTTGAGACCGTTTCTCATTGTTTTGTGTAGTTGTGTTTATGCGCAGGTCACCTACAGGTTTAGTTCCTTTTGAGCCTGAACCTGAACGAGCGCTACATAGGTTACGCAGACAAGCTATTCGTGTTATTGATATTGAGGAAGCGTCGTCTAGTGCTACGCAATCGTCCTACAAAGAGGACTCACCTCCATTTACTCCATTATCTCCACCGCCAGTGACTATGCCTAAACTTTCTAGTCACTCGGTGCCTACACCTAATCCATTCCTTGGATTCACGATGCCCGCTGCGAGGGCAATTTCGAGATCCGCCCGCCTTCTTAAATTTGGTGGAGCGGAATCAATTCGGTGGTTACCCAACCGAGGATCCGGTAGGCATATGCAAGTGTTTACCGACTCTTTGTTCTCACGATTAAGCGGTAGGGATCACACAAAACCGGATAAAGAAATCTTTGTTCCCTTTCTCATTGAAGGATCGAGCCCGTGAATGGATCATGGACCTCGACAAAGGAGGCTGCGGGGATCATCGTTGGAATGGGTTAGCTCTTGCCTTCTACTCTAAGTTCTATCCTCCTGAGCACTAATCGGATGAGAAGCCAAATCCAAGGCTTCAAACAAGCGTTTGATGAGTCACTTCTTTGAGCGTGGGAGGCGTTACAAGAAGCTCATAAGGGATTGTCCTCACCATGGGTACGAGCGAATGGCTCGTGATCATGACTTTTTATAATGGTCTTTATGCCGAGAGCCGGGCTATACTTGACTCAGCTGCAGAGGGACGTTTTGCTAACAACGTCGATGACGACAAGGCTTGGGGTTTGATCGAGGAGATGGCCATGCATTCATCTCAATTTGGGAAGCCCAGGGGAAATTCACGGTCCGCGCATGACGACCGTGATAAGGGGAGTATTAATGCGTTAACTAGTCAGGTTGCTGCACTGACCGCGCAAATTAGCATGATGACAGGTGGTGGTTCCTCTAGTGCTCATGTGAACGCTGTCACAGGGCATGATACGGGTTATTCTACGGGGTATGTTGTGCCCCAGGAGCAGGTTTATGCATATCAATCTTACAACCAGAACCTGCCGTACCAAAACCAGCCGGGTTACGATCGTTCTCTTTTATCCTACCGCAACCAGAACGTCCTAAACCCAACCACCCAACCACCACAAAATCAACCCTACATCCCTCCCCACAAAAACTACCAACCACCTCCACCCAACTACCAAAGACCCCCATTTGTTCCACCACTAGTTCAACCTGCTCCTGCTCCTGTTGTTGATTCGGGTGTGAGTGAATTGAAGGCCATGATGCTGCAGATGGCCAAGTCACAAGAGATCATGATGCAGCAAATGCAGAAGAGCGACCAAGCCAAGGACGCTGCGATAAAGAATTTGGAGAATCAAGTGGCTCAATTGGCCACTTCGCAAGCGTCACGTCAACAGGGCACCCTGCCGCCCCAAGGTAATCCTCCTAATCCCCCCCACGATACCGCATGCGCTATAACCTTGCGCAGTGGTACAGTTTATGACGCCCCGAAGCATCCGGAGGACGAGGAGAAGCGTGAGGCCGACAACACGGTCAAACCGTGTAATGATGCTGTCAAGGACACGACGCCCCCGATTCAAATCAAGCTCCCGTTTCCAGGTCGCCAGCGCAACTCCGGCACTACCGCTCAGTTAAGTAAGTTCATGGACGTCCTAAAGACGCTGCAGGTAAATGTCCCTTTTATTGATTTGGTTCGTCAAATTCCTGCTTATGCGAAATTTCTTAAGGAGGTCCTAGCTAGGAAGCGGACTATAGACGGGGTTGAGACTATTGCTTTCTTGGGGGAGGGTAGTGCCTTGCTGCAGGGTAGTTCACCTCCTAAACTGAGTGACCCCGGGACCTTTTCCATCCCTTGTTCTATAGGGAAGTATGTGGTCCAGAATGCGTTATGTGACTTGGGGGCTAGTGTGAGCATCATTCCCTACTCCATCTGCAAGAAACTGAACATGACTAAGCTAGGAGTTACCTCCATGACTTTGCAGATGGCCGACCGTACCGTTCAGAGACCTTTAGGTATCCTAGAGGACGTCCCGGTTAAGGTAGGGAAGTTTTATATCCCTGTTGATTTTGTTGTCTTAGACATTCCCGAGGACCCCCACATCCCGATCATTTTAGGGAGACCTTTTCTGCACACTGCTGGTGCAGTTATCGATGTGGGGAATAAGACCCTGTCGTTCTTGGTGGGGGGTGAGAAGCTTACCTATACTAAGTCTAGTCTCCCTCGTTCCCCTATGCAGCCTGAGTCTGCTTTTGTTATTGACCTTGCCCCTCCGTCTCACTCTATTGGAGACCCCTTGGAGGTCGTTTCTTCTGCTGTTTCTTGTGCAGGTCTTACGCAAGGTGGCTGTAATCCTGGTTTGGGGGAACGGAAGGTCACGAGGGCGGATGTCTACGATCCTGGAGATAGAGGAGGAGATCCACGGTCTGCGGTGCGCGGCGCACGGAGCTGTTATGGAGAGCCATTTCGCGATGGAATACCTTGCGTGATGGATTATGCTGCTCTTCCTCGTGGAGATCGAGTTCTTTGGCGAACGGATGCTATTTCGCCAAATGAAGCTGCTGCTAGTGGCCAACGTCCTTGGCCTAATTTGACATGATTTGAGTTCGACGACGGTCGTGCGGGACCATTATAAACCAGCGCTTTCCGGGAGGCAACCCGATGACGTTGTAATTTGTTGTACTTTGTTTTGGTTTGGTTTGTTTTTGACTTTGACATTTTATTAGTTTGCTTTTATGAGCGCGTGAGGAACGAGGGATTTATATTTAATTTAGCATGCAGGTACTTGAGGACTCTGCGTCCTTAGTATTTATGAGACAGGCCTCACTGACGGCCTTGGCCGGACCCTGCTGATTTGGCCTACTTTTTCTCGCGTGCTATTCCGAAGCACTTTATAGCTGGACTGAAATGGATGCATATTCGTGGATCATAAGCCGCACTCCATGCTTCGCTTCGGTTTGGGGGAGCTCCGACTTGATAATGTGAGCTTTCTTTACCCCTTTTCCCTTGTTTCCTCGTTTTTATTTTCCTACCCCCATCTTTTATGTGTCCTTTTCTGCTTGTGGTTATGCTGTTTTCCACATTGAGGGCAATGTGTGATTCTGGTTTGGGGGAGGAAAGCTCTTTCGCGCTTATTTATTTGCTTTTTCCATTTTGTGTGCTTATTTATTTGCTTTTTCCATTTTGTGTGCTTATTTTAAAAAATTTTGCGTTTCCAAACCTTTTTCGCTTTGAATTGTCAAGTTTGGAGAATTGTTTAGTGTGTTGTTTTGATCTTTAGTATCTCCAAGTCGACTTTCTATCGTCGTAGCTTGCACTATACGTTTGTTTCCTGTTCATAGATTGCGAGTCTCAAACACTAGCCCACTTGTATTTGCTTAATTCTTATCGTTTTTCGTTCCTTTTACTTTCGATATTGGTATTCTTGCGAGGCAATTGGCTTGTGGATTGTATGGAAAGTTATAATGTGGTTTGTTTGGACCGATCATTTAATGATGGAGCAATGCTTCGATGCTCTCGGAGGGGACTCATTGATTTGAGTAACCATAGTGGCCATGAATTTGGTTGCGACCGAGAGTATGAGCAATGATGTAACCCTTAAGGAAATATGTGTACCCGAGCTCGATTTTTACCGAGTGAACGTCAAGCTAAACGGTACTACATACGAGGGATGCTCCACATTGCGCGAAAAGGAAAAAAAAAGAGAAAAGAAAAGAAAGAGAAAAATGAAATGATGTGGTAAGAATGGTATGATGGAAGTGGTATGCATGGTTGGCCTTGCTCGAATCCAATTGTCGTTAGTTTAATTTTTGCGAAAGCGTTAGAAGCTAGCATTATAATGTGTTGTGAATGGTTGAGACTTGTGCTCTATTTTCGGAGAAATAGACTATGGTCGTAGGTTTATGTGCATAGGTCGTCCACTTCGAGATGCTAACGTGATTAATTAGCTACGCTTTGATTTTCTCCGACGCTGTTTGCTTGAGGACAAGCAAAGGTTTGGTTTGGGGGAATTTGATACACGTTATTTATATAGCTTTTATGCCCCCGTGTTAGTTGCATCTAGCTCACATTTGCTCGGTTACATTATTGTTTTAGTAGCTATTTGCTTTATATTGCGATACTGTCGTTCCTCGTTTGTATTTTGCAGGTTTTGGCGGTCCTGAGCTAAAACCTGAGGTTATAGGAGCGTTTACGAGTATCGAGAAGTCAAGACGAGGCTCGAGAGTCGATATGGAGGTCATACGATGATTTGTGAAGTCAAACCTATAGGTTCAGAGCAAAACCTATAGGTTCAGAATACGTGAAACAGGGCAAAAGTTGCTGGAATCTGCTGGAAGGCTTAGAACCGCTCGGTTCATGCCTGAACCGATCGGTTCCCCCCCTGAACCGATCGGTTCTCCCCCCGAACCGCTCGGTTTTGTTGGTTTATGCTCCGGATTTCCGTTGGCCTATAAATATAACTCGAAGTTAGGGTTTAGTTTATCTTTTATTCTAGTTTTTACTGCTTTGCATTAGTTTTTAGTTCTCTCTTTTAAACTCTTAAAAACCCTTAGTTTAGCCTTTAATTTCCTTGCAAGATCGGATCTTTACATTGCGAATTCGGAATTACTCCAGGTTTAATTCAATTATTCTTGTTTCATCTACCATGTTTAAGTTTATCAATTTCATTGCTTTTACTTTAATCATGCATAGCTAATTCTTCATTAGGGTTTAGGGTGATTGTGAATTGGTTCAAGAACATGTTATAATTGCTTTAATCGATTGAATTTGTGCAAGTTGATTTCTTCCTACGCGTTTTGATTATCAATTGAATTTAGGGACGCCTTTATTGAATTGAATTTAGGTTGTTTCAGTTTAAGATCGAAAGCCGAATTGAAACTAGACTTACGCGTATTTGATAAGTTGAATTTAGTAAGTTGCGAGAGCCCGCTAAATTTGCTTAAGGTTAAAATTGACTCGAGAGAGCGTTTTCCTAAACCTAATCACTTGCATGATTTCAATTGACTGATAATCCCTTTTGAGTTAGTTCTTGAATCGATGTCACATGACCCCGAATGCCCTAATCTCCCTCTCATTCATATTCTATTCTCTTTACTTTCATTGTCTTTAGTTTAGCTCTTAAAAACACCCCTTTTTGCTACTCTTGAGACTAACCTTAGTTGACTAAGCATCCCTTGACTACCTGTCTCTCTGTGGATCTCGACCCTACTGCCACTAGCTACCCAGTTAGTTGCTTTTAGGTTTATTTTGATTAGGTGACCACGACTTTAGCCTCATCAAATGTCACGAGAATAAAGTGATTATTCTCGGGTGTTTTGAGGAGACTGTTTGTCTAGATCAAACCGTCCTGACTATGGGCCATTCGGTTCGAAGGATGGATTTTTGAAAAAAGGTTATTTCAAAAACGTGATGAGGATTTTGTGAAAGTAGTTTGTAAGAGGATTTGGGCCAAGATGGTTATGAATCATTTGGTCTGATGAAAAGTCCGCGAGATTGGGCTTGGCCATTCTCGGGTTTTGTTTGCTTGAAAAAGACGATTTTCGCTGAAACGAGTCGACTTTGGGCCGTTTGGCCTAAAGAGAATGTCGTTATTTGTTTTGCAGGAGTGAGGAGATTTTTGAAAAGAGCTCATTTCAAAAGCGGGTGTGTTTTGCTTGGTTTGTAAAAATAAGAAGATTTTGAAAAGAATTTATTTCAAAAATGAGAGTGTGTTGCTTGTTTTGTAAAAGTGAGGAGATTTTTGAAGAGAGCTTGTTTCAAAAATGAGAGTGTATTGCCTTAGGAGCAATGTTGTGCCTAAGAAGTCTTTGAGGCAAGAACGCGTGTGTGGATCTTATCTCGACGTTGAAATGTGTTTGATTTGCATTTGTCGAGCCCATGTTAACGGTTCATCGTTAAGGGCTCGAGCCTAGATGCATGGAAAGGATTCGACTCATGAACGATTAGCTAGTCGAGTCGAGGATGTTGAGAATGGATTGTTTTGTGTGACATGTATCGAGTTAGTCCTATTAGATTCAACGTTCGTTTTAAGCGTTCATTTTTAGCTCATTTTTGTTTAGGAAGACCTTTTAAGCTTGAAAAAGGAGATTTTAGACAAGGTTTGGCTAATAGGAAGCTTTTGAGACGAGGATGCGTGTGCACATCTCGTCTCGATGTTAAAAGGTGTTAGCTTTGTCGAGCCCACCCAACGGTTCATCGTTAAGGGCTCGAGCCTAGATGGGCGAGAAGGATTCGACTCGAGAGCGATTAGCTAGGCGAGTCGAGCGTGTTGAGAATGGATTTGTGTGGGTTAAATTTGCACGTTAGTGACATGACTAGACCAACGTTCATTTTAAGTGTTCATTCTAGCTCATTTCTTTGTTAAGAAAACTCTTTTTAAGCTTGAAAAAGGAGGTTTTCGAAAAAGTTTTAGCTAAAGGAAAGCTTTCGAGACGAGGATGTGTGCGCACATCTCGTCTCGATGTTAAAAGGTTTTGCTTTGCACCCATCGAGCTGATATCGGTGATTTGCCGAGGTGAGCTCGAGTTCGGATGTGTAAAAGAGAATGGATTCGACTCGAGAGTGGTTAACAAGTCGAGTCGAGGATGTTAAAAGCGGAGTCTAGGCCGTGTGACCTAGAGGATTGAAATCCGCGAGCTCGGGTTTTATTCCTTGCTCGGGTTTTTGCTTGTTAGTGAAAAAGGAAATTTTGAAAAAGCTTGTTTCAAAAATTCGCGAGAGTTTTGTTTGAAAAGTGTTAGTTTGTTAGATGTTAGGTTCATTTATCTTTGAAACGTTTAAGCGAGTTTTCGAAGATATGAATGCAAATGCTCGTTTTGAAAAAGACCATGGAGTGCATAGCCTCGAACTTGTA
This sequence comes from Dianthus caryophyllus, assembly GCA_023091065.1. Taxonomy (NCBI): domain Eukaryota; kingdom Viridiplantae; phylum Streptophyta; class Magnoliopsida; order Caryophyllales; family Caryophyllaceae; genus Dianthus; species Dianthus caryophyllus. The sequence goes on along the minus strand of CM041523.1, from coordinate 20,280,233 downwards.
CGTATGACTCAAAAGGGGTGAAAAATGAGTCAGTCGGGTACACCTCCAACTACCTCGAGTACGCTTTGGCAGATACTTAACCCCTTCATTTCCTTCTGGCGGGCGATAGGTTTTCTGAAGGAGCACTGGGCGGTCGAGATAGCCGTTCTGAAGCCGTGGAGGGGCGAGAGAGACGCTGGTCCGGCATGTGCTCTATCGAGTGGACAAGCCCGCATGTGGGAACCACCACGCGAGAGTGCATAGGGTGCCTAGATCCCAAAAGGAGTGGACTCTAAACGAATGTGCATAGCTCAAATATGTATACTTGGATTGTTCAAGGCTTTCAAGTTTCACCTCTTTATTTTTAAAAAGAAAAAGCTAGTTTTAAGTTTAAAAAAAAAGATCTCCCCAGCGGAGTCGCCAAACTGTGGAACCCGGGAACGGACCCAACTCGGCGACTTGCTTAAGGGCGGATTTTAAAGTTAAAAAGATTAAGTTGGAAAAACCTTTAAGAATCATTATGGAGTCGCCACCTATTTATCGGAAAATAGGAACCGCTACCATGTTCTAAGTTAAAAACATGTCCTAGATTTTGGAGCACGCCGACACCCCTAGATCTAAGGCTTGTGAAACCAGATTGGATTCGGGGTGAGGGTACTTTAGAAAAAGAGTTAATTCAAATAATGATTTATGAAAACCTTTTAGAAAAGCCTATGTAAAAATAGCCTCTACTGACCTAGAACAATCCTTGTAAGATGATATTTGAGTTAATGTTATCGCTACGTACAAGTGCGATAAGGTTGTAAAAGAATGCAGATGCAGATGCAAAAAGATTGATTAAAACCCTCAGTTTAGCATGTTTAACTTGTTAACGAATACGGTTCAGTTAAAGGTCGAATTCATTGTTTAAGTTGATTTAATGCAAAATAAGAAAGGGTGCAAGATGCATACAATTAAAATAAAGTTCAATTGTCCATTGGTTTATTTTAAAAGGTCGGTTGCTTATGCGACTTTGGCGTGTCATCGGATATGGAGTGTACCAAGTAATAAGAACACTTGGAAGGCAAGCGCTCAGCGCCAAAGCCGGGGCGCTAGAGTGTAGTCCCCTTTGTTAGTCCATAGAAAATAAGAAAAAGCTTTGATCCAAGTGGATCGGTACCTACCTTGTCCTGACGCTTCAGATCTGGGCAGAGCTTCGCTTCTTGAACTTAAAAGGAGGATGAATTCAACACGGGATGGTGTGTTGAACTCAAGGATTTGAGTGCGTGAGGCTTTTGTGAGAGTTTTGTAGTGTATACCGTGCTAGACGGTATATTTTGTGGGACCCAAGTGTGGGTGCTAAAACTAGGAAGAGAGGTTGTGAGAAGAGAGGGTTTTCTTGTGTGGAAAACTTGTGAGAATAGGTCGTGCGAGGGGTTGTATATATAGGAGAATAGCCGAGAGAAAATAGGAAAGCAGGGGAAAAAGCCAGCCTGGGAAACCGCATAGCCTTATGCGGTTTGGTGGGCAAACCGCATAGGCTTATGCGGTTTGCACCATGAGCCGCATAAGCTTATGCGGTTTGCTGGTGTGGTTTTAACTTCGAGATTTCGTATTTCCTTAATCCGAATTGCTAAATCTTGGGAATATTCGGTGTAATCTCCTTGCTTGTGCCCCAAGAAGGCCTAGTATGATCTTCTAGAGAGTTGTTGAGGGATTCGGAGTGCGGGCCAAAGGTGGGTTTGGGCTCGGTTCTGGGCCCGAGCCCTGAAAATGTAAAAAGGGTGTATTTGCATAGATTTTGTGAAGACGTGAAGCCGTATTTTGTGTAAGAGGGGACTAAAGGGAAGATTTAGCCACCGGGCCTAAATTTAGGAATTTAGGAATGCTGAATTAGACCTTGTTAATGTAAAAGGGCTAATTGTAGTGCAAATGCGAAGCTCATGCCAAATGAAGCGGGACAAGGACCTAGCTAGACTCCAAATGGACAAAATGAACATTATTTAAAAGCGATGTGAAGCGACCTAAATCATTTTAACATTTCAAACGACTCAAAGTGAATTCGACATTAGTTAGAACCGTTTAAGTCAACGTTAAAGCATGCGTAATAAAAGTCCGTGATACATCACAGGGTTTTTGTTGGGAGGGTACGGATATGGGTATCCACAATATCCTAGAACCTGCTATCCAGAAAATGCAGCCAGTCTGCCAGAACACAGTGCAAGCAGCCCAGAGCTGGACAAACCCGTATTATGAATGGTTACTTCACGACAAACTACCTGACGACAAAATTGAAGCTAGAGCATTCAAAATCAAACCCTCTAGATACACGATTATTCAAGGCGTATTGTTTAAAAGATCTTTCAGTGGCCTCTATCTTTGGTGCTTGGAACCTGACCAGGTCAGGACTGTCATGTCAGAGATTCATGATGGACAGTGTGGAAACCACACAGGTGGCAGAAGTTTGACTAACAAAGTATTGCGAATGGGTTACTATTGGCCAACCTTGAAGTTGGATTGTGCACAGTATACGCTAAAGTGTGATGCCTGCCAGAAACACGCTCCAGTCATCCATCTGCCCTCACAGGAACTACACTCAATCTCGGCTCCGTGGCCATTCATGCTAGCTATGACTGATTATTCCTCAAAATGGATAGAAGCAGATTCGTTCAAAAATGTGACTGAAAAGAAAGTGATGGCTTTCATCAAGAAGAACATCATCAGCAGATATGGGATTCCCTCAGAGATCGTGTGCGATAATGGACTTCAGTTCGTGGGGAACAAGACTAGGGATTATTGCAAACAATGGAACGTAAACCTGGTGACCTCGGCGCCTCGATATCCACAAGCAAACGGCCAGGCTGAGTCTAGCAACAAGGTGGTAATGAACTGCATAAAAAAGAAGCTGATGGAAAAGCAAGGAAGGTGGGCTGAAGAACTACCTCTGGTGCTGTGGGCTTACAGAACCACACCGAAGAGGGCTACAGGGCAGACATCTTATTCGATGGTCTACGGCTGTGAGGCAGTCTTGCCAGTTGAAGTACAAGTACCAACTACCAGGTATGGTCTGAACACGACCACTGAAAATTCAAACTTATTGTGTGATAATCTTGACACAGTTCAAGAGCTGAGAGATCTGGCGGCAATAAGGATGGCTGCGTACCAGAAGTCAGTAGCTAAGAGTTACAACAAGAACGTCAGACTACGAAAGTTCAGGACAGAAGACGTTGTCCTGAGGAAAGTGTTCCAGAACGCGCGGGACAGAGCTGCAGGAAAGTTAGCACCCACATGGGAAGGACCTTATCTGATCGATTCAGTGGTTGGCAAGGGTTCATACAGGCTGCAGACCCTAGATGGTAAAATGACTCCGAGAGCATGGAATTCACTACATCTTAAGTTATACCATATGTGAAATTTCTACTTTGAACAAACAAGCCTGGTAAACTGCTCATTTTCTAACTTCGAGTAAATTTTCTGCTTTTATCAAAATCATTCTTGACTGAAGGCCGGAGGGCCATTGGCAAGCAACGCCAACCCGGCCCCCCGACCCAAATCAGGCTTTGACAGTTACGCAGCGCGTATATCCGTAATGTATAAGCGAAAGCGAGCAAATGCAATGCGACAAAGCACACTAACAAATCAAATACAAAAAGAAGGGCACCAGCCCCAGCACGACTGCAAAAACAGGACAGGGATGCAATGTCCGAAAATAGAACTCCAAGGTGTGGTCGCCTAAATTTTCTAAACGCATGCATGCTACATAACAAAGTCAAAACAAAATTGTGCGCACCAAAACTAAAGCAAAACACACACAAATAACATAGACAGTCATAACATAGCTAAAACATGTCAAGTTCATTCACCATGGCCACCCATGGTGAACATTACGAAATAAGTCTAAGACGAAAGCAAAGTTAAGTTATTTACAAACCAAAACACGAGGGGCATACCCCCGGCAAAATGTTGTCCAAAACAAGTCCAGAAGTTGATCAAGTAAACAGAAACAAATTTTAATTCTCGGCCCCCGAGGCCGTCTCACCTTTGTCTTCTGCTGCTGCATCCTCCACAGGTACATTCTTGCCGCCTCTTGGCCTCATGTAATCGGGTTTGGCTGAGAGACTTCACTCAGATGCAAACTCTCCAGGAAACATACCCTTGAACGTTTCCAGTTCAGTCTCCAGATCCCACTTAGCCCGCTCTTCTGGAGGAGCGCTCATCATGTCAATCCTGGTCCTGAGGGTCCAGTAAGCGCTCAGGTCATTCACTTCCTGAGCGTGCTTGGCTTGCTGTTCCCTCAGCACCTTCAGCTCACTGGTCAGCTTCGAGCTCACAGTCTCCAGATCGAGACACCTGTTCATATTATTCTCCGCCAGACGCCTGTACTTGTCCATAGCCTTCCTAACTGTTTCCAGCTCACCTCTGAAGGATTCCATCGTTTTGTGAGCCATCTTATGTTGATCCTCGGCATTCTGGCGACGGGCTTCGAGATTGGGGACACAGCAGGCCAGATTGGCCACTATGTTCACCAGCTGTACGAGGTAGAAAGGGGGAATTAAGACAAGAAACATACGAAATTGGTAAGTTAAACAGCACGAAGAAGTACTTCATACCTGAACAGCACAGGTGGAAAGTTGGCGAGAAAGGGAGACAGGGTCAGTTTGATCCAGATCCATGGGGTGTTGAGAGACGAAGTTTTCCATCAAGTTCTTCGCAACGGCAGTATCAGCACTCAAATACTCAGACAGCAGGGGGATTCGTAGTTCACCGGTGGAGGGGGTTGTTTTTTCCATCATCATCTTCTTCTTCACGTCAGGACTGGGGGTAGGAGGATAGCTGGGGTCTGGCCACTTTATTTTCTCAAGAGCGTGATTACTCTCGACCGTAAAGCTTGACTCAAAGACGCGCTCGACAATCTCGCTGCGCACCTCGTCCGGAGCAGGACGAGTGCTGCTCACGAGCCAAGGGACTACGAGCAGGAAAACAAGACAATAGACAAACTCGTCAGATTCAAAACAAATGTTTATGTAAAAACTAAAGAACAAATGAAGTTGTACTATTGGTTACCTTTAGAGGACCCAGAGCTTCCACCAGGTGCAGGCCTCGTGAACTTGATCTGGAGGCGAGCCCTAGTCGATCTTAGCTCAGGCGGCGCAGGTGCAGAACTGACAGGAGGAATGTTCAGAGGCTCACTATCAGTAACCTCAACACTCTCCTCTACCTCTGACCCCTGGTCATCAGCACCCGCCACCGGAGCCGGCACAGGCTCTTGGCCCAGACAGGCAGGCCATGCCCTCTCCTCCTCCACTAGGCTCAGAAAGGCCTCAATCCTCTTTGCAGAGGCAGCATCATCAGGATGCGAAATCCAATCGGAAACTAAGCATACGACAAAACAAAAATCAAGAACATCAACAAGAAATACAGATCTGAAAGATAACAAATCAGGAATTTACAAAACACATACTCGCTCCCTTCACGGTGTACTCTGGGCCTCAAACCTAGGTTCAATACTGTCGCTCTTCACAAACAGAAAGAACGACGCCCAGCCTTTGTCGTCCCCGGTATCCATTCGAGTGATTAGTGGAGGGCATCCATCCCTTACCCTCAGCAGAATCCTATTCTTTTTGTGGGTTCGCAAGTGATAACAGTTGCGCAGGTCTCGAAGAAGGAACTCAATGTGATGTTTCTTGCACACAGCGTCAGGCATGAATCAGCTTCCAAGTCGACGGCATGACTTGGCAAGGAGGGACTTGCAAAGTTTTCAGAACCTCCGTCATTAATGGACAGAAAGGTGGGTAGCCCCAAAGCGGAAGGCGACCTCGTACATCGCAAACCATCCAGGGCATGTCCAATCGGCCATAACCCAGTCGACGGCAGGACTCCAGACGACGGCGGACGCCGGAAGTTTTCCTTCCGCCTTTAGACGCTCGCCGATGAGATTGTCCAATTGATTCCGACGATCAACAGCGTCAGGAATCAAATTCGTAGCGGTAAAGGTACAACCATCGTGGACGATTGATGCGTGAGCCATGACAAAATTAGGGTTTTTGATGGTTTTTGGTGAGAGATCAGAAGAGAGAAGGTGAGAAGATTTAGAAAAGATTTTGTAATTTTCAAAATGAGCAAATATGGCAAATAGGGAAGTTAGACTCAATTATGGCGCGAATATATAGGGGACAATAGGGCAATTGGAACGTCCCATCACCTGCGAAAAAGCTGCAGCCCACGTCATTAATTATGACTGGCGACGCTACAACTTCCAATAAGGGCTGACTTTCAGCCCAGAACGTGGAGAACGCCAGGCTTTATGCGCTCGGCCCGATTCACGGGCCGGACGAGCCTGGGCCTCTGAACTGAAAAGCATTTCCTCGACTTCAGCCTGAGCCTGGCAGTTGAGGAAATGGGGGGAAAATGTTAGGCCCAAAATACCCTCATGGGCCCAAGGAACAAAGCAAAGGCCCAAGTCAAGGAGAGGACAAATGGTCAACAAAAGTCAAGGCCCATGGACGGTACGGTCAAGGAAAGTCAAGGTCAAAGGTGTGATGGGCCGAGGTCAAACAAGGTCCAAGCAGAAGAATCCCACGAAGGGGGAAGCAAGATGACGTTGAAAGCATGGACTAAGTCAGCACCAGCTCAGCTACATTCAAGGCAGCCGTTACAACCTCCAGACGTTACAAGAGAGAAAGGTGGAAGTGGTTTAATGTGCAGCGAGAATCAAGGAAGCATTTAACAGCTAAAATGACCGTTATGTGAAGCTTATAAAAGGGGAAAGAAATCATAATTCAAGGGACTAATCAACGACTGCATAACTCATACTCAATACTCTAAGATCACTGAAATTTACTCTCGATTGTATACTCGTAGTCTGGAACCTCTGACCGTTCTGTACGTTCTGTCCGAATCATAGTGCAAATCCTTTCCTGGCTTGGTACCCGTGGTTTTTCCCTACTTTCATAGGGTTTTTCCCACGCAAACGTATCTTGTGTCATTACTTGCGTTATTTTCGTTTTGTTCCTTGTTAAACACGTCTAATTCACTAAATTACAATACTAAAATATATTAAAGGATAATACTAATAAACCCACCATATAAATACGAATAGAGTGAGAAAATCACCCCGGACAATAAGTAATATAAATACTTATATATTAAGTTTGCGAAATAATTTAAGAAAGAAAGTTAGATAAGGTTACTGACGCCACATAAAAATTCTTGTATATAATTAGTACTATGTACTTAACTTATACGTACATATTGTGGTATATAAATAATTTAAACTAGTCCTTGGTAATTAAGAATATAAATATAAAGCAAAATAATATGGGTATATCTATATTATAATATACTAAAATAAGTAGGTAGAAATACAGGGTGTCACACCACCACCCGCCTTACCCGCCCCAGACCCACCCCACCCGCCCCATCCCCGCCCTAGATCCACCTCATAGAATCGCATTATCGCAACGTAAATTTCAATAATTTTTACCGTAAATTTTCTAATAGCGACATAGACACATAGAAAACACATTTCAAATAACCAATCAAAGTATTTTGAGTACCAAATTAAAATACATAAGACACACATTTAAAGTTTATGAATTAAAGAAACATAGAATATTAGTTGTATTCATATTTCAAAATCTTAAAGTAAAAAAAAAATAAAAAATTAAAAGTAAAGTTTTCAAGTGTTAAATATGTTTCTAATTTATATTCTTAAGATTATGAATAAGGCGGATATAGACAAGGCGGGTATAAGCGGGACGGGTAAGGATGGGGAGGAGGCGAAGGCGGCGAAGCGGCGGTGTTTCGATGAAATCCACCACTGCCCCACGACCAGCGGGCGAGATCACTTTTAGGATCCACCACCGCTCCACGACCCACTAAAGTGTCTCCTGCCTCACCCTAACTAGGGCGGATGCAGGGCGGTATCAGCATTGACTCACCCCACTGACATTCCTAATCCGGCATGGTGGGGCGATTGGAATGCTGGTGGCATACTGCCGGAGTTAGTCGTGGTCGGAGGTGGTGGTAGCTGGAGTGTTTGTTGATTCACTGTTTATTTTAGTTTTTTTTAATTTTTTTTGTATATTGTGGTAGTAAAATGGTAGAGTTGGAAAATTAAACGAAAAAAGTATACAACGGGAGTAAATCGCGTATACGAAAAATCACTACCCATTGATTTTGTATTTCTCAAAGAACAAGATCTTATTAGGAGTTGAAAGATAGGGCGTTCGGTCGGAATGTGTTGTAATAGGGCCATGTGAGTTGGTGTGCTGAGATGCTATAATCTGAATTTGATCAATTCATACTAATTACCTTTGATCAAAAAAAAAACAAAACAAAAAAAAGGATATATACTATATGGTATCACGTGTTTTTTCGAATTTTACGTTGTACTCTTGGTTTTTAGAAAATATCAATATTACCCCTGAATTTGACAAAATGTTTACAAAATACACAAGCTACTAAAAATGTAATTTTTAAACTGGTCAAATTTGTGAAGAACGTATGTTTATAATTTTGTAAACGGTACTTACATTAATGACATGCCAAATTATTATCATAAAATGAATAAAAAGTGCAAAAAATAAATATTCAATAAAGACGGATTAGACATTTTAGGGTATTTTAAAAATTCTTGTTATATTTCCCATGGTACCCCTTAGTTTTGTCACTTTACCCATGATGCCCCTCTTTTCATGCTAAAAAACTTTGATTGAGCTTAACTTGTAGTTACGAGTTTAAAAATTGACAATCGTTTTGCATAAGCCGTAGATATCGTTGAGACGATCAATTTGAACATCGAATTTTCCAGATTCGCAACTCGTGACTAGTAGATATGGTCGGTCAAATTTTTTTCGATAAAATAACTTTGACCGACCATAACCTGAAACTACGTGTTCTAAACATGAATTTTTTTTTTATGTCAAATTGAAGAGCTCGAAAAGACGATTACTTTGAAAACAACAATGATCGAATTCTGAATTCGTAATTACAAGTTATGGTGAGTTAAAGTTTTTTTTTCCACAAAACAAAGGGTATTTTGGGAAAATTGCAAATCTCAGGAGTACCGTGGGAAATATCCCAAAATTCTTAATTAAATTCAAGAGTACCACCGATATTTAGGAAAAATGAGGGGTACCACGTAGATTTAGAAAAATACGGGAGTTCCACGTAGAATATTCCCCCCAAAAAAGTTGTCAATTACCACCTCTAAAAAAAAATTGTCGATTACGACCTTTTGGCCTGAGTTGACCAATAAATTCCGACATTTACTTACCGGAATTGATACTTTTTTTTTTCATATTCATCTTCTTAGTTCCCTCAAATTCGAATGTTCATCCTTCACAACCCAAAAATTCCATCACAAAACCTAGAAATTCAGCTTTCCAACTTAAAAAAAGTGCTCCGGTGACCAAAATGTCGGAAATTAGTTGACTTAAGTCAAATTCAGGCGAAAAGGTCGTGTTTGGCAAAAAAAATAAAAAAAATTAAGGTGGTATTTGAGAATATTTTTTTTTTTTTAAAGGTGGTGTTTGACAAAATTGTGTTTTTTAAAGGTTGCGTTTTACAATTAATCCTTTTAAGAAATTTCATAATATGACCCTAAATTTCATGCGTTGTTTCTAATATGATCGTTATTTGGAATTTTTTTTAAAATTAACTCATTTAAATGTCCAATTTTGCAATCCTTATTATTCAACCTACTTTTATACTGGTAATTAAATATAGTAGTATTTATCTAAAATTTTGGTGGTAAATTTAGCTTAAAAGTTAATAATAAGAAGGAAAAATTGTTACTCACTACCTTATAAAAACACTTTTTAATCATTTACTACCTTTTATACCTTTTTTTTTTTTTTTTTTTTTTTTTTTTAAATAACCACCTTTTGATGAGACTTTTTTTTTAACAAATTGCTACCACTTTAATGTACAATGAATGAAAATTTTAAAAAATCATTCTTCTTTATAATTTTGGGTTATTTCATAGGAATAATCCAAACTAAACTCGTTCTTCTCGTTTTAATCCAAACTAACGTTTAACTCAAAATAATCCGAACTATCCCATCATTTAACTTGTATTGAACTATACCCATGAATGACTTGTTATTGCCAGTTTTTCAACCGGTAATAACATAGGCCATTTTTATTCTATTTTTTTATTACTTTTTTAATTTTGCATTTCTCTTTCCTCCACCTTACTTCTTCTCTGCCATTTTCAATGTCTTTTTACTTCTTATTTTTTGATTTTTTGATTTTTGATTTTCTTCCTAATTTTAATCTCTTAATTATTTTTCATGCACTAATAATAAAATATAACATTATAAAAACATGGTCTTCAACTCCAATTTGGTCTTCAACTCCTATTTTTCATGCACTACATCCACTACTTTGGTCTTCAACTCCAATTTATCATGGTGAGGGAGGGGATAGGGCGGCTGGGCGAGTTCGGTGTGGAAGGGACAACTCCAAGAACAACTCTCCTTCTGGGCGAGTTCGGCTGGGCGGCTGGGCGAGTTCATGGCCATCAGCCTATCATGGGGCCATGGTGGTTCCGATGATTTCTAATTTTAATTAATATTAATGTCTTTGAATATTTTTCTTCAAAGATTTATTGTCATTCCAAGAACAACTCTCCTTCTTCCTCAGATAATTTGATTCAAATCAGTATTTTTTTTTTTTTTTTTTTTTTTTTTTTTTTTTTTTTTTTTTTTTTTGTAGTGGTGATGATGATGATTTAAATTAATTTTTGTTTTCATAAAGGAAGGAATTTGGAAGTTGTAAGTGACTAAAACCGGCTGAGGAGGTAGCCCTTCCAATAATTCAATACAAGTTAAATGATGGGATAGTTCGGATTATTATGAGTTAAACGTTAGTTTGGATTAAAACGAGAAGAACGAGCTTAGTTTGGATTATTCCTATGAAATAACCCTATAATTTTTAGGACTTCGGGATATAGTAAAGACTTAATATTAAGTATAGATGAAAATATAGATGGAAAAAAAAGAAGGTGAAGTTGAAAATGGGATTCGGATTCCCTGCAGTCTCCACTTAACTGTTGGATGCCTTCAATAAGAAAGGGAAAAACAAGAGAAAAAAAAAACCGCAAATGCATGGAAAGAAAAAATTGACATGCACCTAAATTGTTCCTCGTAATCATCATCTTCCACCTATGCATATTTTTCAATCAAGCAAAAACTTTGATGCTAAATCCAAAATCAAGTAGGTATGTTACAAAATTTCTTTTAAAGTTTGTTAATTTAATTTGTCTTTTAACTTTTTCAATTGAGAGTTTTATGGAAAAATCAATATTCTGGGTATATTGATTAATTTTAGAGATTGATTTTACTCTTATTAACGAAAAATAACATTTAATTTGTCTTGTTTGTATATATTCATGTTTTATATGTTGGAACTTGTTTTAATTTGTGTGTTAAATTCATTTTTTATGTTCATGTTTTCAAAAGGATAGTGCTATGTGGTCGGGGTGATTTTCCAACTCTATTCGTATTTATACGGTGAATTTATTAGTATTATCCTTTTATACGTATATTTGGGTTTACGATGTTGATTGTAATATGGTAAAAACGAGAATGTTAATAATGCAAATAAAATAAAGACACGAGATTTATTAACGTGGGAATAACCCTATGAAAGTAGGGAAAAACCACAGGCACCAAGTCAGGAGAGGAGTTTTGCACTATGTCAGGACTGAATTTCGTAAGAGTAATTTAGAGTATTTTCACTAAGAATGAGTATAGAAGTATTAGTTTAAAGAATGGAAAAAGTTGGTTTTGCTTCTAACCTTCCTTGCCTTATATAGGCCTTTCCCAACGTATATATTGCTGTTCATGCTCCCTGGAATCTCGCCTGGTCATTAACTGCTTCCCCCTATTCTCTCCTCTAACGCTTGAGTGTTAACTGTTTTAACTGTTAAATGAGTATCTTGGTTCTTTAATGTATGGAATATTGTTGCTGACTTAGTCTCCACATGCAACGTCTACTTTCTTCAACTTTATTGGACTTTTGCTTCGTGGACTTCACCCTTTACTCGACCCACTTTGACCATAGTTCCTTCCGTTGACTTAGATCTTTGACTTTGACTATTGTCCACTACTCCTTATTTTTGGGCTTGTTTTGTACTCCTCTTCCCGACTTGGGCCTTTTGGCGTGCTTTGAAGCCCGGGACCCAAAATAACAAAAGATGTCGTTTTGAGTGTATTTTGTAAGTTGAGCTTAGAAGTGAGCTTAGATTTTGCATACGAGGGTGCTAAACGGTGGTTCTGGACACCAGACCTAAATTTAGGAATTTAAGAGAATAAATTGGGCCTAGATTATGTATGCATGTGATGTTAGATGTAGTGTGTTAGACCCTAAGCGAACCATAGGACGTTAGTCAAGTCAATATTAACATTTCGACTCGGTTAGCATTTTCAACAATTAACTAAGTTTTCGACACTTCGCACCGTATAAGTCATATTAAAGCCTGCGTATTAAAAGTCTTAGCTACATCACTGGGTTTTGTGTGGGAGGTACGGATACGAGTATACGCAGGTGTTTCGGGTTACAAATGTTGGAGCTAGTATCCTTCACGGTTAGTGCAATAACATAAATAAATCTCTAAAGGTACACAGGGTACATTTTGTATTTAATCAGTTGATTAACGTTTATCAATAACGGTTGGCTTGCTAGATAAGTTTGACGTTATTGTCATAAAGATGGCGGTGATCAACTGGTCCCTAAGAGTCACACCTAAAGGATGTGTTTGAGAGGTGTGATTATTTGAGAAAATAATCATATCGATGCCTTATTTAATGACTAAAAGGTTAGTCGGTGTTGTTGACTAAAAGGTTAGTCGGTTTTGTTGACTAAAAGGTTAGTCAAATATGATAATGAATATTGTTTAATAATGATTAAATGATATTAGATGAGAGGAATTAGCTGTAATTCGTAAATTGAATATAAAAGGTTATATTTAATTATTGCGTATAATGTAGGCTAATTTATTTTAAACAGTTATAATTAATTAGCAAATTATAAATATACGGACATTTATGATTTATTATAATATATGGATATTATAATTACATTATATATTAAAAGCAAAAGAAACTAATTAAATGTGTTTTAGATAAACCTTTTAATTAGATTGGGCTTTTAAATTTGAGGTGGAAAAGTCCACCCAAAGCCTCTATTTTGGATGTGTGAATTAGGGTGGGTGGGGAAGTTGTTTTCTTCATCTCTACTTAACATAATCACACTCTAATTACTCATCTAACCTAATTCATTATCACTCTAGCACACAACATAATTTCTTGAGAGAAAAGAAACAGTTTTCTTCTCTAATTCTTCTAGCAATCTCAAAGGGCATTTCTTGAAACATCTTGGGTGTGATAATTAGGACATACTATATTTTTGGTATTGTTCTTAAGCCAATTTTTAAGGATTAAAAGGTTAATTCTTAATCTATTTGTTATGTTATGCAATTTCAATTTATGACTATAAATCTTATAAAATTTTCATTATAATCCTGTGTTTTTAAAGGACTATATACAGATATAATCCTACAACAAATACTCAAAGTAAATACAACTCGAAGCTAATGAATAATCTTGTGTATAATTCTGTGGGCTGCGGTATCACTTGACCTTCTCTGACCGTGCGTCCTACACAAGCACACAAACCTAGCCTCGGGGGTGTCCAAGGATAACCCCGCCGATGCTTAAGTCAACGCCTGTAGAAGAGAGAAGTCAGAGAATTGTAATAATAGTCAAAGTAATACCTTTTTATCTGTATATGTGAATGAATCTCTGTTGAATGCCTCCTCTCTAATTTATATGGTGTCATCTTGTCCTCTAGTGATCCGTGTCAGCTATAAAGCTGACCCTTTGTCTTTTAGCGTTGTTCTGTAGTGATTAGGTACTAACAAACTTCTGACACTTCTGTTTACTGTCTCCCGCGGTTAGCCGTGTCCACCTGACCATGCACAATGTGTGACCGTGCAGCCTCGGTCGTTTACCATCCCAAGGTGAGGAAGTTGGGTGACCGTGGCCGGGCGGCCTCACATGACTGTCCACGATGCGGTCTGACTTACTCGGTTGACTATCCCCCATCAATTTGCCCCCACACAGCTACCACTAAAAGTTGAAGCTGCGTGTTGGTCAGTGGTGGATGGTCAGCCTTAACTTTCCTACCGTGGCGTATCAGAGAAGCTAACTTCAACTTTTTGAAATTTGAATTTTTTTTTTTCAATTGGGCCATAGAGTTTGGCGCCAAAGTCAATGGGCTTTCTCCTTCATGTGCATGCTTGACACGTGGGTGGCCTTGGTTGCTCGTACACTATTCACCATTTCCTTATATATACTCATGGGTTTGATCATTTTTGTTCTTTACGCTTTCATAACTCTCAAAATCTTCCCACAAACTTACTGCTTTCCAAACCTTCGTCTGCTCCAGCTGCTCTCTGCCTTCGTTCCACCACTCCGTGGACTGTTTTCAAGGCAATTTCTCTATTTCGCCTTCCTTTATTAGTCATGACTCACGTTGTGGACCTTGATTCTCCTCGAGTACCCACACGGGAGGAGTTACTAGATGTGACTGACTCTGAGACTGAGGAGGTAAAGCCCTATGAGGCCATGCCCCTTCGTTGTGCCCAACCTCGTGAGGGCAACCTTCCCGAGGCTTCGACGTCAGCCCCAGGTTCTTCAATCTGCCGCCTCGAAAAACTAAACCATGAAACCTATGGACCTCATCTTCTTCAATTCATGGATGAAAAGTATAGAGACCTGTTGTTAATGAGGGCTAGCGACGTCGCCGCTGAGCATTATAATTTGGGGGACGGATGGAACTTCAGTGTCCCTGACCCCTATGACACGGTCTGCAAACCGCTAGCCGGGCGCACAGCCGTTTTCACCAATCATCTAGAATTTGGGTTTCATTTTCCTCTTCTTCCTTTTATTGAGGAGCTTATATGCCGACGAAACGTAGCCCTCTGTCAACTGAACCCCTTCGCTATACGGACGATGGTGGCCTTTACCTAGACGTGCCTATTTTTAAAATTGCCTCTATCCGTGGATGCCTTCCGCATCATTCACACTTTTGGCTTTAATACCAAGGACGAGGCCGGATATGTGGTGTTAAAGGCGGACCCCAACTATCAGACCGTTCATAAGAAACTCTCCTCAATCAAGGACTAGAAAAAGCGTTTCCTTTATGTGTATAGTCCCAAGCCGTTTAATATTCCTCGACACTTCAGGAATTACTTCCACTCCCGCTTTGAAAAGGCTGAGGAGTTTTCTGTGGGCTCGGTCTTGGAGGTTAGCAAGATCTCGAAGACCGAGGAGGTCAAGAGTCTCTAGGAATACTTCCGCCTAGGACCGCACTCAAAGCCGGCGCCCAGTTACACCGTGGAGGTCATCTTCCAGGATAAATTTCTTGGCAGCGTCGGCCTGATCCCGGCCCTGGATACAGGTAATCCGGGGCCGGCTTTTATTTTCTTTGCTTCATCTCCGTTGATTGTTTTTTTTAGCTTCTGACCGCTGTCATCTGCTTTTCAGGTAGTTTCAAGAACTTCACGGCTGAGGACTTAGCCCGCATTGGGCTTGACGCAGACAGACGGCCCTTCGATCTATGATTTGACGCTCTCATCAACGACCGTAAAGAGATTCTGTGGAAGGCAATGGAACGGAATCCACCTACCGCCGCCAGCCGCCTCACTATTGAGGCGAAACGTAAAAAACATAACAACAAGGTTCTGAGGGAAAAGAAGCGGCCTCGAAAGGAACTGAGCCGCCCCCTGGCGATCGCACCAAGGCGATCATCGCCTGGCATCTCCTAAGCATTCCACTCGGCCAGCTTGGTGGTATGCTAAGACATCCTGAACTTCGGAAGGAAGAGGATGATGACTCTCATCTGATTAAGTGCCTGCAGTCCACCGCCGCTAAGGGGAAGGTGACTTCAAGTTCCGATCCGGATGACTTAGTATCCGGGTGTAACATTTTGGTCGTTCCCGCAGATAGTCTTTCTGCAATTCCAGTTTTCAGCGACATGGACCTGAACTCATCTTCCTTCTTTATGCAGGAGGTAGTTCGCGGCGGTGAGGCCGTAGTTACCGTAGCACAGACCGCTGGGATACCTCGGTGACCGTCTCGGCCGGTAATGAACGCGGGAAAGCCCTTCACCAGCAGGCTTCCAAACTCACATCCGGCATCGGACTGCTCGCCAACAGTGGCGGTTGAGAGGACTAAACTCCTTGCCTCTCAACCAAGCGCCTTCCAGGAGAGTTTGATCAACTCTGTAAGGCCTGCGAGAAGACGAAAGCGGCGGTTGAAGAATCGAACCGCCAGATGGTCAGGTTGAGAGCTGAGAACACCGCCCTGAAGGCCGAGGTAAAGGGTCTAGTACGCAGTGTGGCCGAGTTCGAGCTTACGGCGAAGACTGCTGAAGGGAAATTGGCGGAGGCCGCCAGCCAACTCCAGTAGGTTCAGGATGAAGTTCGCGTTGCCCAGGCCGCGCTGGAGGAGAAAGACGTTCACCTGCGGAGCAGGGGTGCTGCGGCGGCTGAGCCTGCCGGTGTGATTGAGAGCCTCAGTCAGCGAATGGCCGCCCTGGAGGTGGAGAAGGAGCATGCCTATGTCCAGGGTTTTGCCAAGGGTTATGAGCGTAGGAATGAGGACACTAAGGTGCTCATTCAGTGTATTGAACCCTACTTTGACTTCAAGAAACATGGTGATCTTGAAGAAAAGAGGGAGTAGAAACGCAGAGAACTTGGCCTCGGTCTCAAGGTCCCTGTTCCCGGCTATGAGGTCCAAGATGTTCCTGCTGACGCTGGCGGTGCCGGGGCTGATGACGACGACTTCGAGGAGAAGGAGGAGGAGGTTGGCCAGCCTCCTGTGAAGGATCGACCACTGACGCTAACGTAGGAACTTCGGCTGTCGTCATCCATTTCTTCTGCTTGTTTAGGAAGGTTTTTGCCGCCGCCTAGAACTTTGTATCCAGCGTGAGGGTTGTTTCCCTCAAGCTGCTTACCGGCGAAGATCAACCCGTGCTGGCTCAGTCTGGGTGTCTTCTAGTCTAGCATTTATTTTCTTTTGCTCTTGGCTGTCAGTGGCGGCCCTTTTGTGGGTATTGACGCCCGACTCATATATTGTATATGTTTTTAACTTGTAATTATTTCAATTGTAGTCTGTAGTTGTTGGACTTTGTTGTAGTTTGTAACATATTTCTTTCTAATGAAACTTGCATCTTTCCTTTGTTTCAATTGTGTATTCTCTTTAGTAACAGATTTACTAAGGAATTTTCTCTAAATTACTCTGAAGTTTTCCATGCTTGTGATCTATACTTTCGCATTATGATAGTCAGCATACATACGTTTTGTGACATAGCGTGATTTTAAGTGTCCTTTTAGCTTTGTGTTTTTGATTGGCCGTTGACCGCTATTGACCTTTGTCTGCGGTTTTTGAGGCTTGCCTGCCCTTTTCACCTAGTCTATGCTTCATACTTAGTGTGTTTTTGCTTATTTTGACACTTAGAGAATTTTTACTCTTTTTAGTAACTCTTAGGTGTCTGTAACACTTGTGACCGTCTGCTGCTTCTTGTTCGTAGCCATTTTAGAATGCGGTCTGTTGTCTATTATGTGTCACTTTCTTTAAGCGTACAACACTTTTGTGACTGTTGTAGAGTAGACCAGGTGACACGGCCGTGGCCCCCTATTGTATAGTTGTAGCATAAGGGATGCTTTGGGCTCTATTCGCCGCAAGTTCACTTTGTTTCTTTGTTCAACTTCTGAGTTGAGTTTACTCTGACAATGAGCTGGGGTTATTGCATGGTCAGTAGGAGGGCCGCCTGGGACTGGTTCCCTCAAGCGGTCTTATCCTTTCAAAACTTTTCACGCGCGGGAGCCGTCCAGGCACGTTAGTCCTGGACTCTCCCAACGCTTGTAGTCATATTTCCACCCAGGGGATGCCCAGGTACGGTGGCCCTGGACGCAATTCCCTGCGGTCAGAGCCACTCTGGAGCCGGCGGTGAGTGGTCTTACCCAATTTGATTTTACTATTTCCACGCAAGGGACGCCTAGGTACGGTGGCCCTGGACGCACTCCCCTGCGGTCGAAGCCACTCTGTAACCGGCGGCGAGTGGTCTTACCCAATTTTTTCTCTGTGTCTATGCACAATACTTGCCCAGGTACATGGCCGTGGGACTTTGTAACTGGTGTCATCTATACACTATGGCCGCAGGTGGTCTTATCCATTCTGTTGTACAGGCATGTGGCCGTGCTTACTTCTGCGGTCAGAGCTTTCGGGCTGCTGTCGCGGTTGCTTTGTTCCTTGGACAGCTGCTGCTGGGTGCTTTCATGCCCCCATTCCTGTCAAGGTGTTTGTAGAAAATTTCAAAAATTCTACATTTTTGAATCAAATTATCTTGATTCATCGGCCTCGGGTAGTCCCCCTCCTTGCCCCCTGGCCAGCTTTTGTGTGACACAAGTCTAAACAAATGCTGGGCAAAGAGGTAACATATATAAAGTGATGTTTCTTCGTGCGGTGTCAACAAGTATGAGCACTCGCACGTTACAAAATAAAAAGGCAACTGCCTCGTTAAAACCTTTCTATGGAAAACCCAGCGGGACAAAACCATAGATAAGGAAAGAGTATAGTGACTTATACATAATATTTCTTTAAACTATCTGTGTTCTAGTGGGAGGGTAGCTCGTACCCATCCATGTTGGTGAGATTGTAAATTCCTGGCTCCTTGATTCTGGTGATTCTGTACGGTCCTTCCCAAGTAGCTGACAGCTTGCCGTGGATATTGCCCTTGCCTGCTGCGCTTGCCTTTCTCAACACAAGGTCTCCTAATTCAATGTCCATGTGGTTAACATGACGGTTGTACGTGCGGCGCATTCAATTATGGTAGACCGCCAGGTTCAAACCGGCTTGATCCCTCACTTCATCTAACAAGTCCAATGACTCTCCTTGCCTCTGAATTGCTGGCTGCATCATACAAGTCAACTCTTGGGCTGGGGGACCGAACTTCAACTGGTAGGAGAGCTTCTGCACCATGCACCAGGTTAAACGGAGTGTGGCCAGTCGCCTCCTTCTCCGTTGTCCTGAGGGACCAGAGGACGCTTGGTAATTCATCAGCCCAAGCTCCCTTCAACTCGTCCAGCCTCCTCTTCATTCCATTCAGCATCTGTTTGTTCGCAGCTTCTGCCTGACCGTTGTATTGGGGGTGGGTTACTGAAAAGTAAGCAACCACCGTACCGTTATTCATCAGCCAATCCCTAAATGTGTCATTATCAAACTGTCTACCATGGTCAAACACTACCACCTTCGGTACGCCGAATCTAGTGATGACGTTTTGCTAGATGAACTTTCTCATGGTTGGCTCTGAAATGTGAGGGACGGCCTCTGCTTTGATCCATTTTGTAAAATAGTCGACCGCCGCGATCACAAACTTTCTGCCCCCAGTGGCTGTTGCAAACGGTCCCAAGATGTCCATCCCCCATTGGTCGAAGGGAATTGGTCTTAGGACAATCCGCATATCCTAGCAGGCAAGTGAATATCTGGCCCATGAATTTGGCAGTTCTTGCACCGCTTGGTCAATTCCTTGGCATCCTTAACCATTATCGGCCAGAAGTATCCGGCCCTGAGCGCTTTGTGGGCCAGATTCCGCCCCCCAATGTGGTGACCGCAGGTACTGGAATGAATTTCATCAAGTATGTAAGCTGCTTCACTGTGGCCAACACCTTTTAAGAGCGGATCCGAAAAGGACCTTCTGTACAACTCTTCATTAAGTATGATGAATCGAGCTGCCGCCCGCTTCAGCTTAGCGGCCTCAGCTTTGTCCTCAAGAAGCTCTCCCGTTGTCTTGAACATGATGATAGGCTGCATCCAGCCATCGTCAGTTATCGCATTGACCGCCGTCGGTACCCTTCGCTTCGATGTCCACCGCCATCGCTTTTGATTTGTTGTCGGCCGTTGCACTTGCTAGCTTGGCAAGCGCATCAGCCTTGTGTTTTCAGACCGCGGAATGTGGCGAACCTCAAAAGATTTCAACCCCGATGTCAAACCCTTAGCTTTGTGGAGGTACTAGGTCATACCGTCATCCCTCTCTTTGTATTCACCGCGCAGCTGGCTCGCTACTAACTGTGAGTCAATCCGTAGTACAAGTTTCTATGCCCTCATTGCTATTTCTAGCTCGAGCCCGGCCAGAACGACCTCGTACTCTGCCTCATTGTTCGTTGCTGGGAAGGCAAATTCAGTGCATGCTCAAATTCGTACCCCTCCGGACTGATTATGACCACTCCTGCCCCTGGGCCATGTATGGTGGCAGAGCCGTCAATGTACATCTGCCACTCACCGTCCGACTTATGCCCTCCAGCCGGTTGAGTACATTCGGCTAGGAAGTTAGCTAGAGCTTGAGCTTTGATGGTCGTGCGGCTGGTGTACTGTATGCCAAACCCAGACAGTTCAATGGCCCACTTGAGGAGCCGCCCTGACTTTTCAAACTTCTCCAGAGCTTTCTCAAGTGGTTGATCCGTTCTCACGTCCATCGGGTGTGCATCAATGTAAGGTCTGAGTTTGCGAGTAACCAGGACCACCGCATAAACTGCTTTCTCAATCATTGGATAATTTCTTTCAGACTGTTCCAGCGTATGGATGATGAAGTATATTGGCTGCTGTTGCTTTCCATCCTCCCGTAGGATAACAGCTGATATCGTTCCCGTTGTTACCGCTATATACAAGACAAGCGTTTCCCCCGTGACCGATCTTGCAAACGTTGGCAAAGTAGTAAGATGCTGTTTGAGTTGGTCGAATGTTGTCTGCTGCTCTGCCCCCCATTCAAATTTCTTGTTTCCCTTTAATACTTGAAAGAAAGGTGTCGACTTTTGGCCGACCGTGATATAAATCTGGACAGGGAGCCATCCTTCCAGTCAGAATCTGGATGTCTTTAATGTTTCGTCGTGACGGCGAGTCGAGGATAGCTTTAACCTTCTCTGGGTTGGCGTCTATCCTAAAATTTTTCCAGAACGGACAACGAAGGTGCACTTCTTGGGGTTCAGCTTCATCTTGTACTCGCTCAGAGAATTGAAGTTTCCTTAAGATCTTCGAGATGTTGTTGGTCAGACTGACTCTTAACAATAGCGTCGTCAACGTACACTTCCATGTTGCGACCTTTTTGCTTGGCAAAGACAGCATCCACCAATCGCTGATAGATGGCCCCGACATTCTTCAGTCCGAAGGGCATCATTCGGTACATGAAGACGTTGTGGCATATAATGAACGCACACCGCTGACGATCTTCCTTGTTCAAGTATACCTGGTGGTAACCTGAGAAAGCATCGAGGAAGCTCAGCGTTGAGTGGCCGCTGGTGGAGTCTACTAGTTGGTCGATTCTCGGCAGCGGATAGCAGTCTTTGGGGCAGGCCTTGTTTAGATTCGTATAGTCAGCACACATTCGCCACGCCCCCGAAGCCTTCTTCACCATCACTACATTCGCCAGCCATTCTGGATAGTCACACACTTCTATGAACTTGGCTTCCAGCAACTTGTTTATTTCCTCCAGAATGGTCGCATCCTTCTCTACGCTCATCGGTCTCAACCCCTATTTGACTGGCTTGAAGTTTGGGTTCACATTCAAGCTATGGACAATAACCTCTGGATAAATCCCCGGCATCTCTGCGGCCGAGTATGCAAATACGTCCTTGTTCTGCTCAAGGATGTTAACAAGTTGTTTTTGAAAATTTTCCTCCAGGTCCGCGCCAACAATCACCGCCCGGCCATGTGACATCTCTATCTCCTTGGTCTCACTGCCTGGCCCCGGGCTAACATTCAGTCCCTTCTTCTCTTCCGTCTCTTCTGCCGGCGGCGTTCTCACCTCAGCTACTGATTTATTCTTTGCTTTCTGGTTAGTCATTGAATTGCAGGTACGTACGGCCGGCTTTCTAATCTTCATACAACTTGCCAGCGGTCCCCCTGTCCATTACATACGCCATTGTTACCGACACCACCGCATGAATCTCGTCGAGTGTCACCCTGCCTATCAGGGCGTTATAGGCAGACGGCGCATCGACAACCACGAAATCCGCCTCTAGACTCCTGGTGGCTTCCCCTTCCCCCACCGTCACGAGGAGGGTAGCCGTCCAAGTGGCCTGATGCCGTTTCCAGCGAAGCCATACAACGATCCGATGTACGGCGCCAAGTCCTTCTTATCCAAGCCTAGCTTATCAAACACGTCTTTGTATAGCAAATTGGTGCAATCTCCGGTGTCGATCATGCAGCGGTGGACTAGGTGGTGCTTGATGTCGATGGCTACCACTAGCGGATCACTGTGAGGGTAACTGACTCGTTTGTAATCCTCACGGCTGATAGACAGTGTTGGTGTTGTACGCGGTTCCTTAGAGTCCGCTAAATAGATCTCCTCAAAAGCTCCTTTTCTCTTGTCAGCCTTGTGCTTTCTACTAGACAAGGCTAATTCCTCGGTCCCAAACACAACATGTATTTCTCTAACTCTTGGTTTGCTTTGCTTGTGTTCACCTTGGTCTTTATCCTTATCCTCCCTTATTCTCTTACCGTTAGTGTACTTCTTCAATTCTCCCATTTTCATCAGGCGTTCAATTTCGTTTTTCAAGAACCAGCAGTCCTCGGTGTTATGTACTTGGATCCGGTGGTACTTGCAATACTTATCCTTGTTAGGTGATACGTGCTTTTTATATAGATTATATGCCCCCGGTTTAGTCGCATTTAGCTTGCATTTAGTTGAGTTTGTTATTATTTTATGAGCTATTTGCTTTATATTACGGTACTGCTGTTTCTCGTTTATATTTTACAGCTTTTGGCGGTCTTGAGCCGGAGCCTGAGTTTAGGGGAGCAACTACGAGTACCGGGACTTCGAGACCAAGCTCGAGCTTATACGGAAGCTTGGGATACGAATAAAAGACCAAAAAGATCAAAGCCCAAAGTGAATTACAAAGCCCAAATGATTGGAGAGAGCCCGACCCAAGTAAAGGGGACCCCAGGCCCAGTGTCAGCGGTCACTACTGGGACCCCCTGGGCTTACTGTTTTCCTATTTTTCGAGTTCTATTGTTTGGGTGACTTATATTATATATATATATATATAGGGACAAGATCTTTTAAGCCCAAGATATGAGAGAAAGTCGTTAAGCCCAAAATTCCAGGTTTGAGATTTTAACCCAAAAATTCGAGATTTTAACCAAAAAAAAATGAGATTTTAACAAAAAAAAAAAGATACCAATTTTTCCTACTGGTTGACTCTTCTTAGGTCCATGACCGGCCGTCCCACATCCTTTTGAGATTTAATCTCAGCCGTTGATTTTGATGATCCAATGGCTTAGATTACGACTCAATGGCTTTCTCTAGACTTAGGGCTTGAAAGATCTTATCTATATATATATATATATATATATATATATATATATATATATATATATATATATATATATAGAGTAAAGTTATATAGAGTCCACATATAGAATAGAGTCCTAGAGTCCTAATCTAAGCCATTAGATTGTGAAGATCAGCAGTGAGATTAAATCTCAAAAGGTCGCCATATTCTAAAGCGAGGCGTCAATTTGATGCTTAGAGTCCAAAATCAACAATTTCATTTTTTTGTTGGAATTTCATTTTTTGTCGTTGGAATTTCATTTTTTTCGATAGCCGAATTTTGGACTCTAGGACTCTAATTTTTTTGTGGACTCTAAAGAACCTATTTCTATATATATATATATATATATATATATATATATATATATATAGGGTTAAGATCCAGTAAGAACACTAGCTTTGGTAAGAACGGTAAGAACAGTCAAAGTACATAATAATTATACATAAGGTACATTTAATTAACACACAAAAAGTATATTTCTTAAGGTACAATACAAATATATGTTATGTACATTTCAAAATAATGAGTTATATTCAAAATTTATAGGTATATTCGAAGTTCAAAAATTAAATGTACTTTTGGTATAGTATAAATGTACCTTAAAATTTTGACATATATATACAATATAAAGAGATTATACGTTATAAATTTAAAATTTGTGTCACATATTTTTCATTACTAATATGAATGATAAATTTGAAATGTACATCATGTGTATTCATCATGTATTTTGAATGTTCTTACCGTTCTTACCGAAGGGCATGTTCTTATCTGATCTTATTCCTATATATATATATATATATATATATATAGAGTAAAGTTATATCGAGGCAGCAAATATGAGTGAGACCGCGAGACAGCATGTGAGCCCTTAGATTAGGAGTATATGAAGGGCTGAGATTTGTTAAGCAATTATTAGGCTTTATTGTAATCAATGTGTAATTAAAAAAAAAAAAAAAAAAGATCAAAGTAGTAGTAATTGAGGGTAGTGAATTATGAGGTGATTGCTCATTCATAATTATGGTAATTAAATCTCCATTTCCCAATTATTCTTTCCTTATTATTACTTCTCTGTTATTCTTTTCCTCTTCTTATTTTTGTCATGTTTCTTTGAGATTCTAAAATTAAAAATTTGCTTATAATTCTTCCTTATTATTTCATCTTTCTTTATGTAAACAACTTATGTTCGTTATTTACGACCAGAAAAGACTTATAATTGGATTTTGGTTTTTATCATATGGAAAATCGGCAGATCGTTAAGGGTGATGAAGGTTTTTTTTTGTTTTTTTTTTTTTTTCATTTTATTTTTTGTTTTTGTTTATGATGTGTTATTCTTGTTGATGGTGAGTGTTTTTTAATGGTGGAGCATGTTGTTTTCCTTTAATTTTGTATAGATTTATTTTAATACTCCGTAGAATATAGTGAAGAAGATGATGTGTATTCTAAATTTCCAGAATTTAAAGAATTTTGTGTATAGTGATGAAGATGGTGATAAAGATGAACAGTTTTCACAAATTTTGAAGATGAAGATGGCGATGAAGATGGAGATGGAGATGAAGATGGAGAGTTTCACAAATTTTGAAGATGAAGGTGGTAAACTTAGTAGATGGATAAATATTGCAAATTGATAAATAGTATTAATGATAAAGTTTGGTAAAGTTAAAAGTTTTAAAAATTTGTTTCAAAATTTCGTAATTTGTTGTTGCAGTTATAAAAGTAATAGTTAATGTTTTAAAAATTTGTGTTAACGTTTTATAATTTCCGGTTACAGTTTCAAATTTCAGATGTTAAAGTTTTATGTTTTATCGTTGTAGTTTTATGTTTTACTGTTAATGTTTTATGTTTTATCGTTGTAGTTTGTTGCTCTGCTGTTAAAGTTTTATGTTTTACTGTTAAAGTTTTATGTTTTATTATTGTACTTTGTTGCTCTGCTTTTAAAGTTTACGTTAAACTCATATCCAGTCGCTTGAAATATAAGTATTTTTTATTCAATTTGTTATTTGAAGAGAAATAATGTTTGATGTATTTTGCAAATTGGTCAGAAGTAAGGGTGAATGTATTTTTGCAAGACGGATGAAAATAAATACACTCCTTGTGTTGGACAATGGTGATATATGTTCTTGGACGCGTGTTCGATGTCCGTAGGTGTACGGCATGAAAGTGGCGTGATGGAACAATGAAGACGAAGTTACTAATATACGGAAATAGATAGAGAGATTTTGTAATTGGCAAGGACCTTTCATTGTATATAAGGGAATCGTGCTCTTTACTTCGAGAATTAGTGAATTAATAGTTTGTAATACACTTTTTGTTAATGTTAGATTGTAGTTAGTTGTGTGAGTAATATGTTAAGATTTAATTGCGCATACCTAAATTTACAATGAAGTTACAAAAAAATGTGTTAAAGTTATATAAAAATGTGTTACAGTCGTTGCATATAAAAATGTGTTACAGTTGCATAAAATTGTCTTAGAGTTATATAATTGAAACTCGACAGGACACATTAACAACAAGAAACAAATCAATGACATCATGCCTTATGACCATGAACTATTTCAAGGAGTTTACTGACATGAAAGAATCTGTAAAATTTGTAAGGTTACACTCTAGCATGTGACTTTTATGAGTAGATATACAAGTTGGACTAAAGTTACAAAAAATTGTGTTAAAGTTACATAAAAATAAGTTACAAAAATGAGTAGATATACAAGTTGGCCAGTGGTAGGTATATATAATTTAAATGTTGAATATTTATGGAAGTTACATAGTATTCGAATGAAGTTATAAAAATATGTGTTAAAGTTGCATAAAAAACAGTTAAAGTTACATAAAATAATGTTAAAATTTCCTAACAATGTTTAATAGATACATAAAAATGTGTCAACATTAAATAATTATGGACAT
This sequence comes from Dianthus caryophyllus, assembly GCA_023091065.1. NCBI lineage: Eukaryota > Viridiplantae > Streptophyta > Magnoliopsida > Caryophyllales > Caryophyllaceae > Dianthus > Dianthus caryophyllus. Next base: position 20,253,973 of record CM041523.1, on the reverse strand, counting down.
CAAGCGTCGTGATCGTGAACTGATGCCCTAAACATTAATCTTCACCAAGTATTGCACAAACGTTAATCTGCAATAAAAAAAAAAAATGTAGTGAATAATATAATAATGCTTTAATTTATATGTAGTGAATTTAATTTCAAATTTCAATTTATTTGATTTAAAGACGAAAATATAAATCCACGTAAAATAAAAACGGGTTTATAAGACTCCGTAAATATTCATTCGGACTCCGATTTAGGTGAAACAAAAGCCTAAATTTATTATTTTTCCGAGCCCGTCGCAATGATAATATTTTTTTTTAACTTTTGAGTGTGGAAATTTTCAGTAATGGTTAGTTATATTTTCGTGTATTTATATATCTAATTCAAAAATGGATTCAAAAAACTAATTCTTTTGTTAAAGAATGAAACTTGAGCAACTATTAGACTGATAAATTGAACTATAATAATAAACAACTGACCAAAAGTGAAAGATAAAAATCAACTTACCAAAAATGGAGACTTTAATATAATAATGACAATAGAACATCAATCAATGGTGGAAATGGATGAAAAGAATGAATAAAATGAATCAATAACGTCGAAAGATGGACAAATAAAATCACAAAAAAAAATATTTTTGGAAAAACTTGAGAGTGAAAATGGTGGACAGCCCAAGGAAGAAGACAACCGAATGAAGAAGAAAGAAAGAATAAAATGGAATTTTAAAAATTGAAAGGGAAGGATAATTAGGAGTAATTGGGGAAAGTGTAACAATCAAAGCGTGCATTAGGGATTAAAAACGGCTGTTTCATTTATTTTTATTATTATTCCTTTTTTTAATTGATTTAGCCCAATTAATGTAAGCCATAGATCAATATTCAATCAACGGTGTAGATGCTGCCTCGCTGCCTCGCTTAAAGTAGGGTGTCTCGTTTGATCCTATTACTATATAGGAATAAGATCAGATAAGAACAATCCTTTTGGTAAGAACGGTAAGAACAGTAAAAATACATTATTAATATACATAAGGTACATTTTAAATTTAACGTGCGGGTTAGTCATGAATAATAGTTGATACGCATTTTAAAATTTAGAAGGTAAATTGTCATTAAATTGAAGATTTCTTTCAAATTTTAAGGTACATTTTCACTATACTAAAAGTACATTTTAGTTTAGAACTTGAAATGTACCCAAAATTTTCAAATATAACTCTTAATTTTTAAATGTACCTAATATATATTTAAAATGTACCTCACAAAATGTACTTTATGTGTTAAACGAATGTATTTTACGTATATTTATAATGTACCTTAACTGTTCTTACCGTTCTTACCAAAGGTAGTGTTCTTACCGGAACTCAACCCTATATATATATATATAGGGGTGAGATCCCATGAGACCCCCCAACTCAATGAGACCCATGAGACCCCCCTTATATCCATCAGATTAAAAGATAATCTAACGGTGGAGATAAAACACACGCACAAATCAATTCCTCTTCTCTGTTTCATCAATCCTACTGTCTTTTAATTCTCTCTAATCTACAATTTTCTGGGTATTTTTTTCATTCCTCATTCAATTGACTTCAATTTCACGTCAATTTGAGATGCATTTTTTTACCTTCTTTCAACCCTGGCCTCTTCAATTGTTTTTTTTGCCCTAATTACTGCTTGTTGTCATCACAAATTAATACTACAATATGTAACTTACTGATAAGGAGTCGTTTCGGGATTAAATTTGTTTGTTTAATTTTTTTTTTTTTATTTTTTTTTTTTTTTTTTGTATTTTGCAGAAATTGTGCGTTCAATTTTGTGAATAAAACAATGCAATTCTCAGAAGAATGGAAATCATTGTTCCCAATTTCGTTTGTGCACACCCCACCCCTCCTCGTTTCCGACACGTCGTCGACGGGTCCGCTTTTATTCAATGTAGATACATTTAATTCACCAATAGATACAATTTTGGTTTATTATGTAAAAGGCTTTTTGCGGGCTAAGATTTTCGTTTGTTTTTGGAGTGTATCCACGTATGGATGACAAGTTACACATTCAATATTCTGTAGATACATTTATTTGACCAACAGATACAATTTTGGCTGATTATGTAAGATACAGAATCAGTACTCTGTAGATACATATTCAATCCTCTGTAGATACATTTATCTTACCAACAGATACAATTTGGTTTATTATGTAAGATACAAAATCAGTACTCTGTAGATACACATTCAATACTCTGTAGATACATTTAATTGACCAACATATACAATTTTGGTTTATTATGTAAAAGGCTTTTTGTTGGCTAAGGTTTTCGTTTGTTTTTATAGAGTATTCACATATGGATGACAAGTTACACATTCAATACTCTGTAGATACATTTATTTCACCAACAAATACAATTTTGGCTTCGTATGTAAGATACAGAATTAGTACTCTGTAGATACACATTTAATACTTTGTAGATACATTTATTTCACTAACAGATACAATTTTGGCGTCTTATGTAAGATACAGAATCAGTACCCTGTAGATACATATTCAATATTCTGTTGATACATTTATTTCACCAACAGATATAATTTTGGCTTATTATGTAAGATACATAATCAGTACTCTGTAGATACACATTCAATACTCTGTAGATACATTTATTTCATCACTAGATACACTATTTCAAAATTAGATACATTGATTTCAAACTTGTGATTTAAACAGCAATAGATACATTTTTTTTTTCAAATAAACACATTGATTTTTATCATTAGATACATTTTTATTTAAAAATAATTACATTGATTTTAAGCATTGGATACATTTTCATTAAGAAATAGATACACTTTTTTCAAGTAGTGGATACATTGTTTTTGTCGCTGTTTACAACACCTAGTAAAGAAATGTAGATATCTCTTTGACGACAACCACCAGCTTCAACATTATCCGCAATGCCATCAACTGCAACTGTAGCATTTTATTTCACCTTTCGCTTCGTACGATGATTTTTTTGCTTGAAGTCTCTCATGTGCTTTTTATTTCGTATCTAAGACAAAATTCAAGTATGGAAATGGAAATGGAAATGGAAAAGTACATTATTACAGATACACTATTTTGAACTAAGATATACACAAACAAAATAAGACAATTATCGGAATAACAATATCCAGGAATAACAATAATCCATCACAAATTAACGAGCAAAACAAACCATGTGATGTAGAAAGCCCAATTATCAAAATAAATTTATATAGCAAGAATATAAAAACTGAGTAATTAAGAATGAAAAAATGGTGCAGCAATAAAAAGATAGTTGATTCTCTATTCATCCTTCTCCAATTTATTTCCTAATTATAAAAAATTGTCAAATTTATTCGGAATACACCCTCCTGCCTTGAGAGTAGTTCACATTGTCATACACATCCAAACAATATTTTGGATTGATTTAGTGTAAATTAATGTCATAAGATATATCTAATCCTAAATGTTATCTTCAAAATCAATCAATTCAACAAAACTTCTAATCGTCAGAATTATATCAAGAGCAAATAAATAAAAAAAAACAAGACAAGAACAACAATAAAGAAACCGATAAATTGAGCAATTCATTCTTATTAAAACATGAGTTGATTCAACATAAAAATCTCAGATCACTAAAATCGCGACAAAAGAGATTTAATTACAATAAAACAACAAAAGACCAACACCAAATAAAATACATGTATCAAATTAAAAGCTAAAAAGACGAAGTTAATAATATTTACTTTCAATTGGAAAATTGAAATGTGAAACATAACCAAAATCGACAGAAAATAGAGCAAAATTGAAAGAATAACAAAATATACAGGTGAATAATTGAAGAAAATCAAAGAGAAATGCTGACAACATGCCTTGATTGAGAGGAAATTATAATTATCAATGGAAATTAGGGTTGGATATGATGAATATGTCAAATGATAATGAAAGAAATCAGCATTTGGGAATAGGAGATGTGCGTGAATGAGTCAAACTTTTGCCAAGAATGAGGTGGTTTATACAGCTAATGTCAATCGTTGGATTCAATTTAAATCTGACGGTTGATAAGAGGGTCTCACGGGTCTCATTGAGTTAGGGGGTCTCACCGGATCCTAAATCTATATATATATATATATATATATATATATATATATATATATATATATATATATATATATATATATATATACCCTAGAACACAATGCTTTATTTTTTTGCTTTATTTTTTAGGTTTTAGTTTAGGTCTTAGATTAGTTTATATTTAGTTTTCTCTCTTTACAAACTCTAATAATTAGTTAAGATTAACTTATTGCAAGACTCGATCTTTATTATCAAGATTTCAAGATTTATCTCAGGTTTTATTCTAATTGTTCTTAATTTATTTACCATGTTTATTATTGATTGTCTTAGTTTGATTTCAATTGCGAGTAGCTAAATCCTAATCTAGGGTTTAGGGGAATCGATGTTATGATTGCGTAGTCAAGATGATTGTTTGATTGTTGTTGATTATTGCTAGCCTGCATGCTTATATTGTGATTGATTGATTGTTGGCCACAATTAGTTGATTAATCTTGGAAACCTGAACCTTAGATCGAGAGCCTGGTTTAGGTTAGACTTGCTTGCAATAGGTAAGGTAGACTAATAAGTTGCGAGAGCCCGTTAGTTGAACCTTAGGGTAGATTATCATCCGAAAGGAGTAGTCGTTCCCATAGCATAATTAACTGCGAACTTACATGATTCTGTGCTTGCTACATTTTCTGACATCGTGAACCCGAGACCTTAGACTTTCCTTATCATTGTTTTACACCCTTTTTAGTCTTAGTTCCTAGTTTTAGTTTACTTTTAGTTACTTTAGTTTAGCCTTAAACTAATCTAAAAACTCCGTAGTAATCTAGAATCCCTTCAGGTTTAGCAGAACTTACACTAGTGGAAAAAACCCCTATAGTGGCGGTGCTATAGTGTCGGTTTTAATGGAAATGACACTAAATGTTCAAAGGAAGATATATTGTGTCGGTTTAAGTTAAAAACGACACAAAAAGGTATAGTATTTGTGGCGGTTGTAAAATAAACCGCCACAATAGATGTTTTGGTGGCGGTTTTAAGTAAAACCGACATTATATGTTATAACATATGGTGGCGGTTCTAAGTGAAACCGACATTATTTGGCAAAATAAATGAACATACGGTGGCGGTTCTAAGTGAAACCGACACTATAGAGTATAGACAAAACATACGGTGGCGGTTCTAAGTGAAAGCAGACACTATAGAATCTGAACAAAAAACCAAATACACTCAGCTCCTCCTTTAATTTTATCACTCTCAAAACAAAACAAAACAAAACACACCACAAACAAAACACTCGCTACCTGAAACACACACAACCTCAACGTCACCGTCACAACGCCACCATCTCAACAACCTCACGCCTCTCGCCACCACCTCAACGTAGCTGCCTGGGCGTTTTGCCTTCCTTTCTCCGGCCACCACCTCAACGTCACGTGTCTTTATGATAGATTGATTGATTGATTCCGATGTTCCTTATGATTTTGTATGAATTTTTTAGGGGTTTTCATTGACTTTGATTTGGGATTTACAATGTTTTGGTTTCCGATAATGATGACTGTACTTTATCTGGAATTTGTTTGATTTGTTTGTATAAGTTGCGTGGAACGACAGTTTATGAATGTAAGCGTAGGTTTAGGTTTACTTTAAATTGATGATTTCGTTTTCATTTCTCATATTTTTAGAAGGATAGATTGGTGGAGTAATTGATTTCGTTTTGTCTTCCTCTCTCCCTCTCGACACCACATACAGGTAAATTTCTCCCTCTCATCTCTTTTTGAATTAGGGTTTTTTGGGCATTTTTGATTTCGACTCAATTGAAACATAAATTCATGACTTAATTTGTCGATTTAGGTTAATTCGAGTTAAAATTAACACTTTATTAGGTTTTTGTATGTCCAATTGTGCCTGTCTATCTCGTTTTGCATTCTGTGTTAACTTTGAGCTGTGTTCAATTCATGAGTTAAGTTTCTCGTTTTGTTGAAGTACGATTGAGCTGAGACGACAATTTAATGGATATTTTACGGTTGATAAAACATTAACCAAAATTTGAAATTGGTTTCGATTTCGATTTAGGGTTTATCTTTCGTGTTTTGTGGTTTTTTTTTTTTTTGGGATTTTTGTGAGGAAATCTTGATTATGATGATTTCAATGTTGAGATTTTGTTGCGACTGTTTAATGCATCTGATACATCTTGAACTTTGCTCGCTGGATTATGAAATTACTAAATGCCTTAATCGCACTGATCATATTTTGATAAGACGCAACTCACCCTTCTTAGGTCTAGAATAAGCTACAAATCTGAAATTTTTATACCCCCTTCCCCTCCCCATGACGTTTTAAAATATTGACGTGCACATATACAATTACATTAGCTTGGACAGTGTAGAACTACCAGTCTTCCGTTGTGTCTCAGGTCGCGGATTCATGGGAATCTTTGGATGGTTGGTTGGTTGGATGCAATTTGTTTAGTTTATACAGCTTTTGCCCGAGGTAAGAGTGATGTTTAAATCACCTTTTAATGTTTCTCATGTCTGTGAACCCCAGTGAGCAAAGTCATTTGGGGCGTAAGGTAAAATCTTTGTATTAAATCACCTTTTAATGTTTCTCATGTCGATTGGTGTTAAACATTAAAATTAATTGCAATGTTACTTATTTTAAAAGCATAGTTTGATTCTTTGATTTGCTAGCAGTTATTGTCCTGCTTAATGGCTACTTGATGTTCTTCACTGACTCGATTTCTTTATTTTTCCATTGCTGCCATAGGATCTCATTGATCCCCTAAATTTTGCTGTTCCCAAGTATGCGGTATGTTCTGCATATGATTACTCTTTCTCTATATGTGTATGAGTACTCTTGCTTACGATAATCTCTTGTTGTCATTGTTTTGGGTGATGGAATCTCTTGTTAGTACCAACCTTATTGTTGGAGTCTTTTATAGGCTTTTTAACTCCTTATTTTTCTTAACGGCTCAAATTTTTAACCGTATGCCAGACCCTCCATACTTCGAAAAGTGTAATTGTCGTGGAACTGTTCAAGGACGCATCTCGAGAAATAATTGATGAATTTATCAAGTTCTGGTCAGTTAGTTGGTTCATTTACTCTTGTGTTATTTGTTCAAACTGTCATCCCAAATTATCCTACTACCGGCTATCCACATGGGTATGCTCTCTTACGTTAACAAGTGATTGGGTTTTGTTTAAACCATGTTATCTCTTACGTTAAGTTATATGTTCGTTGTGCTACTGGTTTCTGCTCTTAATCTAACTTCAACGTCAATGTTATTGTCGTAATCTATATCTTCAAAACCTCTTATATAATGCAGGGTTTTGATAGGGAAAGGAAATTACGGGCCATTTGTGGTGGTGGGCGGTACGATCGCTTGCTATCTACATTTGGAGGTGATGATATCCCAGCATGTGGTTTCGGATTTAGTGATGCAGTCATAATTGAAGTAAGTTTAACATGGTTAATACTTTTGGACTTATTTAGTGCACCATGTGAACTAACTGAAATTAGTATAATTGTGGATCCTACATGCAATTTTTGGTTTGCTTGTCACTGACCGTGTTCTTTCTGTTTTTAGCTCACGATTCGTGCCTAAAATTTGTTAGCGTCGATTCTCTAATGTTGTTTCCGTTTAATTGCTGTTATTCCGGTGGTAATGTTGTATGTATGAATTGCAAATGCTAACGTCTGTTGCTGTCCTCGTGCACCTACTTTACCCTGTCTCTGGCCTAATGTTGTATGTATGAATTGCAAATGCTAACGTATGATAGACTCGTTTAAAGGTTTGATTTGTATATTTTTAAGATATTGACACTGCTGAATCTGGTAGTCTAATTGTACCAACTTTCACCGTATAAATGTGTTAGAATCTGGTAGTCTAATTGTACACCAACTTTCACCGTATTAATGCGCACTGGTTGAGTATCTAAAAGTCACCACCTTTGCACTGCTACATGGATTTATTTGTTTATCTTTTGTTTACCGATCTCGGTATTATTGAGTGTTACAGAAGTATGTGTTGTTTTAACACTCTACTTTCACTGAAATTGTTTTGTTTTGTATTTTCACTGAAATTGTTTATGCTAAAACTTTCAGTGCTATTGAGGACTTAAGTACCAAGTTGTGTTGTATGACTCAGGTTGTAGAAAATGACGGTCTTTAAGAGTTGAGGGCTCGAGTGGTTATGTTGTATCCGAATAACTCGTGGCTGGTGAACAAGGGAGGCTTTTGCTCGGTATTTGAAGGTCGTGTTGTGCAAAATGAGAGTAATGACTCATGTTTATTGCAGAAGATTAAAGTCGTGATGGTTGAGAGGAACTCAAAAACACGTAAATCTTATCGATCGTGTATCTGTACGTTTATTACTTTAATTACTAGAGTATTTAATATAGTGTCTATGACTTGCGAGTGTATCTGTACGAAGATACGTATTTTTGTCTTATTCGATGATAAGTTTTTGGGCCCTGGACTTATAATTTTCAGAAGTGTTCTTATTTGCATTTTTTTTTTCATTTATTATATTATATTTGGATTATTAAAATTGGCAATTTATGTTTCAAATTTGAATTATTAAAATAAAAATAATAACCTATTGTGGCGGTTTTGAGTAAAAACGACATTATAAGTGACTGAAAATGAACCTTATTGTGGCGGTTCTAGCATCAACCGCCATTATTAGTCTAACCTATGGTGGCGGTTCTAGCAAAAACCGCCATTATTAGTCTAACCTATGGTGGCGGTTCTAGCAAAAACCGCCATTATTAGTCTAACCTATGGTGGCGGTTCTAGCAAAAACTGCCATTATTAGTCTAACCTATGGTGGCGGTTCTAGCAAAAACCGCCATTGTAACAACCTGGTTTTTCGTGACTTTAATTAAACTATGGCGGAAAATTAATTAAGTCTATTTATTACAAAACCAGCTGTTATCGTGTTACAAACTCCATATACATAATATGAGTTTAAGATAAACAGAGTGTAGGTTTGATTACAAATCTCTCCAAAAACGACGGAGTACAAAATAAGGTAAACCATCCCCAGCATTTGATAACATAAGTCCTCGGGGTACCGGCATTCAGTCCCATAATTAGTGTTTTCTCCCCCACACATACTAAGCAACATCAATAGTTCACGTAGTAAGCAACTCTAAACACATGTGATATACATGATAAATAAATAAAACAAATAGCAAGCAGGCAAGTAGAGCACATAAGGAATTCATGAGGATTCAAACATGAGTATAAATCAAATAACATATCGTACAACACTCATAGACAGTCATGCTCAAAAGTCGTACTTCAACACTCAGGCAACCAAGTCATTCAGACAATAATCAATCAAGACAAGGAAATACATTCAACATGTGATAACAAATGAGTCTTCGTTAGTAAGGCGGAAGCATGCAGACATAATCCGCCTTGATGGCGATCGGAGGCCAACATAACTTGGACATGGTGACAAAGCTAAAGATATCTAAGGTAATAAGGACGATTCAAACCCTTGTCTAATGTATGCATACACTACCTATCGAGGATCATACTTATTCGCTACTCAAATGGTATCACCGACGAAAAAGTACGACTATCACCAGAGACGGGTACCCCTGGATGAAATTTGGCGTTTCCAATTACTAATATATGGGCCCACGGAAATATCAAGGATGCCCCATCTCTGAGGTTGTATATACCGTGTCGAGTAGCGATCTTAAGATCGTTATTTCGCCTTGGGCAACTCTGATAGGGAGCCCAAGTCCCCCTATACAGCTACCTCGTTAACTTCGAATTTCAAGAGTCGCGACATGGCGAACAATCCTAGTATTTTATTCAAGTAGCTCGTTTTCTCCATTCTTATATTCTTGTTCAAATGCAACAAAATGACAATTCTGTAACTTAATTATATCGTCGAACTTTGTATAATGAAATTGTAATTCTAGCAATTCTTCAGATAAACAGAATACATAGAAACACTTAATTATTTATTTTGAGTCCGTTCGTAAATTTTAAATATTTTTCACTATTCATTATTTTACTATTCACCGTATTTACTATTCATCGTATTTACTATTCATCGTATTTACTATTCATCGTATTTTATACGTGTTCGTATTTGTACATATTTTATACGTATGCGTATTTTTATACTTCGTATTTTATTCGTATTTTATACGTATGCGTATTTTTTTATACTTCGTATTTTATTCGTATTTTTATTAAGTACATGTATTATTAGTATTGATTACTTTATTCTTATACTTAGTATACTTACATTTTATACAATTTTTATACTTAGATATTTTACTAAAGTATCAAAATCACTTTTATTTTCTAAGTATAAAATTCTAGTTTTAAAGTCGTTAGGTTCGTTTTGTATTTAGTGATTTGAAAAATCATTTCGGAAGTAAAACTCGTTTTAAACTTAAGTACAAAATCCTAGTTTCAAAGTTGTTAAGTTCATTTTGTACTTAGTGATTTTAAATAATATTTCAAAAGTAAAACTCGGTTAAATTTAGTAGTATACTTAACTAAAATTTTAGCGGTTTCCATTTTTAGCGAGCTTGTCGTAGTTCATTTTAAATAGTCCGTATGTCCATATCCAACTTTAAGCAAAGGTAGTAACACTCGACATTATTCATTTTAATACGTGTAACGTTTATTTTTATCGGTTTCGTTGATTCTTTTTATTAACGATTCATTATACAATCTAATATAATCCTAATTACAAATCAAATTTAGTGACTAAGTGACAAATTCATTTTGACCAAAATTGACCCATTTTAAGGGTGAATGCCGTGGCCTTTATTTATTATAAGCTATTTGTTTCTTTTTTTGTTTTCATTAATAATTCATTACTTTAACTAATTTAATTTACTTAAGTGATAAAAATAAAAAGTGACAAGATTATTTTAGGTCAAAAATCAGCCCAAAACCGTGGCCTTCTATACTTGGTCCATTTTTTATTTTCGTTTTCTAATTTATCGGTTTTTGACTTAAAGTTTTTATATACTAATTATTTAAATTACACTAAAGCGATTTAACTAGTTTACGATTTTCACTTAATATTTTATTTCATTTATGAATAGTGTTTTTGCTAACTTGAAATTTCTAACTTTTTCATTATCAAGATTTAGTTTATTTAACTTATATAATTAGTATTGTATTTGTTTACTAGTGGATTTAAACAACAATAAAATAAAACTTATAATTATTTTGGATTAAACTAGTCATCTAAATGAAGAACACATGAATATGTGATGAATCTTAATATTTTTCATATGAACACAATTTAGTCAAATTTTTATATGTTTATATAATTTCCTCAAATTTTCCATACAAGTCTATTTTAACTAAACTAATCACAATATGTTATTTAGAAAAATTAAAACTAAAAATTGGTCCATGTTATTCATTAAAACCGTGTATATATATATATATGTTCAAGGTTTTTAATTTTTGATTTTTATACTTCTAATTAAACAACTAATTTCCTTTATATTATTTATGTATTTAACATATGTGATAATCATATACAAAACATTAACAAACATAAGTAAAATCATTTCAAATACAAGAATAACAACAATATTTCAAGAAACACATAAACACTTTAAAACATTTAAATTTCATAACAATTTCATTTTAAGTCCTAAACATAAACTAATTATATTTTCATGTACATCTCATCCTTAGTATTTTAAGCATGCAATTTACAAAAATTAAAACGAAAAATTAAGTGAAAAATAGGGTGGTGGCCGTGGGTTTTACATGTGTTACACAAATGTTATTTTTCGATTTTTGTCTCCTAATTTAACATATGATTACTAGGTGATAAACAACACAACAATTATAACACATAACATTTATTAGCATGCGATTTACCAAAATTAAAACTAGTGTGCGGGGGCACCTTAAGTTAGGTTTAAGAGTGAAAAGATTAACAGTTGTCGAGATCAATGATATGATCAAACTGGCTCAAGTCGACACCACCACCTTGCTCCTCGTCTTTGGTTAGGATGGGTACATAAGAATGAAATAAACAAGTTAGTAATTTATTTTAAAACTAAACTAGCTAAATTAAAATTTAAAGTTGTAGTAGTATTTTATGTTTAGGTTTAGGTGATGTAGAGACTTTAATTGATTTTGATTCATGTTCATGTTCATTTACTAGTTAAGAGATGTAGTGATTAATGAATATAAATGGTGGAGAATTTAACTTAGGTGTTCAAGTGAATTAAAGATAGAAAATAAATGATTTTAAGGAAGAAAAGTAAAGGAAGAAGATGAAGATCAATGGTGTTCTTGAGTTGCATAAGAATATGGCTTACTTTGTTCTTGAGTTGTGTTTTATTAGAGAGAAAAAGAGTTAAGTGTTTGTTTGTGTTTTGTGTGTAATGAATTGTGTAGTAGAATAAGTATACTAGTAAAGTATTAGTATGTATTATCATTTAAATTAAAATAGCTAGAAGTGATGATGCAATTAGTAGGAGTGTAAGTGATGAGACAAGTTAGTAAAGGAGGCATGGTTGTGTAAGAGGAGAATGGAAGGAGATAAGCTAGGACCAAGGAGTCCCAAAATTTCGGCCAACATGACACACACACTTGTCCCGATTTTCGTTTTTGAAATTTTCGATTTGCGCGCACGTGAAAAGTCTCGAAATGAAATATATAGTCTTAAAATAATGTTTAGAAGTAAGATCGGAAATAAAAATGAAAATAAAACTCAAAACGAAATCAAAAGAAAAATTGGGTACTAGTTTCCTCGCAACTTTGAATTAAAATTTTATTCGATCGAAATATATATTTTTTTTCGTTGAATGTTATCGAATTAAATCATTATACTCAAACGTCAAAAAGTTTACCAGATTAGGCTTAGTGTAACTCATTATTTCGATTTTTAGTGAATGTGTTAGTTAAACAAAAATGGAATAGTAATTTGATAATAATATAATATGTTTTGTTAGTGATAATCAAAATGATTAAGCTTAACTAGTTTTAATTAGATTAGGATTACATGTAAGTGAATTTGGAAAAGGATTAGGTGATTTAACCACCTAAGTGGCTCGGCCATTTTGGGTCAACATTGACCTCGATTTGCGTGCCGAAATTTGTCGTTGAGAAAATTGTCGAGGATTCATCATTTGATTTATCGAGTTTGAAAATGTAAAAATAAAGTTCAAATTCAAAGTAACTCAAAATGGTTTTAGTTTAGGTGTAATAATAACTTGTAGCGTATTGTTTTAGGAAAATAAGTGAGCGAGGATGGTTAATTATTGATTTCTTAATTATAATTAGCTTAAATTAACACGGGGTGTTACAGCCATTATTAGTCTAACCTATAGTGTCGGTTTGGTTAAAAACCGCCATTGTATGTTCATTCTATGGTGGCGGGTTTTTGAACCGACACGAATAATATATACGTCCCCCATTTATACGTCGTACCAGAACCGCCACAATAGGGTCCTTTGGCCCGCCACTATTGGGGTTTTTTTCCACTAGTGTTAACCCTCTCTCTGTGGATATGATACCCTACTACCACTAGTTACCAGTTAGTAGTTTTGTAGGATTATTTTTGATTGAAGTGATACGACTTAGCCTTATCAAATTTTGGCGCCGTTGCCGGGGAGATGGTTTTATTTTCTGCTTTTACTTGCTTCTCTAGGTTGCTTTTCTTTTTTCTCATCATAACAATATTTGATTTTCCTCAGTATGATCATGAACCATTCCATCACTATTTTGAAAGATTTAATGATTATGTTAATTATATTGGTTCTTTCGGTTGTTATTGTCTTGATTAGGAGAAAATTTACATCGTTAGTAAGGGTATGAATTTTGAGACTCACGATTTCATTAATTTCATGAGTAACGGAAGAATTTCATATATGCCGGATAATGAGATATGGGATTTTGTTTTGTGATATAACTCGTGATGCTGTTTTATCTGAGATTAAGATTGAATTGAGTAAGATGGCTGTTGAGATCCAAAAATTAAAAGATGATGCACGAGTTGATTCTGAGACTAACGAATGTTATAATACCCCTTGTGATGATTCTTTTCCATCTTGAACGTGTTTGCTAGCTAATTCATACAATTCTTTGTGTGATGATAAATTATTTGATGATGATTATTCGAAGTGCGAATATTTATGAATCGACTAATCCACCTTATGCTGAGTTTGAGACCACTATTGAGATAGTCGAGGATGAGAGTTCACAAGAAGTATGTAAGACTTGCCCAATTATCGATGAGACCGTTGATTTTATTTCAATCGGATCCTTGACCGAGGATCCCTTGGAGGTTTTAACGTGCGTTGAGAATAGTGCAGGTGACGCAAGTCCGTGGAGCACTGAAGTCGATGAATTGGAAGCTCTATTATACGCCGATGAACAAAAGGACTCCACTCCAACAGACATAGGAAGCTCGGAGGGCGATTCTAGTGATGTTAATAAAAGAGATGATCCGCAATATCTTTTTGGGATCCCATGTTCATGTTTTTCACCACCTATATTTGTATCCCATAAAAATGTGGACCAAGTAAGCCCTATCGCTTTATTCCCGATATTCACCTTATTCTTTGAGCACGTCAGGTTATGCTTATACGTTAACAGTTGCGGTTTATCTTTATCCTTCGCATGTATTACCCCCACGGTTTGATGTTACTCCGTGCAGGTGGAATTATTTGATGGTGCTTATTTTATCGTGGTGCTACGTATGTTGTTGTTTAGCACAGGCGCAAATTTTTGATCGACTCCTAAGAGCTCTAAATGGTTTTGACTGTAACCGCTTGTTTGGTGAGATTACATTGAGTTGAATGGAGCTTCGAAGACGGTCGTGCGGGACCGTAAAAACCAGCGCTTCCGGGAGGCAACCCGATGACGTTGTAATAATTCTACTTTGGTTTGTTTGGTTTGTTGACATTATTTATTAGTTTTTATCGAGCGCGTGAGGATGAGGGTCTCACAGTTTTATTTAGTTGCATATATTGAGTTTAGATACTTGAATTTTGAAGAAGCTACGAAGAAGAGGTACTGTAGCCGGTCACCAGGCGGCCGGGCCCCAACCGGGGCCGTAGCCAAAACTTGAAAACTGGAAAAAACGCGAAAAATCGAGGATTTAGGGTGCCGGCCGGCCCCCTGCTACTTTGCTTTCCTTTTTCGACGTGTTATTTACCGAAGTACTTCATACAAGGAATTATCGATAATTACTCGTGGATTATTAGCCACACTCTTTGATTTGCTTCGGTTTGGGGGAGATTTTTCGTCACAATGTGAGCCTTCTTTACCTCTCTCTCTTCTATTCGCTTTAATTTCCTACCCCATTTATTATGTGTCTTCTTTCTGCTATTTGTGGTTGTGCTGTTTTCCAAATTGAGGACAATGTGTGATTCTGGTTTGGAGGAGGGAAGCGACTTTCGCTCTCTTTGGTTGCATTTTTATTTTCGTGTGCATTATTCAGAAAAATCCAAAAAAAATCAGAAAACCTAAAAATACGAGTCTTTTTGTGTCCTTTTTGGTCGTCTTAGAAATCTTTTGTGCAGGATTAGCTTTAGTGTCTTTTGAGATACGCTCATTGTCGCTATGTTGAGTTTCTTGATTGTGTGATTTTCATTACTTTGCCTACCCTTTCCTTTCATCCTTGAGGTGATTTGAGTAGACTTGCTTATAATATGACACAGGGATATGTGACGTAGACGGGGCGCGTTTCTTAGACTACCCATCCACTTGACATTGTATATACTCGTACTAGTGAAATGAAAACTTGAATCTATGTCATTGTTTGAGCCTATTTGTACTTAAATGATCGAGCATTGGACGAAGAGGTACTTGTTTTTTGGTTATTGATACTATTTGAACTCCACATTAGCCAAAAGGCCTACTTTTCTGTTCCTTTAGACTTAGGTCCCTCATTTGCTAGCCCGTCCTAGCCTTTGTAGCCTGTTTTTCTTGAGCCACATTATATATTGAGCTACATTCTAGAATTATCCTACCTAGGCTGATCAGTTGCATTAGGGATCTTGAGTTATCACGAAGTATTCGGTTTGGAAGGAAGTAGGTTAAGTCCGTGATTGTTTATTATGTGAGTTGGAGTTATGGGTTGATGTTATGTGAGTATTCTCGTTAATTTTGCGCTTTCCTATGAATTTCAAGTTTTACCCGATCTTATTTCATTTTAAAAAAAAAAAAACAAAAAACAAAAAACAAAAAAAAACACAATATATCGAAAAAAAAGAGAAAAGAACTGTAACAACCCGGCTTTTCGTGACTTAATTAAATAAGGCGGAAAATTAATTAAGTACTTTATATATATAACAAAACCGGATGTTATCGTATTACAACTCAAAATACATAATCAGAGTTATAGATAACCATGGTCAGTAAAATTACAATCTCTCGAAATACAAAATAAAATATGCAATCTCCCCATGCTCCTCGGTAATGATCTCGGGGTACCTAAAGTGAACCCGTATTAGCATTTTCAATCCCGCACATAACCGTGATTGTTTATTGGCTATCATTGGGCTCATATCAAATGTGCATAATAAATAGTACATCTTATAACGTATATGAATGTTGCAATTAGCAAATAATAACATTCTCAAGTAATAATAAACATGCGATTTAAAGCGATAAATCATATAAGCATGATATACAATTATAAAACAATTAACAAGTAAATTCATAACAACAATATCATAAGCATTCAAAAGAATTACGAGGCGATATCAAATCGCAAAACTATTAGACATACTATATCATTCTCATCATGCTGACTCGATGCACTTCAGAAATTTGTGGTCTTTAATTTTTAAAGATGTTGCGACTCATTTTCATTTAATCACAAAACACATACTGCTTACGAGCCTGACCACTGAGTAGGCCTTTGTACTCTGATCGCTTGCATCTCGCTAAAATAGTGCAGCGACTTACTCGACTCGTAAACCATGTCGAATACTATACTACTTGCATCTCATCTTCTAGTGTTCGAAATGATTCGAACTTCTGTTACAATCCCGTCAAGTGATCTTTACATGTGGAAAGAATGAATGCAAGCGTCGCGCACACTAAGAACGAAACGCGGCAAGGAGACGAACTGGCGTATCCAAATTTCAAATCCATAAAGCTGATATATGACCCAAATCCATAAAGTCATATAAGACCCAAATCCATAAGGCCAATACAAAACCCAAATCCATAAGGTCGCGGTGGCCCTGATACCTCTAGCGAAATAAGGGGAATTAAACTCAAGTCTAATATGCATATATGAGTATTCACGTTAAGAGTAGGCTATGCTATTCATAGAGTACCTTAACTCTGAATAAAACGACTATCTCCTAGAGACTGACCCAAAAAGAGTTGGTGTATTCATTATCTTGTACGGCTTAGGCAGTGCGACTTAAGGCGCAAAGGCATGGGTAGGATGTGTGGAACCCGGGATCGGACCCAACTCGGCGTCTTGCTTAAGGGCGGATTTTAAAGTTAAAAAAGATTAAGTTGGAAAAACCTTTAAGAACTGTTATGGAGTCGCCACCTATTTATCGCGGAAAATAGGAACCTGCTACCATGTTCTAAGTTAAAAACATGTCCTAGATTTTGGAGCACGCCGACACCTCTAGATCTAACGCTTGTGAAACCAGATTGGATTCGGGGTGAGGGTACTTTAGAAAAAGAGTTAATTCAAATAATGATTTATGAAAACCTTTTAGAAAAGCCTATGTAAAAATAGCCTCTACTGACCTAGAACAATCCTTATAAGATGATATTTGAGCCAATGTTATCGCTACGTACAAGTGCGATAAGTTTGTAAAAGAATGCAGATGCAGATGCAAAAAGATTGATTAAAACCCTCAGTTTAGCATGTTTAACTTGTTAACGAATACGGTTCAGTTAAAGGTCGAATTCATTGTTTAAGTTGATTTTAATGCAAGACAAGAAGGTTGCAAGATGCATACAAATAAAATAAAGTTCAATTGTCCATTGGTTTATTTTAAAAGGTCGGTTGCTTATGCGACTTTGGCGTGTCATCGGATATGGAGTGTACCCGAAGTAAATAGAACACTTGGAGTGCAAGCGTGCTGAGTGCCAAAGCCAAGCGCTAAAGTGTAGACCCCTTTGTTAGTCCATAGAAAATAAGAAAAGCTTTGATCCAAGTGGATCGGTACCTACCTTGTCCTGACGCTTCAGATCTGGGCAGAGCTTCGCTTCTTGAACTTGAAAGGAGGATGAATTCAACACGGGATGGTGTGTTGGACTCAAGGATTTGAGTGCGTGAGGCTTTTGTGGATGTATTTAGGTGTATACCGTGCTAGACGGTATATTTTGTGGGACCCATGTGTGGGTGCTAAAACTAGGAAGAGAGGTTGTGAGAAGAGAGGGTTTTCTTGTGTGGAAAACTTATGTGAATAGGTCGTGCATAGGGAGGTATATATAGGAGAATAGCCGAGAGAAATTAGGAAACACGGGATAAAACCACCCCTTCAAACCGCATAGGGCTATGCGGTTTGGTGGGGTAACCGCATTAAGCTATGCGGTTACCACATATAACCGCATAGTGACATGCGGTTTGACAGGCTGGTTTTAACTTCAAGATTTCGTTTTTCCTTATTCCGATTTGCTAGATCTTGGGAATATTCGGTGTAATCTCCTTGCTTGTGCTCCAAGAAGACCTAGTATGATCTTCTAGAGAGTTGTTGAGGGCTTTGGAGTGAGGGCCAAAGGCGGGTTTGGGCTCGGTTCTGGGCCCGAGCCCTGAAAATGTAAAAAGGGTGTATTTGCATAAATTTTGTGAAATAAGATAAGACGTGAGGTTGTATTTTGTGTGAGAGGGGGCTAAATAGCGGTTTTAGCTACCGGGCCTAAATTTAGGAATTTAGGAATGCTGAATTAGACCTTGTTAATGTAAAAGGGCCAATTGTAGTGCAAATGCGAAGCTCATGCCAAATGAAGCAGGACAAGGACCTAGCTAGACTCCAAATGGACAAAAAGAACGTTTATTTAAATGCGATGTGATGCGACCTAAACATTTTAACATTTCAAACGACTCAAAATGAATTCGACATTAGTTAGAACCGTATAAGTCAACGTTAAAGCATGCGTAATAAAAGTCCGTGATACATCACAGGGTTTTGTGCGGGAGGGTACGGATATGGGTATCCACAGAGCCCCCAGTTTGACTGAGCTCGGACTAGAGCGCTAGTCAAACTCCACGACCATATCCGGACCATTACAGTCTCGATACAGTCAGCGGAACGAAGCATGTGTCCATGGGTGAGACGAGGACTTCGAACCGGGCTAAACGGGGAGGGGCGTGCGCATTTTAAGGACTTGGCGGTCCGTGCATGCTATAAGGGCCTGCCGGCCTGCTGGATGTCTTCGTCGTGCTTGTTGTACTGTCGTTGTTGGTGTCTTTGTATATGCTTGGTATCATCGGATGCCTGGTGCTGGTGCTTGTAATGTCTTCATGTTGCATGTGTTGAAACGTGAAAGGGGCTAAGGTGCAGGGGTGCATGTGCTTGTAAGATGTTTGGGTATGCGTGAGGTGTATAATTGAGTAGGGGTGTTCATGTAGGTGTAGGTGTAGGTGTAGGTGTAGGTCTCGTGAAAGAGCGTCCGTGTAATGCTTGAACTCGCCGAGGAGCGTCTTTGTAGAGTGAAATGCTTGTAGTTGAGTATATTGTGGAATGCTTGTGCTTGAACTCGCCGAGGAGTGTCTGTGTAGTTGTTACTGCAGTTGATTGCCTTTCGTTGATGTAAATGCTCGTTGTCGTGTAGTCTTAGTTGTCGTTCTTTGATGCCTTATTTATTCTTGATGTCGCCGCTTATCTTTGATCTTTGTTGTTGATGTTGATGCCATTGCTGATGTTGTACTGGGTCTCGCCGAGGAGCGCAGGTGCTTAGTGTAGTATTTGCTGGAGAAGTACTAGTTTGCTGGGAAGGGTGTATGGTCTCGCCGAGGAGCGTAGGTGTAGTTGTGGTTGTTTGGGAGAGTGATGGTGTTTCGTCTTGTAAGGGGTGCAGGTGTATATTCGCCGGGATTATGGTCCGAGGAAGGTGTATGTGCTCAAGTGTACGGCCGTGTAATTGCTTGGATGTCTTTGAATGTCTTTGCCGAGGCACGCTTGGTGTTTATGTTAGTGATTTCTTTGGGGAAGTCGAAGGGTATGTCTTGGACCCCGAAGGAAATGTCTGTATAGGTGTGTGGACCCCATGGGGAGGAAGTAATACCCCCCAGGGACGTGTAAGAGGGTGTAAGGACTCGTGAAGAGTGTTCGTGTTTACGCTTCGCAGTGTATTAAATGCTTAGCACACGAGTATGGCGATCGTAGGTGGCGCTTAACCAAGGCATAGCGCGTAATGTATGTGCTAGTGCTTGTGGCGGACTGTAGGTGACGCCTTAACCATGAAAGCTTGCGTGTGTGAAGAAAAATGAGGGGAAAACGTGGAACAAAACATGCTCTGGAAGTTGCCTGTAGACTAGTGACTCTTCCGGGGAGTCTCTCATCAATTGGCGACTTTAAGCTTGAACTCATTCGCACATGTCGCGGTTTCAAATCCGGAAATATTCGAACTCGCGATTTTCCTTTCGAGATCTTCAATTTCGCTTGCTTCGACCATGAAACGTGGTATCATTGCGATTCGTTTGGATTCGTATGATACATGTCTCTTGGACTTGGAATGCATGGTGCTTGGGATGTTTCTTGGATATGTTAGGGTACTTGGTGCTTGGACCTACGTTCGGGTGTTGCTTGTCTGATGCATACATGAAAGTGTTATGCTTTTAGCGTGCATGCTCATGTTTGTAGCGGTTCTGGAGGTGTCGCTCAACCGTAGATGCTTATGTTGATGTGGGTATTCATAGCAAGGGTGTCTTCAAAAATGCGAAAAATTATCCCATTTTTCGTTGTAAAGGTTTGATGTTGTAAAGGCTTGATCCTTGATAAGAAGCGTCAGCCCCCAGTTGTCTTGGCCATGGTGCCGGTGTATATGAGCCCCCAGTTTGACTGAGTTATGGTGTATAACGATAGTCAAACTATGTAAGAGGCAATGGGTTGTATTAGGATAAGGGTGTTTTTGGATTACCCCCTTGAGTTTGACTAAGTTTTGAATGAAAACTGAGTCAAAGTATAGGGCGTGTATCAGGAGGAGTTTTTGGATTACCCCCTCGAGTTTGACTAAGTTTTGAGTCAAAGTGAAGAGTATGGTGTTTGGTTTTGAAATTTCCCCCGTAGTTTGGCTTAATTTGATTGAAATTAAGGCAAAATGGAGAAGAATGTAGCGTGGGCGGAGCAGGCGATTCAGCTGTATCAGGGTCGTGCTGAGGTGGCTTGGGTTCAGTAGACTTTGACGCCGTCTTCACCATTAGTTGTATTAGTATGCTTGTGTAATAAGGATTGTGTGAACCCTTGTTTACATGACTGTTTGTTGTAGCTTGGCTTGAACTTTGTAGTTGCTTTCGTCGTCTTTCGCTTCCGTGCTGTGTTGTGCTTCCGTGTACCTGCGTAGTTAGTAGGCTTGGATTTGAAAGTGAAATGATTCCCGATTGGGATGTTTAGATTAAAATGCTTTTGTTGAAAAATGATTTTTGTGAAAGATTCATTTTAGTTGTCGAAATGAGCTTTAAAAATGAACGCTTGAAATGTCAGTTGTAAGGATCCATGCAAGATGAAAAAGCGTTTTGACGTTGTGAGCTTAAGCTAGAGTTGTGAAGACCGTGGAGGGTCATTTGAGTTCAAAGGTTGAAAAGCCCCCAGTTGTCGAGGATGAGAATTCGGTAGAATCTCAACACGGAGTGGGGTGTAGTGCTAGGTTCGGTTGTGCTTTGCGTAAGCTGCCTACGTATCCACGAACGTGGAATCAAACCGGCGTAGTTCGAAAGAGCTTTTGCTTAAAATGTGTTAACTCGAGTGAGTTAAATTCAAAGAATGCTTTTTCTCAAAGTATGTCAACTCGAGTGGTGAGTTGAATTTTTGGAAAAGTTTAGACTTCGAAGATTCGAGATGCATTTCAAGGATTTGAGATGCATTTTTGAAAGGTACATTTTGTTTGCGAAAGGGTGTGTTTGCAAAAAGTGAATTGCAAAGTGCTTTCATATTAACTCGAGTATTGGGTTAATTTTGAAAGGTGATTAGCTAATTTGAGGGTGCATTGCCTCGTGTAAGTTTGAAAAAGCGCGTCGTTCCGTGGGAGCGTTTTGAAGACTGGAGAGTTTTTGAAAGGAGCGGTTTAAATGTCGCTAAATTGTTTGATTGGAAGAGGATTGACTCGACATGTGAGTCGATGCTTAAAATGCCGAAAAGTTTGCAAAATAGAGACGAATCGTATGCATGATTTGAGACTCGACGGTTGTATGGTTGCCATATTCGGGAACACGTGCGTTGGTGGAGCCCCCAGTGGTGCTTGCTTGTCTGCGGTGGGATGCTGTTGTTCCTGCAAAACAATGTTAGACCAAAAAGCAGAGTACTACTCCTAAGTCTGTGACAACTTTGCCTTGACGAATTCGTTTTAGTCGCCTCGATAAAGAAATAGTTTGCCTTTGAGCTTTGTGAATTTTTGTGGACACATCCTTAGCATGGAAAGCTTTGGACGGGGAATTGTGGAACCCGGGATCGGACCCAACTCGGCGTCTTGCTTAAGGGCGGATTTTAAAGTTAAAAAAGATTAAGTTGGAAAAACCTTTAAGAACTGTTATGGAGTCGCCACCTATTTATCGCGGAAAATAGGAACCTGCTACCATGTTTTAAGTTAAAAACATGTTCTAGATTTTGGAGCACGCCGACACCCCTAGATCTAAGGCTTGTGAAACCAGATTGGATTCGGGGTGAGGGTACTTTAGAAAAAGAGTTAATTCAAATAATGATTTATGAAAACCTTTTAGAAAAGCCTATGTAAAAATAGCCTCTACTGACCTAGAACAATCCTTGTAAGATGATATTTGAACTAATGTTATCGCTACGTACAAGTGCGATAAGTTTGTAAAAGAATGCAGATCTGGATGCAAAAGATTGATTAAAACCCTCAGTTTAGCATGTTTAACTTGTTAACGAATACGGTTCAGTTAAAGGTCGAATTCATTGTTTAAGTTGATTTTAATGCAAGACAAGAAGGTGCAAGATGCATGCAAATAAAATAAAGTTCAATTGTCCATTGGTTTATTTTAAAAGGTCGGTTGCTTATGCGACTTTGGCGTGTCATCGGATATGGAGTGTACCCGAAGTAATAAGAACACTTGGAAGGCAAGCGCGCTCGGGTGCCAAAGCCGGGGGGGGCGCTAGAGTGTAGACCCCTTTGTTAGTCCATAGAAAATAAGAAAAAGCTTTGATCCAAGTGGATCGGTACCTACCTTGTCCCGACGCTCAGATCTGGGCAGAGCAGCTTCTTGAACTTGAAAGGAGGGTGAATTCAACACGAGATGGTGCGTTGAACTCAAAGATTTGAGTGCTTGAGGCTTTTGTGGAAGAGGATTTGTGTGTTGTGAATTGTGTGTGAAATTGTGATGTGAAAGTATGATTTGACGTCGAGGTATAGGGCTGTATATATACTAAAAAACCTCGGAGAAATTAGGAAACTGGGGTATAAAACCAGGCCTGGAAACCGCATAGCCTTATGCGGTTGCTAGGGCAAACCGCATAGCCTTATGCGGTTGCCTCACCAAACCGCATAAGGTCATGCGGTTTGATGGCTTGGTTTTAGGGCTGCTTTCCAAGATTCGGTTGCATAAAATCTTTGAAAGATCTGATATAATTTATGCGTGTGTGTGCCAAGAAAAGAGCTGAGATATTTCTGAGATATTTTATGATGTGCAGGGCTTTGGAGTGCGGGCCAAAGGCTTGGGTTTGGGCTCGGTTTTGGGCCCGAGACCCGGAAAAATGAAAAAGGGTGTATTTGCATAGATTTGTGAAATAAGCTAAGACGTGAAGCTGTACTTTGTGTGAGAGGATGCTAAATAGCGGTTTTAGCTACCGGGCCTAAATTTAGGAATTTAGGAATGCTGAATTAGACCTTGTTAATGTAAAAGGGCCAATTGTAGTGCAAATGCGAAGCTCATGCCAAATGAAGCAGGACGAGGACCTAGCTAGACTCCAAATGGACAAATTGAACGTTATTTAAGTGTGATGTGAAGCGACCTTAAACATTTTAACATTTAAAACGACTCAGAATGAATTCGACATTAGTTAGAACTGTATAAGTCAACGTTAAAGCATGCGTAATAAAAGTCCGTGTTACATCACAGGGTTTTTGTTTGGGAGGGTACGGATATGGGTATCCACAGAGCCCCCAGTTTGACTGAGCTCGGACTAGAGCGCTAGTCAAACTCCACGACCATATCCGGACCATTACGCCTCGATCTGATCAATGGAACGAAGCATGTGTCCATGGGTGAGACGAGGACTTCGAACCGGGCTAAACGGGGCGGGACGTGCGCATTTTAAGGACTTGGCGGTCCGTGCATGTTATAAGGGCCTGCCGGCCTGCAGAGTGTCTTCGTCGTGCTTGTTGTACTGTCGTTGCCTTTGCGTGTGCTTGGTATCGTCGTCTTGTATATATTGGGTATCGTATAGTGCTGCTGCTTGTATGGTCTCGTGAAAGAGCGCATGTGCTGCAATGCGTGGGGGCTAAAGTGCAAGGTGCATATGCTTGTAAGATGTTTGGGTAAGTTCTAGTGTAGGTCTCGTGAAAGAGCGTCTGTGTAATGCTTGTGCTTGAACTCGCCGAGGAGCGTCTATGTAGAGTGAAATGCTTGGAGTTAGGTGTATATCGCGGAGTGCTTGTGCTTGGGCTCGCCGAGGAGTGTCCATGTAGTTGTAGTTGCATATGGTTGCCTTCCGTGGAGGAGAAAATGATGTAATGCTCGTGAAGAGCGTTCGTGCTTCTGCTTCTGTACCGTATATTAAATGCTTAATATACGCGTATGGCGGGTTGTGAGTGATGCCTTGACCCAAGCACGGGACGTACTTGGAGTTGTATAGGGGCTAAAATGAATTAGGAATCGAAAAGTAGGCGTAAAACGAGAAAAACCCGAGAAAAACCAAGGGGCCAAACCGCATAAGCTTATGCGGTTCAGGGGACAAACCGCATAAGCTTATGCGGTTTCCCCTGTTGGCAGCTGGGGCTATATAAGGCACGAGTGAGGCCGTGACTTTGCTCATTATACTCATTTCGGTTTCTTGCTCTAAAAAACACCATTTTTCGATTTCTCAACCGTTTTTGCTCGTTTTTCTTGCGTTGTTTTGCTATGGAACGAGGTAATGCTCCATTTTAACTTGCTTTTACGTTATTCGTCGTTGTAATTAGCTAGCTTTGCCTTGAAATGTTGAAAAGACGGGTTTTGAATGAAAACCCGAGTTTTGCTTGAAACTTGCCGTTTGAATGCTTGAAATTGACGTCATTGTGTTGCATTATGCCATGTGAACGTGTATGTGTGAATTGATTGTGATTTAGACCGTCTTTGTGTGAAAAACGTCCAAATTAGGTTTCGGGCCCGAAAACGAACCCGGATTTTCCGACCCGGAATTTCAATTAAACTTCGGTGTAGGATGCCCATAGCGAGTATAGCATGCCTATAGCGTTAGTTTTGCGAAAAAGTCGAGTTAGGGCTTTCAAATCGCCGTCTTAAGTCGTAGTTTTACGGAGTAATTAAGGCGAATTGGGGGTTTTTGATCGGGATGACCAAAATGCAATTTGCTTGTAATGGGTTGTTGTTGGGGACTATTATGGCGCGTAGAAACCATAAAGTTGTGATTTTGAAGTGTAGAGAACGGTTTTTGGCTTAATTATGAATTAGGCCTAAAAATGCTCTGTAGGGCGTATAGTGCAATGTGTTAAAGGAATGTATATGTAATATGTGCATATTATTTGTGTGTATTTGTGTATGTGTATGTATTATAGCTGTATGTGTTGGTTGTGTTTGGTTGCAGGAGAAGGTTCCAGCCGCGTTACGAGATCGAGGTCTCGTAAGAGTACTAGTTCGAGGACAGAGGGAGCCTCTAGCTCGAGTAACTTGAGGCGCACTCGTAGTGAGAGGGAAGCTGACCCTCGTGATCTGCCCACGAGACGTGGTCAGTCACGGGGTAGGGGCCGTGGGAGAAATGTTCCTGTGCGTGATCCTGAGGACGAGCTTGCTCAAGAGCTGGTGGATGAGCTGGAAGCCGAGATGGAGGTTGCTGAGGAGGAGGTTGAGGAGGTTGCGCCTAGGGCGAGTAGCTCTAGGCCGCGAAAATCACGCGAACAGGCTTTCGCGAAGGGTTGGGATGGCCACAACCTTACGCTCCGGAGAGACATGTTTCCTATCGAGCGGCGATGGGTTGGGATAAGGGCCCGATGAGGACTTTCGCGTCTCGTCGCCATGTGTGCTTTTGAGGAGAAGCTTGCGCGAGGCGCAAGCTGGGTGTTGCGTAGTGCTTTGGCCCGTTGGTTGGCCATTGGAGGGAGATTGCGAGGAAGAAGCAGACGGCGAACCTGATGTTGATAAGGGCCTTCATGGATAGGTATTGGGACACCACGACGACGTTCCATATGCCCGGCTTTGAGCCCGGCATTACCTTGTCTGAGTACGCGGTCATAACGGGGCTGCCGTTTGGGGATCGCGACATGGATTTTGAGTTTGCGCCGTCCGTTGTGGTCGAGGTTGTATCGCCATGCGGTTGGCGGTGGTTTGGAGGTGATTTGTGGGGGTGCGCCCCCCTATACCTTCAAGACGAGTTATATCTTGGAGTACTTTGAGGGGAAGACCGAGTATGGCCCCTCGGAGTGGAGCGACGAGCAGAATGCTCGTATGTGGTTGTGGTGGTTTGTGAGCGCCGTGTACTTCGGCGACAAGGGTGAGCGGGCATCGACATCGGTCCTTATGCATCTCCTGGATTGGAATGCAATTGGGACGTTTGACTGGGTGACACCGTCTTTGGGCTTGTGCATTCGTTTCTGCATGGATGCTGTGAGACCGCGGGTCATGGACCGAGGGTCGCGACTGTCCTTAGTCGCGCCTGGCTTCTTGATGGAGGTGCGTATTGATTTCGTTTTTGTCTTAGGTGCATTGTTTTTCATTTTTGTTGTCTTTTCTCCTTGTAACATGTTTTTGTCTCTTGTGTGCAGTCGTGGATTCTTAGCCACTTTCTTTCTCGCTCCCCAGCATCTTTGTCGCGGATCGTGAGGAGTACCCGTGATACGTGCTTGGGAATGCGTGCAATCGTCTTTGCGTTTAATTGGTCGTATGATGATGTTAGGGATCGTCTGAACCGAATGCGATTTGATGAGGTTTGTGCTTTGAACCATTTTAAATAGGGTGTACTTAAAATGATTGTATCGTATCTGTATTTGTGAGCGTGTTCGTCTTGTCTTTGTTTGTAGTTCGTGCCGTTCCCGTGGGGCCAGTACAGGGATATTCCTGAGGGCATTGGGGCTCGGTTTGCAGTGCGAGAGACCCAGCGCCTATACATAGCGACGCCGTATGGATCGGTTTGGTATCTTGGAGAGCGCTTGGTCTTTCAGGCGGGTGGCGGCCCGGTGGTGCTGAGATCCGCCGAGGGTCCTGCTTGAGCGAGGGTTTCGCCGAGGATCGTGTGGCGTTGTATGGAGAGGGAGAGTCAGTGAGCCCCCTCTGTCCTGAGGAAGACTATGCCCATTTTGCTGAGTCTCGGCTTGCTTGTGGGCCGATTGAGGTATGTGTGCTTCGGTGTTTGGGGGTGCGTAGGGTAATTTTTGCGCAAAATTTCCCTGACGTGGCGTGTGCGTTTTGTATTTGTTTTGCGTAAGTTTGATCCCGAGATGGCGGAAGCGGCTGATGACTTCCCTACTACTATCGAGTATGATGACTCGGGCGTCCGTCGTACCTTTGTTCTGCCGACGTACTTGCCGTGACTCGACGCGCATGGGCAAATTTGGACGAGCAAGGTGAAGAAGGTATGTACTTGTGTGATTGTATGTATGTGTATAAGCCCCCAGTTTGATCGAGGTATGAAGTATATCGATGATCAAACTTGTGAGAGTCGTTTTTTTGTGTTATCCCCTTCAGTTTGGTTTAATTTGGGTGAAATTAAGGTAAAGTGGGGTGGACTGCGGTTGTTTTGAAATTTCCCCCCTAAGTTTGACTTAATTTGAGTGAAATTAAGGCAAAATGGAGAAAAGTGTGAACTGTGTTTGTGTTGTGTTTCATGTGTGGCTAAGGAGGCGATAAGAAGCTATGGCGTATAGCCAACAAAGGAGGATGGCTTAAATGAGCAGACAAGCCTTGATTGTGTCGAGCCGTGAGACGGCTCGCATTCGGCGTGAGTTCGACGAGTATCGCTAGCCACCCCGAGTGAATTTGTGTATTTAAAGATTGTATGAACCTTTATGTACATGTCGTTGTAGCTTGAACTTTGAGCTTTGTTGTTGTAGCTTGAACTTCGTCGGTAAACCTGTTTGGTGGGCTTGGTTGAAAAATGATATGATTCCCGAGTGGGATGCATTGATGTTCATTTTAGATTGTGAAAATGTTTTGCAAAAAGTTCATTTTAAATGCGAAATGAGCTTGTGTGAATGTGAAAAATGTTATGCGTTGACTCGTGGTAAGAATCGGAATTGCTAAAGTGAAGCGTGATGTTGATGTATGGGGAACAACGAGAGAATGTCGTAGCCCAAAGTAGGTTGTAGTGTTTTAGGAAAGACGAAATTAGGAAAATTTTGAGAAAAACCAGCCCCTGAAACCGCATAGGCTTATGCGGTTGCAAGGAGAAACCGCATAGGCTTATGCGGTTTGGTGTGCAAACCGCATAGAGCCATGCGGTTTGTTGGCCTGGCTGCTAGCGCTGTATTTCCATATTTCGGATATTGTTTTCCTATATAAGGAGAGGGGGTGCGTGCCATAATCTTCATTCATAATCACTTCTCTTCTTTGTTTTAGGTTTTTGCTTTCACAAATATATTGGGTATATTTATAAAAGTTTTTTTTTTGTGTCCAAAAAAAATGGAGGAGTATTTTGATGCTCTTTTGAAGAGGTGGACGTCTTCCTTGAGTTCGGGGATGAAGAAGGCGGTGTATGATGACGGTGCGGGTGTATTTATTGGCTTTCGTCAAATGAAAGTCGATGTAGACTTCCTTGATTCGTGCTTAGATTATTGGGATCCTAGCTTGCATGTTTTTAGGTTTCCCGGGGGAGAGGTGTGCCCTTTGATGGAGGAGTTCTCGGCCATTGCTGGATGGTCGAAACGGACTACTCCTGTGGTCGTTAGGAGCGAGCTTTGTTACAACGGGATGTTGCGAAACTTCCTTGGGATGACAAACGCTCATGCTGCAGGTTTGTTTGAGGGAGGCAAGGTAAACATGCTTCTCTTGTGTCAACGATATATGAATAAGGTCGATACTAGTATTTCGGACCGCTCTAGGCGGAGGGCCCTTACTTTTTGTTCGGTACATCGTTATGCTTTTGCGGGGTCCATGCCAGATGGTGTGTTCGGGAACGCGAGGTATGGTCGTGTTGCCGAAGAGATGGAGCGAGGACATGATCCTTCTGCGTTGATCCTGGCGGAGACTATCTTTGGGCTTAGACGGCCGCTATGCTAATCGTCTGAGCTCGTGCGAGGGTTCGCTAGGATTCTCAACGCGTTTGGCTCATGGAGAGGCGAGTGTGTATAGAGCTCTTCCCTGGAGGTGTCTTCAAGGCGCGGGACGGCGTCTCGGAAGATGGATTGGGCTAACCCTGAGCGTTCGCTAAACTACTACCGGTGGTTTGTGAAGGAGAGCGGCGATTCGTTGGTATGTTTCGTAGTGGGGCATTACGGAGGTAATGCTTGACCGTCGATTGGCGAACGCGGCTCATGGGTTGATGTTGTGCGGGTTTGAGCGGGGTGTATGGATTCATCCTCTTCGCCAAGAGGCAAATCGGGCTTCTTGCGGACTATTCCGGATCGGGATACGCGAGGTTGGAGGGGTTGTTGTCCTAAACAACCGGATGATTGATGCTTGGATCCGAGCGTGGTCGGATCGTGTTACTTGGGTCTTAGGAGCATATAGAGTCTAGCCGCAGTTACGGACTTCTATACACGGTGGTACCGCTCCAATGATCCTAAGGAACGTGAGAATCAAAGGAGGAGGGAAAAGAATGGGCCAAGGCCCTCCTTGGCGTATGAGGCGGTCTTGCGAAAGCGAGGGACTATGGTGATCTTTGTACTGTTGGTGCAGGTGTTTCTTCTTCGAGACCGGCGCGGGAAAGGCTTGGACCGAAAGTGACCGTTAAAGGTCGCCTAGGGCCAAGGATTGAGGAGCCCCCAGTTGAGCAGGATGAGGATCCCATCGAGCCCTGTGTTTTGAGAGATCTACACCCGTGCTTAGGTCGAGAGTTGTGGCGGATCGGCCTCTTGAAGATGAAGAGGTCAACCCGAAGCGTCGGAAAAAGACTTGATTAGTTTGTTGTGTTTAGTTTAGAAAGATTCCTTTATTTAAATACATGTTTTAGATTTGAATAAAGGGCTAAGGAGGCTTGTTCCTAGCTCCTTTCTAAATCAAGTGAAAATTCTAAATAAAGTAATAAAATAGAATTGATTTGCTTTTGCCTTGTCTCGTTGCTTTCTTTGTTTTGTTTTGAAATGTTCTCGACCTTTTTAAGCTTCGAACACTTGTATTTTGTCTCAAATCCTCGACCTTTTTAAGCTTTGGACTTGTGCGTTTTGAATTGTTTTGTCTTAAATCCTCGACCTTTTAAGCTTTGGATTCGTTTGTTTGACTTGTTCCGTCTTTAAGTCCTCGACCTTTTTAAGCTTTGGACTTGGATTCGTGTTTTGTTTTGTGTTGACTGTGCTCTCGACCTTTTTAAGCTTTGAGCGTGTCATTTTGTGAGTGCAAAACCCTCGACCTTTTTAAGCTTTGGGCATGCGTGCTAGAAAAAGTTCGGTTGTGCTTTTGACAAGCTGCCTACGTATCTGCGTTTTGAATACAGAATCAAACCGGCGTAGTTCGTGTGATTCGGTTGAGCTCTTTGCAAAGCTGCCTACGTATCCACAGTGCGTGGAATCAAACCGAGCGTAGTTCACTCATGCGAGAGCGAGTTTTGTCCTTTTTGTGAAGTACATTGCAAATTTGTTTAAGGGTAGTATTTCTTGAGTTGATCAAGATTTGTTGGTAGTCGGAAGTCTTGACCGTCAAGGTCAGTTAGCGTTACTGCTCCTCCGGGAAGGATGTCTTTGACCAAGTACGGTCCGGCCCAATTGGGTTTGAATTTCCCCCTTGGGTCGACTGGTAATGGTGCTCGGACTGATTTGAGTACTAGGTCACCCACTTTAATGTTTCGTGGTTTGACCCGTTTGTTGTAGGCGCGTTGCAGGCGAGATTGATACATTCGGACTGTACTTAGTGAATGTAGTCGTCTTTCGTCTAAAAGAATGAGTTGTTCGTAGCGTTCGCGTGCCCATTCGGCCAGGAATGTCCGCTTCCATGAGGATCCGGCGGATTGCATTTCGATTTCTACGGGTTGACCGGCTTCCATTCCGTAGGTTAGGAAATAGGGTGTCATGCCTGTGGGTGTGCGGATTGTGGTGCGATATCCCCATAATGCAAATGGGATTTTGTGGGGCCAGTCGTGGCAGGTGTCGATCATCTTTTTAAGGATTGATACGACGGTTTTGTTTGCTGCCTCAACTGCGCCGTTGGTTTGCGGTCGATAGGGTGATGACTTGTGTCGTTGTATTTTGTATTTGAGAAGAAGTGGCTCGACTTCTCCTTGAAAGTGCGTGCCTTGGTCACTAATGAACTCGTGTGGTATGCCATAGCGACAAATGATGTTGTTTTGTATGAATTTTGCGACTTCTTTTGTGCCTAGCTTGCGGTACGATGCGGCTTCAACCCATTTGGTGAAATAGTCGATGGCCACGAGGATGAAGCAGTGTCCTCCTGCTCCTACGGGTTGTACTTTGCCGATGACGTCAATTCCCCATGTGGAGAAGGGCCATGGCGAGGTTAAACTGTATAGTGGTGAAGGAGGGATGTGTTGTACGTTTGCGAAGATTTGGCAATTATGACAATGTTGGACATATTTTGCGCAGTCGGCTTCCATGGTTGTCCAATACCATCCTAGCCTTATGATTTGTTTGCACATGGCTCGTGCGTTCATGTGTGGTCCGCACTCGCCATCGTGTACTTGGGACATGATTTCGTGTCCTTTCTTGTGGTCGACGCACAAGAGAAGTGTACCTTGAGGCGTCTTTTTGAGTAGTTTGCCCATTTCCATCACGAATTGTGATGATAACAGGCGTAGGGCTCGCTTGGCCCGTTTGTCGGTGTTTGGCGGGTATTCGCCGTTTGTTTTGTAGTTGATGATTGCTTGGTACCAAGGGTCGGTTTGTTCTTCCTCGGTTTCGATGTCACAGATGTATGCGGGTTCGTTTCGTCTTTCCACGACAATGGGTAGAGTTTCCATCCCCGGGGGTATGTTGATTAGGGACGCGAGTTTGGATAACGCGTCGGCGAATTGGTTTTCTTCGCGTGGGAGGTGTATGAATTCTACGTGGTAGAATTCGTTTATGAGCTCTTGTATTTTGTTTTGGTATAGTGCCAGGTTTTCATTAAGTATCTTCCATGCTCCGGATACTTGGTTGATTATGAGGGAGGAGTCCCCATAGACTCTTATGTTGCGGGCGTTGAGTACAAGCGCTGCTTGGAGACCGTTCAAGCATGCTTCGTATTCTGCTGCGTTGTTTGTTACGTCGAAGTCCAGTTTAATGGATAAGGGTGTGTGTTCGCCATTCGGGGATATGAGAAGTATTCCTACTCCGCAACCTCGATAGTTGGAGGAGCCATCGAAGTATAATTCCCATTGTTCTTGGTCGATGTTGTAAATCCCGTCGTCCGGAAGGGATGTGGTGTCTATAATTGGTTGCTCGGAGATTGCATTTTCGGCTAGGAAATCGGAGACTGCTCGTCCCTTGATTGCTTTGAGGGGTACGTACTTAAGATCGAATTCGGCTAGGAGCAATGTCCATCTGGCCATTCGTCCGTTAGGTACAGGTTTCTCGAAGAGGTATTTTACGGGGTCCATTGTGGAATATACCCTTGTTTGATGTGCTAGCATATAGTGACGGAGTTTTTTGGATGACCATACTAAGGCTAGGCAACTCTTCTCGACGGGTGAGTATCGAAGTTTAGAATCGAGAAACTTTTGCTTATGTTGTAGATCGCGTGTTCTTCGCCGTTGACTTCTTGAGCGAGCATGGCGCCCATGGCGGTGGGTGTTGTTGTAAGGTATAAGGATAAGGGTAAACCTTCTTGGGGTGGTTGTAGAACCGGCGGGTTAGTTAGCAATTCTTTGACCTTGTCAAATGCCTTTTGACATTCCTCGTCCCATTCAACGTGGTCGGTTTTCTTGAGCTTCTTGAAAACTGGTTCACATATCATGGTGAGTTTGCTGATGAAGCGTGAGATGTATTGGATTTGGCCTAAGAAACTTCGAATCTCGTCGAGGTTCTTCGGGGGTTGCATTTCGAGGATTGCTTTGACTTTCGAGGGGTCGACCTCGATGCCTCTTTGGCTCACTACGTGTCCTAGTAGTTTACCGGATTTAACTCCAAAAGTACATTTTTGGGGGTTGAGGCGCATTTTGTACTGTCGTAGGCGAACGAAGAACTTGCGGAGGTTAGTGATGTGACCACTTCTCTCCTTTGATTTTACGATCATATCGTCGACGTAAACTTCGACTTCTTTGTGCATCATGTCGTGTAAAAGGGTTGTAGCGGTGCGTTGGTATGTAGCGCCAGCATTGATTAGGCCGAAAGGCATAAGCGTATGTGATGTCCTCACTGCGGTGTAATGAAGGCCGTCTTTGCCATGTCTTCAAGTGACATTTTGATTTGATTGTAGCCTGCGTAGCCGTCCATGAAGGATAGGAGGGCGTGATCGGCGGTGTTGTCGACTAGGACGTCCACATGGGGTAATGGAAAGTCATCTTTGGGACTGGCTTTGTTCAAGTCACGAAAGGCAACGCATACCGAATTTTGCCATTCTTTTTCAGGATCGGGACCATGTTCGAGACCCATTCAGATACTCGATGACTTGGATGAAACCGCCAGAAGTTGTTTCTCGATTTCTTCCTTGACCATAAGGGACCATTCGGACGTAGTCTTCTTAGCTTTGCTTGATGGGTTTGTAAGGGTTTGATGGGGATGCGGTGCTCGGCGATGCTTCGCTCGATGCCGGCATGTCTTTGTATGACCAAGCGAATACGCCCTGAATTCGCTTAGGAGTTGTGTAAATTGCGCGCTCGTGTTCGTCTAGTGAGGCTCCTAGTTGTAGTTCCCTTGGTTCTTCGGGGGTTCCCACGTTTATGGTTATGGTTTCCTCGATGATAGGGTCCTGTGTTTTGGGAGAAACAATGTTTGCAATGTATTTGTTTAGAGATTGTTCATTTTTATCGCATGAGTTAGTGCCTTTTGATTTGTTTGTTGTTTGTTGATTGTTAGGTGTTTGTGCTTTGTTGTTTGTTTTAGCTTGAGACAAGGCGTAAGCAAATTTATTCATTTCATTATTTTGAGAAGAATTATTCGACAATTCAGAAAATTGCTTGGAGCTAGCCTCCGTAAAAAGAAAGTCTAAACTAAAGCTAGAGTCTAGGATAGATGGGTCGACAGGTGACCCGACACTTAGAGCATTAGAAGTTAAAAGAATTTCTTCTTCTTCTTCTTCTTCGTCTTCGCTGTTTGAGGAGCTGCTTGAGCTGCTTGAGTTGCTTGAGGTGCTTGAGTTGCTTGGGGTGCTTGAGTTGCTTGGGGTGCTTGAGTTGTTTGAGTTGTGATGTAAATTGCGTCGTTGCTGGAGGAAGGTGTGGTTTTCCTCCGAGGTTTCTTGACCTTTCCTTGATCGATGAGGTCTTGGATAGCGTGTTTGAGTTTTAGGCAACTTTGAGTGCTATGCCCCATGCCACGGTGGTATGCACAGAAGGCGTTGGGGTCCCATGATTTTGATTTCTTATTCGTGGGCGGCTCATTGATAGGTCCGATCGGTGCAAGATAATCTTTTGCGATTAGTTTCTGTAATGCTACGGCGTAAGGCATGTAGAGTTTGTCAAAAATCCTTGTAGGGCCGTGTTTGTTGTGTCTTTTTCGTCCCCTGAGGGTGCGTTCTTGAAGAGTGCTTCGGTAGGCGGGATCTTCATAGCTTGATGTGAGGACCTTTCAATACGGTGCCAATTTCGATAAGATGCTCAAAGTTAGAGCGTTGCGAAGTGAAAGTAATATCGCCCGAGGCGGGCATCTTTGAAGAGGAAAGTGTTGATGAGTTCGTTTTCATGCGGATGATTTGGGATTCGGGAGAGCAGTTTCCTCCATTGGATGAGGTGTTTGACGAATCCTTCGCCATCTTTTTGATGGAAGGCCTCGAGGTCGTCGAGTGAGGCTGGGTTGGCGAGTTCCTTCTCGATGCGCCTTTCCAGACGCTCGACTGCGGTCCGATGTAAAGCCTTCAGGTGATTGATGTCTCTTGCAAGTTGATTGACGTGTTGTATTACCTCGTCGGTGGGGAACCAATATTCGTCGTCCTCCTCGTCACTAGACCAAATAGATTGCATTGACTTGGTCATCGAGAGGCGTGATGAGGTAGGAAATGCAGAATAGTGGACTGATCCCACGAAAATTGCATGATTACCAAGCGGGTTCTCGTTGTTCGAAGGCTTGGTAGGCTGAGATGGTTTGCTAAGCTTTCCTTGATCAATGAGATCTTGGATAGCGTTCTTAAGCCTAAAGCAATTCTCGGTGTCATGCCCCTTGCCTCGGTGGTATGCACAGAAGGCATTGGGGTTCCAAGATTTAGGCTTCTTGTCTTCGGGTGGCTCGCTAGTAGGCCCGATTGGTTGCAGATAGTTCTTTTCGACCAACCTTTGAAATGCCTTGGTGTAAGACATAAAGAGTGGGTCAAAGTTCCTCTTGGCTTTGGGAGGTGGTGAGAAGGTAGTTGCGAATCGTCGAGGGTGTCATCGTCAAGGTTACCGACAGTGCGATTTTAAATCGTTCTTGACCGCACGGGAGGACTTAGAGGAGCTCCCTTGATATGCATGGCCGGTGTATTTAGCCATGGTGCCAGTCCTAAGGTCATCTTCGATTTGAGTGCCGACCTTAGTTAGTTCTTTGAAGTTCTGAATGTTGTTGTACCTCATGTAGAATTGATACACGGGTCGCAGGTTGTTTATGAACTTGGGAACAAGCTCGTCCTCGCGGGGACGGTTAGGGATTTGAGCGCTTAGCTTCTTCCAACGGGTGAGGTAGTCGGTGAAGCCTTCATTGTCCTTTTGAGATAGGACTTCTAGGGTGCGGATCGAGACTTGGGTGTCTTCGTTGTCTCGGTACTGTCGATCGAATTCAACCGTGAGCTCTTCGAAAGTAGGGATGCGCTGCGGGTCGAGTGAGTAGAACCATGTCTTCGGCACTGCTGCTAGAGAGTGCGGGAAAAGAGTTAGCCAGTGTTTGGCATCTACTCCTTTTATAGCCATTTGGGACTTGAAAGCTCGGATGTGAATGATCGGGCTCTCATGTCCTTGAAAGATAGGGAGGTCACTAAGGGCGAGCTTGTTAGGGAGCTCGTCCTTAATGCTGGCGGGTACGATTTCATTCTCCTTGTGGATGGAGTAAGTACTCGAGACATAGAGCCTTTCCTCCATGGCTTGGAGCTTCTTAGCGTGTCTATCAGCTTCTTCCTTAATCTTAGTTTCCATGCGTTCCACTTCGGTGGTGTGGGTAGTCAAAAGGCGTTCGAGGTCAGCGGTCAGCTTTGCAACTTGGTCACGGAGTGCGGTGACGTCTTCGTTGTTGCCGGCCATTTTGCGGGTGTAGGTGCGTTTTTTGTATGGGATTATTACACGGTGCTTAGTGCGACGAGTATCCAGCTGAGGCCTGCATTCCACTTTGCATTAGTGACACGACTCGACCCACTAGACTCACATTCATTTTAGGCATTCATTTTAGCTCATTTCTTTGTTTAGAAAGACCTTTTATGTTTGAAAAGAGGAGGTTTTCGAAAAAGGTTTTGCTAGAGGAAGCTTTTGAGGCGAGGATGCGTGCGCGCATCTCGTCTCGATGTTAAAACGTTTTGCTTTGCACCCGTCGAACTGATGTCGGTGATTTACCGAGGTGAGCTCGAGTCGGATGTGTAAAAGAAGAAGGATTCGGCTCGAGAGTGATTAGCAAGTCGAACCGAGGATGTTAAATGTAGAGCCTAGGCCGTATGACCTAGGGGATTGAAATCCACGAGCTCGGGTTTTAATCCTTGCTCGGGTTTTTGCTTGTTAGTGAAAAAGGGAAGTTTTGAAAAAGCTTGTTTCAAAAATTCGCGATAGTTTTGTTTGAAAAGGTGTTAGATGTTAGGTTCATTTATCTTTGAAACGTTTAGGCGAGTTTTCGAAGATATGAATGCATATGCTTGTTTTGAAAAAGACCATGGAGTGCATGGCCTCGAACTTGTACGTATGACTCAAAAAGGGTGAAAAATGAGTCGATTAGCACACCTCCAACTACCTCGAGTACGCTTTGGCAGATACTTAACCCCTCTATTTCCTTACGCCGGAGCGATAGGTTTTCTAGAGGGAGCACTGGGGCGGTCGAGATAATCGTTTACGGCAAGCCGTGGAGGGGAGAGAGGAAAGTTAGTCCTGCACGTGCTTTATCGAGTGGACAAGCCTGCGTGTTGGAACCACCTCTCAAGGGTGCAAAGGGTGCCTAGATTCCAAAAGGAATGGACTCTAAACGAATGTGCATAGCTCAAATATGTATACTTGGATTGTTCAAGGCTTTCAAGTTTCACCTCCTTATTTTTTAAAAAGAAAAAGCTAGTTTTTGGTTTTTAAAAATAAGATCTCCCCAGCGGAGTCGCCAAACTGTGGAACCCGGGATCGGACCCAACTCGGCGTCTTGCTTAAGGGCGGATTTTAAAGGTAAAAAAGATTAAGTTGGAAAAACCTTTAAGAACTGTTATGGAGTCGCCACCTATTTATCGCGGAAAATAGGAACCTGCTACCATGTTCTAAGTTAAAAACATGTTCTAGATTTTGGAGCACGCCGACACCCCTAGATCTAAGGCTTGTGAAACCAGATTGGATTCGGGGTGAGGGTACTTTAGAAAAAGAGTTAATTCAAATAATGATTTATGAAAACCTTTTAGAAAAGCCTATGTAAAAATAGCCTCATCGACCTAGAACAATCCTTGTAAGATGATATTTGAACTAATGTTATCGCTACGTACAAGTGCGATAAGTTTGTAAAAGAATGCAGATGCAGATGCAAAAAGATTGATTAAAACCCTCAGTTTAGCATGTTTAACTTGTTAACGAATACGGTTCAGTTAAAGGTCGAATTCATTGTTTAAGTTGATTTTAATGCAAGACAAGAAGGTGCAAGATGCATGCAAATAAAATAAAGTTCAATTGTCCATTGGTTTATTTTAAAAGGTCGGTTGCTTATGCGACTTTGGCGTGTCATCGGATATGGAGTGTACCCGAAGTAATAAGAACACTTGGAAGGCAAGCGCGCTCGGGTGCCAAAGCGGGGGGGGGCGCTAGAGTGTAGACCCCTTTGTTAGTCCATAGAAAATAAGAAAAAGCTTTGATCCAAGTGGATCGGTACCTACCTTGTCCTGACGCTTCAGATCTGGGCAGAGCTTCGCTTCTTGAACTTGAAAGGAGGGTGAATTCAACACGAGATGGTGCGTTGAACTCAAAGATTTGAGTGCTTGAGGCTTTTGTGGAAGAGGATTTGTGTGTTGTGAATTGTGTGTGAAATTGTGATGTGAAAGTATGATTTGAGGTCGAGGTATAGGGCTGTATATATACTAAAAACCTCGGAGAAATTAGGAAACTGGGGTATAAAACCAGGCCTGGAAACCGCATAGCCTTATGCGGTTGCTAGGGCAAACCGCATAGCCTTATGCGGTTGCCTCACCAAACCGCATAAGGTCATGCGGTTTGATGGCTTGGTTTTAGGGCTGCTTTCCAAGTTTCGGTTGCATAAAATCTTTGAAAGATACAGTATAATTTCGTGCGTGTGTGCCAAGAAAAGAGCTGAGATATTTCTGAGATATTTTATGATGTGCAGGGCTTTGGAGTGCGGGCCAAAGGCTTGGGGTTGGGCTCAGTTTGGGCAGAGACCGGAAAAATGAAAAAGGGTGTATTTGCATAGATTTGTGAAATAAGCTAAGACGTGAAGCTGTACTTTGTGTGAGAGGATGCTAAATAGCGGTTTTAGCTACCGGGCCTAAATTTAGGAATTTAGGAATGCTGAATTAGACCTTGTTAATGTAAAAGGGCCAATTGTAGTGCAAATGCGAAGCTCATGCCAAATGAAGCAGGACGAGGACCTAGCTAGACTCCAAATGGACAAAATGAACGTTATTTAAGTGTGATGTGAAGCGACCTTAAACATTTTAACATTTAAAACGACTCAGAATGAATTCGACATTAGTTAGAACTGTATAAGTCAACGTTAAAGCATGCGTAATAAAAGTCCGTGTTACATCACAGGGTTTTTGTTTGGGAGGGTACGGATATGGGTATCCACAGGAATATTTTGTGGATTTTTGTAAAAGGTTGGTTGAGCTCGGGAGAGCGGCCTACGTATCCGTGGTTACGGAATCAAACCTAGCGTAGTTCCGAAAGGGGTGTTTAAGGGCGTGCATGAGGTGTTTATGTGGAAAGGTGCGTGTTTAAGGATCCACGGCCTGCAGGAGGTGGGTTTGTTTTTGTGGAAAGGTGCGTGTTTAGGGACCCGCCGGTCCAAAGGGTGTTTATGTGTTTGACCTTGATACGTTGCATCCTAAGGGTGAGTTCTCCTTGGTTGATCTAGGCTGGTTGCTTGCTACTTCTGTTGTGTTTTCAATTTGGAATTTCAAAGACCTGGCCACTCGTTTCTGGGCTTCGGTACTTCTTGCCTTTGGGGTTTCGGCCCCTCGCTTATTGATTTCTAAGCTTGTTGACTTCTTAAGCTTTTTGACTTCTTGAGCTTTTGACTTCTTAAGCTTTTGACTTCTTAAGCTTTTGCTTAGTTGTTTTGCCCCTTGTTCCGGAGCTTTTGAGACTTTTGCTTTTTGGTGACTTTGGTTTTTTGACCTTCGCACCATGCATTCCCGTTTGGTTTGAGAATATCCCATGCGCTGTATGGCTTGGGCTTGAGCTCGGACCCTGCTAAAACCCTGTGGCTCGGTGGTCACTTGTGATCGTGTGTCTATCACGCCGGGCTCCTCTGACAAGTTCGTTTGCTTATTAGGCACGCGATCGAGTACGCGGAGGGCGATCCAGGAATACTCGTACTTTTGGTCGCGATCAAATTCATGACCACTGTGGAGCTCCAAATTAATGGATCCTCCTCCGAAAGCAGCGGAGTAGTAGACCACAAGCAGACTAGTGAACTATAGGTGTTTAGTCGTCGAGAGCCTTCTTTGTCTTTGTGTCTTTGACTTAGTTGTTGACTTGGACCTTCGTACCCGGCCTAGATCTCCCTAGGATAGTTGTTCCTGGGATGCAATGTATGTTGGTGTAGAATTGTGTTTTTATGGGAAAAGTGTGTAAAAAAGGAAGCTGGGTTGTAGGCAAACTTATTCCTTTATCGATTTGTTAAAATGTCGTACGTCGAAGACTCGATTGCCCTAGACTGACAGAGATTGACTCAATGTTTAAAAACTCGACCCGTATTGAGAAGACTCGAATTTCTTGAGGAGATCCGTGAGATCGTCGGTGGCGCCTTGATGGATTAAATCATTTGGGTGCTCGAGCCGCACATGTCTCGGATGGGGTTGATGCTCGCGTCGGGACTTGGCTCATGCATACTTAGATTTGTCTTTGATTTTGCAAAAGTTTTGTTTTCGGCGAAAAGCAGGATGTTTTGTTGAGCAAAATGTGTTGTCACATTTTGGCTCGATGTAAAAGGCGTTTTGAAATCAAATCCGATAAGCTCGTGTTAGTGGCTTGTCGGTGAAAGTGTGAATCGATTCGGAGTGGCGATAGGCTATCCGAATCAAGGGTGCTTGAAAATGTGATGAAGACGGTTATACTCGTTTTCATACATTCGGTTTGAAAGAGGGTTAGATAAAAGCGACTATGAGCCACTTGGTCTAACCGTGAAGGATTTGCGGGATGATGCTAGTTCATTTATGTTTTGGAATGTCACGAGAATAAAGTGATTATTCTCGGGTGTTTTGAGGAGACTGTTTGTCTAGGTCAAACCGTCCTGACTATGGGCCATTCGGTTCGAAGGAAGGATTTTTTGAAAAAGGTTATTTCAAAAACGTGATGAGGATTTTGTGAAAGTAGTTTGTAAGAGGATTTGGGCCAAGATGGTTATGAATCATTTGGTCTGATGAAAAGTCCGCGAGATTGGGCTTGGCCATTCTCGGGTTTTGTTTGCTTGAAAAAGACAATTTTTGCTGAAACGAGTCGACTTTGGGCCGTTTGGCCTAAAGAGAGAATGTCGTTATTTATTTTGCAGAAGTGAGGAGATTTTTGAAAAGAGCTCATTTCAAAAGCGGGTGTGTTTTGCTTGGTTTGTAAAAATAAGCAGATTTTGAAAAGAATTTATTTCAAAAATGAGAGTGTGGTGCTTGTTTTGTAAAAGTGAGGAGATTTTTGAAGAGAGCTTGTTTCAAAAATGAGAGTGTATTGCTTTAGGAGCAATGTTGTGCCTAAGAAGTCTTTGAGGCAAGAACGCGTGTGCGGATCTTGTCTCGACGTTGAAATGTGTTTGATTTGCATTCGTCGAGCCCATGTTAACGGTTCATCGTTAAGGGCTCGAGCCTAGATGCATGGAAAGGATTCGACTCGTGAACGGTTAGCTAGTCGAGTCGAGGATGTTGAGAATGGATTGGTTTGTGTGACGTGTATCTAGTTAGTCCTATTAGATTCAACGTTCGTTTTAAGCGTTCATGATTAGCTCATTTTTGTTTAGGAAGACCTTTTAAGCTTGAAA
This sequence comes from Dianthus caryophyllus, assembly GCA_023091065.1. Taxonomy (NCBI): domain Eukaryota; kingdom Viridiplantae; phylum Streptophyta; class Magnoliopsida; order Caryophyllales; family Caryophyllaceae; genus Dianthus; species Dianthus caryophyllus. The sequence goes on along the minus strand of CM041523.1, from coordinate 20,212,032 downwards.
AAGGAGATTTTAGACAAGGTTTGGCTAATAGGAAGCTTTTGAGACGAGGATGCGTGTGCACATCTCGTCTCGATGTTAAAAGGTGTTAGCTTCGTCGAGCCCACCTAACGGTTCATCGTTAAGGGCTCGAGCCTAGATGGGCGAGAAGGATTCGACTCGAGAGCGATTAGCTAGGCGAGTCGAGCGTGTCGAGAATGGATTAGGTTGTGTGGGTTAAATTTGCACGTTAGCGACGTGACTAGACCAACGTTCATTTTAAGTGTTCATTCTAGCTCATTTCTTTGTTAAGAAAACTCTTTTTAAGCTTGAAAAAGGAGGTTTTCGAAAAAGTTTTAGCTAAAGGAAAGCTTTTGAGACGAGAATGTGTGCGCACATCTCGTCTCGATGTTAAAAGGTTTTGCTTTGCACCCATCGAGCTGATATCGGTGATTTGCCGAGGTGAGCTCGAGTCGGATGTGTAAAAGAGAAAGGATTCGGCTCGAGAGTGATTAGCAAGTCGAACCGAGGATGTTAAATGTAGAACCTAGGCCGTATGACCTAGGGGATTGAAATCCTCGAGCTTGGGTTTTAATCCTTGCTCGGGTTTTTGCTTGTTAGTGAAAAAGGGAAGTTTTGAAATAGCTTGTTTCAAAAAAATTCGCGATAGTTTTGTTTGAAAAGATGTTAGATGTTAGGTTCATTTATCTTTGAAACGTTTTAAGCGAGTTTTCGAAGATATGAATGCATATGCTTGTTTTGAAAAAGACCATGGAGTGCATGGCCTCGAACTTGTACGTATGACTCAAAGGGTGAAAGGGTCAGTCGGGTACACCTCCAACTACCTCGAGTACGCTTTGGCAGATACTTAACCCCTTCATTTCCTTACGGCGATAGGTTTCTGAAGGGAGCACCGGGCGGTCGAGATAGCCGTTCTGACAAGCCGTGGAGGGGCGAGAGGAAAGCTAGTCCGGCATGTGCTTTATCGAGTGGACAAGCCTGCATGTGGGAACCACCTCTCGAGGGTGTAAAGGGTGCCTAGATTCCAAAAGGAATGGACTCTAAACGAATGTGCATAGCTCAAATATGTACACTTGGATTGTTCAAGGCTTTCAAGTTTCACCTCTTTATTTTTAAAAAGAAAAAGCTAGTTTTTAGTTTTAAAAATAAGATGTCTCCAGTGGAGTCGCCAAACTGTGGAACCCGGGATCGGACCCAACTCGGCGTCTTGCTTAAGGGCGGATTTTAAAGTTAAAAAAGATTAAGTTGGAAAAACCTTTAAGAACTGTTATGGAGTCGCCACCTATTTATCGCGGAAAATAGGAACCTGCTACCATGTTCTAAGTTAAAAACATGTCCTAGATTTTGGAGCACGCCGACACCCCTAGATCTAAGGCTTGTGAAACCAGATTGGATTCGGGGTGAGGGTACTTTAGAAAAAGAGTTAATTCAAATAATGATTTATGAAAACCTTTTAGAAAAGCCTATGTAAAAATAGCCTCTACTGACCTAGAACAATCCTTATAAGATGATATTTGAGCCAATGTTATCGCTACGTACAAGTGCGATAAGTTTGTAAAAGAATGCAGATGCAGATGCAAAAAGATTGATTAAAACCCTCTGTTTAGCATGTTTAACTTGTTAACGAATACGGTTCAGTTAAAGGTCGAATTCATTGTTTAAGTTGATTTTAATGCAAGACAGAAAGGGTGCAAGATGCATACAAATAAAATAAAGTTCAATTGTCCATTGGTTTATTTTAAAAGGTCGGTTGCTTATGCGACTTTGGCGTGTCATCGGATATGGAGTGTACCCGAAGTAAATAGAACACTTGGAGTGCAAGCGTGCTGAGTGCCAAAGCCGGGGGGGCGCTAAAGTGTAGACCCCTTTGTTAGTCCATAGAAAATAAGAAAAGCTTTGATCCAAGTGGATCGGTACCTACCTTGTCCCGACGGCGGATCTGGCGAGCCGCTTCTTGAACTTAAAAAGGAGGATGAATTCAACACGGGATGGTGTGTTGGACTCAAGGATTTGAGTGCGTGAGGCTTTTGTGGATGTATTTAGGTGTATACCGTGCTAGACGGTATATTTTGTGGGACCCATGTGTGGGTGCTAAAACTAGGAAGAGAGGTTGTGAGAAGAGAGGGTTTTCTTGTGTGGAAAACTTATGTGAATAGGTCGTGCATAGGGAGGTATATATAGGAGAATAGCCGAGAGAAATTAGGAAACACGGGATAAAACCACCCCTTCAAACCGCATAGGGCTATGCGGTTTGGTGGGGTAACCGCATTAAGCTATGCGGTTACCACATATAACCGCATAGTGACATTGTAACAACCTGGTTTTTAGTCGACTTTAATTACTAAGGCGGAAATTAATTAAGTCTTAAACCAGCGTTATTAATTATAAAAATAACCCAAATATTACATCATCGTTTAAGAGTTGAATGGAACAACTCTAAATACGGAGGTTAAAAGAGTAAAGTGTTGTATATATTACATATCTCTCAAAAGCAACAAAAGTAAAGCGTAAAAACGTCTCGTGGCCCCATCCAAAATCCAGCTCCTGGTCCACGATCGTCCTGCACAATAAACTATTGGGGGGATGCCCGCTGAGCGGACAGTGACTAGCTATGCTCATACTTACCCTCGATTTCAATTACTTTGGTCTAATATTATCGCTTTATAAACATAACATTATGATAAAACATAAACATGCTTAGTACATATAGCATATAAAGACATATAAGTCATAATAAGCATGCGTTTAAAGCGATAAATCATATAAGCATGATATTCAATTATGAAAGCAAATAGCATATAATAGCATAGCAAAGTATCACAATAATTCAACAGATTAAAATGCGATATCGGATCGCAAAGCAGACATCGTATGGTATTATTCTCCTCATGCAGACTGATTCACTTGAAACTTGTGGTCTTTAATTTTGAAGATGGTACACTCGTTCTCATTTAATCAAACAACACACAACACATAACGCTACGAGCCCGACCATCGAGTAGGCCTTTGTACTGATCGATTGCATCTCACTTCCATAGTCAGAGGCTTACTCGACTCGTAAACCACGCGGAATACTATATTACTTCCATCTCATCCTCTAGTGTTCGAAATGATTGAACTTCAGATACAATCTCGTCAAGTAATCTTTACGCAGGGTAAGAACGAATGCTAGTGTCGCGCCCACTAAGAACGAAACACCGCAAGGAGACCACCGCTATAATCGCCCAAATCGGCACGGATGCCCTGTTAACTTTAGCGAAATAGGGGAATAAAACCCTAGTCTAGTACATGTACACTAGTATCCAATTTAAGAATGGGCTATGCTAATCATAGAGCACCTTAACTCAGGATAAAACGACTATTTCCTAAAGCCTGAGACAAAAGCCTTGGCATATTCAATTATCTTGTCCGGCAATGGCGACCGCGACAAGACTATCTTAGTCCCACTTCACTTACGATTGACGTTTTCATATCTGAGGCCCAAGCTTGACCTTTTATTTAAACATACTCATGATTTATTATTTATTTGATATTACATATCACATGTTTCTAGACTCTCCTAGTCTCATCGTCAAACGTTTAAGTATTTGTAGGTTTCATATGATCACATAACACGTTCGTTTATTATTTGAAGTGTTGTTAATTATTAACGTTTTCAAGTTTCTAAATTGAAACGTTTATTAGTATGTCCAATTTTATTTATGTGTTTTTTTTTTTCAAACACTTTAGGTTATTTACTTCTTCATTTTAAATTTTCTATACTTAGTAAAATTTTCAATTATTTTCAGTATTTCACTATTCACTTCTCACTATTCACTATTCACTATTCACCGTATTTTATACGTATTTTTATACGTATTCGTATTTTTATACTTCGTATTCTAATTGTATTTTTATACTTATACGTATTCTTATACTTGTACTTATTATTATTATTTTTTTTATACTTAAGGTATTTTAGTATAATACTAATCTTGTTTTTATTTTCTAAGTACAAATTTTTAGTTTCAAAGTCGTTAGGTTCGTTTTGTACTTAGGCGATTTTTGAAAATATTCTAAAAGTCTAGTTTTAAAAACGTTAAGTTCGGTTTGTAAAAAGTGATAATGATATTCATTTTAAAATATTAGTTTTAAAAATGTTAAGTTCAATTTGTAAAAAGTGATAATGACATTTATTTTAAAATGAGACTTAGTTAAATTTAGTCGTCTATTAACTAAATTTAGCGATTTTCATTTTTAAAATAATAGTAACGTGGATGATTCATTTTAGTCCGTATGTCCAAGATCAACAGTCCAAATAGCAAAGGCAGTAACACACGATTTAGTTCATTTTTATAACGGTTACATATTTTTTATCGGTTTATAATATTTTATTAAAAACTAAATCGATTTATACTCAAATTCAATTCTAATTACTATTTAACTTTAGTGACTTAGTGATAATTTCATTTTGATCAAATTTAGTCAATTTAATATACAAATGCCGTGTGGTTTAAAGTATATGACAAAATTGATTTATTTCTTTTAATTTCTTAATTCTAACTTATTAACTACTAATTAAATTATTTTAACAATAAACTAAAAAGTGATAAAAACAAATTTTAACCAAAAATTTGGCCTAATGCCGTGAGCAAGGTAGTAGTGTTCTAAAATTTCATTTTTCGATTTTATCGGTTTTTAGCTTAAAGTCTTTATATTTTAATTATTCTAATTATACTAAAACGATTTAAACTAAAATGAAATTTACTAAAAAATTTCATTTATAATTATGAATAGTGTTTTTCAATACTTTAATTTTCTAACTTTTTAATCTAAATGATTTATAATGTTTTAAGTTGATTTATATAATATGACTAACAATATATAAAACAATAACTAAACATAAACACAAATTATTAACAAACATAATATAAAACATAATCAAAATAAGCTAACATGATGAACACACATGAACATCAACATGAGTTTGCAAGAACAACAAAATAAACTTCAAGAACACTATTTTCATTTTTAACAACTTATAAATTATTTTCCTAATTTAATTTTTTTACATGAATACCTCTATTTTAACTAACTTATTCTAACATATTATTTACAAAAATTAAAAGTGAAAATTTATTAAAATAAAAGGGAAAAACCGTGATATATATACATGAACATACAATTTTTATTTTTCATTTTTAATCACTTTAAACTCATTTTTAATATTTCACATAATTTTTATATATAACTACTACTCAATTAAAACATAACTAAACATAAAAATCATATGAACATAAATTAAAAATGCTCAAAATTAAATTAACTAAACATATTAACAAATTACTACACATTAACTATTATCAACATTACTTATTTATTATCATTTTATTATACTCCACATAACATACAAACACACATATTTGATGTTTAACATATTTTAACATAATTTTCATACTCATAAATTTATAATAACAAAACAAATTAATTTACTAAGAGAATAATATAAGAAATAACTAGTCACCTTAATTAGGATGTTAAACGTCGGGGATCTAAAATAAATTTTAGATCGGATTTTCTTCACCCATAACCCATGTTATTTACCCAAATAATCCATGTAAGTTAGCTCCTAAACCCACTAATATAACTAGTAACACTTAAGGATTTATTAGAATAATATTAAGGGTTTTTATTTAATGGTTTTTGGAAGAAAAATAAAGAAAACAAAAGAGAGAAAATGGAGCTAAGTGGCTCGACATTTTGGAGGAGAAATGAGGTTGATTTTGCTCTTAGAAATTATGAGAATAAGTTAGTATATTTTGGTTAAGTAATGAATTAATTAATTAAAGTTTAATTAAATGAATATTAGGGAACATCTTGTTTTTAATTGGTTGATAAAGTCTTGGTTACTATTTGGAAAAGAAAATGTCCCCTTGATATTTTTAAAAAGTTTTTACGAAATAAATCGGGTTTAAAAAGTCGGGCGTCAAAAGCGATAAAAGTTAAAGGTTGCGCGTTTGACAAATTTTCGAAATATCTCTACTTTAATATTTTAAGACTAAAATATTTTATTTACTACTAAAGAAAATATTTAAAAGTGACGGAAATGAAAATTGTAGTATTAAAGTAGTAGTTCCGTATTTTGTATGTATTTATTATTATTATGTATAAACTTTAAATTTTAAATACAAAAATAAAAGTGATGATGATAAAAATAAAGGTGTAAGTAATTGTGTAAGAAAATGGAAGAGGATAGACTTTGAAAAAGTCTAAGTCAAAAGGTTCTAATAAATTTTTGGGCTCGATTTTCGTTTTTGAAATTTTCGATTTGCGCGATCGCGAAAGGTCTCGAAATAAAAGGTGTGATCTTAAAATAGTGTTTTGAAATAAAATCGGAAATAAAAATAAAACTAATTTTTAAAAGGCACTAAATATAAATATCGGGTTTTAATCCTTGAAATTTTGAATAAAAATTTCCTAGGTCGAAATACTTATTTTTTTCGTTGAATGTTATAGATTTAAATAATTATAAACAAACATCAAAAAGTTTATCAGTTTAAATTAAGTGTGACTTCAAATTTCGACAATTTAGAAAAAACTAGTTTAATGAAAATGAAATAGTAATTAGGTTTTAATATAATATGATTTATTAAAAATTAATCAAAATGATTATATTTTTATTAAAAGTTAGATGTGAAGTTTGCTTTTCCAAAATGGAAGAGGATAAGATATTTGATTTTTGATTTGCGTGTTTGAAATTGTTGACCAGGAATTTGAGAGGCAGGGAAAAAGTATAAGTGTTCATTTTTATAAAATTTTGAAATGTATTTCTTTTTCAATTCTGAAGATAATAGAACAAACTTTATTTTTTCAAAATTTTTAAATTTGTACTTAGGAAAATTTAATATTATTTGGCGAAAAAAATTCAGTCGCATTTTTATTATAGGGAAAAAGGATGAATTTAATTTAAGGAATTAAATTCTTTTATCAAATTGTGTTAAAATAACACGGGGTGTTACAAACCTACCCCCTTAAGAAAAGTTTCGTCCCGAAACTTGAATAGAGTGGATAACTACTTGAAGTTAGGCAAGGCAGTTAGAGAGGATAACAAGTTTTAACAAGTTTCGATAATGACATTTTAATTTGGTAGAATAAGACTTTTAAGAATGCTTGAATTTTTGAATTATTATAAGAATTCTAGATAGAGTGAAAAGATTGAAAGCTATAAACGTTTTATATTTTCAAATGGAATATTTTGAACTAATATAGAAATATTTGTAGGTTGTCATTTCTGAAATCGATTTCAAAGAGACTTTCAAAAAGGTGGGGCCTAGAAGTTTTGTACGGAATTAATTTAAATTAAAATTATAAGGGTTTTAAAATAAAACAAATTATAATTTTATTTGAAATTAAAATATATAGTTTAAAGTTTGTTGTAATAATGATTTTAAGTAACTTTAATCAACGATTTTAAATCATCATATTTTGTCCTACCCCCTTAAGAAAATTTTAAACATATTTATCAAGTTTAAATAGAGAGATAAAAATTCATTTTAAAAGTTGAGAATTTTGGAATAGGTATTGATAAGTTTAAAATTTTGAACATAATTAAATTTTAGTATATGAGATAAAGAATATACGATTTAAAACAAAATAATTTCAAAGGTATTTAAAGTTACAAAATAAAGTTTTTAAAATTAATTGAATAAGTTTTCAGAGGTATTTTCAAAGGGAAAAATGAAAGTAAATTTTAGAAGATAATTTGGAATTATAAATTACGAAGATTTATAAATTTTAAAAGAGATAGTAAGTTTTAAGAGATTTTAAAATGTAATAAAGTTTGAAGGGTTTTGATAATCAATCAAAAGAAGTTTATGAATTTGAAAAGCAAAAATGAAATCATTTTGCGAAATTAAGGAAGAGGAATGAAAGTTCATTTGAAAAGTAGTCATTAGGAATTTTAGATTTAGGAAATTGGAGAATTAGAAGGAAAAGGTTAAAGAGGTTAAAGTTTTAAAAAGAGAACGAAATAAGAATTTTAGTTAAAGAGGATAATTAGATGGAGTTGTAGGAATCCTTTCTGCGACAGAAATCTTCAAGATCTTGAACGTCTAGTCAGTAGTAAGTTCTTGATGCGTCCATTTGCTGCGTTTGAGGTCTTGTCGTCATGTATTTGATTAAAGGCTTCGATCTTCGAGAATTAAATTTATTATATAGATTTTATATCCGAGGATAGTTGTTAGTTTTAGTTAGTCACATCAGCAAGTAGCAAGCATACGATAGTTAGTGTATTTTATTTAGAGGGAAGTAGTTCGTTATTTAAAAGTCCTTAGCCTATGGTCGGTCCTTAAGGTTTCTACCCATCCTCACACTTTAAAGCGATTTAAAGTTATTATTTAAGTGATCTAATAAAGAAAAATCTAGTTTATTATTTGATCCTAGTAGTCTTGCAGTTTAACATATTAATATGTTTGTACTGCCCAGGTGTCTCTCGTTAGGCAAGCATAAATCGCATTAGGCAATTCATGTTACGGTCACGAGTCACCTCTGATACCAACTGTAACAACCTGGTTTTTAGTCGACTTTAATTACTAAGGCGGAAATTAATTAAGTCTTAAACCAGCGTTATTAATTATAAAAATAACCCAAATATTACATCATCGTTTAAGAGTTGAATGGAACAACTCTAAATACGGAGGTTAAAAGAGTAAAGTGTTGTATATATTACATATCTCTCAAAAGCAACAAAAGTAAAGCGTAAAAACGTCTCGTGGCCCCATCCAAAATCCAGCTCCTGGTCCACGATCGTCCTGCACAATAAACTATTGGGGGGATGCCCGCTGAGCGGACAGTGACTAGCTATGCTCATACTTACCCTCGATTTCAATTACTTTGGTCTAATATTATCGCTTTATAAACATAACATTATGATAAAACATAAACATGCTTAGTACATATAGCATATAAAGACATATAAGTCATAATAAGCATGCGTTTAAAGCGATAAATCATATAAGCATGATATTCAATTATGAAAGCAAATAGCATATAATAGCATAGCAAAGTATCACAATAATTCAACAGGATTAAAATGCGATATCAGATCGCAAACAGACATACGTATGGTATTATTCTCCTCATGCAGACTCGATTCACTTCAGAAACTTGTGGTCTTTAATTTTCGAAGATGGTACACACTCGTTCTCATTTAATCAAACAACACACAACACATACTGCTTACGAGCCTGACCACTGAGTAGGCCTTTGTACTCGATCGATTGCATCTCACTTCCATAGTGCGAGGCTTACTCGACTCGTAAACCACGCCCGAATACTATAATACTTGCATCTCATCCTCTAGTGTTTGAAATGATTCGAACTTGAGATACAATCTCGTCAAGTAATCTTTCACGCGAGGTAAGAACGAATGCTAGTGTCGCGCCCACTAAGAACGAAACACCATGAGAGACCACCGCTATAATCGCCCAAATCGCACGGATGCCCTGTTAACTTTAGCGAAATAGGGAATAAAACCCTAGTCTAGTACATGTACACTAGTATCCAATTTAAGAATGGGCTATGCTAATCATAGAGCACCTTAACTCAGGATAAAACGACTATTTCCTAAAGCCTGAGACAAAAGCCTTGGCATATTCAATTATCTTGTCCGGCAATGGCGACCGCGACAAGACTATCTTAGTCCCACTTCACTTACGATTGACGTTTTCATATCTGAGGCCCAAGCTTGACCTTTTATTTAAACATACTCATGATTTATTATTTATTTGATATTACATATCACATGCTTCTAGACTCTCCTAGTCTCATCGTCAAACGTTTAAGTATTTGTAGGTTTCATATGATCACATAACACGTTCGTTTATTATTTGAAGTGTTGTTAATTATTAACGTTTTCAAGTTTCTAAATTGAAACGTTTATTAGTATGTCCAATTTTATTTATGTGTTTTTTTCAAACACTTTAGGTTATTTACTTCTTCATTTTAAATTTTCTATACTTAGTAAAATTTTCAATTATTTTCAGTATTTCACTATTCACTTCTCACTATTCACTATTCACTATTCACCGTATTTTATACGTATTTTTATACGTATTCGTATTTTTATACTTCGTATTCTAATTGTATTTTTATACTTATACGTATTCTTATACTTGTACTTATTATTATTATTTTTTTTATACTTAAGGTATTTTAGTATAATACTAATCTTGTTTTTATTTTCTAAGTACAAATTTTTAGTTTCAAAGTCGTTAGGTTCGTTTTGTACTTAGGCGATTTTTGAAAATATTCTAAAAGTCTAGTTTTAAAAACGTTAAGTTCGGTTTGTAAAAAGTGATAATGATATTCATTTTAAAATATTAGTTTTAAAAATGTTAAGTTCAATTTGTAAAAAGTGATAATGACATTTATTTTAAAATGAGACTTAGTTAAATTTAGTCGTCTATTAACTAAATTTAGCGATTTTCATTTTTAAAATAATAGTAACGTGGATGATTCATTTTAGTCCGTATGTCCAAGATCAACAGTCCAAATAGCAAAGGCAGTAACACACGATTTAGTTCATTTTTATAACGGTTACATATTTTTTATCGGTTTATAATATTTTATTAAAAACTAAATCGATTTATACTCAAATTCAATTCTAATTACTATTTAACTTTAGTGACTTAGTGATAATTTCATTTTGATCAAATTTAGTCAATTTAATATACAAATGCCGTGTGGTTTAAAGTATATGACAAAATTGATTTATTTCTTTTAATTTCTTAATTCTAACTTATTAACTACTAATTAAATTATTTTAACAATAAACTAAAAAGTGATAAAAACAAATTTTAACCAAAAATTTGGCCTAATGCCGTGAGCAAGGTAGTAGTGTTCTAAAATTTCATTTTTCGATTTTATCGGTTTTTAGCTTAAAGTCTTTATATTTTAATTATTCTAATTATACTAAAACGATTTAAACTAAAATGAAATTTACTAAAAAATTTCATTTATAATTATGAATAGTGTTTTTCAATACTTTAATTTTCTAACTTTTTAATCTAAATGATTTATAATGTTTTAAGTTGATTTATATAATATGACTAACAATATATAAAACAATAACTAAACATAAACACAAATTATTAACAAACATAATATAAAACATAATCAAAATAAGCTAACATGATGAACACACATGAACATCAACATGAGTTTGCAAGAACAACAAAATAAACTTCAAGAACACTATTTTCATTTTTAACAACTTATAAATTATTTTCCTAATTTAATTTTTTTCACATGAACACATCTATTTTAACTAACTTATTCTAACATATTATTTACAAAAATTAAAAGTGAAAATTTATTAAAATAAAAGGGAAAAACCGTGATATATATACATGAACATACAATTTTTATTTTTCATTTTTAATCACTTTAAACTCATTTTTAATATTTCACATAATTTTTATATATAACTACTACTCAATTAAAACATAACTAAACATAAAAATCATATGAACATAAATTAAAAATGCTCAAAATTAAATTAACTAAACATATTAACAAATTACTACACATTAACTATTATCAACATTACTTATTTATTATCATTTTATTATACTCCACATAACATACAAACACACATATTTGATGTTTAACATATTTTAACATAATTTTCATACTCATAAATTTATAATAACAAAACAAATTAATTTACTAAGAGAATAATATAAGAAATAACTAGTCACCTTAATTAGGATGTTAAACGTCGGGGATCTAAAATAAATTTTAGATCGGATTTTTCTTCACCCATAACCCATGTTATTTACCCAAATAATCCATGTAAGTTAGCTCCTAAACCCACTAATATAACTAGTAACACTTAAGGATTTATTAGAATAATATTAAGGGTTTTTATTTAATGGTTTTTGGAAGAAAAATAAAGAAAACAAAAGAGAGAAAATGGAGCTAAGTGGCTCGACATTTTGGAGGAGAAATGAGGTTGATTTTGCTCTTAGAAATTATGAGAATAAGTTAGTATATTTTGGTTAAGTAATGAATTAATTAATTAAAGTTTAATTAAATGAATATTAGGGAACATCTTGTTTTTAATTGGTTGATAAAGTCTTGGTTACTATTTGGAAAAGAAAATGTCCCCTTGATATTTTTAAAAAGTTTTTACGAAATAAATCGGGTTTAAAAAGTCGGGCGTCAAAAGCGATAAAAGTTAAAGGTTGCGCGTTTGACAAATTTTCGAAATATCTCTACTTTAATATTTTAAGACTAAAATATTTTATTTACTACTAAAGAAAATATTTAAAAGTGACGGAAATGAAAATTGTAGTATTAAAGTAGTAGTTAAATTATTTGGTATGTATTTATTATTATTATGTATAAACTTTAAATTTTAAATACAAAAATAAAAGTGATGATGATAAAAATAAAGGTGTAAGTAATTGTGTAAGAAAATGGAAGAGGATAGACTTTGAAAAAGTCTAAGTCAAAAGGTTCTAATAAATTTTTGGGCTCGATTTTCGTTTTTGAAATTTTCGATTTGCGCGATCGCGAAAGGTCTCGAAATAAAAGGTGTGATCTTAAAATAGTGTTTTGAAATAAAATCGGAAATAAAAATAAAACTAATTTTTAAAAGGCACTAAATATAAATATCGGGTTTTAATCCTTGAAATTTTGAATAAAAATTTCCTAGGTCGAAATACTTATTTTTTTCGTTGAATGTTATAGATTTAAATAATTATAAACAAACGTCAAAAAGTTTATCAGTTTAAATTAAGTGTGACTTCAAATTTCGACAATTTAGAAAAAACTAGTTTAATGAAAATGAAATAGTAATTAGGTTTTAATATAATATGATTTATTAAAAATTAATCAAAATGATTATATTTTTATTAAAAGTTAGATGTGAAGTTTGCTTTTCCAAAATGGAAGAGGATAAGATATTTGATTTTTGATTTGCGTGTTTGAAATTGTTGACCCGAATTTCAGAGACGGGAAAAGTATAAGTGTTCATTTTTATAAAATTTTGAAATGTATTTCTTTTTCAATTCTGAAGATAATAGAACAAACTTTATTTTTTCAAAATTTTTAAATTTGTACTTAGGAAAATTTAATATTATTTGGCGAAAAAAATTCAGTCGCATTTTTAGTATAGGGAAAAAGGATGAATTTAATTTAAGGAATTAAATTCTTTTATCAAATTGTGTTAAAATAATACGGGGTGTTACAGACATGCGGTTTAACAGGTTGGTTTTAACTTCAAGATTTCGTTTTTCCTTATTCCGATTTGCTAGATCTTGGGAATATTCGGTGTAATCTCCTTGCTTGTGCTCCAAGAAGACCTAGTATGATCTTCTAGAGAGTTGTTGAGGGCTTTGGAGTGAGGGCCAAAGGCGGGTTTGGGCTCGGTTCTGGGCCCGAGCCCTGAAAATGTAAAAAGGGTGTATTTGCATAAATTTTGTGAAATAAGATAAGACGTGAGGTTGTATTTTGTGTGAGAGGGGGCTAAATAGCGGTTTTAGCTACCGGGCCTAAATTTAGGAATTTAGGAATGCTGAATTAGACCTTGTTAATGTAAAAGGGCCAATTGTAGTGCAAATGCGAAGCTCATGCCAAATGAAGCAGGACAAGGACCTAGCTAGACTCCAAATGGACAAAAAGAACGTTTATTTAAATGCGATGTGATGCGACCTAAACATTTTAACATTTCAAACGACTCAAAATGAATTCGACATTAGTTAGAACCGTATAAGTCAACGTTGAAGCATGCGTAATAAAAGTCCGTGATACATCACAGGGTTTTGTGCGGGAGGGTACGGATATGGGTATCCACAGGATGTTAAGCAATAAACCTGCCGGCTTGAAAACCACACTATTCGGTATGACCAACGTTCAGTGACCGAGATAGTGGTATCCGTAGTCAAGACTATCATAACCCCACTTCACTCACGATTGACGTTTTCATAACAGAGGCTCAAGCTTTTGACCCGTTCTTTAACTTACTCATAATTCATTATTTTATTTGATATTTAATATCACATGTTACTAGACTCTCCTAGTCTCATCGTCAAATGTTTAAGTATTTTATTTGGTTTCATATGGTCACATAACATATTCGTTTATTATTTGAAGTGTTGTTAATTATTAATGTTTTTAAGTTTCTATATTAATACATTTATTAATATGTCCAAATTTATTTAAGTGTTTTTCGAACACTTTAAGTTATTTACTTATTCATTTTAGTTTCCTATACTTAGGTAAATTTTCAATTATTTACAATATTTCAAATTTTGAAACTTGAAATATCTTTGAATTTTGAGACGTAACTTGTTTAACAAGCTTCGTGAATTTTTTACTATTCACGTCTCGGGATTTCAAAAGATAACTTGCTCAACAAGTTACCTCAAATTCTCCATAAAACAAGTTTTTAAACTTTTGGGACGTTACTTGTTTAACAAGTTTCGTCCTGGGTTACTATTCATGACGGTTACTATTCATCGTCACTATTCACCTCAGTCACTATTCACCTCAGTCACTATTCATCTCAGTCACTATTTACCTCAGTCACTATTAACCTCAGTCACTATTCATCTCAGTCACTATTTACCTCAGTCACTATTCATTTCAGTCACTATTCACATCGGTCACTATTCACTTCCTAACTTAGTTACTAAGTTTAAAAAATCTAGTTTCGAATTCGTTAAGTTCGGTTTGTAAAAAGTGATAAATGATATTTTTTTTAAAATGACACTTAGTTAAATTTAGTCATCTATTTACTAAATTTAGTGATTTTTATTTTTAATAATAGTGTCGTGGTTTGTTCATTTAGTCTGTATCGTCCAAGTCCAATAGTCCAAATTTGCAAAGGCAGTAGCACACAATTTCATACAAATTTTAATCGGTTTATTATATTTCTTTTATAACGAAATCGATTTATACAAAAATTCAATTTTAATAACTATTAAATTTTAGTGACTTAGTGATATTTTCATTTTGGTTAAATTTGGTCCATTTTAAATGAAAATGCCGTGTGGATATATGTATATGTTATAATTCATTTATTTCTTTTAAATTATTAATTCAACTTATTAACTACTAATTAAATTATTTTAACAATAAACTAAAAAGTGATAAAAATAATTTTAACCCTAAAAATAGCTAGAATGCCGTGGCCTTATGTGGTTATGGTCCAATTTTCATTTTCAATTTTTATCGGTTTTTAGCCTAAAGTTCTAATATTCTAATTATTCTAATTATTCTAAAATGATTTAAACTAAAATGAAATTTTATAAAAATTTCATTTAACTTAAAATTTTAACCATGACATAATGTTCATTTTTCTAAGTGTTTGCCCTAAAAGTTTTAAGTATATTTAATTTATGTTACTATTTTACTAAAATGATTTAATCTAATCTAAATTTTTTATTAAAGATTTTAGTATGGTTATGATTAGTGTTTTTCAACACTTTAAATTTCTAACTTCTTTTTCTTAAAGATTTAGTTAGACTTGTTAGTGAATTAAAACAATAAATAACAACAAACATAGAATCATTATGAATCAAAAAGTGCAACAACATGAAGAACACATGAACATCATCATGAACAACTCAAGAACACTCAAGAACACAAAAAACAAAGTCAAGCACACAAATTGCATTTTTAACAACTTATAATTTAATTTCCTAAATTAATTTTTATAACATAGTAACAACCATTTTAATCTAACTTAACATAACAAATTATTTACAAAAATTAAAAGTAAAAATTTATCAAAATTAAGGAGAAATGCCGTGAACATGCATACATGTTCATAAACTTTATTTTTGATTTTTCTTCACTTTAAACTCATTGTTAATATTTAACATAATTTTATATATAAACTTATATATAATTAAAACTCATAAAACATAAACTAAACATATAAATAACAATTTAAAGTGTATAATTAAAATGAAAAACAATATGATGCAAAAATGAAACTTTTAAAGTATACTATCATTATTATTAGTTATTATCATTTTAATACTTATTATCATATTACTAAATATCACATAAACATACAAGCACATAAATCAAACATATATATAATAAAAACAAATTTATTATTCGCACATAAATATAAGCCTAATTAAATAACGCAAAATTTAGTTTGTGCGGGGGCACCTTAAATTAGATGGTTATCGTCGGGGGATCTAAAATAAATTTTAGACCCGGAAATTTATTCACCCAAAACCCATAATCTTCAACTAATTAACCCAAGAATGTTAGCTTCAAAATACCCACTAATTAAACTAGAACACTTAGGAATTATTAAGATAATATTATAGGTTTTATTTAAGTTGTTTTAGGAGAAAAATGGAAGAAATAAAAGAGAGAAAATGAAGAAGGGAGCCACGACATTTTTGGGTAGAAAAGAGTTGATTTTGCTCTTTGTAAATTTGTGAGGATAAGTGTTAAAGATTTATGTGTTAAGTAATTGATTTAATTAAGTAAAGTTTAATTAAAAAAAATTAAATTAGGTGTCATGATCACAATTTGGACACAAAAGTCCTCATTACTATTTGGCCAAGAAATTGTCCCCTCGATGCTTTTAAAATGTTTCGTTTTTCGAAAAACGTGTTACGAAATAAATCGGGTAAGAACGACGGTAAAAGTTAATGTGTGCGCGTTTGACGATTTTTTGAAATATCTCTACTTTGGAATTCTAAAACTAAAATATTTTATTTACTATTCAAGAAAATATTTAAAAGTTAAGGAACGTCGATAAAATTTTCAAAACGAAAGTTTTCGATAAAAGTGATTTTAAATGACCGTAAGATATATAATTACTATAGAAATTGAATTATACTATTAAATTTCAATTTATTTTAGATATGAATTTTAAAATGATTTTATGAAATATTTGTAAGTGTTATGTGGAAAAGAAATGGTAGTAACATTGTATTAGTATTGTATTTTGTATGTATGTACTATTATTGTATATAAACTTTAAATTTTATTTAGCTAATTAGTATTGGACTTGTGTAAGAAAAATGGAAGAGGATAAAACTTTGACTATGGTGTCAAAATGCTATGGTCAAAGGTCTATTTTTCGGGCTCGATTTTCGTTTTCGAAATTTTCGATTTGCGCGCTCGCGAAAAGTTTCGAAATAAAAGATATGATCTTAAAATAGTGTTTTAAAATAAAATCGAAAATAAGAATAAAAATAATTTTCGAAAGGGTACTAAAACAAAAATCGAATCTTAATCCTCAAAATTTTGAATAGAAATTTCCTAGTTCGAAATACTTATTTTTTTTCGTTGAATGTTATAGATTTAAAGAATTATATTCAACCGTCAAAAAGTTAATCAATTTAAATTAGGTGTGACTTATAATTTCGATAATATACAAAAGTGTTAGTTAATTAGAAACG